>JAQQAC010013566.1:16806551-16867846 GCA_029783875.1 Phataginus tricuspis
CCTGTCTATCAGTGGTAATTTATGCAGACTTTAACACTGTTTTCTTTGAAGAATAGGCTGTTTAATGAATGGATCAATACAATTTCACAAAAGTAAACCATTCAATCAAAACTAATTATATGTTTGGGAGACATGATAAAATCATTTTAATATGGGAAACTGTGTGAGAAGAGATACATTTTTCTGAACTTTTATGCAGTTTATGGCCATAGACTCTGATTTTAAGACTTTCATTAGTTGAATAAAATATAATCAAGTGAACTCTACATGTAACAGGGTATTTGTTGTCAGTAGGCCATATGTCTCCTATTTTGCATGTACCATCTTGCTAACAGATACCTCCAACTTTGATTACGGTGTAGTGGAGGGAGTTGAAATTACAGTGACTTGCATTTGTATTCTGGTTCTGGATGGCTGTTAGTATTGTAACCTTGGAAAAGTTATTAATTTCCATAAGCTTCAGTTTCTGCATTTGCAAAGATCTATTTAATTCACTGGGTGGTTGTGAAGACTAAATGAGTAATACACAGAGCCCTTAGCACAATGCTTGGCACCTAGGTAAATGTTAACTCTATACAAATGGTTGACATTATTTAATTACGATATGTGTTTAAAATTACTTGCATTACATTATCTTAGACTAAAACATGTAAGTTCAATAATTATGCAACTTTAATTCACATCTCCCTGAAACTAACAACTGTCAAATTTCAACACTTGAAAGACTTACCTATTTGTGTTTCCTAGGTCACATATTCTGCTGGCCAAGAAATTAAAAAAACCTTTTTTTCTTACTAATTATTCTGCATAGTGATGAATTGTCTTATTTTAACATTCTTAGAGTTTGGCATTTGAAAAATCCTAAGTGTCAATACTTAGGATTCTATCAGGATCTTTAGTTGAATCATTTGGTGGTTTCCCATTGCCCTTAGGATTGGAAAATCCGAACTCTTTAGTATGGCCTACAAGACCTCGGTGTAGGCCATACGAAATGGCTGGCCCCCTTCCTCATTTCTTACCTTCTGTCTCACAACTTAGATGTCACTGTGCCGTATTTCTTCCAACAGCATTTACACTGTCCTCTGCAGGCAGTTTCCAACACCCAGGGCAATTCCCCTCAGCCACAACCACCTTGCCCCAGGCGTGTGTCTTACCACTTAGCACTTCAGGGCCCAGCTTAATCATTTCCCCAAGAAGAAGACATTCCAAGCTCTGTGACTTTGTATGCTCCTTCTATATTCTTACCACCCTGCACAATTCTCTGTTAAGTATATACATTGTTAGTATTGTGATTATTAGTACTACTGTTTTAGCATATTCTGTTACTTAACTGTCCTCCCTTCTAGAATGCATGACTCGTGAGCACAGTGCTGTTTCTTGCTCACTTTTATGTTCTTACAGAGGTTAGTATTTGAAAACTGAAAAGCCTCTCAGTTGGCAAATAGTGGCCAGGCCAGCCAGAGCTGCTGGGGGATCTCGGAGATGCTGGGCAGCTGTTATGTCTTTAGGCACACACACAGGAGACCCACCGCCTGCCCTTTGAGTCTGAAGCAGGAATGTCCCCATAAAGACCTCTAACTTCCTGGTAGACACCTTGAATTATGCTTTGTAAATCCGAAGTTCTTTCAAGTTTTATCAATGCAGAACATTCAAGCTTGCTGGAAATAGGCCGATTCCTCTTTGTGTAGGTGAAACAGTTTACAACTAGCTTAAGAACTGGTCAGTATTTTGTTGTGGTGACATTTTCTTAAACTTAGTAACTTCCAAAAGTGAAATCCCTTACCAGGGAAAAGCGAACTAAGTCTTTGCACCTCTGCTACGAATGTGTCTGTAAAAAAAATGATGTGGTCCTGGTGGCTGACAGGTATATCTTGGACTTGAACTCCTTTCCTAGTTGCAGTTTGGGAATATGTGAGAAAGGGCGTGTGTGTGTGTGTGTGTGTGTGTGTGTGTGTGTGTGTGTGTGCGCATGCGTGCATGTCACACATATAATTGGTGAAGGATTTCCAAGATATTCTCACTCTTGAGAGTTGGAGAGAGAAGTTTGAGGGCTGTATATAAAGGTCTTCCTATAGACTTTTTGGTGAGAATAGTGTATCTTTCTATACAGAGGCATATTGCATGTCATTGATATAATTTGTTATATCCACTGACTGAGTTTTCTTTAAGCAAAATAAATCTATTGGTTTTGGACATTATATGAAAAGAACACAATTTCTAATATATTACTATCTTATTAGAATTTAATCTTCAAGAATATAAAATATTTGAAATCTAATAGTCCACTGACTTTGTATACTGAAGTAATTTGCTCAAAAATCCAATACATGAATTTGGAACCATTTAGTTCCTTACATGCAATTCAGTTTATAATCTTAGACGATTCTGCTAAGTGTGTACTTTTATTTCTGGTTATTTTAAGTCAGTCAAATTTGATTACAATTTTTCCTTCAGGTAACATTCTGAGATGCAAATATTACAAATAAATTGTGAATGTAAATGAAAAACATTACATAGACTTTCATCGTTCCTGAAAGTATGCCCCTAAGTACATTTCCCTCTTTTTTATTATGTTTTCTTATGCTCCAATATTATGCTTTAAAATCATTTTATCATTTTCCTTCTAAAAAATTCATCAAGATCCATGTATATTGGTTTGAATTCGAATTTCTAGATGAGATGGTAGATCATAAGTGTTTGAAAATGAGTCCTTGAAATTAACAGAGCATTACATAAGCATCATACTTAGGCTTATGGCAGGAGGCCTGAAATACTCCGTTTGCCTTTTCGTGCAGATAATACTTGTCTTCCTCCCCATCCCAACAAAAACGTAAAACAAAACAGAGGCTCTGGGGGGCTTGAAATGGTCTTTGGCTAATAACAAAATTTTGACTACTATTAAGTATTAGTGCACCTCATTTAATAAATGTGTTCTTATTCCTCTTTTGTGAACATTAGTTCCATATATTATAAAGTTCATTCAGAAGAACTTGATGTTTAAATGAGTCCTGTTCTAAAGAAAAATATTATCTAATGTAAACAATTTCTGTTTTGCAATGTAAATTTTTATAAGCTAGAGGTTTCAGTTATTTTATGCAGGTGTTCAAGGTGTTACGCCTGATCTATAAAATGATATGAAGACAAAGTGGACATGAATTTTTACTTTACAAAATAGTTCCAAGTAGAATGGATCAGAAGCACAGACTTTTGAAATCAGATATACTTGAACTTAAAAGCTGACCCAGTTCTTGGAGCCTCAATAAAATATATAACCACTTTCACTCTTGAACTCCCATCCAAGAAATGGGGGTAATGCTTACCAACAAAAGCAGACAAATAAATACATAACATTTGTAGTTGAATGTGAAACTATATGCTTAACAAATTAACACTGACCTCCTCATGACAGGTAAATAGTTCCCCTGGTACATTTAAAATAGTAAGTATATAAAAGAGAACTTGAAGTTTTTCAGCATTTGAAAAGACTTCAGAAAATACACCTTCACTTAAAAACATAAACCAGTTATCAGAACAAGTGTATATTTTTGGAATTTTGAATTTCTTCACGAGTACTTATTTTCCCTTCTGTATTACTTAGAACATTTAAATGTGCAAATTCCTGTGATCAAATCTAGTACAGTAAAAAGTTGGTCTTAATTTTATGGCCTCATTTTTCAAGCAGTATTTGCCTCGGTATAAAAAAAGATTTTTTGAAGGATGAGAGTAATTTGCAAGTAGTATTCCAAAATAAAACTGAGTGACATTATATAGAGAGTGCAGGCAGTGAAACCTGCTAGACGTCGGTATTTTCCTCCCAGTCACTAGAAAATAGAACATCTCCTTAAACTTTCTGTTTTCTTTTGGCCTGATCACCTTCCTTTCAACACTTAACTACTTCCTAATGGAAGATTTCCTTTGGAAGTCAGGAGGGATTTAGACTGTAGTAAAGATATTATTACCCAGTAAATGGAAAGCAGACCATAACAAAGTATAAAAAATGAAGGGCTTGTATAATGGGACTCCTTCTTTTTCCTTTTCAGCATCCAGTATATAATCGCGATCTCAAAGAGTAATTTATTGAAACATAAAATTGAAGATTTATGGTGATATGAGACGGGAAGTGTAAGGATTTCATACTATAGGCCTTTTTATTTCTGTGATTTTAGTTTTGTGAATTAAACTATTTGAGTAATATCTGTTCATTTAGACTCCCAAGTATTTTTTAACATAATTTTAAGTGTTTTGTAGAAGATATGTTTTAAAAATATATATGTATGTTTATTTTCATATACAAATGTATATGTATTTATGAAATAAGACCGAAATTTTTGCAGTAAAAAGTTCCTTATTGTTCCCACTATGAAACAAACCCACCCTCAAAACCAAAAGACCCACTATTTGGTGTATATCCTTTTAGAAAGTTTTTTGATATATTTACCACTTATAGTTGACCCTTGAACAACACAGGTTTGAACTACACGGATCCACTTATGCACGAATTTTTCAATAAGTATGTTGGACAAATTTTTGAAGATTTGTGACAATTGAAAAAACTCTGCATAGCCTAGAAATACTGAAAAAATTAAGGTGCATCGTGAAACCATAAAAGATAGGTAGATACTAGTCTATTTTATCATTTATTACTATCAAATCAACAGTAGGCACTTTTGGGGGAGTCAAAAGTTATACACAGGTTGGCACCCCTAACCCCTGTGTTGTTCCAGAGCCAGTGTACTTGTTTTCAACTTGCCATTTTTAATTTAATAATAAATTTTGGACTTATTTTCATGTCAGTCAGGAAAGCCTTTGTGTTTTGTTTTTCATGGGAGGTGTATGTTTTATTCTTAAAACTCTTAAGGAAAGACATTTGAAGTATTTATTCTTTCATAAAATAAATATTTATTGAATGCCTTTCACTTGACACATAGGTACTAGGGGTATTGAAATGAAGATATAGCTCCCTGACCTCGAGGACTTATGTAGTTATTTTTTTGTGTGTCCATACACAAAAATAATGTGAACATTGGAGATACTGTCTAACTGCAAATTTTGCAAGTCTTTCAAAGAGGAGTCCAGTGACTCGAGGGTCTCTATAATAGTCTGTGAGGTGCTTCACTCCCATCTACTTAACATGAATCTTATGTCTACCACAAAACCTGAAACTCAGTAAATACCAGCTAATTTGAGTATGAGAAGCCGTATCTTGGCCAGACACTTCATATTTATATATCGTCTCCAACATACATAGTTAAAGATGATGTTTTTTCCCCTTATTGAATATTAGATGGCTTTGTTATTAAGAGCTCCACCTTGATTAGCGCCTCCTCCTTTTCCCATCCCTAGTTATTCCTAGTTCAGAATAATTACTGAAACAGAATTTAGTCTAGCAGTTTATTGTTAAGGATTCAAAGCCCAGAACTTAATTGCGGTCTGTCTACTGTCCATGAGGCTTATTACTGTACATATCACACTGACCACTCGGCTGGGCTAAGATGAAAAACCTGCACAGAGCCTGACACCAGTGCCCCACTTTGGAACTTAAAGACTGGGTACTTCCATACTTGAAAAATACAATGTTAGGTATTAAGAAGTAAGTAAATAATATAATATGGTAAGTTATGGCATGACAGCCAGTGGAATAGTTTGTCATTTTAACATAATCATGAGTCTCATACAAGCATGGAGAATGTTTACTATACAGAAAAGCAGAATAATCTTATACATCTTCCGAGTGCAAGTAGACATACCATGATGGTTACACAAAGTCAAGGGCAAGAGTGGGCAGACTTTGTAAGGGATTGAAAGTCGTTCTGAACAGATGAGCTGGGCAGGGTGACAAGAATTGACCCTGGAGAGATAACCAGGGCCATCCTAAATCTGTATTCATTCTCTTTTCTAGAATCTTCTTCCCCTATAGAAATGTCTTTTCCTCTGACTGCTTCCTCTTCTCAGACAGTGGCTCAAGAGTTAACCCTTTCATAAAAGGCCCTCCCCAGGAACACTCTCTAAACACACACACACACACTGTCTCTCTCTTTCTCTAACCACTGTATTTCTTAGCTTAGTGCAGTTGGTAACCACTGTGATTTTCTTAACTTCTTGCTCCACTTATAGAATGTAAACTGTATGAGGGCAGAGCTTACCTGTTATGTGTACACATTTATAGTTGTTGTATATGGAGCTTTCAGTAAATATTTGGAGTGAATGAATCAAGAGTTTGAATTCACTCCCCAGCACCATTTCTTACTAACTGTGTGGGCCATATAATTAAAATTGTGGGCAAGTTATTTAACTTTGAGTCTATTTTTCTCCTCTGTGAATTTGAAATACTTATACCTTAGGTTGGTCATCTCAGATTACATCATTTAAAGCTGACATGAAGCTAAGGATGTGACAGGACATTTTGGTAGTGTGTTCGAGACTGGTGGCAGTGTGCATCCACCTTACAGAAATTATCTGACAAGCCCAGGCTGCAGAGTTCTTTCTTAGGTGGTAGATTCAGGATTAGAACCCAGGACTAAAACTTTGCCTCCAAAACTTTTCCTACCCTCACCCCTCAGGGCTGCCTGGAATGGGGTCACGATGAGAGGCCAAGTCCCCCAGGGTCAGGAATGGGGCAGCCCTGCCCCTTGGGGGTGCAGGGCCCAGCCAGTACCCACCAGGATGCCAGTCAAGAACTGAGCGAAGCCAGGAGGCTAGTCCTCCCCGGCCTTTCCCTCCCTGGGGCCCTGGAGGGATGTTTGGTGCAAACAGCTGCTTTGTAACATGATACATAACCCATGAAGTAAGATGTCAAAGTAGCTGTTCAAACTATAAATCTCGATAGGGTTCATGTGGTAAATTTTGATACTGAAACTTCTAGAGAACAGTGTAAATGGTAATTTATATTTAATACTTAAAACCTTTGAATCTTTCAAAACAAGGGTTTTTAGATTTCTGAAAGGGAAAAGATGAACAAAATATCAACTTCTATAAATTGAACTGTCCTTCATATGCAGAAGCAGGGATTGAATGGGACCATGTTCCGTTTTGCAATGTACTTAGTTAGAAGGAAAAGTTTTTCAAAAGTTAATGAAAAGATTAAAAGTTGCTTTAAAATTATTCAAAGCTTATTAAATTATAATAAGTTTTCAGCTAATTAATTTTACTTCATGGAATGCATTCAAATGAGCTGTTGTGTGAGTTCTAAGTGAATTAAAAATATCTTTTAGGGCCTACAGTGTTTTTTCTAGGGAGGTAGTTTTATGGGAACCTGTTTCCAGGAAACATTTTTTGTCCCAATATTACCATTTAGGTTGAAAAATATCAAATTCACAGTATGAAAGTTGTGCTTGTTTTTTATAATTTAGTGAAACTATCTCCACCAACTTACTCAGTTTAATAATTTCATTATTTTTTTTTGCAGTTAAATCAAGTTAGGCATTAGTTATTTTTCTAAAATCTTTGTTAGTGAGAAGTGCTTAGTTATACAATGTTGAAGGTAATTTAGATGTATACAGAATGGTTAGATGTAAATTTTTCTCAAATTGCCTTGAACTTTTAATGGATAAAATGAAGAAACTTTGCCCCAGGGAAAACATAACCATTTCAAGTTTTATTACTCATAAGTACTAACATATGAATTTTTAGTGTCTGTTTATTTTGTAATTTATTTTATGTGCTGCTTCATATTTATGGGATGTATCATGAAATATTGTATATGATATGTTCAGTATAACTTTGGCATTGGGATTGTTCCAAAGAGCTGAGTGTTTGCTTAAAATTCAAGACTGTTTTGTTTTAGACATTTGGAATAGATGTCTGTCTAAAATAAATTACCCATTTTCCTGTCTTCTTAAATAGATTGTACTGAGTAAAAACCTTTCCTTGACGAATGATCAAAGTATGGTTTATTTTAAGCTCCTTGGGAGCTTAGTGGCTTTGTTAAGTGTATAGTAGATTCTTTATCCGTAATATGACTACCACTTCTACCTGCTTGTAAGTACACTGAGGGCAAGATTAACATTTTTAATCCCTGGCACCTAATGTGGCACACAGTTAATCATTTTAGGTGAATGAAAATCAGTATGCCAAAATATAATGTCCTTTCACTAACCGATATATTTAGTGTACTTTGCCATCAAAACAAATGACTTCGGACTGCTATCGCTGCGTCCTGCTTTGTCTAGCTTGTAGAGCCTGTCCTAAAAACCTTCCCTTTGTCATGAGTTTGGAAAATTGAATTGACTGTGTTGCAACATTATGAACAGGCAGAGCAAATAAGCTCTGTAAGCCTGGCTGACTACAACGGTACAGGAACACACTTAGCGCACGGAATCAGGGTCACCTGCTTTAGTCACAGAGGTCTGTTCCTTAGTTTTTCTGCCATTTGCTTCAGTCCTTTTCTTCTCAGAAATGGATCTGTGAAATGTGGGATAATTCTTGAGGCACAGCTTTAATTCCAGGACTGCTTGTTGCCATGCTCACCACCTCTTGGGACCTCTAAGTTTCTAAAACTTGTGAAGTGAGGACTCACCTGGATGGCTTATCTCACCACTGTTGCACTTTTTTCCTCCAAGTAGCCCTTGATGTGGTGGAAGAGAGTAAACGCCTGTCTCAGAGGAAGTGGGCCTATATCCCCAACCACCAGCTGCAGGAGTAAAAGTTCTGTGTAATCTTATATGTTATCTTTAGTGACCATCAGATTACCTTTCAGTCCCCAGGCATTCAGTCCTGTGACAGTTCATCATCAACCAGGGATGTGCATTGGAATCACCTATGATGCTTTTACAGCTGCAGGTTCCAGGGCACCTGCCTCAGACCTTCTAGGAAGATTCACTGGGAAGCAGAGCCTGGCTATGTGCATTTTCACACAGGTCCACCAAGGATTCTAATATACACCTGTCAGAAAGAACCACTGAGTCAAGATAAGATTCCCACATATTTGGATAATATTGAGTACTTGAGAAATGACTGTCCTTAGAATTTACTTCTCTGCTAAAAAAAATGACCTGTGCTTTCACATTTATTTCATTTTTCCTCATAACTTCTCCATGAAGAGCATGTAATGAGACTGAGGTAGGGAAATTAATTTGTGAATTGCTGGTGAGTTTAATTTTGTCTTTGGAAACTACCTTCTCCATATTTCAAAACAGAAAAATCCTTAACATTTATTATAGCTTCAGGGATATTCCACTTATAGGAAATTCAAATAGAAACAATAAATTTTAGTAGTGATCCTTTTATTAGCACTTGAATCTACTTATTGAAAGGTATCTTTATAAAAATGGGAAAGGATTGTGAACATTCCCAGCTCCTGATTAAATAGAGAAGATACTATGGAGAAAGTACCATTTACCTTGAAATTAAGGTAAAGACTTAAATTATTGGGATGAGGAAGCACATAGAAGGTTTCTTCCTCTTCCAAGTGTCTCAGAAAGCAGCTTCTTTTATGGTATTTTATTTTAGTAAAACACACTTAGCAATAATAAAATTATATAGTTTTTTTTTAAGATATGGTCAATGCTTACTCGAGAGTCTTTCAAAAGAAATATTTTAAGATCAGCCTTTGTTTTCCTTGATCTGCCTTCTCAATATTATTAGCCCAGTCTTCTCTGTCTGAATAATAGAGATTCATAGCATCCTAAGCAAGTGCTGGGCTAGATCCTGGGGACGCATGCCTGGCCTCAATGAGCCCAAGGGGAACAAAAGCTACATTGCATTGTAAATCCCCTAAGAGAGAGTTCCCGCCAGTTGTTCTGTAAGTTGTCAGGAAAAACACAATTTAAATGGTGTTGATAGTGAACATTGCAGAAATATAGTAGTTCTCTAGAATGACTTCAGTGAAGTCTGAACCTTACATTTCCTGTAAGTGGAATATCCCTGAAGCTATAATAAATGCTAAGGATTTTTCTGTTTTGAAATATGGAAAAGGTAGAGTTTCTGAAGACAAAATTAAAGTTCCCAGCTATTCACAAATTAATTTCCCTATCTTAGTCTCATCACATATTCTTTTCATAGAGAAGTTATGAGGGAAAATGAAATAAATGTGAAAGCACATGACTTTTTTTTTAGTAGAGAAATATGTACATTCAAAGTACAGTCATTTCTCAACAATGTAAGCACATAATCATCTTTCCTGTTTCATACTTTAAGGTAATCATAGAAAATCTGAATTGATAGTATGACCTGAAGAGTTACGAAGAGGTTTCTTTAGAATTTCTACCAAGGTCCATCTCTTTTGATTCAAGTTTCTCTGTTAATATTTGATAAATGCACCTTATTTAGAAAATTATTAACTGTCTTGAGGCATGTAAATTTCTTATGCTTTCCCAAAGGTTTTCTGTTTTATTAATTATGATGGTTTAGCACATAAAAACTTCTCACATAGTCTCTAGTAAAGAAGATGTTTGACCTTTTATTTAAGTACTATACATACTACTTATTAGTATATGGTTTTTCAACATCCTACTAAATTTGGATCTCAGCCTTGGAATTCTCTCGTCTCTTTGGGGAGACATCTCTGCTTTACTTGTACCAAACTATTCAGTGAATGGACAAGGTTGAATAAAATATTATCAAGGCCAAAGACAATATTTGTAAGAATTATACATTACATTATTAAAAGATTTGCTGAAGTTAAGAAAACATTCTTTTTTGTTTTACATATTTTTATAGCTGACTTTAAATCTGTAACTCCCCAATTGTGAATCAGAATAAGAAGTAGAATAAGAAACCATTTGTGTTAGTTATTTCATGCATTGTTACATGTTGTGGTTTTGTGAAGTAGATTTTGTAAGCCTTGGGATCAAATAAAAGGCTGAGGCCCTGTTTGGTTTATAAATATGTGTGAGATGTTATTTAGGTCTTCAGAAACAAAAGCAGCGAATCATTTCCTTATGCTATCAATTCCTCTATGGGAAAGCATATTAAAATGTAGAAAATATAATAGTATATAATTTAGCAACATAATATACAATGTGGGTTGAGAGACAATTACAGTGTTTTATTTCCCTATATTTTCCATTTTAACTGAATGCATTTTAGCAACAATTGGTTTCTGGCTGTAACATTACTTTAGCTGTTTCATAAAGCTTTATAGCAAATTACTGTGGTGTACCAGATAAAATAAATTACTGACTTCACTCTTAAAAGTCATATTATGAGCAGGCATAATTTTTTACTTTTATAGGTAAGCATGTATTTTATGACTCTGTGTGTGTGTGTGTATGTGTGTGTGTCTGCTGTCAAAATCTTAGCTCAAGATCATTATTCCTAACATTTTAGTGGTTTCCTCTGTATTTAAGGTTGCGTTTTATGCAACCAATCAAGCACCTTCCTGTTTGGTTCTTAGTAAGCTGATACATACAGTACTGAATCCTGGGGTCACACATCACCAAGTAAACAGCATCTACTTGAATAAGACCTTCTTATGTTCCATTCACACAGTGCCTGCTGTGTGCTGTCTCCCTGGACAATCCTACCTTGTCCTCTTTTTAGGTGATTCTGGTGCTCTTTGACCCTCCTGAACACACACTTCCTGCCACTCTGTCCGGACATTTAAGTTCTTACCGTAGTCTGACATTTCTTACCTAACCCCAGATCCCATTTGGTCATATTTGCAGCTGAGAATGTTATAATTCAACTCCAAGATTTGTTTTCTATACAGAAAAGACTAGGAAATGATCAAACTAACAAACATGAATGCATTTATTTCTCTGATTTGTCAACATCTTGCATATGTACTGCAAATCCCCCTTTAAAAAAAATGTGTAATTGCAGGGTTCCTAATCACATTTCCTTTCCTCCTGCCCCACATGTTACCACCCTCCTGTTGTGACATTTTCTACTACATGTTTTATACTTTTATTCTTATTTGGCTACAAGCAATATGAACTATAATATATATGTAAAAGGTGATGATTTTAATAATTGAGGCATAGTGTTATAGGTGAATTTTTTTTAAAGACTTTAAGAGAAGTTTTAGGTTCACAGCAAAATTAAGAGGAAGGTACAGAGATTTCTCATATGCCCCCTACCCACTATGTGCACAGTCTCCCCCATTATCAACATCCTTTACCAGAGTGGTACACTTATTACCAAGGATGAGCCTACTTTGCTGCCCCATTATCACCCAAAGTCCATAGTTTATATTTAGTTAGGATTCATTGTTGGTGTTATACATTCTGGGAGTTTGGACAAATGTATAATGACATGTACCTAGTATTATAGCATCATGGAGAGTATTTTCACTGCCCTGAAAATCCTCTCTGCCTATTCATCCCTTCCCAATCCCAACCCCTGGCCACCACTACTCTTTGTATTGTCTCCATAGTTTTGCCTTTTCCATAATGTCATATTGTTGGAATCATATAGGATGGAGCCCTTTTAGAGTGGTTTCTTTCGCTTAGTAATATGCACTTAAAGTTCCACCATGTCATTCCATGCCTTGATAGCTTTTTTTCCCCTCATGTTGAATAATAGTCTATTGTCTGGATGTACTGCAGTTTATCCAGTCACCTACTGAAGGACATCTTGATTGCTTCCAAGCTTTGGCAGTTATAAACAAAGTTGTTATAAACATCTGTGTGTAGGTTTTTGTGTGGACATGTTTTCAGTTCTTTTGAGTAAATACTAGAGAGCTTGACTGCTGGATTGTATGCTAAGAGTATGTTTGGTTTTGTAAGAAACTGCCAAACTGTCTTCCAAAGTAGCTATACCATTGTGCATTCAGAGCAGCACAGTGAATGAGAGTTCCTGTTGCTCCACATCCTCACCAGCATTTGGTGGTGTCAGTCTGGACTCTGGCCAATCTGTTTGATGTCTAGTGGTATATCATTGTCGTTTTAATTTGCCTTCCCCCAGTGACATAGGATGCACAGGTGAAATGTTTTCAGTGAAGTGATTATATTCTTTGCAATGTAAATTTCTCAATTCATTTTTTAATATGAGGAAGTAGTCTGTGAATATAAGTTTTAGTCTTAGCAATTCCTTTATCCTTTTGAGTATTTTTATCATTAATACTGTTACAGCTAACAACCAACAGATTGCCTTCTATACCCTTAGATGAAATAATATACAGGTAAGACTTGATTTTCTCAGTGTGATCGCTGTGAAATGCATAGGAGATGCAAGATACAGCTCTGCCAGTCCAAAGAAAAAGCTTTTTTGTACAGTTTAGTTTTTTTAATTCCTATCAATGCAGACTGTCTTATTAAAAGTTAAACTCATATCCTCTCTAAATGAGGACTTTTTTCCTATAATTATGAAAAGAAGAAAGCCTGATATCTCACAGAAGATATATGAGGATATAAATGAGGAAGAAAAGAGCAACAAGAAGACTTCTAAATCTACAAAACAGTATATTTTAAAATATATACTAGAGAGAAGAGAGATGGGTAAATTTACCAAATGAATACCCTGCAACTAGTGCATTTATGTTTGAAACTGTTAAGTGTCGAATCCTGCAGCTGAGCCCCTTTTATCTGTGTACTATAGAATCCTGACAAAGCACCTGCCATCATTCTTTTCCTGCACAGATGGACCAAGGGCAGCAGTGAGCCAAACCCCTGCTTTTTTTTTTTTAACCTGGGGCTCTTCTTTTTCTGTAAACTCTGGTCAGCGCCTCACTGCTGTTGAGTGCAAATTGGATTGCTTCAAAACCCTGGGGGTGTCAGTGAGAGAGGCTTTCCTTGAGGCTCAGAAAGAACCATGTATAACACTTTGGTAGATGAAAGTGGAAATCTTAGACGAGAGACCTTGAAATTGAACACTGAAATAATTGAGATATAACATACATCTTGAAAATACTGACATATAATACAACTTAGTTATGACCTGTTAGAAGCAGGCACAGCTCTCTCCTGCAAGCCAGCCTGCTGTAGAGTGCTTGCCAAGGCAGCACGTATGAGTGCACATTGTCCCTTTCCAACCTGCTTGCTGTAGACACTGGCCACTCAGGACTCTTGACTGAAGCTGGCTGATCTGCAGGGAAGGAGCCAGAAAAACTCCACTTTCTTGTCTGGATCTTCTGTAGGACCCAGACTAAAGAGTGCCTTTCGGTTGGCAGCCATCCCTACTAATTCTTCCACTCGCCACCCCTTTATTAGTGTTTGGGCAAGACAGTGACTAAAACATTTTTAAGAAATAGGCTTGTTTAGTTCCAAATAAATGATGGTTTAATGGCCTCCTACTTACAGCTGAGCATTTTGTCATTTTCTGTTTGGTTTTATATGTTGGAAGTGGTGTCGATGTTTGATATGTTTTTATGTGAAGTTAGGATGTGGTATAAATACATGTTTTGAAGAGTAAAATTTATGTAATGTCAAATTTAGGAGAGTGACTCTAAGACTGATGCAGTCTCACAATACTTTGTTTTGTCCTAATGTATTGGACTTTTATTTGCCTAACATTCAGAGAAAAAGTCAAGAAAACTACTGTATTATGTAAGGTATATTCTGAAGTCATTTTCTCATTTCAGCTTACTATAAGAATTTGGAAATGAGACTAAAATAAAAAGAAATGCATCAGACAGAGCTAGTAGTAGTTCAGAATTCCTGAGTTAGTCTGAGGAATGAACGTGGACCTAGAAAATAACTTACCAGAAATGCAACCTAGGTAGCAGAATTTTCAGTGGTGTGTTCATATTCCCTGTTTCTGGCTACAAAGTATTTGATAGGAAATGGGTAACAAGTTGCCTAGATGTTCTTTGCACCACCTGTAAAATACCCCTTGCTTTAAATTTCAGAATTAAGACATTGCCATAGCTATTTGGAGTAAGAACATATCCTTTTGAGAAAACAACATCCCCAGTTCATGCAGGAGATGCTGCTATCATTGTTAAATTCTTAGGGATTAAGACAAGTTACTGATACAGTGTAACTCAACTTTTCTCAGGATACAGCCATTTTTACACTTTATACATACACATATTTTTTTTACAGTGGTACACATTCATATCTGTTTCTCCCCTCCCTACGGAGCATTGCCATATGTTAGTTTAAATAAGTTAGCATTCAGTAGTCACTTTTGAAATTGGACTAAACATGCTACCCTACAAAAAGTAAGGGGGGGGAAGGAAGTATACAATTGGAAACATGCAGTTGGGATTTTCCTTTCCTTGTTCATGGTGACAACCATTAACACCTGATATAAAAATCATCAACCCATAAAACTCAAGCCACAGAGGCTTAATCAAATACTTTTGTGCTAGTCTAGAGGAAGGCAGCCTGAGTCAGGGAGGGAGCTTCATGAAGACATCACATCTGATAACCTTCTGACTTCCTGTTCAGCTCTCTTTTTGGTTGTCTAGCCTTCATCCCTATCCTTGGCCTCATGATGACAAGGTGGTTGCTGCCCCTCCAGCATCCTCTTAGGACAAAAAAAGTGAAAGGCAGAGAGCAAAAGGCACGAGCCAGTCCAATCTCCCTTTAGAGAGCTTTTCTGGAAGCTCTAGCTGGTGACTTCTGCTTTGCTCTCATTGGCCAGAGCTAGGTCTCTGTCATCAGGAGCAAACCAGAGGTTGCATATGTATCTTCTCAGCTGGGGATTGCTGCTCTGCACAAAACAGAGGTTATGTCCCTAAGAAAAAGGGTAAACTAGACTAAGCAAGTAGAAGGGTCCACCACACCTGTGTGCAGAGATTGCCATAGTAGAGAGGCCAACACGAAGCTGGGGGAAAATGGCATACATGAGAATGATGCCTTTTATCATTCATTTAGGAACAAGACAAAACTCTAAGGATCAATAGAGTAAGAAGTCAACATTCTATCATGGTTTCTTTTGAACTCGACCACAGGGAGTTCTCAAAGTGCAGCAATTTGTAGTCTACAGACCAGGTATTAGGGGACCATGGGGTCTGGCCATGGATCTGCCCATGTCTGACTCTGTTATGCCCAACAAGTCACTTCTTTCTTTTTGGCATAAGGGTTTCCTCCCTCCATCTCTAAAATGAGGGAGTCGAGTTAATCACTGTGACCCCTTCAAGGGGAAAGACATTTTGATTATCTGACTGTTGCATACAACTTACATAGTCTGACTCCAAATCCAGCTTGTTGTACATTATCACATGTGAAGCTCATTAAGTATATATAGTCCATCAGGTGCCTTGTTAAGGCTTTAGTTTGCATGGAAAACAAAGGAATGTTGTTTTTCAGGAATGTCACTACTTTGAGACTCACCTGTGGCTCGACCTGTCACCACACAAGGCAGCGGCCCTTTTAATTTTGGTGTTAGGGTCAGATTCTCTCTTTTGGACTTTCTTGTTCAGAGCTATGGAGAGAGGAAGGGAGGTTCTCAGTTTTTGGTGAGTGAGGAGAGCCTCCTCCCAGAAGTGCATCACAATGCTTTCAGGCTTGCAAACACCAGTGGCATTCCTCTGTGTGTGCTGGCATTTCAGTGCAGAACTGCCCGGATTCCTCCATGCCCCTGTCTGCTACTCCACCAGAGAACCCCGTGGGCACCCCCATGTATCTGAAGTAGGCAGACAACTAAACCGATGATGATAGCTCTTGTCTTTAGGGGCAAAAACGTGCCAGAAAGCAACTCAAGGAGACAGCGTGGCGTCATTGATGAGAAGACACACGGAGGTTTTGGCAAATTCCCTAGCAATGCTTCAGTCAGCCTCGGATTGCAGAAGGTCCTGGACGCCAAGGCCAGCAGAGGGTGCATGGTGTAGACTGTGGGTGCGACAGGTGTGGTGTGCATGCAGCTGTGGCGCGAAGGATCCCTGTACAAAGTCCTGTAAGGTCTCCATGATTTAGGCTGATGAAAAAGTGTGCCTGGCTGTCTTTCTTTTCTCTTTTTCTCTCCCTTTCTTCCTCCGTCTTCTTCCCTCCGTCTCTGACTTTAATTTAGTATTTCATTTTAAACAAATATATCTTTGTATTCAATGGAAAAGAGATTTTGATCTCTTAAGGCAAATATTGCCCTTGAATAAGGGGTTAAAAAAAAGGATTTCGGATAGAAATCCGAGCAACCTGAGGTTTCTGTATGGAATATAAGAAGAGTCGTGATGAATAATTAAACAAGTTATAGCTAATAAAATATACAGCACAGTGCTTCAAACTAAAACATTCTAACTCTGCCTTAGGGATGAATGCTTTTCATTATTTTTTAATTGTTGCCAGGGTTGACCTTGAAGGTCTTTCCTGGCAGATAATTTGTTATGGTAAGAATGAGATCACTGAGCATTTTAGCACAAGCCACATGATGCATAGAGTTTCTTCCTATTCTATAATGGTGATGTGATAAGTCTGTTTTCCTGGGAATTTGTTCTTTCATTTAGGTGGGAGCTTGTTTCTCAGATGCTGTCTTTGGCCATCGCAGTGCCGTGTGCTAAGGAGATCTCTGTGGTTATAACGCAGGTCTCTGGATTCAGGTCCTGTTCATACGTAGATTCCTACTAACCTCTGAGGGTCCCAGGAACACCAGAGGAGTGTGTTTCCATCTGATGAAATGGCCATGGGAAGATCTAGGATCTCCGTTCTACCCTCAGGAAAATGGCCTACTGGGAGATTCATGAATCGAGTTGTACAGGTTTTGCCCCGATGGCTTTGTTACTACTTTGTCTTCCTATGCAGTTATTACCGTAGGACCTATAATTGCAGAGTCATTACCAGTATGCCTGCTTGCTGGTACTTTTACGATGGATTTTTTAAAAGAAACAGTGAAATGCAATTAAGTATTTTATTAATTGTATTCACACGTCGTATGTACATTGCATCTTACAAGGAACAGATAACAGAACATTTTGGCTATAAAATTGATGACAGCATGGGAAAAATCCATATTTTTCACCAAATAGAACAAGAAAAACCCGTTGTATTCAGTTGGGGAATTATATTGAACAAATACAGCCTCTTGTTTGTTTAGAATGTGTACTGAATTTCGGACTTAAGTAATAAATTCAAAACCATGTGGTGTTGATGTGCCTAATATTACTAGGTTCAGTGTATACAATGTGAATCTTAAAAACCTCATTAAGTTGGTTGGGCCATATGGTATGTCTTTATTTCTTTGTCGGTAACATTTAGAAAAAATGATTGGTAACACAGTGTTCATGATACTTTGTCCCTGACAAAGAAAACCCAGTATGCTCTTGAATAAATAGGAAGATTTATACTATATATGAAATATATATATAAGAATAAGGAATGAAATTACTACCAGAAACTCACATACTGATGTGAAAAGTTTTAGCTTCTCTTATTACATGTAGAAAATATTTGTTTTTATGTTTTTAATATTTTTGATAATACAAAACATGAATTATGTATCATACATTGTCATCTGAATTCTATTTTGAATATGTAGAGCAATAGATGCTAAGTGTAGTCTATATAAAATGTATTGTTTTTCCTTCCCAGAAATTGCCAATGAGTCTTGGTTCTTAAAAATACAACAAAAACCCCTATTATTTGACAAAGTGTGTATTTCCTTATTGCTGCCATTCAGTTTTAAAAGGTGTTTATTTATAGACCCTGTGAAGTCAAACCGTGTCCTTGGATTATGGCGTTAAAGTTGTAAACTTAGACCCTTTGCACTGGTGATATTAGTTTACATTTTGGTATGGTAAATTCCTAGTCACCCAGCTGTTGTTCAACATTTATAAAACTTCACAAAATTGTGGCAAAGCTGTAATCTTTCATTTCAGATCCATTCAAAATACGGAAAACCCGTAATTGTTAAGCAAAGGCAAAAGAGTGAAATCATTCTAAAACAAACGGAGGTCTTGGATTTCTCTCCCTCCTTATTGCCTGAAGCTTGGTTGTCTAAGCTCAGAAAGGAAAATGCTAGATGATCATTGAAAACCGCTCTTTTAGTTCATAGTGTTAAAGACATTTTTTTATATAACAAAATAAAACACAGCAAAATGTCTGATGCTACCCTACATATTGTTACACATTAAAACAATCGAGTTGCGAATATTTTACCTTGTGTCATAGATTAATTTTGAGAATATTCTGAGTTTGTTTACTTATTGTCTCATTTGTTGGTCTTTTTGTTTACACTTTGGGTAAATATTTTTTGTTTTTATAAACTGGATTTGAAAATACTGTCTATGAGGAAATTTTGACTTTAACCATTACTTTTTCTTTTTTTCAAGAATGTGAGTGGGGAGCAGGTCTTTTTTGTTGGAGAGGAGGTGTAATATTGCTTCACTGCTTTGTGTGCAATCCTTATTTATTTATAAGCTCCCAGCTATATCCTTCTTTTAATATTACTGAGAGTGACTTGTACTTTTCTGTCCAAAACAGTAAGAAGTGGGTAACTTAAAAACAGGCTATGTTGTAAAAGCTCTACTAAATTGGTTACTGCCATTCGTAGCATATTTTTGAAAGAGGTGATGTTACAAATTAGAATAAAATACCCAGACTAGTCCAGTTCATGAATAATGTCATGGAAATTACAGACATTAATTTTATGCTATAAGTGCATAAAATTATGATTGCATCTATATAGTATATATTTTATACCTTTCATACATTCTTCACTGAGCTGCTTGAGGCGTGGAGGTTGGGTGGCTTTGGGATTTGAAAGATGTCCTTTGATCTTGGCCCGCCTACTGGTCCTGGTTGGTTTTACCAGCTTGAACAAGCTGCTTTACTCCTGAGTCTGCTTTCTCTGTGCATTGGGTACGATGGTGGAGTCCTTTGAGAGGACTGAAAGCAATGATGCAGATGTGGAGCAACTGTTACATAGTAGGTGCTTGATCAGCATTAAGTATTTATTAAGTGCATGGACCATCTTATTTTTATTCTTAGTGCCTAGGGCAAGGCCCACTTAAGGGAAGGTAGAAGAAATGAATGAATAAATAATAACTCATTTTGGGATCCTAGAAAGGATTGCAACTTCGTGCCTTGTAATTTGGAGATTTTTCTCGCCGGCTTGGCTCACACCTTCATAACGGTTTGTATGAAAGGGAATGCGACCTTTAATGTAGTCAGCCAAGTGAGAAGCGTGGGGGTCATCCTTGATTCTTCAGAATCAAGTGTTTTCTACCCACCTGCGATTTGAATTGCCCCCAGTACCATTTGGTGTAACTGCAGTAGAGGGAGTAATCAGGGATGGCTCCCTAGGAAACATGGAGTCTGTATTGGATTTGGTAGATGGTGGCAGTGAGGGAGAAGAAGACTGGAGAAAAGAAAATTCCAGACAGAAAAATTATGGCATCATTTACTAAATGATAGAATGAGCACGAGTTAAAGACTGATCATAGCCTGAGTGAGTTAACTGTTGCCCTCAGCAGTACTTTGATTAGTAAAATAACTCTTTATTTTACAAAAACTCTACCTAAATATCCATCCACTGACTAGTGAATAAGTATGAGGTGGTATGTCTACCTGGTGGACTGTTACTGAGCCGTAAAGGCATGAAGTACTAAGACGTGATACACAAGACTTCATGACATTGCGCCAAATCAGAGAGGCCAGACGCAAAAGGCTACATTTTTTCTGGTTCCATTGATTTGAAGCGTGCACAATAGGCAAAGCCATAGACATATAACAAACTAGTGGTTGTTAGAGGCTGGAGATGGGAGAAACAGGGAGGGGTTGCTAATGGGTACACAGTTTCTTTTGGGGGGGTGATAATATTCTGAAATTAGATAGTGGTGCTGTTTGTACAATTTGTGAATATATGATAATTTACTGAGTTACATATTTTAAGCACATGAATTGTATGGATATGAATTATATCTCATTAAAATGTTTAAAAAGTCTTGTGCATATATAGTATCCATGGCATTATTTTTACCCTAAATCACTGCATTTAAAAAACCTGGCTTTACTGTATGCCTCTTTGAATAACACAAAAATCATGTAAGTCTAATGAACTTTTTCTTATAATCCTTTAATTTCAGTTTTCCAAAATAGGTGAAAATAGTGGATTAGGTGGTCTTAAAGTATGTTTACTTTAATGTGGACTTAGTCAGTAAGCATCTGTGATGAAGAACAAGTACAGAGGCCAGGTTTAATGTTATCCTGCTTCTTAATATCCTTAAGCTTTTGAAGTAGATTTCCAGATCATTCCTTGAACCCTTCACTGCATTTCATCTTTATCCTTTTGGCATTACGATTTCCTAACCAGTTGCATGTTTAGTAAATAATATGGGAGACTACCATAAGATTTTGTTTCTATTTCAAAATTGGCCTGTTAATGCTTGTCAACTCTTGTTTCTGAATAGAAGTTTAAATCGTTTTTACAAAGTGATGGTTTCTTAGACCCCTTTGAAAATCCCACATAGACACTCTCGGGGCCTCGTTGATGATTCTCCACCATCTCATTTCTCCAAGCAGAGACAGCCTTGGCTTGTCAGCAGTGGGACCCTCGGAGGAAGGGCGAGCTTGTGCACATGCTGCTGCTACGCTGTGCAGGTCCCCTCTGCCCATTTGCACACCACGGTTTATATCCTTTCCTTTCTTCTTCATGGGGAGGTGGGGTGGAGGATATCCCTGCCTAGATCTATTGATGAAATCCTCACCACCTCCCTTTGAGGATGTCTGCCATTAAGAACACTTGATTTCTGTCTTTAAACTGAATTTTAAAATGAAATTATTTTAAAATAATATGCATACTCTGGAGAAGTACCTAAATTGTCTGTAGAGTTAAATTTGGACAAAAAAATTAAATTAGGAAATTTAGTTCCCAGTCCCCTTATTTTTCCATTAGATGTTTAATCTCTCTCGTATCATTCTCCAGCTTTTAATTTTCATGTACTATATCACACTGTATGTATTCTTTTGTAGCTTGCTTTGTACATCATTTTCTTTCAAGGTTTTTGCTGGCACAGGTTGGGTCAGTGTATTCATTTTCATTGCTAAATAATACTCCATGTTATGGACACAATTTCTTTCTTTCCTATGATGAAAATTCTTTGTAATTTTCCTTTGTTCCAAACTACAGTGCAATGAATATTTTCATGTGTTTCTCTGTACAAAGATACAACAATTTTTTCTGAGTATATTCCAGAAAATGAAACTGATAGGGCATGGAATATGCATATCTTCATTTTTTTGTAGTTGTTGCTATGTTCTTCTATAATTTGTAGTCCTACTAGCCTTGTAAGAGAGTCCTCCTAGTTTCACATCCTTGCTAACAGCTTTCTTAATGGGTTTAAAACTTTTGCTACTCTGATGGATATGAATGTTTTCTTAGTGTTGTCTTTCAATTCTTTTTTTTCTTTCTTTCTAACGAGTCCCTAAGCAACCAGATTGGAGGGAAATTGAATCTTATAGTTCATACCCCTTATTCTTCTAACCACTTCCATGGCTGACATGAAGGACTGCACAGTTATACACAGAGCAGAACGTCTAAGGAAGTCCCTCTGGTTGCCGTTCTGTCCTTCCCCGTGTATCTGGCATGTCTTGCCCAAGTCCATGTAACCCCTTGAAGTGGCCTGAGATTTCCCTGCCATGCCCGCAGAGTCCGTATTTGCACCACCCACCCATTCCTTTTTTCAGGCCTGGCTGTCTCCTGGGCACTGGGAGGCCTCACTGCCTGTATCCCAGAGAAGTTCCCTCCCACCCCGTGTCCCCACAGGAAGGAAACAAAACAAACAAAACAATGAAAACAGAACAAAAATAAAACCTCAACACACTCCGCTGCTGTAGAAGTGTCTGATACCACCTTAGTGATGCCTGCAGTTAACTACTCAGACTCTTTTAGGAAGCCTCTTCCAGGCTGCAGGAGTTTACAAACTCTTTTCAAATGTCTCATGTCCTGCTATTATAATAATTATTATTAATATTTAGGGCACCACCTTTTCACATTATTCCCGGCTGTCTGCTGCTTTGCTTCACCCTTATTTGTCTTCTCTTCCGCTGCCTTCTCTCCTTTTTACATTCTTTTCGCCTGCTGACATTCCTTCTGACCCCCAGCCAGCACCTTTTCTCATGTTGTGGGGAGCTTCTGTGCTTCAGTGTGGCTCTCTTCGCAGCCTCCTCTTCCTTTGGGCAGGCTTCACAGCAATTGAGGATACTTACTCTGTAGGAAACCCATCATATGCTGGCCGGAACATGTGCTCTTCTCTGTGGTACCCAAGAGGTGGTGCCGACACCTTGCAGGTGGGGACCACATTCACCTTCCCAAAGACCTTTGCTGACCCCTTATCCAAAATTTAATGGTCTTCTTCCCACCCCACCAAGTCATATCCCCTCATTCCTTCTTTATATTTTCTATTTGGCAATTTTCACTAATAGTCTCTGTATTATACTTATTTACCTTTCTTTTGTCTTCCTAGCCCACTAAAGCAAAATGTCAATGAGAAAACTATAAAATCGGTGTGTTGTCCTTTCTGTTCATATTTAAAGTACAACATTTTTTTTTGACACGAGCAACTGTGTCACCCTAGGTATAAAGAAATAGAAATTAAGTATATGTAATTTTAATTTACATTATATTTGGGCGTACTTTCAAAACTATTTGTACCTTTGAGGGAAAAAGTTTTTGTTGATTTTAATATGTTGTGATAAAACTCTTAACTTTTTTGTTTCTAGAATTAGCTCTTAAATTTTTGTTTCTGGAAATAAACTAGAAATGTGCTATATTAAAATAGCAGTTGAGTCCCTAATCTAATTTTCCTGTTGTTACTCAGCCCATTTATTTGCTAAACATTTCTGGTAGGATAATAGAGGGAATATATATTAAGTCGCACCAAGAAAATTTTACTTAGTGCTTTTATTTCAGGTCAAGCTGTTCTTGGAAGACAGAATTACCTATATTGTTATACATCACGTGCTTGTACACTTTGAAATTTAAAAATTCAAGCCGAATGACTACCGATGTGTGTTAAGAATTAGAATAAATGGTTAACGTTAATCTAAAACTCTCGGAGCAGTACGCTTTCCTCGCCCTTTTATAGACTCTGTGACCATATTTTGAGGAGGAGCTGTAAAAAGGA
Organism: Phataginus tricuspis; assembly: GCA_029783875.1. Taxonomy (NCBI): domain Eukaryota; kingdom Metazoa; phylum Chordata; class Mammalia; order Pholidota; family Manidae; genus Phataginus; species Phataginus tricuspis. The sequence continues at coordinate 16,830,430 of JAQQAC010013566.1, forward strand.
AAGCGAGGGTCTGTTGCCCGTGGGGCTACATTCTTACTCGACAGTATTTGAAACACACAAGCCCAGCAGCATTACACTGAGTCTTTTGTTCTTCCTGTTGGGCAAAACACTAGATAGCTTACTGTAAATATGGCCAACTGCCAAGCTGTGGCGCAGATTTTTTTTTTTAAATACTGTAAACTGGCACAGGCTCAAGAATTACAGTTCTTCCTTTTATTTACTTTCTCCTTCTACGCTGAAGAGTTTCATCTATCGTAAGAAAGAAAAACAGTTGTGGTAGGGGAAAAAATAATGCCCCAACAGTCCATTGTTCTCTGCCTTACTCCTCACCTTGGGTAGATTTCTGATTAAACTGGCAGAAGAACTTTATTACTCTTAAATTTTAAAAGGAGTCTACTCTCTCGTGATAAACAGAGAGGACATGAGTAGAGCAGTGTGAACTGAGTTGAATTCAGAACGTTTAATACGATGCTACTTCAAAGTTGATTCGGTATTGGAGCTTTACTATGTCTTTTTGTTATCACGGTTTTACTTGTAAATATTTTCGGTTTGAAGTCTAGTTTTTAATGGGTCTGCGTTACTGCCGACATCACCAAGTTGCCTTCCCCCGGGTGTTGGAATTTGTGTGGCTGCGGCTGAATTGAAAAGAGGTAGAGGGAAATGAAGGGTGTGGAGTTCTGCCTTTCAACCTCAGGGTGTGTCCCTTTTCATTTTTTTTAATACAAGAAAAAGCTTGGAAATGTTGTATTTTTGAAAGGGTTATTTGCTATGATATTAAGATAGATGCCAGAAAGATTTAACTGCTTTCTTGATATAAATAACATCTTGTCAAGGTTTTAAAATTTTGTCGTTTCATAGATTGGTCTTGCACGTAGGAAATTCTAGACCCGTGTAGAAATTAAATGTATATTCTGATTATTTTTCCAAAAAAAAACAAGCTCAGATTGAATGTACCATCCTTGCCTACTTCACTGACATTAAAATTATTTTATGCAATAGACACATGTCAACATATTTACTTTTTCATTTTGCTCATTAATCTCTGTTTCTTATAAAAAGGAAACTTCACTAGGATGTAATTAGAGGATATTTGTCTTGTTTTCAGGCACAAAGGTAGAGGATATTAGGTTTTATGACAGTATTTATAGGGTATGTGGAGGATGTAATAAAGCATAGATGATTAACCAAAGAAAGGGAGTCTGTCAGTTACTCTGATGAATTCTCTTTATATCCTAATATATTTTTAATTTTTTGAGGGGAAATTTTCATTGGAGTGATTGAAAATAATTTTATAAAGTTTGGTCAAGTCAGTTTCCTCATATGAAAATTTAGGCTGTTAAACTAAGGTCTAAGGATCTATGAGGTTCTTTTAGGCATTGATATATGTAATTAATAATTCTATTTTCAGCATTCCTTTAGAAATATGCTATATAATTCTTCCCATACAGTGGACAAAGCAATTAGGCTGAGAGTTAGAAGGCCAGGTTCTTATCTTGACCTTCATTTAATAATAATATGGTCTTGGGGGTATTGAATCATTCAGGGTCCAGTTTCCTCATCTCTAAAATAATGAGTGGAAATAGATGATCTTAGAGGTTCCTTCCAATAGAAAGAATCTAGGCAAATTCTATGAATATTTTGCCTTTTTTATACACTAGAATTTGTGAATAATAAGAACATGATATTCTAATATAGCGAATATTTAGTTTATATTCAAAGAATGTAGGGGTATAATTTTTAATGTATACTTTGAAGAAATTTTTCTTAGTTCACATTAATTCCTTTTTCTTTTATGATAGGCAATTGTTATTTGATGTCATTTATAGGGTACCTGTGAATAAAAGGGGTTACTCATTAGGGTATTTGGTAATTTTGAAGGGTTCAGGGCAGATAAAATCTTCTAGGTAGGGAAGGCCATTTTACTTTGGAGGAGCAGCCGTGGAGCAGTATGCTGCAAGGCTTTGAGCCCACACCCTGGATCTGAGTACTAGTTTTGGTACCCAAAAATTTGATCTCTGGGCTAATTCACTAAAATGCTCTCAGTTTCCTTGTCTCTACAATGAGGGTGACAGTGACTCTTTCACAAGTATACAGTGAGTAGTAACTGAGTTTAAAGTAGATTGTGTGTGTGACTACCAGTAACCTCCATTTTAACATTTCAAAAAAGTCATTTTTCAGTTCAAGTCAGCAAGCCTTTGTTGGGTTCTAAAGTATTATGCTCAGATTCAGCATGTACATACCTGGATAACGAGACTGGAAGGCATGACGTGGAAACATTAGTTGTAAAATAGGTGAATGAGAGTGCAATGATGCAGATGGAACAGTGGATTTCAGCTGGTAAGGTTGTGCAAGACTGACAAGGCGGATTTGAGCTGGGCTTGAAAGATGGTAGAATTTTTACCAGTGGGAGAAGGAGGAGAGAGCTAGGAGGGCCTTCTGAGGTGAGAGGAAGGGAGGACTCGATGTTGGCGGCCCAACACGTTGATGGAACTTGGTTTCCCTTGGGAAAAAAAGACAAATAGAAGTTACTGCTTGATGTAGTAAGAAATAATGTTTAATCCCATTGGAGACTGGAAACTTATATAAAGTACTGGTTTATTCTAATGTCCTATCAAGGATGTCTACCTTCTTCAGATGCTTTTCCCAAATCATAGAACAGGTATATACATATAATCAGATATTGTTAAAAATCTTTCAATTACAAGTGGTATATAAATTGCACTAGTAGTGGAAGAGTGCTGCACTCCTGATTTTTGACCCAATCACGATGAAAAATTCTTTAAAGGATTAAACTCTCTGAAGCATACTCAGAAATCAGTGGAAGGATTGGCATATTTAATCTTGCTTATTATCCCTTAAAATCATGTTATAACTGAGTAAGTTTGCTTTGGAACTGATTCAGTGAATATCTGAGCTTAAGCATTAAAACTGAAGAATAAAAAAGTTACTGGCTTTTTCCTTTTCTGTATCTTTTGGATACCATAACATTTTAAATGATATTTCATAATGTGTGATTCAAAATAAGCTACAATGAACTAGAGTGCTTATAGGCATGTTGTATTTCTGATGGCCAGTAGAAAATGTTTTTCTCAGACCTTGAGTCAAGTACTTTCTTACCTGTTAAGCCAGTTTCGTTAGTGTTCGACTGCTGAGATTACCAGCCACATCCTCTTCAAGGGTATGAACAGAATTACGAGAAGTAGTGGTCAATGCTAGGGCTTTTGTTTGAAGACAGTGTTAACAGGGTGGTATGAACAAGAGAGAATATGGTGTATATTCATGGTATAGTACCTAGAATTCTCTGCCATTGTCATCAATTCCCTAGGGCATTTTCAGGAAGCAAGATGTCTTTCGGCTTTATTTTATTTATCCATAGAACATTTTTTAAGGTACAGTAGGATATTTAATGTTATGTTTTATCAGAGAATACATCTTTATTTAAATACCTTATGATTGAAAGACTAGGCTTTATTTGCTAAAACATCATGTAGGTATATACTTCCAGTTTTAGATGAAGTCATCTGAACTTGACCCTGAGTTTGGCACACAAACTGTATTCATCCCTTGTTATTTGTTTTCTCAGGGGCTAACAGTAGTTGGTATAAGATAGTAACAGATGTTTATGGAATGAATAAATGAAAAATCAAGGACATAGAAATAATCATTTCCATGGGAAAAGCTGAAATTTGTCTCCACCTTGTCCTTTTAATCTTGTACTGTTTGGGTGCTGTTACTGGCTTATGACTACAGCAATGACCTTATTTAATATATATAATCTTAAGTTTCTCCTTTTGGATAGTCTCTATTACAGTACTCATCTCAGGTTAGTGAGGATTAGGTTAGATAATGTTTTTATTTTAGCAAAATTTTAAGGACGATATTCAATTTTTCTCCTCTGGTGAATTACAGACTACCTTTAAAGAGAATGCGTATGCACAGGGTTATTAGGTATATTTTCACGTTTCTATAAGACGGATGTGCTGTTTGATTCTGTAGTGTAATAGCATCACTGGGAACCTCTTTTGTCCCTGTGTTAACTACAGAATTGTAGAACTGTAAAGCATCACACAAGGGGTCCTTGGGCATTTATCTAATTCCTTCTGCAGACAGGTCCAGAGACATTTTTCCCACCTATCCTTTCTACCATGTGATTATAAGAATGAAAAGTAATGAAGAGAACTTAATACTCATAACTTATTCTTTAAATTAAATACTTATTAGTCAGATTAATTCTTCTGCTATATTTTAAAGTAAACCGGACTAGGGGAGTATCTTCTGTTTTTTCCAAATATCTAAACTGCAGCATCCACTTGCATTCATCTATTTCAATTTCCTATCAACTGCATAGTTAAGGAAACTCCTATCTAAACCTGTTGATTTTGACAGCATTCCATGTGGTTTTACCCAAATTATTACACTTCTTTATCATTCCCATGTAGACGTGCTGTCACACAAATACAGGATTGAAAAAAGTTGCACAGGAAGGCTAATTATATGATTCTTCTAATCAGACCACTTTTGTGATTACATTCGCAAGAAAAACTTCAGTGAAATAAACTGAACAACAACCTTTTCATGGCTTAAAGTATTTTTTTTCCTGTTGAGACATTTTACGTGGTGTGTCTTGAGGTTCCTCCAAACGTGAGCCATAGGAAAGTATGTATTCAGTAGGCAGATAAATTGGCCCCTGAACTCTTGGGTGAGTTTTCGGGTCTTCCTCAGCCTATTTGACCAGGTCAGTCATGGGGCCCAAGGTGCGGGTCTCCCTCCACAAGGAGCAGGAACTCAGCTTTGTTTTGTGGTCAGATTGCATGGCTGACTAGCCAGTTGTCTTGCACCTGTCCCTGGCCATCTATTCCCGCAGGACAAACTTTACCATCCATCACCACTTCTAGAAAAATACTTCAAAGCACATGCCTCTGACTGGGCTGGCTGTGTCTTCCCAGTATACAAAAAAGCATGTTACTGATTTAGAAAGTTACTGCTTCTAAAAAGGTGGCGCGTGGTGCCAACCCCTCAGCGACCGTCAGTCTTGTCTGATTCTGTGTGATTCTGTGTGGAGCATGGAGAGGCTGTGACAGCAGCATAGGTAACATGAGCTCAGAGGCAAGTCTGTAGCTTTTTGCATTGTATCTCACCTCTACCACCTTTCCTTCTACAAAATTACGGTGCTTTTTCTGTCTTGTTTTCCTTGTTATGATCCTGCCAAGGGGATGGATAGGTATCTCTGGATGAGCATTATGTATTACATCAGAGCGGGCACAATCCATTTGCCATAGAGAAAAAATGCACACTTTAAAATTTAGAGGAACCATGAAGGATTAAGAGAAATGGTGAGCATGGCGATTATACTCAAAGTGCTGAAGGATTTAAATGCCAGTTTTCCGATCTGTTATCACTTAAGTTCTGTGGTTTGATTTTTTTAGTCCAGCTCTAATTTTTCATGCTTCACGTTCAGAGTATATTTCTGATAATGCTGCCCTTTGGGACATTTAAATTTTTATGGGCAAATGCTGTAGTCATAAAATGTATGGGGGAAGGGCAAATTAAGAGCATTGGAAGGTGGCTAATATATGTCATTGTGAAATTGTATTCCAATTTATTTTTAATTCATGATACGGGCAACCTGAACAATATTTCTAAAGAGTGCTCCATTTTACTTATTTATAGCAAAACATTTTAAAACCACATAAAATTACTAATGCAGTGCCATGTATGGAATCACAATTTAGATACTTGCCTTTGTAATCCATTATGGACCATTCTTGAATGAACTCTGTTAAGAGAAATAATGTTTCCCCCTGCTAACAGGTAATGCCAAGTGTGACCAGCCCCAATACATGCCAAGAACTTTGAAGTGTAGACTCCATTTTTGCAGAATGTAGTTAATGGGAACAAGCTATAGATGGGTGGAACTGGAAAGGAGTTGAATGTAACAAGTTCAGAAAAGACGAAGAAGGAAAGTCAGTAATACCGGGAAGATATCCCCAGTATAGTGTAAACAAGCCCTCTTTCCACAGGACTGTCTTCTGGGAAATCATGCGGAACAAAGTGGAGCAGGAGACTTATGAACTGAGACCCCTTCTCTGGAGTGTCCATGTGGATTTCTCCTAAATGATCCCTTGTGCCTTTTATGTTGTCCTATCTTTTCCTTTATACACTATCTTCTTTTCAGGGTCAGTTTATCTACCAGTCCAGTCTTCAGATCTCTTTCTGTCACTTCCTCTCTGACCCACATTTAGAACTGAGTGAGCCATTAGATGTTCTATCACGTGTATGACTCCCCTCGTGCTTGGTGTAACTAGGACCAGGGAGTGATTAAGTATATGAATGTGTATGTTAGAGTACCATGTTCATTCTATTCATAATAAAACATCACTGTTGGTTATTATTGTGATGAATAATAATGATGATGTAATAACAGTAGCAGAGACAGAGTTGGGGGGTAGGAGGGTTGCTAAAAAGCAATGCTGTCGCTTAAAGCGCTACTGAATTCTAAAGCTCAGCGTTCTGTTCCCTTCCCTTGACCCCCTTCCTTGAGAATATTAAAGCACATCTCTACCAAAGTGGTAAGTACCTATTGTCAAAACGCTCCCTCTTCCCACAGTTAGTGACTTTAGAGCAACCGGAAGCATGAGGAGGTCCGGAGGTGACAGACCCTGCGGGAGTCTGAGCGGGGGCAGTGGAGTCTGAGGGACGGAAGGAGAGAACGGAGAGGACGACGGGAGGCTGGCGCTGTGGGGCGAGGCGGTCCACCTCCCCAGCAAGGGCATCAGAAGTGATGGCTCTGGGAGACATTTAGGTGGAGTCAATGGTGAGTGAGTGGCGAGTGGGGATTTGGGGACGAGGGGGAGTCAGGATGGTACCTGGGATCTGGTTTGGGCCCCGGAGTAGATGGCAGAACTACAGCAGGAGGAAGACTTGTGGGAACAGTTCGAGCATTGCTTTGATGTTGCTTGGGAGTGCCTCTGGGAGGCAGCATATTGGGTAATTTGTGCAGTTTGTTCTTTTATTCTATTTTAGAAGAGGGGGGATGCACTTCTGTTTTGCAATATGTCGGCATTGAGCATAATAAAAATCGGTCTTTTAGAGTTTTTGAAAAAATTCATCCTCAAAGACTGTCCTAGTTCTCTCTTCCCTGTCACTAAAATAATGCTGACCCTAAATCCTTCATGATGTGAGTAATGATAAATTTGTGTAGTTCTCTGAACTTAGGAAGTATATTACATTTGCCTTTGTGACTTTATGGATATTAGGTCGGGATTGTGGTTAAGCTAATGGACTGAAGAACTCAAGCTGATGGTCTCCTCATTCAATCCAGCAGCTTGTCTTAAATTTCAGGCTAATATCTGCTTATACAGGATCGCTTAGCTGGAATTCTTTTGGTATGTTAACGTTTTTCACAGTAAACCCAAACTGAATTTCGATAGAATGTTTTTTCATTTTATTCAGGAGTACCTTTAAACTTTTTAATATTTTACACTTTCCACTTAAGAGATGACATTGTTGACTGAACCTTAGGCTGGTGTTTACAGAATATGCTACAGACCAGCAGAACAACTGCAGTATACAGGCACACCTCATTTTATTCTGCTTTGCTCTATTGCACTTCACAGATAGTGCCTTTTTTGGGGGTGGAGATAATTCAAGTTTTCTGGCAACCCTGCATCAAGCAAGGCTATCAGTGCCCTTTTCCCAGCGGCATTTGCTCACTTCATGTCTCTGTGTCACATTTTGGTCATTTTCACAGTATTTCAGTTTTTTTCAGTATTATTATATCGTGATGGTTGTGATCAGCGATCTCTGACATTGCTGTTCTAATTATTTGGGGGTGTCATGAAGCATGCCACTTTAAGACGGCAAACTTAATAAGTGTTGTGTGTGTTCTGACTGTTCCACTTACGGGCCATTCCCCCCATCTCTCTCCCTCTCCTCAGGCCTCCCTATTCCCTGATGCACCACAGTATTGAAATTAGGCCAGTGAATAACCCTACAGTGACCTCTGAGTTGTCCAAGCGGAAGGAAGTCGCTCGTCTCTCACTTTAAATCAAAAGCTAGAAATGATTAAGCTCAGTGAGGAAGGCATGCCCAAAGCTGAAATAAGCTGAAACCTAGGCCTCTTGTGCCAATCATTGAGCCAAGCTGGGAGGGCAAAGGAAAAGTTCTTGAAGGAAAGTAAAAGTGCCACTCCAGCGAACACATGAATGATAAGAAAGCAAAACAGCTTTATTGTTGATATGGAGAATATTTTCGTTTTCATGGTCTGGCTAGGAGATCAAACCAGCCACAACATTCCTTTAAGCCAAAACCTCATCCAGAGCAAGGCCCTCTCTGTAATTCTATGAAGGCTGAGAGAGGTGAGTTGGAAGCTGGCAGAGGTTAGTTCATGAGGTTTGAGGAAAGACACCTTGTCCATACAAGTGCAGGTGAAGCAGCAGGTGCTACCGCGGAAGCTGCTGCAAGTATCCAGAAGATCTAGCTCAGATAATTCATGCAGGTGGCTGCACTAACCAGTGAGTTTTCAGTGTAGGTGTGACAGCCTTCTACTGGGAGAAGATGCCATCTGATACTTTTCTGGCTAAAGAGGAGAAGTCAGTGCCTGGCTTCCAAGCTTCAAAGGCCAGGCTGACTCTCTTGTGGCGGTCTAAGGCAGCTGGGGACTCTTCAGTTGAAGCCAATGCTCATTTACCGTTTCAAGAATCCTAGGGCCTTAAGAATTATGCAAAATCTGCTCTGCTCATCTATAAATGGCATTATAAAGCCTGGATAACAGCACATCTGTTTACAACATGGTTTACTGAATATTTTAAGCCCAATGTTGAGACCGACTGCTCAGAAAAAGAAAAGATTTCTTTCAAAATATGACCTTTCATGGACAGTGCACCTGGTCGCCCAAGAGCTGTAATGGAGGTGGACAGTGGGATGAATGTTGTTTTGCATGCCTGCTAGCACAACATCCATTCGGCAGCCTGCAGATCAAGGAGTAATTTTGACTTTCAAGTCCTATTATTTAAGGAACACATTTCATAACACTGTAGCTACCATAGATAGTGATTCCTTTGATGGGTCTGGGTAAAGTAAATTGAAAACCTTGTGGAAAAGATTTATTGTTCTAGATGCCATTAAGAGCATTCATGATTCATGCAAAGAGGTCAGCATACCAGTAGGAGCAGGAATTTGGAAGAAGTTGAATCCAACCCTCGTGGGTGACTTTGATGGATTCACACTTCAGTGGAGGATGTGGTGGAACTTGCAAAGGAAGTAGAATTAGAAATGAAGCCTGAAGATGGGACTGAATTGCTGCATCTCATGATAAAAGCTGAACAGATGAGGAGTCGCTTCTTATGGATGAGTGAAGAAAGTGGTTTCTTGAGATGGGATATACTCCCCATGACGATGCTGTGAAGATTGTTGACATGACAACAAAGATTTAGAATATGACATAAACTTAGTTGATAAAATAACATCAGGGTTTGAGAGAACTGACTCTAACTTTGAAAGGAGTTCTATGGGTAAAATGTTATCAAACAGCATCACATGCTACAGAGAAATTGTTGTGAAAAGAAATCAGTCATTGCAGCAAACGTCATTATTGTCTTATTTTAAGAAATTGGCACAGCCACCCCAGCCTTCAGCAACCACCGCTAATATTGAGCCACTAATCAGTAGCCATCAAGATTGAGGCAGGACTTTCCACCAGCAAAAAGACTGAGTTGCTGAAAGCTCAGATGATGATTAGCATTTCTTACCAATAAAGCATTTCTTAATTAAGGTATGTTTGTTGTTTTTTTAGAGATCATGTTATTGCACACTTAATATAATATGTATAGTGAAAACATAACTTCTATATGCATTGGGAAACCAGAAATTCATTTAACTTGCTTTATTGCAGTGATCTAGAACCAAGCTCAGTATCTCCAAGGTTTGCTTGTATTGGAAGGTTTACGTCTCATATTTGGGTTGCTGTATCAGCTCAAACAATTGCGTTCATTGAAACCACTATTGGCCTGTGACTTTGATAGAAATCACAAATATTTTCACATCACATTGCAGTTGTTATATATCTCTCTCAAAATCTTGAAGCTCATTACTACTTTAACGTTACATTAGACCCACAGCTAGATCTTGTTACTTCATACATTAAGAAAGTACATTACAAAGTCACATTTTTAAATACTTTGACAACTGTTAATCTAATTGTTTTCAGTGTAGTCTAGTTATACACTTTCAAACAACATCATTCTGAGAAAGGGTGCATAGAATTTACCAGGCTGCCGATAGCATGTATGTTACAAAAAAGGCCTAGGCAGGGAGACTGAGCAAATGGTGTTCTACTGCTAGTTTTTCCATTACCTCCCTTGGTAAACCTGGGCAGTTAGGCCATGTGGCACATCTGTGCCGTATGACGACCACCAACTTGGGAAATTGCTGTAAAGATAAAACAAGGGAAATTATTTTGAAAAATTTTAGTATTTACAGAAGTTGTTCATAAGTGGGAATTTTTGCCGTTATAAGAATGGGGCATGTATTAATAATTGTTAAAGGTATAATGGAGGCATCTGATTTTTGCTCTCATTCTGAAATTTCAGAGCAGGGTTGTGTCATTACACATTACAGTGACCTCTTCCAGGAGCACGCCAATTTCAATATCGCTCCAAAAACATTACTATTCATGGAAGCAGGGAAGAGTACATCTCCCTAAATATTTCTTTTAAAATTGATTCCTGTGTTCTCCAATCCTCTGATCCTAACTGGTGGGCCCCAGTGCTCCCTGCAGCAATTTGTCGGCCAGCCAAGAGGAGAAAAGTACCTGTTTCATTTCCAGCAACCAACACGTGACGGTGTGGCGAGGCTCCTCTGCCTATTCAATGTTACTTGCTCAAGAAATATAAAAAATGGGAGGAGAGAAGAGCAAAAGTATTGAGCATTGTATTTGATGTTTTTTAAAAAGTTTTGTTTTTATGATAGTCTTATGTAGTTCATAAAACACCATTCAACAGATGAGTAATTGAAATAGGTGTCAACGTATTAAATGGTCTCCTTATTTGGAAGTTACCAAACTTCATTTATCTTCTAGATGAGTTGTCAATAAAATTAATTAGGCATTAATTTGAAAATGTGAGATTGTAGAATTTTCTCTCTCTAATGCACCATTCATTTTTCCACTGATGCATGAGATTGACTGTTGAATATAGTTTGGGCGGGAGAGCATTTTTAGCCCCTTGAAATTGTAAGTGAGACATGTTGTAGAGATATATGAAAAGTCAGCTTTAGTTACTAGTAGTGCCATATTTTCATATTAAAAATCCTGTCCCCTGATGCCTGTGACTTGGGTACATAACAGGTAAATTCTGGTGGTCTGTTAAGCCAATGGAAGGAACACATGTTGATTTTGGTCAAACAGGATGAAAACAGGTTGACTTGGTGTATTCAACATGTCTGTTCTTTTCAGTGAACACTAACAGCAGTGAAGAGACCACTGAAGATAAAACAAACTATGAGAAAAGAGAAAAGTGTAGTAAGAAAAGTTAAGTTTGCAGTGAGTCGTCCTGGAGTCACCAGGAGCTTTGACAAGTATTGTTTCTCGTGTATGGTATCCTCGCTCGCAGGACCTCTGGGTCCTGGGGCAGGTGTCTGCCCCCAACCGCCAACCCCATTGTACACACTGAGCTCAGGAAGATGAAGCAACTCACCTCTTTCCAGAGGAGACTCTGAACTAGGTCTTCTGATTGAAAATCCAGCCACCATTCAGCCATATCCCACTCTGTGATGTGGGGAGGGAGAGAGATCATGGAGAGAACAAAAAGCTGCGGAAAGATGTATAGAGGGATATAGTGGACAGGGTTACTGAGAGACCCTTGTTTCTGTGTAAAGATATAGCCCCCCCTATACATAATATTGCCATTTTTAAAGTTTACAAATTCTTAATTGGGGGCTTCTATGAGCTTCTTGCAATTATATCTAACATTACACACACACACACACACACACACACACACACACACACACACACACGAGAGGAGTGGGACCTAGCTGTTTCTCAGATGGATTTGGGACATCAAAAATTTGAAGAAAAAATAATGGGGCTGACTTAGATCTTTTCATCAATCGCTCTGTGTCCTTTTTTTTATTTAATTCTGATTTTTGAACAGCACGAACGATCTAGTGGTGGCTAATTTGGGCACATGCAAAATTTATTAGTACTCATTTGTTTCTCCTATCGTTTTATAGCTGTATCTGCCAATTGTGAGTTGTGAAGCCAAAGGTAACTAGAATCCTTTTGTTTTGGGGGAGGTACAAATTCTATGTGCAATCCAAGTGAATATGAGGATTATAGGTGATAAAAATCCTGACTTCCATCAGAAATTGTAAGAACCATGTGGTTCAGGAAATTCCCAAAACATTTATCCAGGTTTTGAGGTGTTCAAATTTGCTCCCCTCCCCCAATACCTATGGTGTGAGGGCAGGCAGACAAACTGATCACATTTGGTCAAATTTGGGTGCAGCAATTCTAAGAAATCTGGCTCATCATCTTTTTGGATGATATCCAAGTTGAATGGTCCAGAAAAGAAAATTAATAAAGAGAGAGAACTGTGTAAGGAAATTGGACCAAAATTATAGATTAGCAAGCAATTCATTTATCAATTCATTCTAGCATGAATTCTTCCTTTATACTACTCTCTTCTGGCATGACAGGCCAAAGGAATAAATGCTTGAAAAACAGGTATCTTTTATGATTTACCTAGCTAATGAATCACATATATAGTGTTTTAGAATTTTTTTTTTGCAGTCTGCTTATCGTTTTTGCAAATTGTGGTTTAGCTTATATTACCTACTTAGTGTTTTGTAGATTCTTTCCCCTTTTCAAGATCAAGCCTGTCTTGTAGAAGTACCATCACTGGTATGCTATTACGGTGTCTTAAGGAAACTGCCAATTAAATATTAACTTATTAGCAAAGAATGATAATGGATTAGTATAAGCACAGCTTTGAGTGTCTTGTAAATGGAAGCTTTTTTTTTTTTTGAGTGTCTACGACCTACTACTTTTAGAACATCTGTGATGAAGCAGTTTCATATAATTTAAATTTAGCAAACAAAGAACTAAGGCATGGCATTTTAATAAGGGGTTTATCTTGTTTTGGGAACACATAGTTGAATAAATATAGCCCTTTTGAAAGAGGACACTTTTAGTGCATTTTCATAATTTAAAGATATGTGTTTGTGGTTTTCTCTTTTAATAATACTCTATAAACTGAGAAGTAAAAATGCCTGATCTCAGTGTGTCCAGCCCTCTTTTGACCTGCTCCTCACCTTCATAGCCTTTGCCTTACTTTTAATTTGTAACATGCCAAGAGCCTAAGTGGCTCAGATTTCTACTGCATTTTCTTTTTAAATGATCATCGAAGAGGATAAGATACAGTGAGGATTGATAGAGAAAAGTCAGCATCATAAATATGCTACAATTTAGCAAAAATAATGTTCTAACAGAAAAAGAAAGCTTTGATGGAGATTTCTTTGTATTCAACATAAAAGGCTTGTCATGTTAGTATTTCCCTAGATTATTCTGGAAAGAAATTCAGAATTTTTAGATATCCCAGACATGTTTTATATTTGGATCAGTGTGTGTATGTATTATATTTCTTAACTGGTGAATTTATGACCTGGGGGAGACTTCCACGTTGTATCTGCCATATAAAAAGATACTTATAGTTCAGTCATTTCAAAGTACATGAATTTATATTGGGAAATTCAGTCTGCTCACGACAGAGAATGATGATGAGTGTGATATTTAAAAGCATAGGTATTGTTTCAGTAGATAAATGGGCTTGTATTATACTAATGCTTTCTTTTTTTTTAAAGGTATTATAATATTATTGACCATATTCCCTATCCTGTACCTTTCTACATGAATCCAAAGCATACTCATGCTTTCAATGAAGAAATGAATGGATCCTAATTTTAAACATTTACAAGTTCAGATATGACCAGAGGTACAAAGTTATGACCAGAGAGCTGAGGGAAAGTGAAATTTTTATTTTGGTAACAAGACTTTATTTTTACATACACACACATAGTTACTGTGATACTGATTTTTATAAATGAGTCTGTTCTTGGGACACGTGCCATATACCTAAGGCAGTGGTCTTTTTGTTTGTTAAGTGTTCTTTTTGTTTGTGAAATAATGTCATAGTAATATATGGGTCTTTTGTAGCCCTTTAGCAAATTCCAAGTTATAGTGGGTAGCTTTATATTAAGCTTCTGTTTTATTCACATATAGAAAACTGGCTTAATAAGCTACAGTCTAGATCTCCAACTTTTACGGAGAAACTACTGAAAAAATTCCTTTCCCCCTGTGTGTGGATTTTCTGTTTGTACATCCATACTGTTCTCTTCAAAATTATATAATGTACATATATATAGACACACAAACAATGGAATGGCAAAATGATGTGTATACTTACAACAAATTTTAGTTTTCATCGGCATTTAATTATACAGCAACAATGGATTCCTTTGACAAGTAGGAGATATAAAATGTTTTAACATGTTCCTTTTCGTGTTATTGTATGATAGTTTTAGTCTGTCTATCTGAAATATGCATGTGAACATTACACAGTTTTCACATTCATGATCGTGATGGAGAGTGGCACTCAGAAAACACTAGCTACTTATTGGGTACTATGTTAGGAACTTTATACACATGACTCATTTAATACACACTCAAATGCAGTGTGGTGGGTATTAGTCCTATTCCCAATTTAAAATAAGAAAATACAGAAAGGTTAAGTAATTTAGCCAAGTCAGGTAGCAGGATCAGGCTTTGCTGTCCAAAGCCTAAACTTTAGTTTTCTTTATTTTAGATTTCTGACAGGAAGCCTCTCTATTCAAAGCATTATTTTTTTTTAACAGACGTTATCATTGATATACAATCTGATACTGGTTTCAAATGTACAACACTGTGGTACAGCAGTTACCCGTATTATTAAGTCCTCACCCCCTCTAGGCGGTTACTATCTATCAATGTAGAAAGATGTTGCAGAATCGTTGATATATTCTCCTTGCCATACTACTGTCCCCATGACCACATTATGTTGTGATTGCGAATTATTATGTCCCTTTATCCTCCTCCTCCCCCTGCTCCACCTGCCCCAGCCCCTTCCCCTTAGTAATCACTGATCCCTTCTCAGGGGCTGTGAGTCTACCGCTGTTTTGTTCCTTCATTTTGCTTTGTTTTTATATTCCACAAATAAGTGAAGTCGTATGGTATTTGTCTTTTTCCATCTTCAAAGCGTTATTCTTAAACTTTTGTTGAGTTTTATTTACATAGGTAACTTAACAGTATCCTCCCAGCAACTGTGGTGGACCTCAGTGCTTTAGATGGGTTCGTACCACACTCTTTTTCAGCAGTGATGTGCTGATCAGTCCACTGAATGAGCGCCTCTGCCCGTCCTCTGCTGAGGAGTCCCTTGGCTGCCGTGTGGCGGGCGTGCTGGCGGTATCCTCCCAATGGGCCTTGGAAGTACTGCCCAGAGGGACCATGGCCCAGGGGGTTCAGGAAAGCTCTCTTCTTGCTGTTAGACCAGGACTGTAGTTAGTCGTTGATCTGGAAAAGAGTTGGGGTGGGAGTAGAGTGTTCTGAGCTCAAGAGAGAGTAAACAAAGACTGAGAGATAGAAGCATTACAATACATGGAGGGCCTGTGGATGTGTTGGTGTGTCTATCTAAGATACTTTTCTTTGAGCATTCTACTCAGAAAGTTAACTTAACGTGGCATGCTATTGCTTTTCTTGGGATTGCTCATTTGTGGCACGTCTCACTTACCCCAGGAAGTATGTGGACGTCACCTTGAGAAGTTTGGTAGAGATATCCTGCTGACAAATTGTGGCAGGAACAGGAACAGCAAGACAAATACCTACTATATGCAGAACTTTCTGATAATAAGAACAGCTTATTTTAAACTTTTGATGACTTAAATAGGTGATAGTTTAATTTTGTTCAGTTCCATTAAAATAGTTATTTTATTGCCCCTTCATTGAAATTAGTGATATTTTATGATAGTGGTATTTATTTTTTTAAGAAATAGCATAAAATAATCAAATCACTTAATTTCCATTGCTAGTTTATAGAATAATGTTTTAGTTCTCATTTCATGTTTCTCCTATCTACAAGAGATTTGTTTAATTTTATATCTATAAAATGAAACAATCCTTGATTAAGTGGAATCTATATTATTCATCACTGGGTATGGTACAGCTTTGTATTTTTCATAAAAATAACTTTGAACTATGTTCTTTTGGAGACACTTTGCGCACCAATAACATTGAAAAAATCTCTGTTAATTACAAGCTTTATATCATGGTTTTATATCAGGATCCTTTATTTTAAAATGCCTAGAACAGGCTTGAAAAAAATATGCCTTTACAGCTAATTATCCTACAGAATAATATAATTTATTTTATAATACAATCCTTCAGAAAATGTATTTCACTTTTTCTTTTTTTTCCAATTATTTCTCTTCATTGGGTTTTGAGTAGGTATTTGCAAGGTTGTATAAGTTTAAAATAATTTTTACATGTCCAGATGTATAACTTAAGACTTGTGGTTTGTATAATCAGCTTTTAAGCTGTGTAATACTATTTTTAAGGATGGTGGAAAAGGTTTTCATTCTAAGTGAAAAATGCCATTACATAGAATCCATTTTTTTAAAAAAACATGTGTATACACTCATGTAACCATCGCCCAGATCAAGATATCAAACATTCTCACAAATTTTTCCCCCTTCACCTATTTGACCCATCCCTCCACTCACCTCCCCTATGGCAATTACCAGTCTGTTCTCTGTGAGTATGAGTCTATACAATAGAATGCATTTTATATGCAGTGAAACATCACTAGGATATGGTTCCTTATTTACAGTACATGGGTTGGCAAAGGGTGAAACTTTGTCCTATAAAACAATAAAATCTTGATAAGACATAAGTCAGTAAGAAGAGTGATAATATTCCTAGATAAGGATCTGCTGCGTGATGCACCATAAGCCAAAAATGGGACATTGGAGTTTGCAAAAGGAAAAAGGCTTTATTGTGAGGCTGACCGCCAAAGAGAGAGGAGGCAAAGTTCAAATCTGTCTCCTTGAATCCAGAGGGAGAGCAGAATTTTTGCAAAAGGTTTATGCTTATTTAGTAGAGTTCATACATATTTAACAAGTCTGGTGAAATTAACAGGAAATTAACAAAGTTCAGCAGGACTTTTCTCCTGCAGAATGTTGTAGTAAGTTGCATGCTCTACAAGCAATGGCTAAACCCTGCCCAGAGGTGGAGGTTTTATTATGGTATGAAGAAAGGTGAATTGAGGACATCTGGAACTGTTCCTGCATGTCTCCCAAACCAGTTCAGGCTGGTCCCAGGCACAGTTGCAACTTCTCTTAGCTCCCTGATTCCTATTGGCTCTGAAAAATAAGCTTGACACATTTTGTTACTGTTATTCTTGTGGCCTCCTCCTGTGGTGTCAGCTTGAATTAACCCTGTGGGGGTAGGGTTTCAACTAATACATCCTCTACTATTGCTTATCTACAGGGAGTCTGTTGTTTGGAATAGTTATGGTCTTTTCATATAGGAATATAATCATAGGGACAATATTCCTTTTTCTTAAAAGTATAATTTTCCTGTTTATGAAAGCAAAACACATTCATAGTAGAAAACTTGGAATTCCCAATTTTATTTATACTCTTCTATGCCTGGCTATACATATAGTTTAAAAAGTAAAAATGATAGAGCTTTGTGCAAACTGTCTTTCTGTAACCACTTGAATTTACCATATCTCATGAAATTTGTCCAGTGCTGTTGTATCTAATGAATATATATAGAAGATCTATACCTAATAATCTTCTATTATTTAGATAACTTATTTCTTGTGGGTTTCACAAACTGTAAACTTACCTTTGACAATTTTGGATTTCCATAATTCAAAAGTTACACTCAGTTTGTATCAGTGAAAATGTTGCTGGTGCTTCAGGTGTGTATTTTATCAGGGTGTTGGCATTAATTTAACTAACCCTTTTATTGTAAGCCTTCTTACATTTTTTTAAATAAGGGAGTATACAGATATATATTAAAATATGTTGTTTGGATTAATCGTATCTTAGAAGCATTTTGAGATGTAGTCTATTTATTTAGGCAAAAAAATAAGATCTTTCTAGTTTTGTTAGAATGGATACATTGCCCTAAAGTGAGTAAATACTTCACTTTTTTGTTGTTTGCAATCTATGCAAACCGTTTTTGAGGAATTCTCTAAATGCTAAGACCTGCTCTGCCACCACTGGTGTTCTCTCTCATTAATGTTTATTCATTCAATTGTTTGACTTTATATTCTAAGTTATTTCAGAAAAATGTGTTCAGTAACTTGTTAGCCACACAGT
Organism: Phataginus tricuspis; assembly: GCA_029783875.1. Lineage (NCBI taxonomy): Eukaryota > Metazoa > Chordata > Mammalia > Pholidota > Manidae > Phataginus > Phataginus tricuspis. The sequence continues at coordinate 16,848,847 of JAQQAC010013566.1, forward strand.
ATTTTAAGCCACGTTATAGAAGAAACTTGATTTTTCAGAGGTTGGCTTTGTGGCTTAGCATTCACATTATTTACATATCTCTACTTAAAAAACCAAAGCAAAATAACATGGTCTTCTGGAATTTCCAAAACATTTGGTAAGATATGATTTTAAAATGTAAGAATCTATAGTTCTGTATTAGGTTTCATTGTGGAGGAAGCTTGTTGCAGATTGATTTTAGGAATAAGATAAATCAAGATCAATGACCATGATTTCCCATCCTTTCCTAATGGCCTGCTGATGCCAGTAGGGGAAAATACAGAGTGTGGTATTGGGATAGGGGCCTTTCAATTCCATCTGAGCAGCAGCCCGCAGTGAGTCACCATGTCATTGGCACCCCTCGCCGAGTAGAATCTCAAAGATGCCAAGCAGCGTTTTGGCTAGATGAACAAGGATATATATATTGTCATAGTGCCATGTAATTAAGATTTATTATCTTAATTAACACGGAAAAGAGAAAACAAATACTCTTGGGTGACCTCAAAAATAAAGTATAAAGTAATACCCCATGAAGTCTCACTCCACAAATCACCTCTTCTCAAAATGACTTCCAAAAACCAAGAGAGAAATCCAGAAAACTATTTTCAAGTTGTTTCATCACTGATCACTGGTAAATTGGCAGGACACTGTTCTCCCATCCTCATGGTTCAGGGGAGTCTCCGAAAAAAAGCATATCTGATTTCTTTATCAGCCTTCCTCACTCCAGCAAGTCAGAAAGATTAAATGACCTGTATTTCCACTCGTTATTTAAGAAGAAGTTTCCAAAGTTCATTTGTTTTTCAGCTACAGATTATTCAGCCTCTCAGTACCCTGAGTTCAAGACACTGAGCAAACATATATTAAGGTGCTTGATCAGCCATGGCTTTAAAAATAGAACGGAGACTGACAGATACAGAGGAGTTATTGGTGATCACCAGAGGCGGGCAGGGGGCAAAATGGATGGAGGTGGTCAAAAGGCACAAATGTCCAATTAAAAGATAAGTTCTGGGGCTGTCACATACAGCCCGGTGAGCGTAGTCAGCCCCACCATATTGTATATCTGCAAGGCGCCAAGAGAGCAGGTCTTAAAAGTTCTCATCACGAGAAAAAAAAGTTTGTGACTCTGTGAGGTAACAGTTGTTAACTTTTTCTGGTAATCATTTCACAATATTTACCTATATTAAGTCATGTTGTACACGTAAAGCTAATATAATGTATGTCAATTGTATCTCAATAAAAAAGGATGGAGACTGCATTTGGAGACTGCCTCCCATGAGGCAGTAATATCCCCTATAATATCTAACGTCACCTTTTTAGGTAGGGGTTTATCACCCTTTTATGACTGAGAAAACCTAGACTCAGAGTTGGTCACCGTGACTCAATATATTTGCTCTTTTATTCCCTCACTGAACAAGCATTTGCTGCTCCCCTGCCAGGTGCCCTGGGAAGATGCCATCCCTGCCCTCGGTCAATTGACAGCTTCGCCGAGGTTGTCATTAAGCCGTGGGGCCAGGCACCGTGCAGGGCTCCTGCCACCCTGCCATCACTGAGAAAGGTAGAGGGCAGGGCATCTGCTGAGAGGTGAAGCCGTAGATGTACCTGACCAGAGAGGAGAGAGGGGCAGAAGGTATGGACTGGAAAAGACAAGATTGTCCTGAAATGTGAAATTGATGTTAAAACAGAAGATCTGGATTTCATATGCAACACCTTTTAATTTGTACCTGAAAACAGTGAAACATAAAAACATGAACCTAGTAAGGACTTTATTTTTATAATCAGTTATTTTTTTTAATTGAATACCTACTCTAGCTCACCAGATGCTTTAGGATTTAGAGACGCATACAATATAGTTTCTTTCAGGGTGGAGAAAAAGAATTAAAATGTGAAGAACAGCAGAAGGGTAGAAAAATATTGTATGCCAAGTTTATGGCTATTAATTTAATTCACCTCAATACACATTTATTGAACTAATACACTTGTTAGTTTCCTGTCCTTGAGCCCACAGCCATTTTAAGACAGTGAGAGATGGGCTCCAGCCATCCAGGGTTCTATATCCATGCCCAGGACGTTGGAATGTGTGCTGTAGATGATGGAAAGGCAGTTTTAAATTTGTGTTTTTAGTATTTGACTACGGTGACTATGTAAAAAACAAAAACAAACTGAGGGGATCTCTTAGGAGACCAATCCAGTAGGCTGAGAAAATAGCATGGCCTGAATGAGGGTCTAGCTTGGAAACTGAGTTTCAGAATTAAACAGCCTTTTAGAGATATTTCTAATAAATTTGAGCTTTTCCCCTTAATGTATTAGTACCCGTTATCTGAGAAGTAAAGGGTATGTACTTGATCTTTTCCATCCAAATATGAAGAAATTGAAAGTGTCATTTATATGTTATGAATATGAATAATAGAGTTCCAGTCCCACCACCTAGAATTTCTTGGAAATTCCCATATTCAACAATGGAGGGTGAGGGTACAGATGATTTCAAGAGGCTCAGTATGCAAGGGCACTAACTTTGGAATCAAACAGACCTTCTTCTGTACTTTATAATTATGTCTTTGGGGCACTGTAATCTTTCTCAGCCTCGGTATTCTCATCTGTCAAATGGGCCTAATGCCTGATTCCCTGGCCTGTGGAGTTAGGGAAGATCGAGGAGACAATGAACATGAAACCATCTGGCACAATACTAGTTCCTTTCTAAGTATCAAGTAAATGTTCCTTGTCGTTATTTATAATGTACTTGTCTTTCAGGAAAGAAAACTATAATGTAATCCCAGGCTGCTTGGTTTATTTTGCCACGTGTATAACAGGACCCTTGTTTGCCTATTTCCTCAATTTTATGTTTATATATATTTTCTTCTTCCTCTAAATATTTTCCCTCGGCCTTTTAACATAACCTTGGGAGCAGTATACCGCAGTGTTATTTGATACCAACAATATACACCATAAACCTTTCTTTTACCCTTTTCTGGGGACTCAAACAAATTTAGCAAATAATGAAAAATTGTCTAATGGGAAATGGCAGTCATGAAATTAAGTGAGATATATTGCAACGGATACATTAACATCAACAACAAAAAAATCGAATGTGTTGTAAACAGTAAGGAAACTGGTCATTATGAACTCTTCCCAAATAACCAACAGAGGCTGCATAGAAGGGAGATTATTCTCCTTAAAAACATTCGTTCAGCAGAGAACAAACTGGTGGTTTCCATAGCAGATGGGGTAGGGGAGTGAGGAAAATAGGTTAAGGGGATAAAGAGGGACAAACCTCCAATCGAAACAAGTCGCAAGGATGAAAAGTACAGCACAGGGACTATAGTCAATGTAACATCTTTGGTGACAGCTGGTAACTATTTACCAGGATGAGCATTTCATGATTATATAATTGTAGAATCACTATGTTGTACACCTGAAACCCATACAATATTGTGTATCAACTATACTTCAATTACAAAAAAAAAAAGGTTTGATCAGCTCTTAGACCAGGAAACATCTATGTGGGCATTTATGAACCCTTTTTGTAGGAACCCCTATGGAGCTACCCTGAAGAAGATGATAGACATTTATCACATTCCCTTCTCTGAGTACAATTTCTCTATTTGAGGCTTGTTTCCCAGCTGACCTTAACATTTCAACAGGCAAAGTCATGAGCTGTCCCTGGAAGGTTTCTATATCTCAGACTCAGGTTATAGTACAAGAGAGACATAATGAAACCAGGAAAAACTAGAGAGGCAGCCATGTAAAATGATCAATGACAGGGAAGATTCTTGTGAGAGAGAACACTTTCAATATGAAGTGTTATATGAAGGCTTATTTTGTATAGTATGTAATAGAGTTTTCTACACCAAAACGTGATACATTCTAAAGCTGTTTTATCCATCTCAGGTTCCAGGTTAGAATGGTAAAGAAGCATCGCCTGGTGGGCGGCGCCTTTCAAAGGTGTTGCCTCTTATGGGTAACAGGTGGGTAGATTGAGTGTATATTCTGTACTTCATACTTTTTGTAGTTATTTGTCTCATGCATAGTAATACTGCTTTGAAGGTAGCAAAAATAAAGTGACGAGTTAATCTTAAGGCTGGAAAATGGGTGAAAAGTCAGGAGAGAGAAAAGTCATTTTAGTAGTTAAAATAGATATAACAAAATCTTTGTACTGAAATCTGTGCCCTCTGGATAAGGTCAATAAACAAATATCAGGTTTCTTGGATTATTGTATATTAGCAGCAAATTAGGGGATGAGAACACACATATTGAAAGTGGTAGACATTAAAACACTTATAAGCACTTAGCATAGCAATTAGGGAGCTATCTGTTATCCAGGCAAACGACCCTATAAACCTCATTAGCTCCCCAATGGCATCACTGCATTTACAACCAAGTACAAAAATGAGAGCATGTTGATGACCCTGGGAAGGACAATTACATATATTCTGCACTGTACAGGAAGGCAGACAAGGTTAAGAGATTTTTCTTTGCATGATAAAAATAAAAGCTTGGGCCTACATGTGATAAATTTCCTGAATTCCTTTAATATTTTCTGAGCACCTCCTATGTTCCAGATGTTTCTCTAAGGGCCGAAAATATAAAAATGGATGCCCTCCTTGCCTTCATGGAGTATACAGCACAGTAGGAAAATCAGACATAAATCACACAGTTTACTTACCACCACACCAGGTGCTGATGTAGGAGGACAGCCGTGCTGTAGCAGCAGGTGTGTGGCTAATACAGCTGGCAGCGAATTGCAACTTAGATCCCCAACCAAGTGATCCAACTTACCCAGGCCGAGTGTGGCTTGAGGGCCAGCGATCTGTCTTGATTTTTTGCCTCTGTAAAATGGGCCTAATGACTGACCTAACTCATGGTCAATTGTGAACATCAAGTAAGTAGCCGACTGAAAGGCCTTAATGACACAGTTACTGTCAGGTGCAAGTCTGATAAACCACTCCTGTTACAATGGTTTTTCTTCTTGTTGTTTTTATAAATATGAAACAATAGTATTTATTTTTGTGCCACTAGAATGTCAGCTCACTGAACGCAGGGACTTCAGGTTCGCTTCTGTATCCTCACTGGGGAGTGTAGTAGGCTCTTAATAAATGTGCTGAATCAATGCTTTGGGAAATTGACTCAGAAAAAAACATACAGATGTTCACTTTATTCCCAGTGGGTGCTTTTGTGAGGCCACCATATCTTGGAAGAACACTGATGTTATTGGCGCAATGAAGAAATATGGGAAAATTAAGAATAGGTGTATATAATTTTAGAATTTGAAGAATTTAGAGGTTATCTAAATTAGTGATTCTGTGGTGATGAACAAGCATGAGCTAGTAGGGGCACTATGTGAATCATGGGGCGAAAGGGGATATAGTTGGAAAACAATCGAGGTTTTTTGTTTTCTCCTGTTCTTTGATTTGTTTTCAATCATCAGGGACTTCAGCTAATACTGAAGGTGCATCTTGGGGGTGGGGTGAGAAGCATGGATTAATAAAAGGTATAAAACTTTGATTTAAAATAATGTGCCCATTGGAAGTCAATGAAATAACTTGGAAATTGTAATAAAGTGTACATAAAATCCAGGACAGTTAAATTATAGGAATATAATTGTTTTTTTCATAAACTAATATTTCAGTAACCACTTAATCTTCTGTGTTCTCGTTCAAATTTGGTTTTCTTCCGTCCTTTATTTACTTGACTGCCCAACAGAATGTGACCCTGTTGTCCAGTCCCTGCTGGTCAGAGCTTGTGCCTTCCTTGCCTTCTGTCACACACCTTCTCCAGCTTTATCAGTTTATTCCATGTTTTCAGCAGTTCTCGTCAGACCACCCAGCAGGTGCTGAACCCTGCAGCTTCATCAGAGACCTGCCTCTCATTCATGTTCCTGTTTACCCTCCTAAACGTCAATTACTGTAACAGTGCCACCCATAGAAATATAATGGGAATCACAAAGCACACTTCACATGTAATTTTTAATTCTCTAGTAGCCACATTATAAAAGTAAAAAGAAACGGAAGATGATCATTTCGTAATGTATAGAAATGTCAAGTCACTATGTAGTACAGCTGAAACTAATATAATATTGTATGTAAACTATACTTTGATTTAAAAAATCCATTTTAATATATTTTTTCAATGGATCAAAATTAAATATTATCAATATAAAAACTTATGAGATCCTGGAGTCCTTTTTCAAATACATTTCTTCAGAATCTAGGATGTGCTGTTCATTTCATGTCTCAGTTTGACGTGGCCATGTGCCAGATACACTACAGACACATGTGAACAGCGGCCACCATAGGGGACCCTAAAGGTTTATATGCTCACAAATACCAAATCCTCACCTGCAGCCCACGGTTTTCCCAGAGCTTTAGACCCATTATGCTGTGGCCCACCTCACACTTACCCTGCCTCAAGCTAAGCACATCCTCTTCCCTTCCTGCCACCAACCTGCTATGCCTCCAGTGTTCACCTCCCATGAAGACACCTTCATCAATTATTAAGTTGCCCGTGGCAGAATCCTGTGCCTTTTCTTTGACGCTGCTCTTTCCCTAACCCACGTGATTAATCTTTTTGTATGTAACAACCAAACACCCTTTGCCTCCTCATTGCTCATTCCTTGCACCATATCACCATCTGGGCTGTGGTTATAGCCTCCTGTCTGGTCTTCCTGCCTTCAATCTTGCCACGACACAATGTTGCCCACCGTTCCTATCCCATTCTAATGGCCCTCTGCGTTTTAATAGTTTTAATACTTCTAATAAACTTTTAATAGTTTCCATTGCTCTTGGGAAAATTCAAATAAGCTTCGTTGTGTCCATCAGGGTCACTTCCCTGCCTGCCCTTCCAGGCTTCAGCACCCTGTTCTCTCAGCCGTCCTGGCTTTCCTTCACTTCCCACTCACACTTTTCCTAGCCTACAGCCTTTTGTCCTCTCCTGCTGTGCAGCTAACTCCACTTTGTCCCTGGGATGGTTTGGTAGAGCAGTTTGTCACTGCTCCCAGCATAGGTCTCTCTCCCAACCTCCCATGGCACTCATGATGTTTGCAAATCCTTGTATTTCATTTTCCCTTCTGGACTCTAAGCTCCAGGAAGGCAGGAACTGGGTGTGTCCTTTGCTCTGCTGCACACCCACTGTGTTGTAAGGTATCCTGGCATTGAGTGAGCATTCATGAATGTTTAGAAAGATGAAGGTATGAACAAATCCAAGACGAACACAGCATGGTGGTCCCCGGGTTTAATTGAACTTTACCTAGTGGATGAATTTCCCTTGGAACACCCCAGCCTCTGCTTGAATATTAGTGATAGAAAAAGCACTAACTAGATGGGCATTTCTTCTTCTGGAAGTCATTATTAAAAAGGTATTTCATTATATAAAGGAAGAATTTGTTCTTATAAGAAAGTGGCTTGCAAACTTTCAAACAGTATACCTCCCACCTCTGCTCAAAAAACCCTTAAGGTATAGGTTGTGTTATCCTAAATATTCTGTTTTGACTTATGTCACTGTTGAATTTGGTTAAAAGTTGCATCGTGAATTTCATTCTCCTTTGAAAATCTGAACAATGTTTACATGTTTTTTACTCTTGCCAATTAGTGCCTACAGTGATGAGAAAACACATGTCAGTTCATCTCCTGTTTTGTTTACATGAATCTGTGGTATATATGCATAAGGCACATGTGTGTGTATGCATTGCCTGTTTCACACTGGGGAAAAAGTGATCTTTCTAACTATAAAGCATCCAGTGTTTTCCATTAGGTCTCATTTGTTACACATTTCTGCTTTTAAATTACTTCTGAGCCGCAGAATCTGGCAGGCCCCATTGGAAGGCATTTGAGGATAACTACTCTATCTGGACCCCAGCCATTTACAGTATTTGAAAGCAAAGAATGAAGCAAGGCAGATTGAAATTATTTCCCTGAATGTTTAAAAGTTTTAGAAAGAACAATTAAAATGAAAACGAAATCCTTCATTGGTGCATGCTTAGAAAATACCAAGGTTTCTCCATCTTTCATTTGGCACATCTGAAGACCAACTTGAGTTTGTCTTTAAGCCTTTGCTATTCAGCAGAAAGCCAACTGGCAGAACCGCTCATCCTATATGACCTAAGAATAATGTTAAAAGGAACCAAATAGTCTAATGGGTTAATCATTCTTCCCCTCTTAAGAGTCAGATTCAAATCCAGCAGCGAAGCAAATCTTGATCACGGGTATTATCCCGGTAATTCCTCAAGAGAATTCAAATTTCATCATCTAGTTTTAGAATTTCTAAACCTCTTAATAATATTAAGTGTGTTGAGCAATGTTGACCTCAGACTAATAACAGAGAAGCAGTGGAAAAAATTCAGGCTTTGGAGATAGACAGATGCAGACTCAGATCCTGGCTGTCCCACAGCTCCCGCACAGAGCTGCTAACGCTTGTTGAGCCCTGACCAAGTGCCAGGCACTGTGCTGGGTCCCTTAGGCATGTCATCCTCAGGAGGGACGTCGTGTTATCTCCATCTTATAAATTTCAGAGGGTGAGTCACTTGCCAAGCTTATGTAGCCCTCAATGGAGCTGGTGCTCCAGTCCAGGCGTGTAGCTTTAAAAGCCCTTGCTTTGTCCAGCCATTGTGCCTCTGGAAGCAAAATTTCAGATTTCCTGAGTTACCAGCTCTGATGTTACTTACAATTCTAGTGTTGTACTAGATTCCATGGACCTCTAATAATATTTTAATCAAACTGAATGTAAGGCATACATTTGAGTATTTTCAGGAGGTTTAAAAAAATCTAGGTACTAGTGTTTCTAAATATTATAATTTTATATTTAGAAATAACATAATAAATTGCAATAAATCAGCAAATAGGCATTTTGGTCACTTAAGAGAGAAACTGGATGGAAGTTGCTTCCCCTTGTTGGAGTGCAATCAAGCCTAGAAAACAGAATGAGGGCTTTAGAACTATTATTTGTGAAGTTTTAAATAAAACATGGGTCTGTGTCCTTTCCCAAGATAAAGCTCATGCCTTAGCTGGCATTCAGCAATTTCAAGCTCTATCAGGAATTGTCAACGACTTGAGTATGGCCCATCATCCTGGAGGCTCAGCAGGCAGGGATGCAACTGGCCTTGTCATTTCTGTAGCTGACCCAGCTGCCGCTCTGCAACCTGCCTTTCCCTGGAAAAGTTGTAACTTAACCCCGAATTCTGAATGTCCTGACCTCAAAAGAAGACTAGTATTGAATTATTACATTTCCTTTATCTTCTGCTGTTTTCCCTGGAGCGGGTGTTTGTGCAGGAGCGTGTCAGTGATTTCAGCTCCATAGTCTCCCTTTAACTTGCACCACGTAGCTGTAAAATGCTGCTTTGGGAGAATTTTATTCCCCACTTACAGGAAGTTTTAGTCCTCATTTCTAAAAGCTTAGGCTGGAATTGTCTTACCCACACAACGAGAATTCTGGGCTTCATTACCGCCCAAGTCCCATGCTGCACCTGAGGATTGGAGAGAATACACCTAGAAGAATCTGGGTGACCGAAAGCGTGCTCGACACCAGGCGGGGGGGTGTCCATGGAGAGGAGGTAGCCAGTACTCTAACCTGTCTCACCTTGAAGTTAGGCGGGTGTCTTGCCAATGGGTTTCAACCCCGGACAAGTTCACTATGGATTCAATGGGGCCAAAGAAATGACAGTAGAACATTCTTGGAGTAAAGGGATTATTTCCAACTTTATTTCCACGGTGGCAGGTCAGTCACTAGAATCCCGTCCAGTCAGAGCGAGTCTGCTTGCAGCAATCAGGTCTCTGCCTCTGGGCCTCTGTGGCCTCTGTCCTCAGTGCTGCCACCACTCCAGCCTCTGCTCTCCTGCAGCCTTGCAGACGTGCCACCATGTCACCCAGAGCACTGGGCAGAGAGCTCTTTATATAGGGTCAATAACAACGTATTTCCCACACATGAGTAGTGAGCTAGCCAACCAGGGCCAGGTGAGAATCCTGGCCACAGGAACCTCCACTTTATCCACATAAGGCATAGAACAGGGACACCCCCTCACTGCCTGCTGCTTGAATCAGTGAGATGCAGAGACCCTGCGTTTGGGCTGAAGTAAAGGCTTTAAGTTTTTTTGTTGCTTAGCAATTCTCAATCCATGACACAGAAACTGATGAAAGCAAAACAGTTGAACTTGAGACAAAATAGGAAGGACTGAGAGAATGGGAGGAAGGAGGTGGCCCGGGGGTAAGGAGTTACCCATGATGATAAGGGATAGAATGGGGACAGCTGGCCTGAGTCCTGTAGGTGTGGGCGTGGTGGGGATATGTCTGCAGTTTCCAGAGTTTGGGCTTTTTGGTGATCTTTTCCACGTTTGGTTAGGGCAAGAGCCATGATATTTGATTTAATAATTACCATGGAGTCAGATGAACTCCCTTCTTTATCCAATTAACAATATTCACCTTCAAAATGAGTTCTATTTTGATTTCCAGGAATGGGCTGAAAATCAGCCCTTATCTTTAGTAAACTAAAGAAAGATTACTTTGTATCTGAAGTTTTTGCATTAGTAATGGAGTCATTCCAGGTACTTTGAAGTTTCTCATAGCCTGAAGAGATGCCAATTAACCTTATAGCTGAAGTAATTTACTGTGAAAATACAGACAGAAATGAGCGAAACAGTATTTCTGTGAATATCTTACTGTTATTCTTCTTAAAATGGTGAGATACAGGAATAAGATAAGGTTTTTCACAGTTCTTTAATGCTACAGCATGGTAATTGTATGTGTTAATAATAAAGGCATAGCAGGGGATTAGAAGTTTTAGTCACTGCTAATAGCAGTTTAAAAAAATCCCACAGCAGGTTCAGATATGTGGGAAAGGATTACAGTGAAAGCACGGCTTAGCTCATAAGGGGCTTATTATGGATCAGCAAACCGGGGCCTCATCAGATATGAAATACAGGTGTATTCTCAGAATTGTTTTACTTTGTGCTACTCGATACCCATCACAATACATACACGGAGCACCCTAATGGAGAAGTTGTTGCTGTGCTTTTAAGTGTTCAGCCTCTTGCTAGTTGGTGCTCTAAGGTGGCCATGACTTTAAACAAATGGTACAGTAGATTTGTTCAAGCCTTTCCCTTCTCTCACTTTCTCAACTGTGTTTTCTCTGCTTCGTTGAAAGTTCTTCTCTTTCCTAATTTGAACTGCCGCCTTCTTTATTGCTCTCGATGGCTCCTAGCATATTTCACAAAGCTTGACTCTTTAGGAAAAGCTTTACTTGGTATATACTGTAATTTTTGTTCTTTTGCTTCCAAAGGCCAAACTTGGAGTCGTTCTGAGTGATAAAGGACAGGTTTTCCCACCTTACTATTTAATTTACTTGAAATCGAAATCTTTGGATTAAAAAAAAATAAAAGAACAAACATTTTAAAGGGGAAACTCTATATAATACTGAGTAGTGAATATTTAGAAGTAATTTTAAAAAGTCACCTACAAGTGTTTTACTTAAAATTTTCATTAGCTCTTTTTTTCCCTAGGCTTTAAAATTGTACATCTTAGAGAAATAAATACCCACAACCTAATAACAGCAAAAATATACAACATCACTTCTTAAATGCTAAATCACTAGAAGTCCAGCAGAACAAAGCCAGGCGTATCTGATGGCCGCAGGACTTTATGTGTATTGAGCTGAAGGTTAACGGCCACTGTTCACTTCCTTGACACTGTTAGCTGAGGGGGAAAGGATAGCACCTCTTTCTTTCATCAGAATGTGCAATCAGCATGGCAGAGTTGGTATTAAAATCTAGTCCACCTACAGAAAAGTTTTGATCATGGCTACTAGGTAAACTTTGAGTGATGGCTTTACTGGAGCAAACTTGTTTTTCATCAATTCATTGATAGCTAAAATCCTTAAACCTCAGAGAATATTCTTTTTAAGTAATTTGTTACCTATAATCACAATTCTAATTTCAATTAAGAAAAAAACCTCTCTCTACCATTAGGAACTCTTTAAATGTTCAAATCCAATTTTCTGAACATCTTGAGTTTTTAACCCCTTCAGAGAAAAGCACAGACTAATTTCAGAGTTGTAAGACACTTTAGAGATGTAGTCTAATGTATAAGGAAACATGAGCTCTTAAAATAATTCTTACCAAGTATTTATATTTTCCTGAAATGTAATGCTAACCATGTACCTTTGTCTTGAGAACCCACTGGGGGCCGTGATGGTGTGTGTGGTATGCCATTTATAGAACCAGTTTATTATGAATTATTATGCTGTGTAGAAAAGCCACCAGAGCTCTTTGGTGAAGTGTCTCACAGTACTCTGAGCCCTGGGGGTCATATTGAACAACGTGAGCCTTCCCCAAAGATCTCTGACTCTGACATTTGACTACTTAATAGCTGTCACTCTGAGTCTTCCTGACAACTATTTGTACCCTGAAATCTATTGTTATCAGTGGGACTGTCTTCAGCAACCCTATTCCCCACAGGCTGCTTGCAAAACATGTAAAAATTTGTAGAAGAGAAGTTAGGAGGGGGCAACAGAGGTTGCTATGTAAATCCAGTGTGTGAATTTTGACCACAGCGTTTCTGCTCAGAAGCCATTTTGGTCGCTGGTCGGCTTTTGGCTCTGTTTCCAGCAGGCAGCATTTAGGGGTGTCTCCGTTACAGATGCGGGAGTGATTATCCTAGTTTTCAAGTGCTTTTTCTTTTTGTTTTTTTTTCTCAAGTGCTTTTTCTTGACTAAAAAGTGAGTGGACATATTAAAATGGATGTGTCTATATGTAATGCAATTTTTCTAATTAAAATATTTTTTTTTCTCTTTCAAACACTCCAAATGGGATATTACTGCAAATGTTTTAGGTGATTGGGAACACTTACATCATAGGTCACAAACTGGCACCTATGCCAAATTTGGCCCCGCGATATGATTTTTGGCCTCTACATTTTTGTTGTTGTTGTTTTAATGAAATTAGGTCCTAACTCTTAAAGTGGATTTATGTCTCATTCTTTATAGAGGGGGTTGGAGGGGAGGACCAGACTGTCCACCACTATTGACTGTGAATTCTGCCTTGTCCGGAGCCGCTGCTTCCTCTTGACGGGACACCTCTCCACGTCACTGCCTTCGCCGCTGTTCCCTGTTGCTCTTTCGCGCTAACACCAAGGGTTGGTGCTCATGCAGCATCAGGCTCACCCTGTCCAACCCACCCTGACAGTTTTCTTCCTTTATCTTACCTTCCTAATGCCTATAAATCATTTGACCACTAATTTTTACATGAATAAATCGGTCCTAGATAAATCATAAGAAAGCTTTTACACCATAAGCAAAGTAAAATGTATAGGTAAGATTCATCTCCACTATTTAAAAACAAATACATTGTCATTTTGCTTCTTTTAGAAAGGATAGCGCTGTCTTTAAAATCACATTATATTTAGCTCTTATGTATCCTATTTTTGATTATTAGTCTATAAATGCATTACCTAAACTTAATGCTTTTGGTACACTAGACGCCTTAACTTTTGGAGTACTGCATTAGCTTAATTTGTCATTTAACATTTCTTTCTCAATTAATTGGAGACTAAATACTGTAGTCCAGCAAAGAGGAGCAGTCATAACTGAGTGTATTTTCCTCTAAGGTAGTTATTAATACTCTAAGATTAAACACCTGGGATTTCTAAAGGGAAAGTGATTTGTGAGTTACGTTGTTGTTTTGCTATTTCCCATCATAAAGGGAAGGCTTCGTTTTCAAGAGCAAATCCTGTTCCTAATAGTAACAATAACAGTGGAGTCATATCTTGATGCTTACTTCCAGCCTGGGTACTTTACATACAGTGATTTATCCTCATAGTATCTGTAAGGCAGTTCTTATATTATCCCAGTGTTACAGATGGGGAAAAAATGAGTTATGTAAAGGTTAGAAAACATACTATAACTGGTCACAAAATTGGTGAGAAATCCAAGATATAAATCCAAGTTTTCTGTCTTTGTAAGCACTTAACCACCATGCTATTTTCCAAAAGTAAAAGGAGACACACACTTCCTTCAACTCTTCTCCCTCAAAAAAAACAGAAAATGAATTCCCATTTTGCATAATGAAATCATTGCATTATCAGCGTGTTAATGAAAATGCTGATTTTCTTTGCATGAAATGTTTTAGCTTAATTTTGAAAATGTACCATATAGATATTTCTGCTGCCTGAAGGAGCATTTTTAACATTGTTTTTTCTTTTGGTTGTTAAGAGGTAGTTAAACATAAATATTTACCGAATACTGAAACCAAAGCTTTTCAGACCAAATTAAAGCCATTACGAAGACAGGTAATTATGTTTAGACTTGTTATCAGTAGTGAACCTTAATTCTTAAATATATTTGAAGGTTCAAATAAAACCTTAATTCAAAGACCTTTTCTTTTAAAAAGTAAATAAAGACCTTTTCTTCCTAATGTCTCTACTTTGCAGTGTACCTGCTTAGAATCCAGTACACCAACCACTAAACGGTAACTTCTATATCAGGGCAATTATCATGAAAGTTGGCAATCATAAAAATAATCAGCAGAAGCCTACATGAGTCAAAAATTGACTTAGTTTATGTTTGAAATGAAAGAATATTCTAGTCATGTGTTTATTTTGAATTATTTTTCCATTTTAAAAGTAATATAACCATAGTATAGGATATAGAAGAAACAATATCCCCTCTTCCCATGCCACTGAAAAAGAGGAAGCAGTAGCTATGGGTATTTTGATACATTTCTTCACAGGCTTTTTTCCTATGTGCCTTAAAACACCAACATATATGTATTATCAGACTTTCATATGTTTCTGTATTCTACCTTTTTAAATAACATTTTACAAATACTTCATGGCATAATTATAGTGTTTTCATACCATTTTAATGGTTAAGTAATACATATAGTTCTTAATGGACAAGCTAGGGACTGGCACATTTTTTCTTCTAAATCTAAGGGACTGCTCTGACGAGTTAGGGAGAGGGACGTTCAGTGTCTCAACTGTAACTGTCTTCCAAGGACCAGCAAAGATCCCATGGTGTGGGGAGGGCCTTACATGGCACTAAGGAGGCCCCCCCAGTTATGAGTCCTCATGCGCCCACCACTAAGATACCCATGATGCAAGCCCCCATGATCCCTCCGTGCTCGACACTTCTGCATCTTCGTTGCCCCGTCAGGCAGGGGAATCCTGTTAGGTCTGCATCCACTGGCTCTTTGAGCTCTGCCTGCATAGACCAACCAAATCGCTCTTTCTCTTACTATTTCATAGGCCACCCACGCCTGTTCTCAGCTTGGACAGGTCTCCCTTCTGTGGCCACCAGCCCATAGCTCTCAAAGACGTGCCTCTCTCCTCCATTCCCACCAACAGGCTCACTTGGTCTCATCCCATTTAGGAGCACAGGTTTCCAGAAGATGTGCAGAAGTTGGACTGTCTGCAAGTAACATCTGCGTCTGGCTGGCTGAGACACCATCACCTGACGCCGCAGAGAGAGATGTAATGCCTGGTCACTCAAGAACAGTAGGGAGAGGAACACGAAACAAACACCAGTCACCGTCTATGCTGCTCAGGCAGTTACGCAGTGTCACCTTCGGCATGCTGCAGTTTGCCGATCACTCCCCCTTTCTTAGACAGTCGTTGCTCATCATGTTTACAGTGTTATAAATAACACTCCAGTGAACATTTTTGTGCATCAGCTTTTTTCTATGATTTCCTTAGGGTAAATTCTTGGAAGTAGCATCACTAGTTATGAAGGTTTCTTTTTTTTTTTAATGACATTTTAGATAATAATGCCACCAGAATGCTTTCTAACACTGAATTTGAAAACTGAGTAGAACTTTCTGTGGGGTATATCTGTGTAGAGAGTGGAGCAAGCTTTCAAAGTCATTCCCCTTTTCATTCAACTTTTTTTAAAATGCTGCATATTTGAGCAATTCTTTTAATAAAATTTTCATGTAACCAGACTCACTGAGCATGCTGAGTTACTTGAAAGGAGCTGATAATTCAGTGAATGATTCAGTGGCTGCTGCGTGTTCAGCCTGAATAGTAGCTCTTCTGCGAGCAATCGCTCCTGTGGTTTTGCCTGTGTTAGATGTCACCCCATCTGTGTACATCTGCACATGCTTTTCTCTAGTCATTATCAGAGTAGGAGCTCTTACTTAGCTAAACATTAGTTTATTAGCTATTTATTTTAGTTATTTTGCAATCAACTACTTTGTAAATTAACATTTCACAGATGTGTATGAGTAAATACAAATAAAAATCAATACTAAATTATACAATTGTTAACATCTATTGGCTTTCATCCAGCTATAATGGGAAAGAATCAGACTGACCTTAAGTCTCTTACCAGTTGTTATGGGTTGAACTGTGTCCTGCCAAAATTCACATATTGAAGTCTTAACTCAGAATGTGACCTTGTCTGGAAATAGCCATTGCAGGCATAATTAGTTAAGATGATTTTGTATTGAGGTAGGGTGGGCCCCTAATCCAATACAATTGGTCATAGGAAAATTGGGACACAGATGTACATGGCCAAGGAGAATGCCATGTAAAAATGGAGGCAGAGATCAGAGTGGTACAGCAGAAGCCAAGGAATGCCACAGATTGCCAGTAAACCACCAGAAACTAGGGCAGAGGTCTGGACCTGATTCTCTCTGAGCACTGAGAAGTAGCCAATTCTGCTGGCACCTTGATCCTGGACTTCTAGCCCCTAGAACCGTGAGACAGTCATTTCTGTTGTTGAACCCACCCAATCCATAGTCATTTCTATGGCAGCCCTAGCAGACCAATACACCAGTTCAAGAATACTCAGCTCCCTGTGGTCTTCCTCTGTAAAGGGACCACCTTCATAATTTTTCTACTTTTTATCTTATATACCTCCTCTAGCCATTAAGTAGAAATCTAACCATGTGTTACATGTTTCTGAAAACCAAATGGTATCTTTATGAAGAAGGTAAATTTTAGTGGTAGTATAGATTGTCCTTTTGCAAAGAAGAAATCAAGTTGTGCCAAATTGTTTTCCAATATTTGGCTGCTAGAGGGTAGTTACCATGACCCTTCCCCGCCTTCCCCTTGGCATGGTTATCTTTGAAGGGAAAAAGTGCTCAAATTAAAAAAAAAAAATAACCTATTTGAGAACCATGGGTACCTTTTTTCCCTTTTTAGGTTGGTTACCCCCTTTTTTTGTCATCTAGAACAAATTTTGGTCACATCAGTGCCAAAGTTTCAGTCATGTGCTGTTCGCCATTCATGTCCATTCTGTTACCATCCTTCAAGGATGATGCATTAAGCAAACTTTATGTGTTCTCCACTGTCTCTAAATCCAAAAACCTCTCTCATTCTAGCCAGAAATATTTCTAGCTCTTCATCAGTTTCTTCATCTGAGGGCTTGTATGATCTTTGTGCTCAGGTCAATTAAGGTATTTCATGACTTCTCCTGGTTGCAGGTCCACGTTACCGTTTTGTGTATTTGTCCTGTTTCAGCTTCCCAATTTCTGCATTCTAATTATCAACCTGTATTCTCAGTTGAAAATAAATTTTTTATTATTTTGATTGTTAAAGCGCACAGTCAAAACACTGCTTCTCTGAAACTAGCTTGGAAAACCTGGGTAAAATGTTAACTGTGTGGTTATCTTAGGGCCAGCCCTGAAATCATTAATTCTAGCATTTTGATTCCTTTGGACTACAACCGGTCCAGTGGGCAGAGGCCTGGGCACTGTCTGTTCTTACAGCAAAAGCATAATCTCTTCCACTTTGAAACAACTTTCACACTAATACTGTCTTGCTTTTCCTGAATTTTCTATCAGCTGGGCTTAAGTTTGGCTATACACACACAAAAATCATGGTTAATATTTCTCTCTCATGTAAAAAAACCTAGGAGGTGGCTGTCTAGGGCTATCAAGGTGGCTCTACACAGTCATTAGAAACTCACGTTCCTCCCAACGCTTCATTCTATAACTAGGGAGTAAAATCTCCCTTAAAATAGACTTTCTGCAAGTTCCATGGGCTAGTTCAGATCATATCTCATTGGCTGCAATGTCAGACCTAGCTGTGAAGGAGACTGGGAAATGTAGTCCTTTGGGTAGGCAGCAATATGCCCAGTTTTAAATCACAATTATTTTACTAAGATATGTATTCACTAATGATACAAAAATTACAGTTTTTCTGGAATTTTCTGGTTTTTCATGGCATATTTTCTTAAACCCTAAAGTTAAAAAAAATTTTTTATGAAGGACACACAAAATTAATACATATAAAAGTAACTTTCTGTAGATTTTATTTGTATTCCTATGTCAAAAAATAAGACAAAACAAAAACAAAATACAAAAAAAAGAAAAAAATCCCACAAACATAAATACCTTTGGAAAAGAATTAAAATTGTCTCCAAACTTGAATAAAATTGATATTCCATAAAGACAAACCACCATATTCTGTGGCTCCCTCTAACATGCCACTGTACTGTGTGCCCTTCAGAACGCCAGTATCCCAGTGTGAGCAGCAAGGCTTCCCTGTCAGATGGCAACATTACACACGTCTGGATACAGATATGTGACATTTTGATTTAGGTATTTTGCCACAGACATTAGCCCACTAAAGACGGTCTGGTAGTCATTATAATACAGGACATTTTGACACAAATCAAGGAAGCAAACTTCTCAGAGATCACTGCTGCTCACAGATATTGTGTCTATTCTTCTAAACCTCGTAAGTGAGAGGGTATGTATATACATTATAGATACAAGCTGAGTATTAAGAAAAAAGACATTCCCAGTGGAATACTGCATCAAGGGTTATAATGGTTTAAGTATTAAAACATTTTTTAAAATGGCCTCCTCAATGGTTGACTCAGTTTACCAGTGGCAGTGGGCATTGTAAATATTGTAATCTTGGGCAAAAAGGGGCTATTTTTTTTTTCTAACTAAATTTGGTTTGGAAATTTTCTTTTATTAAAAATATGTCATTTATGTTACATGTAATAGTTTTTTTTTAACAATTTATTTTATTTTAGTATCATTAACCTACAATTACATGAG
>JAQQAC010013566.1:16868246-16892247 GCA_029783875.1 Phataginus tricuspis
ATTCTGTTCCACTGGTCTGTGGGTCTGTTTTTGTGCCAGTACCAAATTGTCTTGATTACTGTGGCTTTGTAGTAGAGCTTGAAGTCAGGAAGCGTAAATCCCCCTGTTTGATTCCTCCTTCTCAGGATTGTTTTGGCTATTCGGGGAAGGGGCTATTTTTATTTGCATTTTTTTTCTTGCCATGATTATCTACTTGCATGATTTTTTGAATATCCATCCATCCATCCATTGTCTACCTATCTATCTATGCTTATTTCTTTTTGCAGTTTTATTCAGACGTCATTCACATACCATACAGTTCATATATTTAAAATGTACAATTCAATGGGTTTTTTTGTATGTTCACAGAAGTATGTAACCATCACAGTTTTTCTTTTTTATAGTTTTTTTTTTAACCTTGTGGATTTCTTGTGCGATCTGATTTGAAAGAGCTTGGAATTTAACTATCACGATATGTTGCACTTACACTATTTTCAATTTTGTAAATTGTCAATATTTTTAAAGTGCTTTCTTTCTAAAGTAATCATAGCTGTCAGCCTTCATAATTTCTGGTTTTAGTGATAGACTTGGCGAGTCCTTTCTAAGCCAAAATTCATAGGACGGTTCTCCTAAATTTTCTTCTGTTACTCTTCTAAACCATCAAACACTCGGATTTTTCGTTAACATCTCATGTGCGCAGCAGATATTCTCGCTGCAGCTCTCCAGCCTCATGAAATGGAGCACGGGGAAAGAATGGCTGAGCCCCAGGATGAGAGTTGAGAGCTGCACTTATTACTTAGTAATAAAAGGTGGTATTTTATATGTGACAAGGTCAGATGTCCTTGGCAAAATGTCATGTTTCATTTTCTCACGCCCTTTGTTCAGCTGGATGTGGAACATCAGAATATATAGAGGTTATTATCTCCTTTGGCAAATTGACTACCCCTCTTTTACTAGGAAGGTACTTGCCTTTCTTTGTTTATACAATCAAAAGTGTGTCTCTATTTATGAAAAGGGCAGTTTTTCCTAGGATTCATAGATGTTTTGCCTAAGTGTGGAAGAAAAACTTAGGTATAAACTGCTACTTAGAAACTTGTAGTTATGTCATTCATTTAATTCCTGGAAATACCTTTGATATGTAAAAATCTTCTAATTGCCATGTATTTCTTTTTGAATGAGGAACGTTGCCTTGGTCCTTAACTGTAGTATTTCCACTTAAAAGACACTGTCGCCTCTATGCTGCCCCCTTATGTTGATATGTATAGTCCACTGAGGGCATTTACCTAAACCCTTACTCAACTGAGTCTTCCCATGTTTGGGACAATCTTTTCTTACAATCATTTCAGTCATTCTTTTTACCTGGCTTTTTTCTTGTAAGAAGAAAATTCCAAAGATTTCTAGGTGTAACTTTTTCTAGTAGCAAAATGACTGTTTTTATTTTATTTTATACTTATTACAAAACCTTATGAATTAGTATTAGATCTACTTTATATTGACCAATCTTGGAAAAATGCATCTAATTTAAATAGTATGAGTGAAATTTTAAAGTCAAATAGAAGAATAGGAGTGTCTGGGTGTTTTGCATGAGTGTGACCATATGCCTAAAGCTTGGAGTTTAAAAAAAAAAAGCAGGTGGCTTGTTCTTCAATCTTTATTTGCCATAATTAGAGAAAGAAAAACATTATTAACAATGCATAAAAAGATTACATGCAATAAAAATTATACTTTGGTGTCTTAAGTTGGATTCCCTCTGTGATACTTTCTGAGTTGTTTGGAATGTCATGAGATTGGAGGTGAGGGGATAGCCCAGTGGAATCTCTGTGAAACACTGGTTATAAATTGTTAAAGTAGAGCTTATTAATTCACCAGGACTTTATAAGGGCCAGTTGTGAACCTGAGGCTGCATTTCATCATGTTTGTGAGCTGAAGATCTCATAAATTTTGAAACCACATGTCTAGTTTGTAAACGCCTGTTCAGAATGAATCTGACCTTACATATATTGTGGGGCTTTCGCTAGGATTAATTAGCTGATATTTGCCACATTTTATGAAGATGAAAAGCATGTGTAGCTGCTAAGAGGCATATGAACATCAACATATTTTTTAGATAATGAGAGCTTAATCTTAGAAACTCACAGTTGAATTCTCAATTCAATCACCCATTTTTTAAAACTTGCCCTCAAATTAGTCTTACAGAAATGTTTATGTTGTTGGAACACAGTTTCCCCAGCTAGTTAGAGATAAGATAGGATCGGTGGCCACACATCTGAAGGTAAGCAGTTGATCACAGAGTGAAAAGCCATTAAGCACCAATTTGTGGCTTAGGTATCAAATTAGAATAACAAGTTAAATAAAACTTCTTCCAGTAACACAGTAAAATTCAGTCTAATCTTTAAATTTTAATTTAATTTTAATCTTCCCTTTGTTAATCAAATTGGTCAGAATTCAAATCTAGTCTCCACCATCTCGGACAAATGACTTAAACTTTCTCAATTTAAGTGTCCTTACCTGTAGGATGTAGATGTATAGTTTTCATAGGAGTTGCTTGAGGCTGGCATTTGCAGTTCTACTAGGGTGCTACTTAGTACATGCTACGTGTTCAACAAATAGACATTGTTTTTCTACCTCTTTTTTTTTATTCTATTTAAAAGATTATCATTTCAGTGAGAAATCTCTTGTGATGTCAGATTGGTATTGTGGAAGAAAGGGATGTGAAGTTTTAGAAGAAAGAACCAAAAAGGGTAGAAGCGGTGAGCAATGTAAATGAAAGAAATCTTAATGGTTTTTATGCTTGGGTGTTGGACAGGTGCATGGGACTGATGCTCTGCGTTTACCATAGGCCCCACCCACCCTGGAGTGTCAAACCCAGTCCATTTCCTCATTTATGTGACCAGTCACCTGTCCCCTGAAGGCGCTTGCAGTTTTGATCTCTGATAGCTCTTCATCACATCATCTTATTTTCTAGTCTTATAAATGTAGAGGTTTTAAATTTCTACAGGTACGAGGAAGGAAAGGGGAGAACATAAAAAAACTGTTCGTATCCTCAAGAAATCTGGCTGAAGTGTGATTGGAGACTGGTTGAGACCATGCGCTAAAGTTAGATTTTGAAATAGAATTCATGTGGAATCTGAAAACCCAGGGTTAGAATGTGTACTCCAGCATTTATTGGCTGTGAGGTCTTGGATAAATTCCTTGAGCCCCCACAATGCCTGGTTCATTGATGGTAATTAACCTGTTGTTAGTTCGCTTTGGGTGATTGAGAGTCGAACAGTTCTGTATTAAGATGCCCTTTTTACTCTTCAGGGCAAAGGATACAAATTTAAGAAGCTGAGTCAGCTGGGTGGATAACTCCTGAAAATTGAGGGCAAGTGGCTTGGTTGCTGTTGTTTACTGGGAAGACTCTTCCTTTCTTTTTTGACAGGGGGTGTGGGTGGAGATCTACTCTCATTCCCTTTGTACTGCCCACAATTAGTCATCATTGGTTTCTTCAGCAGAGGAGACAAAGGAAGAAAGATGCTAGGATCTACTTCAAAGACAGGACTTTGGCTTTGTGTCTTGTCCCCTTTGGAACAAGGGAGTTCCACCTTGCAAGGAGAGTTTATAGAAGGTTCGTGGGGTGAGCAGGTCTGTTTTGTGCCACAGAAATACTTCTCTTCCTTAAGCATGTCTTCCTCCCCATGTTGATTTTTCTTCCTTTCACTTCTCCCTCCTTCTGCGATGGGATGCAGAATCTCCAATCTGCAGCCCCTTAGTGCTTCGGCCCTGTGTAAGCTTGTGTTGCTCCGGGCAAAATGGGGAGTCGAACAATTCATTCCTCCTGCAGCTGCCGCCACCTCTTTTCCTCATCACTCCAGTCATTCTATAGCAAATGCAGCCCTGGCTCCAAGTGGCAGAGCCCTGGCAGGAAGCCAGTGTGGAAATAAATACCCATAGCTGTTGGGCCCCACTGTTGCCTCTGGCAAAGGACAAGCTGGGGCATGGTATTAAGGCAAGAACGGACAACTGCCAAGACCAAAATCCCCTCACAAGAAGGAAGAGGCTTTAGGGGCTGGGCATAGGAGAACACTGTCCCAGGCTTCTGGCTAGCTTCTGTTCGGTCTGCATGCAGGTATGAGCATGTGTGTCAGAGGACAGATACAAAGGACATGGAGAGAATAGGTCAAGTCTAGCAAGTTAAGTCTGAGATGAAACCAAATAGTTTCATCCCAGTTTGGTGATACAGCTGACTCTTGAACAACGGGAGTTTGAACTGTGAGGGTCCACTTATACATGGATTTTTTTCAATAAATATATTGGAAAATTTTTTGGAGATTTATGACAATTTGAAAAAAAATTTTTTTCTTTCCTCTAGTTTATTGTAAAAACAATACAGTATATGATGCATCAGCATCCAAGTGTGAATAGGTTTAGGCTGCATGAGTAAGGCTTCCAGTCACCAGCAGGAGGCTATTAGTAGTAGTTAAGTTTTCAGGGAGTCAAAAGCTACATGCAGATTTTTGACTGTACAGGGTCGGCACCCTGACCCCTGCATCACTCAAGGGTCAACGGTACTAATAGGCCAAATACTAGGAAGAACAAGTTTTGCTTGACTTATGGAACAGAGCACATCCACCCTGCCCCTTGTCTAAGCATATCCACTCCTGTCCTAACCACCCTTTCCACTCATTTTGGTGAAATAATCAGGAGGGTGCCACAGAAGGGATTTCGGGAACTCCAGGGCGCTGAAGTTACCAGCTGATGACTGGCTGTTTGGAAGTAGAGGCATCCTAGAAACCATTATTATAGTATGTTTAGAGGTGCTTCAGGTGGGGTTTGTTTGTTTTTTAGATTGGGGTTGTACGTGGTAGAATTTGAAGGTGCGTGCATTCTCAACTAAGCTACATGTGCTTAATTTTAAAATGCACGTTGACTCCCTTCTACCTTTTGAACTTTCAGAAATTGAGTTGTGGTTTCTTTCGGTCGGTAGAACACGTAATGCAGGTTTCCTTGCCGATCAGTCCGTGCTGCGTCTTGCCATTGATCATGACTTATAACTACGGAAATTAGAGATTTTATTTGTACTCCTGTTGAGCTATGCTGATTGTTGAACATTACTGCCTGCCCCACTGACATCGTTTTCCAGTTTAATTTTATTTCTCATTATGTAGCTGCTGCTTATGTAGACCTGAAAATCTAGAACGGAATAATCATAAATAATTCTTACTCAACTGTGGATATATCTTAGATGGTTGTATTTCTAGATCCATTTTAGTTATGTTTTATAAATACAAAGCTCTTGAGTACAATAAAGCTTATATTGTATTATTGAGCTTTATTTCTGGTAGTTTTTTCTTTTGTATTAATTTTCAAAACAGATACTCTTTTAGAAAAAATTTAAAATATTTCTGTTCAGTGGTAAGCATCAGACCACCGATTTCCCAGCACTGTGGGGCAAGCTCCCTTCATGGAAGGTAAACATTGTTAGTGGTGGCCAAGCATCACCATTACAAAGGTTAACTTTGTCACTCCCTGTTCTAGACGTATTGTTTAAATTTGTATGTGATATAAACAGTGTCAAAACCCTTCCAGCTCTAAAGGGGGGAAAAATTCTCTGAGAAGCTCAAGTCTCTCAAAGATTGACAGATTGCTTGCTAAAACAATAAAAATAATGGATAGTAATACTCTGTGTTGCCTGGGCCAATTCTAGACACGTGTAACCTTCTTTTCTCTAAGCTTGCTTCCAGCACTGAAACAGGCGAACTTGAGCTTGTATAAAGATACTTTGAAAAGATATGTTTTTAAAAATGAAACATTTGTAGTTCTTATGACATCCTAGGTCCAGTGGTCTTGTTTGTAGAAGTTCACATCTAAACTGAACTGTAAGTTAGAAATTCAGTATTTTTTAGAGAATCAAACTTATTTGTCCACAAACTTGTTAACAATGGTATGATTCTCTGAACAAAAAACATAATTATAGATTAACAGAACCTTGATAAATGCAGCCAAACCAGGGTGTGCATGTATATGTGTACCTCCTACTTAATGGACAAAATAAAACAAGACCTCAGATACCATCTACAATTGTAAAGATTCCCCTTTGAATGTGTTAAGGGATAGTCATTTGCTTTATGACATAAGGAGGGGGAAGTGTTTGGTTTTGTTGATATCGTCATTGGAGAAAACTTCCTTTACCATTTGCTACTAACTTGCTTACTTAACAGAAACAGTATAAGTCTGGATTCTCTCTCCCTGGTGAATAAATTATCCATTGTTTAGGTTTATTTTGATCTTACCCTTTTTATGTGGTAGCACACTTAATAGATGACAACCACATGTGTGAGACGCCCACATATAGTCTCGTGAGAGAATCCCCAGAGTTCATGCAGAGTTAATGTACTTTACATGCCATGACTTCCTGCTGGGCCATAAGTGCAGTCATCTCTTCCTCACTGATCTATAGCATCCCTATGTGTTGTGACATCTCTGCTGCGGGAGAGGAGGCAAACAATAGGGACAATGTACTAGAAATAAAAAGGAGAGAAGATAAAGCACCCATACACACAGAAGCTGCTTTACAGCTTTAGTTACTCGGTCTGCTTATTTTTCTCCTACCTCCTGTAATTTTGGTGAATTGTAACATGTAATATAGGAAGGACATCATTTTACAAATAAGGATATCAAGACCCAGGATGTCTTGCTCAGGGTTACAAAGTTATCTGGTAGCACAGCTGAGGGATTTTTGTGGGATGAAATTTTGTATTTGGTATCGTACCCCTTCAGCATCTGTGCACACACTCTCTTACACTTCTTGCTTAGTCAAAGCACCAAACCTCGTGGTAATTGTTTTGAGAATTGTCTTGCTAGTTTTCTGCCAAATACAAATGATTCAGTAATCTGTAGATGTCCCTGAAATGTGACACTGGTTTTCCCTCTCATGCCCATGTAGGTTTTGAAGTAACATTTGGCTTTTATCACAGATATTTTGCCATATCTTTATTTTGTCAGCCTGTGGCAACATAAAAAAAGGTTCTACAATAGTTGATAAGGCAGGTAGGATGATTCTTTATGCAGTTAAAGAGAGCTAATCTTTCTCAGAGTTATGCTGTTTTCTCTGGTTAATAATGGAGCATTTAGAAAGATAATGGGATGGTGGTATAGTTGCTGGTCTCACCAGCTCATTGTCATTCTGCATTGGGATTTAGATTTGCTCTTCTTAGAGTTATGTGGAGGTTGAAAATGAGTCATTTGTGAAATACAAACACATACATTTAAAATTATTTAATGCTTAGAAAGCCTTGGGGTTGAAGACTTTTTCAAAAATGAGATAGATGTAATTTCATATTTTTTCCTACAGATCCATCAGGTTTTCATTTTTTTTTTACCATAACACTTCTTCATTTGTAAATTCTTTTAAAACAATACCTAAATGATTTAAGATGTGTCTTTCCAGGAAAATTAAAACTAAACACCTTTCTTTTTGAGCTCATTTTTTTGGCTTATTTCTGTTTACCATCCTCACATCCCTGTCTGCATCTTCATTATAACCATGCCAGTTGTATTTTCTTTTATGTAGCTTCTAATCTTTCTATGAGTTGCTGAAAATATATACGAAACAACCTGGTTTAGTTCTGTTTAGTTGGACTTTATAACTAGTTATAAAGATACTGATATCTTAACTTTTATAACTGAAAAATTTTTAAGTACTCTTTTTCCAACTTAACTACTTTTATGAAGGTCTTTCTAGTATATAGATTGAATTTCTAGTTTCTTAGGCCAATAAATTCCTGATTTTACTTTAAAAAATACTAATATAGGGAATATTTAATTTTTAAGTGGAATGTTGGAAACCAAAATGCATATTTTTCTAAAATCATGTAGTATCAAGTTGGAACCATATCCACAAATTAGAATTCTGTATAACTAAGCATAATTTTGGATAAAGTTGAAAGGAGAATTTCACAAATCCCTATTGTTATTTCTCAAAATTCTAAGTGGAACTTTATAAATGTTAAATTAAGCCAATTTCTCTATCCCATCCTTACTGTAAAAATGTATGATAGTATTTTTCCCTCATGTTCCATAAGAATTGACACTTGTATTAAGTTAATGCCTTACAGAAATGTATGTGAAGCACATTAAATCTACATTTACATGGGTTGTGGCTTCCCAGAAGGTAAATAATTTAATTTTCCCCCTTAAAAGAGAGAATAACAATAGTATATGCTTACTAAAACTACATAAAATAAAATATTTTATTTTAAAATATATAAGTACCTTATTTTTAAAATACATTTAAAAATACATACTTTAAGTCATCCTGCATAATAACTATATATAATTAAATATGTAAAAAAACCATATTAGTCAACCATACCAGAGACAATCACTGTATGTTACATATTTCTTCTAGTCTTCTCTGTGTGTCTCTGTGTACTAACTCACATATGTTGAATGTGAAATCATATTTTATATAATTGTTTTCTGCTTTTTTTTTCAGTTAGCACATCAAAAGCATTTTTAATACAGAAAATATTTTTGGTGCTTGAAAAAACTTAGAGCTTACATCATGTATCATAATATGTTTAAGTTTTTTCTTTTTGACCATTCAAATTCGTGTTAGGTTATTTTGCCCCTATAACTCCTGTAATGTACATATTTGTACTTAAATCTCCATCTGAATTCTGACACTTTAAGATGAATTCCAGAAAGGACTGTAAAATCAGAGAGTAAGAATTCTTGAAATTATATGTCATAAAACTGTTTTTATACATGTAGCACATCTTACATTTCCACCAGCGTTGCTTTTCAGAGTCATATGAAAACAAAACATCCTTGTAAGCTATGTCAAGAAAAAATATTCAGAAGGTGTAGGATCTTACAACCTGAAAGCATTGTTATAAAGCAACATTATTTGCTGGTTAAAAAGAAGGTAAGGGGTTCAGAGTTTTCCAGAAGAGTTAATATTTATTTTGCTCAAGTGTTATTTAGGTATTAGTTGGAAATACTAACAACTAAATATGGTTGCTTGGAGGTGACACTGCAGATCATTTTGCATGACAGGTGGGCCTGGACACAGTGACAGCTTCAAACCCCTGAGAGTAGCTGTGGTTTGCCATGAAATCTAAGAGCTGGGGACCGCCAGCCCTCCAAAGACCCTATTGGATTTGGGGTAATTAGCCACAATATAGGAGGAAATCGAGCACTGGTCCTAACTATTCTGGTCCCATGACATACTGCAAAAACTGTTTTTTAAAAATAAATTCGCATAGCAACTTTGATACTGTCAAAACATTGGTTATTTAAAACTTCTATTTGCCTGAATTATAGATAATGAAGCGTTTTCAGCATTAAAGTACATAATTGTCATTTATTGTATAATGTTTGCAGAACAGTTTTCAATGTTAGAATTTTACATAATAGAGAATTCACATCATTTTCATGGTATAAAAATACTCCAATTGTTTACTACATTAATTCAAGATTCTGTGTAATTATTGGATTACATTTTCTTAGTTATGAGACCATTATGGCAATTTATTTTGATATCAGACATAGGTATAGAATTTGCTGTTGTTTTTACAAATGAGTTGTAATGGAAAGCTTTAGATTTTTCCCTTTTAAATCTGGATTATTAGGAAGTTTGATACTTAGTTTTCACTTCAGAACCAATATATAGGCATTAAGGTACTTCCAAAAGGAGTTACCCTTTTTAGGAAGTTAACCATTTGCAACCCAAGATCACGTTTAAAATATGAATGTACAGGTAGTTTCACAATATTTTATTAGAAAACTCTATTGAATGAATGAAAAAACTGCCCTAGGGCAATTTTTTCAATTTTCATAATTGTGTGAATTATAAATGTAAAATAGAATTTTATACTAATCAGACCATTAGTGGGAAAACATCTGTAAAACTGTGTGCATAGTGAACTTACAATACCTTTTTCATAACTGAGACTCTTAAATGTTAAAGCTCTTAAATGTAAAGAGGTCTCATATTTTAACCATGCCTATATCTGAAAGAACGATAATATTTTTTCACAGAATTAAAAAATGACCAAGTTTAATGCTGTGCTAAAAATAGTCTACTTGCTTCTGACACTGTGATTTCTGATGAAGGGTAGAAAGGTGGATGTTCCTGATGTCACTGTTGGTCTTCTCTCTCATTTCCACCTCAAACCATGCAATCGCATTACTTTTGAAGGTCATTCCCCACAGACAGTCCTCTTGTTTCTTTAACTGAATCCATGCTTAGTTGATCTCCTTAGAGTTTGTGACTCCTTAGTCAGGAACATGTCATATACAGTTTTATATGGTAGGCTATGAAATAATGGCACATTGATTCAAATAAATGTCTTATTCAAATAAACATTTTATTTTATTTACAAATGTTTTGTTCAAATAAGACAAGATATGTTTGGAACGTTTGGAACTGCAGTATCATGCACCTGTTCTTACGATAAAATACACTTCTTTCATGTAGAAGTTGGACTATTTGCAGCTTCTATAAATGGGACGCTTCCATCACCTGCTTTCCTCCTAGAAAAGACATAAGCCACAGGTAATATTAGCCATTTTTACAAATCCAGCCAGTGTGTACTAGCTAGAAGAGCTTGCTCATAGGAGTTGGGGATCTTAGTTTTTATTGTTGATCTTAGCAAGGAAATGGCTTTGCCAGTGGGTGTGTTTGCCATCTTCACAAGACAGAACAGAAAAGGATAGGTGGATCCAGCTGCCATAGGTAAGGTCAAAGCAAATAAATTTTTAAAACTTTGTATGAAAAACATTTGAAAACAGTGTAGTATAATGCAAAGGACAGAGAATTTGGAACCAAAACCTGGACCCGTTTTCTCACATTACTGTGTAGCCTTCAGGAAACCACTGAAGTTGAGTTTTCTTTCATTTTTAGAACAAGGCAATATTATCTACCACGAAGATTTGTCCTCAGAATCAAAAGGATTTTAGCATTTTGCTAAATATACACTAACAATGTTTTATTACTTCTTTTTAGTTTACAAAATGTAATTTGAAAGATTTTTTTCAATCAAATGGTCTAGAAAGAACCATACCAAAGTGTGTTATTGTCCGTGCAGTAAGTTTTCTCACAAATACAACCCATTGGATGGCTTATAACTATCCTTCTAGATCAAGGCTTGCACTGAGTGAAATGGACTCGTTACAAATTTGAAATTTTTCAGGACTAAGTATGTTAGAAGTGATCATGTTTTATAGTTTTTTTTAATGGATTGTAATAAATCTGCTTACTCCTCACAAGTTATTGTGAGTCATAGTTATTGGACTGCAGCCCAAGGGCTTTCTAAAGACTGAAATGTTTCCTTTCTCTGGTAAATTATCCATCGTGTTTTATCTTATTTTGGTATGGCTTATTTTTTTGCAGTTAGTAATAAAAGAGAGTCCTTGGGTCATTTAAACAAGTAATTAAGAGGGCCATTTACTACTTCTTGCCTCTAAAAAGTGCTAATTTTATTTGTTGTGGGTTAATGATGCATCTATTGTCTGTGCTTACAGCTTCCAGTAGTTCAAAGGTGAATCATTCCAACAGTAAAAAAAATTTTTTCTGTAATATTTCATTGCATTACAGATTTTTAACTAAAGATGTAACCTTTTATAAAAAAAAAGCTTTTTAATAAATTTGCTGAAATGCAATTCTAGACATAACTCTGAAGTAAGGATGTATTAATTTAAAAAGAATGATTATTTATTTGGAAAAATGCTAGCTACAGCTAAGTGGAATCATCCTTTATGAGACATTTATTTGAATTAATGTGACATTATTTCAGAGTACCATATAAAACTGTGCATGACCTGTTAAATGAGAATACATTATGGCTTTGCAGTTTCTTTCTTCTTATTATACTCTGTAAGTGACTCTCAGAGAAATTCATGCTCTTATCCCTTCAGTGTTTTAGTACCTACCATATGCCAGGCCCTGTACTGGGTACTTGGCTATAACACTGCAGAATCAATCGGTGCCTTGCTGGGAATGGTAAATGTTTAACAATCTGGCTCTCTGAGGGGGAAGAAAGGGTCTGATTTATAGTGTTTGCTGCTTTGTATGGTGTAAATATTCCTACCACACCTTTTTCAGGCTACAGATCTGATGGTGCTAAATGTGAAGCTTGGAAAATGTGCTAAGTACTAGTACATGGTTATGTAGTATTTCTCCTTACTGATGGAGTAAATGTAAATAACCTAAAGAACACAGTAGAATGTGGTAAAATAATCAGGAAGCAATGAGTTTTGAGTACTTATTAACTTTTAAATGTAATTAATTATAAATTTATAGTAAGTAATTTGTAATAGTGGGTGTAGTTTAATAACTGATTTGCAAAGTTCCTGAAAATTTAAGAGTCGTCTTTCATGACCCAGTACAAGCTGTTTCCCATACACTGCCAAGGGACAAATTAAAAAATAAAGCAAGATACACTCGAAGGTGTGTTACGAAAAATAAAACAAAAAAGGTAGTGAGGAATTGCTATCTATGTGAACTGTTTCAGAAGGGGTGGTCAGTAGAGGCCTCACTGATAAGTTGACATTTGAGAAACTTTCTGAAGGAGGTATAGGACACAATTATGCAACTTCTGGGGAAGAGCATTCCAGGCAGAGTGAATACCAGATGCAAAAGCCCTAGGGTCTAGTGACTGCATGTTCCAGAATCCTCAGGAAGGCCAGCATGGCTGGTGCAGGCTAAGTGAGCGGCTGGAGTGATAGGCAGTGGTGGGGTCAGTAAACAATAGAGCCTCTTCAGATAGACCCTTAGAGGCCATTTCTAGGACCTGGGTTCTTACTCAGGTGAGGTAGGAAGCTTTTGAACAAATGTGTGGCATCTGTTTCAGGTGCCAGGATTACTCTGGCTGCTGTATGATTCTAGGGCACAGGGGCCAAGGTATGGAAACGCAGAGATGGACGAGGTTACCAAGAGAATGGAGAAAAGAAAAAGTCAAGAGCAGTCCAACACAGTAGGAAGAGCTGGTGAAGGAGCCCGAACAAGATAGCCCGGGTGTTAGAAGGGAAACAAAAAGTGCACGGTGTCTGAAGAGCAAGTGACGTGCAGGTTTCGAGGAGAGAGCGATCAAGTGTGTGTGTGCTGCCGGTTGTTGGCCAGAGCAGGTGAGTACTGAGAACTGTCCGTCGGTCTTAGGATGTGACAGTCACTGGTGACCCTAGTGAGAGGAGCTCTGCTGTGGCTGACCGCACTTGGAGTGGGTTCATGGAAGCAGGGGAGGGCAGAGATTGTATAGAGGGAATGTGGGGAATTCTCTACGTAGTTTTGCTGTGAAGAACAGAGAAATTGGTGGTAGCTGGCTGGGGAAATGCCAGCTTTCTATCTTCAAAAAAAAAAAAAGTAACACCTTGTATGCTAATGAAAATGAACACAAAGAAGCCAAAGGAACAAGCCTGAAGAGCAGCGCCGTTCCTGAGCGGGCATGAGAATGTGGGGAACTGACACACCAGGGGATAGCGAACGTGAGTGAGAAGCTTCACCAGGCCATCCGCAGAAACCCGGGGAATGCAGAGGACATGGGGGCTGGTGGGCAGAGGCCCTGATAGGCACTTCCTAGAGGGCTCCTCCGACGGCCTGCGTTTTCTCTGTTGGAAGAGAAGGTAAGAAATTGCTCTCTAGTCCCTGTCATAGCGAATAGACAGGGAAGTGCCCCTGAGATGCCAGAGAGATTTTGGGGCAGCACTAAAACTTCACTTGCATTTGTCGATCATGAAATTAAAATGAGACCCATCCTCTTAGCTGAGTTTTATCTAGCCATGTTCAGCAGCATGGTGCACGCAGGAGTGGAGTTGGTAGGTGAAGACTTGGATTAAAGCAGGGTTGGGGTTTTGCTTGGCAAGTGTGATGAAATGAGCGCTGGGAAAGCAATATGCGATTAAAACATATGGGAATGAAATGATCTCTAGCACAAGTCTATGTAAGTATTTTTAAAGGCGGCTCGACTTTTCTGTTAATTATTGTAAAAGCAATCACAGTATTAATTGTGGGTGAATAATTGTATCACATTCACTTATAGATCTCAGTGGCAAAGAATATTTTTATAAGCTCTTTGATTCCTTTGATCATTTTTTCCTCCACCTCTACCCACCCCCTGTAAAATGTTTATATTTTTATAACATTTCAGTAAAAATGTTTATATTTTTGTTTGCTCATTTTTCACTCATTACACTGTGAGGAGCCAGGCAGTGTCATCTAATTGTTCATTTAGCATATTCTGTGAGTTTCATAGTTACTGTAAGAGATAAATAAGGGGTCAAATGATATCAATTCACATACCACATGGCAACATGGGAACTTGGGCAATTCCTCTGATCTTCTAAGGTCTGTAAGATGAAAGATGATATGAAGATGTCTGAAGTCTATTCCTGCTTTTAAAAACACTATGTCTTTATTTTCCCCAATTTTTTTTGTTGCGGTTAAGTACACAAACATAAAATTTACCATCTTCAACATTTTTAAGC
This sequence comes from Phataginus tricuspis, assembly GCA_029783875.1. Lineage (NCBI taxonomy): Eukaryota > Metazoa > Chordata > Mammalia > Pholidota > Manidae > Phataginus > Phataginus tricuspis. Next base: position 16,882,692 of record JAQQAC010013566.1, read on the forward strand.
ATAAGTTTGGTGGTATTAAATATATTCCTAATGTGTCACTGCTACCATCCATTTCCAGAAGTGTTTTTATCTTGTAAAACTGTACTTTGTACCTCTTTTAATTATGTGTGTGCATTTGTATCTCTTACTAGATTGTGGGTTCTTTAAGGGCAGTATCGTGTTTTGTCCATAACTATAAATATTCACTAAATGTTCATTAACTAAATAACAACATTAGTGTTAGATATGGAGCCCAAAGCAGATGACATCACTTTTGTTTTCTATTTTGCATATTATTTTACCAGCCCATAATAGTTATATATTGAGGTGTGCTTCCTCTTTTCTGATGGCAAGTATATGGTAAGTTGGCACTCATGGTGTATTTCAGAGTGTGTACACGCACACACACACGCTCTTGATGTGCTGGTGGATTTCAAGTAAGAAAACAGATTGATTAGTCAATTTGAAATTAATACATGCGAAAAATTTTGCCATCATGTTTCTAGCATCCAGAATGTCTGGGAGGCTATTCCTCTGTAGAAATTTCCCCCATAATTCATAAAAGCACAGATTTCAATATGCATTTTGCTTTTGTAGTTTTGTTTCTGGTGTTCTACAGAAAGCAGACTGGCTTTTGTCCTTATGCATCAGCCGATGCCACCCTCAAAAGCTACCTGGACATGGAACTTAGTGTGTCTTTGGGTTCTTCTTAATGTTTACACATGTATTTTTTGCTCATTCTAATAAAGAACCCAAACAGTATAAATTTTCTTACATGTTCTGTAGTGAAGATAAAGGAAAGATGCTTCATCTCAAAAACCTCTTAGGTTCTAAGTTAAAAACCCATTAGAAAGCTCCCTTCTCCAGAGTCCCTGTTTGGCCCCGCCTTGGGTTTCTCTCTGATACTACAACATGTTGGTCTCAGCCTCTCCACTTCCTCTGAGCCCCAGCCTAGATTTTTTTTTTCTTTAAGTATCTTAAATGCCCTTTTCCTCTATGAAGCAAAGATTAGCTTTGTACTAGCTCTTCTCCCGTGTACAAACGTATTTAAATAGCTTTCCTTCATTCAGTAGGACACCCCCCATCCTGAGAAATCATATTTATTGTTACCATTTGTCACTTTCCTTCCTGGGGAAGAAGCTTTGTTCAAAGCGTTCCCCATAAGTTGGGCCTCCACCCCACAGTAGTGCTAGCACCGCCTCTCGGTCATTACAGATGTTAAATATATATAAATACAAGCTCCTGAAGCAAAGATCCAGCCATGGTTGGATTTGTGCTTTGTGTATAAAGGCATGAGTAAAGTACAATTTCTTGGTGATTTGGGTGTAAAAGCTGTTTTATTGATGGCTCTGGGATGGGCCCTTATCTCTGGGGTTCTCTGAGTCTCTTCATTTGTCAAATGTTGCCTCCCAGTCTCATTTCATCCATGGATGTGAGTCAGCAACTTCAGGCAATTAGGTTGAAAATTATAAAGTACAATAGATATATAACTCAGAATAAATTATTGCTTCCTTACCTCACCAGTTTGTTTGCACCTTCTAGTAGAGAGCGCATGGTAACTGCCACAGTAAGTTAGATCTGAGATCATCAGAACTGATTGCTACAAGAGAGAATGCAATCTTAAATAGGAAAATTCTTTCAAAGATGGTTGTCATTTCTCTTTGCCAAGTTTTTTTTTTCTTTTTGCATTTTTTACTTAATATAATACAGTACAATAAATCAGTCTCCTAGTGTTTGACTATAACTTGGTTTCTTCTTAGTGAGGTAAAAACAGAAAAAAAAATTTTTTAATTCTATAGTCTAAACTGCCACAAAAAAGATTTATATGAAAGGTAAAACCTTTCATCTTATGTTGAGATATTAAGATGTAAGTTGAGAAAATAGTCTTAAGTGTTATTTATAAAGCTGTCTCATTTAATCCACTAATTCTATTAAAGCGGGTGCAGAGTGATAAACAAGCATGATCTCTTAATCATGAGTTGATCCACTACAAAATTCATTTTATCATTTCATTTGCCCCATAAGACATGTGTGCTATAATCTATTTTTAATGTTTTGCAGCATATTTATAGGGTAAAATTATGCATTTAAATCTATGGTATGTGTTTGGAAACCATCTGTTAGAACTTACTGGAAAATAGAAACTTCCTTCATTAATGTGTTCCCTTATTTTGGGGACTTAAAACATTTAATAGAGTCCTTCCTGGTCCACAGCTGAAAGAATGAGAAACATTATTGAATGTTAGTTTTATTGTGTTCCCACAGAGGGATTCAAACTTTACTGCCTTGTATTCTATCATATTTCAGAATCATTGTGTTATAAAAATAAACGTTTATGATTTACTAAGGCAGCAAAAAATGTGTTCAGTTAATAGTAGTTTAGTTTTTAAACTTTAGGATATATTTGAGAAATATTTTTGATAGAATTGTCCTCAGAGATAGAATGATAAATCTATTTATTTGGAAATTCTCTCAGCCAACTGGAGAAGGTAAAGTGTAGGGCTAGATTGGACAATGAATACAACAGAGTTCCTGATTTCGAGGACGTTCAGTAGGGCTGTAAAATATGCATAATAGTTTATAACCAAGGGATATGATAAGTCCCAAAAGAATTTTCTACAAATTGATCATGGTTTATTTCCATGCAATCAATCCATCGATTTATAGGTAATTGCTTTAAGAAAATCACTCTATTTACTTCTCCCTGACTTTTATCCCTTTAGAAGTGAATTAATATTATCATATTTGTTCTCTTTTCTCTCAATATTTCTTTCTTATCAGGACATTTTAGCCTTTTTTTCTTTAAGGTAGATTATATACCCACCCCCCCCACACCAAATTGTGGAAGCATTTATAGCTGAATTTCCATGTTAAAATAAACACGCTCCCTTAAGAATTGCAAGTAGACACATTCATTGACTTACTGTAAAAGATTGGGAGTGAATAAATAGGAAGAGAGATGCTTCTGATGCTGTCTCCACCATCACCATAAAACCACCAACAAAAGAGGGAGAGACCAGCACAAAGAGTGCCACTGATTCTAAAATCCATGTTGGCATTTCCATTTGAAATTCATATTTCAGTTTTTATAAGTGAAGTACATGTGTGGAGATGCTCTTTTGAAAGTGACAAGATACACCTGCATCAGGAGATCTTCAGTGTACATCTTCAAGTAAAATCAGATTTTCTCAAATTCTCTAAAATCAAGACTCTAACGTCCCAGAATGTTTCATGTAGCAGTCACTCAGTTCTCTACTTTGATTAGTGTTCTTCCTGTTTTTCTTCTGAATATTCAAGTGTGATTTGTTAGACTGATATGTGTTTTACTTGGTCGTAGCATAAAGTAGTCATTAAAACAAAAAACTATTAACATCTTAAAGATATAGTTGGGTTTTACTGTCCACTGTAGACTTTAGAGAATTCTCATTTCAGTACACTTCATCTAAGAGTTTTGTTTCCCCAGAGAATTAGAAATATAAATCTGTTCTTTAGCTTATCTGTCTTTACTCCAAACAGCAATGACAAAAAAAACAAAACAAAAAACAAAATCAAGGATGTGAGGAACGTATAGAAAATGAAAATAAGGAAGTAACCAGGATGTGGTCTTCATTGATTAAGGAGAAGGTGGACAGACTGACAGCATCCCAGCATTGGTATAAGTCCTTGAAATGAATTTCCTTGCTATTTACTTAATTAAAGCCCATTCTATCATTTTCAAGCTTTTACTTTAGAGCTCGCAGATTTTAAACGTGGGGTCATGGCCCATTGTTCCAGTATGTTGTAGACTTAAATGCCATCTACTTAAAAGTATCTGGTGAATAATTACGACAGAATGGACTAGAAGGGAAAGGATATATACTTGATATAACATTTTTTTGTGTTGAAATTTGATAACATATATTGTCAGTGATGGGATAGCCTGATATTATGTGCATCCTGATGTAACATGATAAAAAAAAAATACATAGCATTAGTTATGTAGTATTCTTGCCAAAACAGTTTAGTTTAGGTCTAAACACAAGAAAACAAGACAAATCCAGAATGTGGATCCCACTTAAACAGTCTGGTTCTTTTTTTGGAAAAAAAAAAAGAATCTTTCCAAATGTACTGGGTAGACCTTGATTGGATTCTTATTAAAACAAAGTATAAAAGACATTTTAGGGACAGCTGGAGCAATTTTGACTATATGTTAGCTATTACTGAATTAATGCTAATTTTCTTAGGTGTTTTTCTTAGGTGTTACAATGAAATTATGTTTATGTAGAAGAATATTCTTAGGAGTTGTATGTTGGTGTAGAGGGGTAAATTGTATGATGTCTACATGTATTTTCACTCGTCAGCAGAAGATAAAAACTATATGTATTAGGGTTCTCCAGAGAAACAGAGTCAATAGAGTGTGTGTATGTGAGAGAGAGACAGAGAGAGAAAGATAGATTTATTTTAAGGAACTGGCTTATATAGTTGTAGAGGTTGTCAAGTCCAAACTCTGCAGGCTGGGCCATCAGGCTAGAGACATGGCGAATTGCTGATGCTGGAGTTTAAAGTCTGAAGGCGTTTTCTGGCATAATTCCCTCTTGCTCTGGGGAGGTTAGTCTTGTGTTATATTCAGGCTTTAAGCTGATTAGGTGAGTCCCATCCACATTATGGAGCCCATTTTCTTAGGGCCCTCCAATTTAAATGTTAATTTCATGCAACAACACCCTCACAGAAATATCCAGAATAATGTTGACCAAATATCTGGGCACTGAGGCCCAGCTAAGTTGACAAATAAAATTAACCACCATACTTTATCTGTCCTATCTATGTATATATAAAGAGAGAACCCAACTGAGGCAAAATGTCAATAAGTGGGTCATCTAAGTAAAGGACCGGTGTGACTGCGTCATTCAGCTTTTCTGTAGGTTTGAACATTTTTAAACAAAAAACAAATAGAGAAAGTGGAAACAAAATATGAAATGTTTATGATTCCCATAATTTTCTTTGTAATCTAGGCTGCCTAATGCCTGTGGCATCTTGTACCCCCAGTTACAACTCTGGCAGACAGAGAAGTTAAAGGGCACCATGTGTCTGCCTTAAATATCAACAGAAGTTGCTTTCCTTCACTCAGTCCCAACATATACCATCAAGAGTAACTTAAGAAGTGTGTGACAAAAGAAAGGGCATTCTATTTCAATCCAGAAAAGGCTTGCACATCTATTCTACCACTTCCTTCCTTGGACAGTTATTTATTTCCCCCTCGATGGGAAAATGTAGGGTAAGATGGCCTAGAACATGATATGATATATATTCTTCTGGGCATGATGTGCGACAGAAGAATAATTCCATTTGTGAAAACCTGTCTTAAACTGTAAAGTGCTATGCAGACAAATATAAGGCTGTGGTATGGTGCACATTGTTGGCCAGATGGCTGTGCTGGACTATTTCATTTTAAAACAGCACCAACTTTTGTCCTTTCACTAGTCTATCCTCAGCATCCCTTTCCGCACTCTAACTCCTGCAGGTCTTTCTTTTCTGAGAACTCTGAGAGAAGCTGCTTCTTTGGTGTGTAAAATAAAAGCAGTTGCTGGAATAACCAGGACACACATTGAATCTTTAACGTGTCTGAGTTTTTATAAAATATTCATTTTTCTGAGAGAAGGTTCACCTTTTTTATTAGTAGTAACATTTCTTTAGTTCTAGTCCCCAAATAAAGTTAACTGCCCACAAGCCCCAACTTTTTGCTAGCTCTAAGTCACCCATTTCCACGCACACACAAAGTACTGCTTTGCTCAGTCTGTTAAAGGAGCTTTTATGTGCACAACCCAAATGAGGACTGTCCTAAAATTTCCCCAAGTCAGAACCTTTTGTTCATTTCTGAGATTTTTCAGAGGAGTTTTGGAAGTTGTAACTTTTTTTTTTTAAAGAATGAGATACTTGACTCGGTGATCGAGTGGGCTCTGCACCATTCTGCAGCCCGGCACGGTGTCCCTCACTGGCCCTGTACATGCAGGCCTCCGGACCCAGCAGGTGGGTCCCCAGCTCTCCCAGGGAAAGCAGCTCCCTCAGCCAATACCTGCCTCTCCTTATTGCTGCTGCCTTTCTTGCTGCTTTGAGGAAAGACTGTGTGTTTTATATTGAGGGGGATGGAGGAGAAAAAGAGTTTTACTTCCTGGATTCCAAGGATATTTGGTTTAGAACAAAACTTTACAAAATTTACGCAAGAAGCCAAATTAATTAGATGGCAAATGAATGGCTTCATACCTCCCTTTTCAGTGTATATGTACCAGAATTTATAATTATTCCGATGACACCAAAAATGCTTTGCACTTTTTTCATTATTTTGCAAATAAGGGAGATTTTATTTTATCATTTCATTGACCACTCAAGAACTGCAAGAAATGGTAAATTACATAGAGAACTCTATAAAGATTGTTTATTCATTGAGGATAAATTCCGAATATGAAAGCCTTATGTTATGGAAGACATAGCATATTTGCAATAGAATTTGTAATTTCTCTTCAGCAGAATAATTAGAATTTTCGTGCCTCGTTGAACTCTGATCAGCCTAGTTGCTGATGAACAGTGGCTGAGGAGAGACTAACAAGGAACAGTAGATTTGCAGAAAGTATGCTGATATTTGCTGTCTTTCCTAAAACCTCCACATAAATCATTTGATCACTTTGTCATATCTCAGTCTCAGTTCACTATGATCGATTTTAAATTAGCTGTACCTTTGCTGATAAAGAGGAAATGAGATTAGTAATTAATTTGTTCTTTTATTCCTGTTAAACTGCAGAACCTATAAATAGCAAAAATAGCAAGCAAGATACAACACTTTTCCATCAACTCTGTTCGTCATTTCTCTCCTTCCCCCTCTTCTAGAGGCGGTCGCTGTCCTGGGTTTTGGGTTTGCTTTGTCTTGCCATGGGTTAGTTTGGCTTATTCTAGAACTTTCTATAAATGGAATCATATAGTATATTCTTCATCCACTTACTATAATGTTTTTGAGATTTATTCATGCTGTTCTAAAATTTGTCTTTTTTCATTGCTGTGTGATAATGCCATTGTCTGAATGTGCCAGTTTCTTCTATTGATAGACACCTAGGCTGTTCCAGTGTGGGACTATTAAGAATAAAGCTTCCATTAATGTTCTACTACAAGTCTTTCTGTGAACACGTTTTCATTTTCTTGGATAAATGTCTAGGAAGTGAATTGTTGGGTCATCAGGCGGATGTGTATTTAGTCTTAGAAAAAAACGGCCAAGATATTTGTCTACAGTAGTTACAACATTTTGCATGTCAACCAGCAATGTCTGAGAGTTCTTTTTTCTTTACATCATCACCAATATTTTGTGTTGACTGTCTTTTTAATTTTAGCTTTTCTGGCGAATGTATAGTGTGTGATTTTTTAATATATAGGTATATTTTCAAGAACTCTAAGGTTAATTTGAATGTTATGAATCAGTCTAACTTACACCCACATGTTTTGTTGTTGTTGTTTTTAATTAGAAACTGTGGGCTCTTTTCAAACTTGCGCAGATATTTTCGTTAATTGGTTTGAACTGAGAAAACTTAACAATTAATGATAAAAAATGATTAAGGAAAAGGATAAAAGATAATGAAGGTAACTATGCAATTATGAGCCTTCATCACATTTAATGAGAAAATTTACATGTTTAACATAGGTTTGTTCGTTCATTAGCTAAGTCATTTATTGATTGATTCATTTAGTGAACAGTTTTTAGTTGGGATTGTCAAAACAGTGCAGTCCAGTAGAATTCCCTGTGTTGATAGCCATGGTCATTTTGTGCTGTTAGACATGGTTAGCCACGAGCAACATGTGGCTAGTGCCCCTGAGTAAAGGGCTTTTACAATTTATTTTGGTTTAATTATGGCTGGTATCTACTGTATTGGATAGTGTGTGGCTAAATAAATATATTTGGGTATTGTCTGGCTTCATATTATATTGTAAAAGAAATTGTCTTATATACTAAAAACTGCAAAGCTAGCTGTAATCATTGCCTTTAATTCACTTAAATTTTTGATATTTGGAAAACTTTTTTTAAGTGAAGTTTTTGAGGCGATTATAGATTCACATGCAGTTTTCTAAGACTTAATAAAGATCTTATGTGCCCTTTACCCAGTTTTCCCCAGTGGTAACATTTTGCCAAACCACAGCACAGTTATCACACCCAGAGCACTGATAGGGATACAAAAACCAAATTCCCAGAATATTTGAAGTTATATTTTGTGTGTACTTGATCTTACATTATTTAATCACCAGCTAAAGCAGATTCATTCTCCTGGCCGGTGGTTTCTCATCATAAAATGAAGTGGGGAGCTGACTGAGACCCCCTCCTGTTTATGGTATTAGAAACTTCCTCATCTTTTCCATTTACGTTACAGGCACATGTGCTCTTTTCATTGGTCAGCTCATTACTGAGCAGATTGAAGTCATAAAGACAATGAATCATTTAAAAACAATCCAGTTTTCTTAAGAATGAAGTCATTTGGTTTCAATGATTATGTGATTATGAAAGGTATAATGTCTCAATGTGAAGAAAACAAATACCAGATCCTAATTAGACAACGTTCTATTTTACTACTGAATATAATGGGAGACAATACAATATTACTTGTTTGTTTTTTCCAACCCAGCATCTTTTATAGATCTTAAGGAATAACTGTGAATATGCTTTTTTGGGGCCAGTTCCTAGATATGTGGTAACATCTCAAGTAATGCTGGAGCACAGCTAAGTAAATTGACAATAAAAGCATTACTTCCATTCTTCAAAAATAACCTTTTACAAAAATAAATGTTAAGTAAATAGATGTTTTGATCATCTATTTGAGGAAACTGCACATCTAGTAAGATACTTTGTGACCTTCCTCAGCTCGTCCTCAGTCTGCCCTGACCAACTCCCTACTACTTCTTTATTTTTTTCTCTCAGTTCCTATTAAGCATCTCTCTTTCAAGCAGAGAATTAATTTGAATAAAATTGTCCTGTGTTCTCCATGCTTGCTCTATTTCTGGATGGAGTAGGTTGATTCTGAAATAAAAGTACAATGTCTCTAGCTGCTGTGGTCTGAACTGTGTGGGGACGAGAAGCCGGCAGGAAGGGCACGACCTCACCAGCTGCCGCTGTTACAGCTCCTCAGGACACACGTGTTGGTACTTCCTGTGAGTGCCTCTCTTGCAGGGGGTGGTGACGTGAAGATGAACCAGTAAGGACTACTTCTGTCCTTATTGGGCCTAGGTTCGAATGGCGCAGGACAGACGCGTGTCAGGTGACTTCAAGAAAGCGAGTGCCCCTGCATCTTGACGTGTGGAGTTGCTGCCATTGGGCACGGCCTTCGAGGATGGGCAGCAGACTTTGCTGAGCAGAGATGGCAGGAGTAGGCATTCTCCATGGGAGGGGGTGATATGGATAATACAGTTCAGAGACCAGAAATACCAGAAATGTCTGGGTATTTAGCCTCTGAGTAGAGAGTGCACAGGGAATCAGCATGGGGATGGCAGGAATGAGGTCCTTACAGCTGGAGCATCACTACGACGGTCCTCAATCGGGGCTGTGGTTTTTGTCCAGGACAGCGCTTAA
>JAQQAC010013566.1:16892257-17175822 GCA_029783875.1 Phataginus tricuspis
GTAATCCTCCCCTATTTCATGTCTTTTATAGGGTTTTTGGGGGGGATATATTTAAATAGATATTTAAATACTTCAAAGTTTTCTCAGTATTTAGATAATATGAGAATGCATATTTCATTGTCATTTGATTAATGGTGTTACATAACGACATATTTTTATAACGATGATGAACTCTAAAAGGAATTCTTAAGCTTGAATGGAGGCACAGGTACTATAGTATTAGATTAAAATTTAGATTATCCAGAGTTGAGGTACTTGCATTAAATTGCAACAGAACACAGGACATAGGGCTATTTTGTGAAACAGTGGGTGATGATATGCTAAAATGATTCCAAACAATTTAAATACTGTACTGTCAAAAATAGCGACCCACAGGTTATCTGTATACTGAAAAAAGTGAAGTGGTTGGTTGTATGTGTAATTTAGCTGAAACAACATGGAACTCACTAAAAATAAAGGATGTAACTACCACTCCGGACTTACCATTTGTGAAAGTAATAGGAGATTAACACTGAATGCTGACTGTGTCCCTAGTAAAGAGCCAAGCATTTGTCTCAGTTAATCCTCAAAACTATAAAACAGGTACTATCCCCATTTTACAGGCGAGGAAACTGTGCCCTGAGGAAGTACATATTTAATCAAAGTCACACATTGCTACATGAATGTAGTCCTTTTTGCCCATAGAGCTGGTGATTCTAACCACCAGTCATTCCCCTACAGCAGTTTTTGAAAGAGTGTGCAGATCTTAGGAGGACACCCAGGAGGGCCATATTCCCCACTGGGGGAAGATACGTCAAGAAGAGGGGCTTTGAGTACCAAAGGTGCCCTTCATGACCTGGCATGGAAGATGGGCCCTGTTCCCCCAGGGAGGATTTTGCCCTGACACAGAGAACAGGTCCAGGGCAACCAAAAAGCCCAAGGCGTGTGTTGGTAAGAAGACTTGTAATCATTGCCTCTGGAAAAACTGAAATGACCATATCTAACAGGCAGATCACCACTGACCTCTTGCACCATTAGAGGCAGTGAGCGAGTCCTGTGTCAGGAACATTTCCTTGTCTCCCTGCCTCTGAAATGCTTTGAGTGTACAGGTCACACTCTACAGGGTTTATGACAGACATAGAAAGCATGCATGTGGAATGCAAACTTCTCAGAGTGAGGAGCAGTACCAGTTGTGAAACTGCAAAACAGTAACGTAAAATGTCACCATTTTAGGTGACTCTATGTTGTTACTACGGCATTTCCTCTCAGTAGTGGAGTAGAGGAGGGAACAGCACGCCCACGTTGAGCCAGTCTCAGCGCTGGTACATCTGTGGGAGAGTGGAGGCAGCGTCTGGGGGGTTCCTGAGCAATCTCCATCTCTATAGATTTTAGGATTTTCTCAGTGTGATCTGAGGAGATGACTTTTTTCCCCAGTGATGTTGATTATGGTCTGAGGACTGCTGTAACAAAATGACTTCCCTGTACATTCCCAAGGGAGGAATTTCAATAAATGGTTATAAACTGACTCCGCTGTTTCTGAGAAATCTTTATATTTAGTTTTGATCTTCTCTATGGTCAATGTTCTGATGTTATCCATGTTATATGTGAATTACATATATACGATACACACATATATTATGTATTTGTTGGAAAAGGGAGTAAAATTTCACTCATTATAACCCAAAGTTAAAATTTAAAAACCCAGAAAAATGCTTGCCATGAGTTCAGATGTTCTTATTTTGAGATTTTCCAAGGTTTTCTGTGAAGTTAATTGTGAAGCTTGCTTCACATCATGCATTCTTTCAAAAACTCTGAATCACTACATATTCTAGTGTTCTGTGCAGCTATGACTCAATATCATCTCTGTATCTCCTTTTACCTCTTGTCATCCTTGTGTCTGGTAAGCAGCGAGTATATTTTGAATTGCTTGTTTAGCAGAGTGTATAAAATTCTACATTCTAAAAGGTATCTATCAAATCCTATTTTTCTATGGACTTTAGCCTCTCATACCGGAATTATGACTCGTTCCATTGGTGTCTGGCAATAGCCCTGAGTAGTCCAGATATCTTTGAGAGCTATATTTGGGAGACAGTCAAGAACTCAGCTGTTTGACTACTTAAAAGGCCTTATTAAAGTTCTCTATATTCCTACCCCTCACCCCCATTCAAACCACAATCTGAGAGAAACCTCATACCCTGGCCCCAACCTGGAATGGATTACTTTGGACTATAACAATCATTGGACAGGGAACTAGTATGTTTTTATATGTAGCTCTTTACTTTCCAACTTTACATATCAATATAGCAAAATGTCTGAAGTACTGTTTTTCTCTTTTTAGATCTCTTTTAAAAATGTGTATCATAATAAGAGTTTTAACCATATTAATGTGGCTTTTTATATCTATCTTCTTAAAGTATGACTGTATGAAGCAACAAATATTCCGTGGGCATTAAAGTATGCCAGGCAGTATTTCCGTTAAGAAACCATAGAGGTAAGTCAAGAACCAGAATGCCAGTTTCTTGTAGAGGATGACACCTGATTGTATATGAATAAAGTAGTTTACCCTTTCCATGCTATGTGTGACATCCAGGGATAGCGGTATTAATGTGTAATAAAGAGCAAAGAAGAAAGACTTAGAAAAAAATAGGGATGTAACAGAGAAGGAAAGTAAAGAAAAATTAAGGCTACTCCAAATAAAAGAAATGCATTACTAGGAATAAATGCTCCAAAGTAAAGTTGAGAATGATAATGCTACTGTAGTGTTTGCTCAGTGGGAAGCTAGAATGTTTTTTTAATTTAAGAACTTAAAAAGTAGCTAAACATCACTGATAATAGAGTAAAAAGGTCATAAAAAAGTGAGCAGAATCACCGCTATATGTAAATGCAGTTGGAAACTGAATCAAAGGTAACGTGAGGAGACAAGAATTGAATTTCATTGGCTAATATTCAGCAGCATACTGAAATATTGGCAGTAATAGGAAAAGATATAAATGCTTTGTCAAACCCCAAAAGTAAGAACAATAAAAATAATAAACATAAAAAATAGTCTACAAAGCAGTCCCCAAAGATAGATTTCATCTCCTAAAACATAATCACAGAGACATTGTTGGAAGATAGTATGCCAAAAGTCAGAATTCGAGATGTTTCCCATAATTTTTTCCATATATAGAAAACTAGAAAATTTTGACATAAAGACTTAAATAGTGAAAAACATCTCAGACTTGTTAGAAAAAAGTGCTCTATGCCATAATCTTGTTGCAGTTTGATAATTAACAGGGAGAAAATAAAACCACATTCAAAGAGATCATTGTAAATAATGTGGGTCATTCAGCAAATGAAATAAAGAATGGATGTCAGTCTGGAAAGCTGGTTTGTTATATGTATCATTTTGCAATACAAATCCTAATTTACTTGGTGTGGTTTGTAAGGAGATAAGTGTTGAAGGCAGGTTTGTATGCAAAGTTGAAAAGAAATAATAGAGAGATGACAAGATCGTTGTATTGCTCATCCTAGTGGGTTATTGTAAATCAAAAATGAAAATATTGTGCAAGCAAAGAGATGAGATGATCATCCTTTCTTGAAACTGATGGACCTCCAAGTTTTCAAGGTAGTGTGTTTTGACAATGTAAGTGCAAGGAAAAAAGTACCAGGTATAATGATAAACTAGAACCTGTTAGAGACTGAAGTCTGGAATTAGTGGTTACAGTTTCATACGTGATAGTAGCTAAGCAATTATTTGTATTGAAAGGACAGTGACCATTTCAGGAATATACACCTTCAAAACTGGGAAAATATGGAATAAAAAATTTAGTTTATGTTTTAAGTTCATATAAAAAGTTTTAATGAAGTTGCATTTTACTAGGCCCAGATGGTAAATGGTGGTAACTATTTTACCCAGTATATTAGTTATCTGTTGCTACATGACAAGTGACCCCAAATTTAGTGGATTAAAACAGCATTTATTATCTACATTTTTAATAGATGAGGAATCCAACACTAACTTAGCAAAATCCTTTGCTTTAGAATCTGTTATGGCTGAATTATATCCTGTCCTAAATTCATCTATTAGAGTCCTAAGCCTCATACCTCAGAATGTGACCTCATTTGGAGATAAAGTCTTTGAAGAGGTAATTCAGTTAAAATGAAGCAGTTAGGGCCAGTCCTTAATGCAATATGACTGGTGTCCTTAGAAGAGGAGGAAGTGAGGACACAACTATGTGTGCCAACAGAGCACAGAGCGTGTGAGGATACAGAGAAAAGGCAGCCATCTGCAAGCCACGGGCCGAGGCCTCCAAAGAAAGCAGACCTGCCCACACTTTGAACTTGTACTTCTAGCCTCCAGAACTGTGAGAAAATAAGTCTCTGTTGTATAAGCCACAGAACTCTGTGGTACCATGGAATGGTAGCTCCCACAAACTGACAGAGGGTTTCATAGGCTGTAGCCATCTCAAGGCTCATCTGGGGAAGAGTCTTGTCCGTGCATATGCGTGTGGTTGGCAGGATTCAATTATCTGCTGGCTCTTGACCTGCGGACTTCACTTCCTCCTAAACTGTTATTCTGAGGCCATGTGGGGCTCTCCCAGGGGCAGCTGACTTGCAACATGGCAACTCGCTATATTGGGGCAAGTGTTCAAGGAGGAAAAGATGGAGAGAGGAGGGAGGGAGTCTGGAAGTCTCAATCTTTTATAATCTAATCTCCGAAGCGGCACCTCATCACTTTTGCCATATGCTGTTGTTACAAGTGAGTCTTTAGGCCCAGCCCAGCGCTTGAGGGGCAGGGATTACACAAGCGTGGAATTCCAGGAGGTGGGGCTCACCGCGGCCATCTGAGAGGTGCCGTCCTCACCTAGTTGTCTGAGAGTTTTAGAGTCTTCTTAAGCGTATATGGGCCATTAAGTTTATCTGTATAACAGAAAAATATCAGAGCATGCTTAGCGTTTCATCCTGCAGTAATGGTCATATGTAATTTGTGCACCATCTCTTCTCTTTATGGTGGTTAGTGAGTCATTTTGATACATTTTTTAAATTCTGTAATTGGGTTATGTAACTTCAAAGTACAAAACTAACAACTTGTGTAGAGTTTATAGCTTGTGTATCTAAAGTAGGTTTAAGGCCAACAGTATCATCAGGCAATGAACATGCCATATACTTTAACATTTTTTCAGTGAAATATATCAGGGATACAGAAAGTCAAGAAAAGAATGTAATGCCCACTCGTCACCAACATTTAGCAATTGTTAACTGTCATGTTTATGTCATCTTTTTTTTGGCTGTAGGTAAAGTGTAAATTTCATATACCATGGTTTTTCGTCTCCAAATATGTTAGTACTCATTTCTTAAAGGGCATGTTTTACCACATAACTGTCATAATAATACATAATAAAATTGCTGCATGCCCAGTTCATATTTAAATTTCCCTTAGTTCTCTCAAAATGCCTTCTTATGGCTGACTTGCTAACACTGGGACCCAATTAAGAACTATATATTTCATTTGGTTTTTTTTTCCTTGGTTATGTTTCTTTATTCACTTTAAATTAGCATACACACTAGTCCCCTCAGCTGCCCCCTGCCCCCACCACACATGTATTTTTTTTTGCTGTTATTAATATACAATTACATGAGCAACATTATGGATACTAGACTCCCTCCATCATCAAGTCCCCACCACATACCCCATTACAGTCACTGTCCACCAGCATAGAAGGATGTTATAGAATCACTACTTGTCTTCTCTGTGTTATACTGCCTTCCCTGTATTCCCCCACCGCACCCCACACCCGCTACATTATGTGTGCTAATTGTAATAGCTCTTTTTCGCCCTTTTCCCTCCCTTCCCACCCATCTTCCCCAGAACCTTTCCCTTTGGTAACTGTTAGTCAATTCTTGGATTCTGTGAGTCTGCTGCTGTTGTGTTCCTTCAGTTTTTTCTTTGTTCTTATACTCCACATATGAGTGAGAATCATTTCGTACTTGTCTTTCTCCGCCTGGCTTATTTCACTGAGGAAAATACCCTCTAGCTCCATCCATGTTGTTGCAAATGGTAGGATTTGTTTTCTTCTTATGGCTGAATAATATTCCATGGTCTATATATACCACATCTTCTTTATCCATTCATCTACTGATGGACACTTAGGTTGCTTCCATTTCTTGGCTATTGTAAACAGTGCTGCCATAAACATATGTCTTTTTCACACTGGGCTGCTGCATTCTTAGGGTAAATTCCCAGGAGTGGAATTTCTGGGTCAAATGATATTTCTATTTTCAGTTTTTGAGGAACCTCCATACTGTTTTCCACAATGGTTATACTAATTTAAATTCCCACCAGCAGTGTAGGAGGGTTTGCCTTTCTCCACATCCTCACCAACATTTGTTGTTCTAGTCTTTTCTATGTTGGCCATCCTAACTAATGTGAGGTGATATGTCATTGTGGTTTTAATTTGCATTTCCCTGATAATTAATGATGTGGAGCATCTTTTCATGTGCCTGTTGGCCATCTGAATTTCTTCTCTGGAGAAGTGTCTGTTCAGTTCCTCTGCCAATTTTTTAATTGACTTATTTGCTTTTGGTTTGTTGAGGTGTGTGAGCTCTTTATATAATTAGGAGGTCAACCCCTTATCGGATATGTCATTTGTGAATATATTCTCCCATACTGTAGGAAGTCTTTTTGTTCTACTGATGGTGTCCTTTGCTGTACAGAAGCTTTCTGTTTGATATAGTCCCATTCGTTCATTTTTGCTTTTGTTTCCCTTGCCGGGGAGAAATGTTCATGAAGAAGTTGCTCATGTTTATGTCCAAGAGATTTTTGCCTATGTTTTTTTCTAAGAGTTTTATGGTTTCGTGACTTACACTCAGGTCTTTGATCCATTTTGAGTTTACTTTGGTGTATGGGGTTAGACAGTAATCCAGTTTCATTCTCTTACATGTATCTGTCCAGTTTTGCCAACACCAGCTGTTGAAGAGGCTGTCATCTCCCCATTGTATATCCATGGCTCCTTTATTATACATTAATTGACCATATATGCTTGGGTTTATATCTGGGCTCTCTATTCTGTTCCACTGGTCTATGGGTCTGTTCTTGTGCCAGTACCAAATTGTCTTGATTGCTGTAGCTTTGTAGTAGAGCTTGAAGTCAGGGAGCATAATCCCCCTGCTTTATTCTTCCCTCTTAGGATTGCTTTGGCTATTCAGCATCTTTTGTGGTTTCATGTGAATTTTATAACTATTTGCTCTAGTTCATTGAAGAATGCTGTTGGTAATTTGATAGGGATTGCATTGAATCTGTAGATTGCTTTAGGCAGGGTGACCATTTTGACAATATTAATTCTTCCTACCCAAGAGCATGGGATGAATTTCCATTTATTGGTGTCCTCTTTAATTTCTCTTAAGAGTAGTTTTCAGGGTATAGGTCTTTCACATCCTTGGTTAGGTTTATTCCTAGGTATTTTATTCTTCTTGATGCAACTGTGAATGGAATTGTTTTCTTGATTTCCCATTCTGGTAGTTCATCGTTAGTGTATAGGAATGCAAAAGATTTCTATGTATTAATTTTGTGTTCCACAGCTTTGCTGAATTCAGATATTAGATCTAGTAGTTTTGGAGTGCAGTCTCTAGGGTATTTTATGTACAGTATCATGTCATCTGCAAACAAGGACAGTTTGAGTTCTTCCTTGCTGATCTGGATGCCTTTTATTTCTTTGTGTTCTCTGATTGCCGTGGCTAGGACCTCCAGTACTATATTGAATAAAAGTGTGGGGAGTGGGTATCCTTGTCTTGTTCCCAATCTTAAAGGAAAAGCTTTCAGCTTCTCACTGTTAAGTATAATGTTGGCTGTGGGTTTGTCATATATGGCCTTTATTATGTTGAGGTACTTGCCCTCTATACCCATTTTGTTGAGAGTTTTTATCATGAATGGATGTTGAATTTTGTCATATGCTTTTTCAGCATCTATGGAGATGATCATGTGGTTTTTGTCCTTCTTTTTATTGACGTAGTTGATGTAGTAGATGATGTTGATGGATTTTTGAATGTTGTACCATCCTTGCACCCCTGGGATGAATCCCACTTGATCATGATGGATGATCTTTTTGATGGTTTTGGTATTAGAGTGATGTTGGCCTCATAGAATGAGTTTGGGAGTATTCCCTCCTCTTCTACTTTTTGGAAAACTTTAATGAGGATGGGTGTTAGATAAAATTCAGCAGTGAAACCATCTGGTCCAGGGATTTGTTTTTAGGTAGTTTTTTTATTACCAATTCAATTTCTTTGCTGGTAATTGGTCTATTCAGATTTTCTGTTTCTCCCTGGGTCATCCTTGGAAGGTTGTATTTTTCTAGAAAGTTGTCCATTTCTTCTAGGTTATCCAGTTTGTTACCATTTAATTTTTTGTAGTATTCTCTCATAATTCTTTGTATTTCTTCAGTGTCTGTAGTGATTTTTCCTTTCTCATTTCTGACTCTGTTTTGTGTATAGACTCTCTTTTTTTCTGGATAAGTCTGGCTAGGGGTTTATCTATTTTGTTTATTTTCTCAAAGAACCAGCTCCTGCTTTCATTGATTCTTTCTATTGTTTTATTCTTCTCAATTTTATTTATTTCTGCTTTAATCTTTAATATGTCCCTCCTTCTATTGACTTTGGGCCTCATCTGTTCTTCCTTTTCTACTTTCATTAATTGTGAGTTTAGACTGTTCATTTGGGATTGTTCTTCTTTCCTGAGGTAGGCCTGTATTGCAATTTATTTCCTTCTTAGCACAGCTTTTGCTGCATCTCACAGATTTTGTGGTGTTGAATTATTGTTGTCATTTGTCTCCATATATAGCTTGATCTCTGTTTTTATTTGGTCATTGATCCATTGATTATTTAGGAGCATGTTATTAAGCCACCATGTGTTGTGGGCTTTTTCATTTTCTTTGTGTAATTTATTTCTACTTTCATACCTTTGTGATCTGAGAAACTGGTTGGTACAATTTCAATCTTTTTAATTTACTGAGGTTCTTTTTGTGGCCTACTATATGATTTATTCTTGAAAATGTTCCATGTGCACTTGAGAAGAATGTGTATCCTGTTGCTTTTGGATGGAGTGTTCTGTAGATGTCTGTTAGGTCCATCAGTTCTAATATGTTGTTCAGTGCCTCTATCTCTTTACTTATTTTCTGTCTGGTTGATCTGTCCTTTGGAGTGAGTGGTATGTTGAAGTCTCCTAAAATGAATGCATTGCATTCTATTTCCCCATTTAATTCTGTTAGTATTTGTTTCACATATGTAGGTGATCCTGTGTTGGGTGCATAGATATTTATAATAGTTATATCCTCTTGTTGGACTGACCCTTTTATCATTATGTAATGTCCTTCTTTGTCTCTTGTGACTTTCTTTGTTTTGAAGTCTATTTTGTCTGATACAAGTACTGCAACTCCTGCTTTTTTCTCACTATTAGTTTCATGAAATATCTTTTACTTTCAGTCTGTGTATGTCTTTGGGTTTGAAGTGAGTCTCTTGTAGGCAGCATATAGATGGGTCTTTTTTTTATGCATTCAGTAACTCTATGTCTTTTGATTGGTGCATTCAGACCATTTACATTTAGGGTGATTATCGATAGGTATGTACTTATTGCCATTGCAGGCTTTAGATTTGTGGTTAACAAAGGTTCAAGGTAATTCCCTTACTATCTAACAGTCTAATTTAAATTATTTTGTATACTATTACAAACTCAACCTAAAGGTTCTTTTTTTTTTTTCCTCCTTTTTCTTCCTCTTCCATTCTTTGTATGTTATGAATAATATTCTGTACTCATTGTCTTCTCTTGAATTACATCTGTTTAGTCTTAGGAATACTTCCATCTATAGGAGTCCCTCCAACATGCACTGTAGAGGTGGTTTGTGGGAGGTAAAGTCTCTCAGCTTTTGCTTATCTGAAAATTATTTAATCCCTCCTTCAAATTTAAATGATAACCTTGCCAGGTAGAGTATTCTTGGTTCAAGGCCCTTCTGCTTCATTGCATTAAATATATCATGCAACTCTCTTCTGGCCTGTAAGGTTTCTGTTGAGAAATCTGATGATAGCCTGATGGGTTTTCCTTTGTATGTGATCTTTTTTCTCTCTCTGGCTGCTTTTTAAAGTCTGTCTTTATCCTTGATCTTTGCCATTTTAATTAGATGTCTTGGTGTTGTCTTCCTTGGGTCCCTTGTGTTGGGAGATCTGTGCATCTCCATGGCCTGAGAGACTATCTCTTTCCCCAGATTGGGGAAGTTTTCAGCAATTACCTCTTTAATGACACTTTCTATCCCTTTTTCTCTCTCTTCTTCTTCTGGTACCCCTATAATGCAAATATTGTTCCATTTGGATAAGTCATACAGTTCTCTCAATGTTCTTTCATTCTTAGAGATCCTTTTTCCTTTCTGTGCCTCAACTTCTTTGTATTTCTTTTCTCTAATTTCTATTCCATTTACCGTCTCTTCTACTATATCTAATCTGCTTTTAAATCCCTCCATTGTATGTTGCATTTCAGATATGGTATTTCTTAATGATTGAATCTCCATCCTAAATTCGTTCCTAAGGTCTTCAATATTTTTCTGTACCTCCATAAACATGTTTATAATTTTTATTTTGAACTCTCTTTCTGGAAGATTTGTTAGTTTGGTTTCATTTGACCCTCTTTCTGGGGTTTGTGAGATTTTGGTCTGAACCATGTTCTTTTGACGTTTCATATTTCTGTGTGGTTCCCACTAGTGTGCAGAAACTCCAGTCTCTGGAGCTGCTCAGCCCCTAGAGTGAGGTTGGGGGTTGTAGGGGAGTGGAGCTGGTGCCTCAGGGAGGGAAGATCTGTTTCCTGCTTCCCATATGCAGTGCCTGTCTCCAGTGTCAGAGGCAGTGGGCCAAGCACGCACGTGTAGACCTCTGTGCTTTGCGTCTCCAGTTTTTGTAGGTGGGGCCTCCCTCTGGCTGCCCTGACGCCTGTGAAGTGACTGCAGGTTTGCGAGTAGGGGCCTGCCGGACAGTATGAAGGCTCGGCAGGCTGTGTATCACAGTGGGGGGCCTTGGAGCTGAGTAGGCAGCCAGGGGGATGAAGCACCTGAAGCTCCTCAAAGTTCCCAACCAGCTGGGCAGAGCGCACCCAGGCAACCTTGTCCAGGTCTCCCTTCTCCCGCACAGCAAGCTCCGTGCAAACCCTGCCCCTTCAGCAGCCCTCTCACTGCTAGGAAGCCACTCAGGCTCCCTGCCTTTCCTCCGACACAGAGTGGCCGGGTGTGGATCCCCTCCTCCACAAATGGCCGGAATGTCAATTTCTCAAGCACTCCGCCTGTCCAAGCTCCCCACCGCCCAGAACACCACACAATATAGCATTCTGCTCACAAAGCAGATGTCCAGGGTTAGGTATCCAGCAGTCCCAGGCTTTCACCCCCTCCCGTGCTCCGTTTCTCTTCCTCCCCTTGGTGAGCTGGGGTGGGGGAAGGGCTTGGGTCCCCCCGGATTAAGGCTTTCGTACGTTACCCTGTTTCTTGAGGTCTGCTGTATTTGTGAGGTCTGTATGCAGTCTGGTTCAGCCTTCTTTCTTGTTGCTGTCTGAAGGTTAGTTGTATTTATTAACTATATTTTTGTACTGTTTGTGGTTTTTGGAGGAGCTCTCCGTCTCACCTCGCAGGTGGCCATCTTGAATCTCTCCATTTGGTTTTTATGTCTTCTAAGTGTCTTTTAGAATACGAGATCCCTTGCCTCACCCACCTTTTTTTTTTCCCCTCCCCTGTACATTGACTTGTTAAAGAAGGGGCCGTATTTTAAATTGGCGCTTTTTTCTTTTCCCCAACCATTCCTTCAGCATGAAAGGTGTTTATCCACACCTGAATCTGGTGCTGGAAGCCTGGTATGCTAAGCAGAAGGCAGCAAACAGATAAAATAGAGGCGTGTGTTCTGATTCGGGCAGGACTGAGAGACTTGTTTCCCCAGCTACCCCATCCCCACTCCCAGCCCCCTTCCTGGCTGAACCCCTGTGCTTGGCACAATTTGAAGCAAACTGATTCAAATCGTAGATGGTTAAGACCGAAAGACAGAGGAGGAACAAAAGAAAGGGGCGGAGTGACCAAGAGAGAAAAAGGGAAGCAGCTGGGCAGGACTCAAATCCAACAACCGTTCGGATGCTCTAGAGCAGCTGGCTGAGGCCCAGGAGCCTATGCTCTAGAGCAGCTGGCTGAGGCCCAGGAGCCTTGTGCTCTAGAGCAGCTGGCTGAGGCCCAGGAGCCTTGTGCTCTAGAGCAGCTGGCTGAGGCCCAGGAGCCTTGTGCTCTAGAGCAGCTGGCTGAGGCCCAGGAGCCTATGCTCTAGAGCAGCTGGCTGAGGCCCAGGAGCCTATGCTCTAGAGCAGCTGGCTGAGGCCCAGGAGCCTTGTGCTGCAGGGAGAGGGGGGTGAGCTGACCAAGGGACCACTCATTGGCATTTATGCCACAAGCCAATGTCATCCTGATTTTTCCTGCTGAAATGACAGCTCCACGTGGGCAGTGCCTAGAACAATGTCTGGCGCTTGAGCATGCTCAATTAACTTCCACTGAATACATTTAAATGTGAATGAATTATGAGTGAACTACCATTTACAGAGCACCTACATCAGTTCTGCTTTGAGCTGTTCACAAAATTCGTAAGATACTCATGTATTCACAGATTCTTATGAGGTAGGTTAATATTGTCACTATCTTACATATAAAGTAACTGAACTATGGAGAAGAGTTTGCCTAAAGTTATTCAAACCCAGGCCCTGCAAACTCTTGAAATACCTGTTATTGACTTTAGTAGAAGTAGGAAAAGCCAGGAGAGCTGAAGTGTAATTTCAGCTCTTCTCCATGCAATTTACAGGCTGTTTCATTTATTTTTTATCCTTCCATTGGTCAGTCTTTTGATTCATCTTTCATCTACCTATTATTTTTTTATTAAGGTATCAATATACAATCTTATGAAGGTTTCACATAAGCACCATTGTTATGGTTACTACATAAGCACCAATGTGAAGGTTTCACATAAGCACCAATGGGTTACTACATTCACCCATATTATCAACTCCCCCTCACACCATCGCAGTCACTGTCCATCAGCGTAGTAAGATGCTGTAGAGTCACTACTTATACAGACTGTTACATCTTATGGAAATCAGTTTGATTTTCTGTTCTTCAGACCTTTATGAAAAATGTAGGAATTAAATAAGTTTTCATGGATCAATTATCAATGTAAATTTGTTATAAGGAAGCAAAAGTGTTTTAAAAAACTCAAACTGTACCCCAGAGGTATTACCTATCTACGATAATGCTTAGCATGCAGTTGGGACTAAGATTTTTTTTTGTCTGACATTAGTAACTTCTGAATGATAGAGTCTTTACATGTCATATTGTGCATACTTTTTTTTTTTTATAGGACTGTGTAACTAAAACCATTATATACTTTTCCAGTAGTTACTGTGTGGAAGTAATATTGATAATACACACCCAACTAACTTTGTGAGATATTTTATACTAGAACATAGTTGCACATAATAACCAACTAAAATGAAAATAATATGGTACCTGATTATTTTTTCATATAGTTTTCTCAATGGTATTCACCTTAACAGAATTTGAATTTTTTAAATATAGTAATTTTATAGAAAAACTTTGACAGTTTAAGTTGGCAATTCCAAATCAGCCCACTCATTGTGTTCACTAAAGCGTTCTTCCAAAAATAAATGAGTAGGCTGGCATTGTGTTTTAAACATCAAGCTAATTTTGGTTAATTATATAAATCTAAAAGCCATGGGCAAGGCAGCAGTTCAGTCTTACTAGATGATGATCAGAGAAATTGTAAGACCGCTTGCTGAATGATGCGCATCCAGCGAATAACCTGAATGCATTGTGTCCAAAAGGACGGTGCCTGGCAGAGCATCAGATAGGAAGCCTTCCCAGAGCTTTAATAAGGGGCTTGTGAAACAGTAGTAATGGCTCTGCTTGGAATTCAAAAACATTAGAGAAAAAAAAAATGGTTACCATGCTGAGCTACTCGATCTCTGTTAAATAATGGAAAGCTGGGTGGAGCAGCCTGGTGGGCCATCCCTTACTTGCTCCTTATCTCTCGTTTTTGTTTAAATAGAATGAGTGTGAGAGTGCTGCATTATGTGGGGCTTTCATTTAAATTAGTCGAAATTAGCATTCTGTCACAGGCGAACAGGAAATACAGATGCAGAATAAGAATGTGGCCCGGGCAGGAGAGTTTGGAGTGCTTGACTCTCTAAGGACTTTCCCATTCAGAAAAGAACCAGGACTCACTCTGTACGTGATTGTAAAGTAGTAACAGGCAAAAATTATGAGACTTTTGCTCTAAGTTCAATTGGTGGATTTATGTTGATATCTATACAATAAGAGGCTGCATTTATTAAAAGGCTTCTGTGATTGAGCATAGATTTCTTGAGCCCTGTATTCATTCCTTCTCAAGCCTAGAAAGGCCACAAGCAACCATTGAAAAATCATCTTCCTCCTTGACAGTCGCATGATTTCTTTCCTTGGATGACCTGTGCTTGTCTCTTGGATTTATTCAGGAAGGAAGTCATGTCTTTTCTTCATCCAGAATCCATTGCGTGGGCCAGGAATGACTGTTCAGGTTACTATTTTCTTTCACGAAGTAACAAATTTGGCTGAGCTTTCTTTGTACAGTGGCCGTACGGTCCTTGTGAAGATCGAAGCCGTCGTTTATAGAAGTGAGTCACAGAGAATTTTATTGCTGAAGAATCTAAACAACTGATTCATATAATCAGATTCTTTTCCTCAGGTCTGTACAACCTGATTTTGACCGACCTTTATATTCATGAGTAGTTGAATAAAAATACCCCAGAAGATAGCAGAGAGAGACTTAGAAGCCATTCACAGTAGCTAGGGTTTTTTTTAAGTGATTCCTGGTTTGCCCTGTTACTATAACCAACTGGCTTCGTAATGTTGTAATGTCTTAACAGTTCAGCATATCTCAAGAAAATTATATCCCTGTTCATTGTGGTCTTTTTTTATAGCGTTTGAACTGCTGGCAGAAAGTTGAATAACAGAATGATTTGTGCCACACCCCCAAACTTATCTGGCAATGTCACTTCAGATAAAGCAAAAATTTTCCCATTATTCCTATTTTAATACATTGCTTCCCATTTCTGTTCATATGTTAATCATAAAACAAATGGTGTGTAAAATTTTGTTTTAATCATTTTTAAATACACACTGTAAAACCATTCCTTGAATAAAGTATTAGCTTTTATTAATAAATATTAATAAAACAAAATAACAATATTTTTCCTCTGAAATAACTTGCCTGAAAGTTGAATGCATTTTATAACATACCATATGTGTGAAATAGATTGACAGTTGTGCAAGATTGCATTAAACTCTTTAAGATAACTGCATTTGACTGTGACTGAAGTCACCTTGCCTTATCACCTCGTGAGGGGGACAGTAAGCAGCTCTAGTCTGTGACCATGGAGGGAATTGTTTTTTTATTTCAAAAGATGAAGGAGGCTTCCGCTCTTGCCTTTTCTATAAACCAGGCTTCTTGGTCCTCTTCTCGGCACCACTGGAAGTGGTGCTACTTCATCCACATTTTTAGAAGAGTCGGTTTTGCTTTGTGTTCCATGACACAGGTTATGGATTAGGAAGCCCTGAGCATTTTTTTAAAGGATCCACCCCACAATAAAGGTTGCAACATGGGAGAACAACTTCCTTCGTAAAATATTCTGGGCCCTGGTATCCTCTTACATCCTTGGTTCACTGTTTTGGTTTGTACTCCTAACAATTGTAGAGTCGGACTCTCAGAGCCGCTACAGCTCACGTCAGGACACCTGGGCTCTGGAAATGAACTGCGTGTTGTATAATCCAGAGAGATGGAAAGCAGATTGGCTTCTGAGTTTTACTAACCTGGGCTCAAATGTGCCTCTGCCAGGTCCTGCTCTGTAACCAGAAGGTAGTTATGTTTTGCTTTTGCTGGGCCTGAGTTTCTCATCCATGAAATGTGATCAGTAATTTGCAGGAAGCCTAGTTTGTAGAATTGAATAGAAGAATGCATGCAGAGCCTCTGTCTGGCCCCTCAGTCCTTTTAGGTTCAACTCATGGTAATTTCCTTCCTCTTCCACTTGAAGGTCAGAGGCTTGGACAGTAGCCTGGGATTACAGTGCCCTGGGCCACTGTGCCATCTGATGGCAGAAAGCTCTCACTGGAGCTCTGCATGTCAGCATCAAATAAAGCTTGGCTCACGGGATAGAAAGCCATGGATCCTTTTACCTTCCTTGCTGGTCAGAAGGCCATCACAGTAAGATTCTTGACAGCAAGATGGACTAACAGGAATCTTTGCCGTACATCACGTGCATGTATTTATTCATTTACCTGACTTGCTGCAAAAAGAGACAAGTCTATTATTTCTCTAGGCAAAAGTAAAGAACTCTGGTCAGTACTCCAACTTGGTTTCACTGTGAGCTATCTGTGAAAACTCAGACTCCATTTGCCCTTCAGTTCACTGATTCAAGTATTTATGTCAGCAGACATGTAATGACATTAATATTTGTCACACCTTTCGCTGGGGACTCAGAGATTAGAAGGCAAACCCTCTACTCTCAAGAAGTTGATAGGCTTATGGTGAGTACAAATGTATGCAGACAGTAACCCAGAGGAAGGAATGGATGGAAGTACACCAAGTCCTCCTGGCACTCCTTTAGGGTCCCATTTCTTTACTATTGTCCCATTCTTCTTTACAGCCTGTCTCTCAGTACATGGTAGAAAGTCGATAGAATATTTCCTGAAGTGAATTTAATTAGTATGGGAACACCTTGGAAGTAGCAATTACTCTCATGGGTAGAGATGGGCTGGTAAGAATCCTCAACCGCAGTTGTCTCATGTGTGACACGAAGGGGTTCATGTTCAAGGGGCTCCTGTACTCTCGAATTTCCGGTGTTACTACTGTTAAAAATTGAGTAATGATTTACCAGAAACTGATGCAATCAAATATGAATTAATGAACTAAGTTATTTGTTATCTAAGTAGCAGTTATGAATTAACCACAAATAGAATTATAAGTTGCTAGTTTTTATTGTATAGCTTGCACAATGTTTAGCATTTTTTCCTGCCATATTCTGAAAGTGGAAAGAATTTTAAGTGTCTTTTGCCAATTGCATTAAAAAAAAACAGGTAGATATGAACTGAATGTACGACTATAAATGCAATTCAACTGAAAAACAACAGTCGTCCAAATCTAAGGTTGTTAGTACTTAAATTTCTTGATAGTCTTTCACAATTCTTAAAATGATGGTCAGCGGCAATCACAATGGGAAAAACACTGAGAGTTCTTGGAATTAGGGTTGCTCTTGTTCCCTTATCAATGATTTCTGCATGCAAATATCCCTTGCATGGAGGAAACACTATGTATATATCCTAAGGGTTATAACTCTGGTATCATTTCTTTAAAAGTTTAATATTCTTTTGAAAAACCTCATCAATCTTGTAATGTTATAATTTCTACAGAAGTAAGACTCATTTGTGGCGCTTACATTTTTCTGATCCTTTCAGTTATGTGTAGTGGCTAAGCTTGATAACATGACCATGCTCTTAAACAAGGTTATTTTAATTTTTACTTAAAATGATCTTGTCTCTTCACCTGCTTCATCCTATCTTTAAAATGACCCAGTTATCCTGATTGTTTACTTCTTTCCAGTGCTATACATGTTTGCACTTGTAGTACATAGGATATTTTAAAACAATTTTCCCTGTGGTTTGCTAAATGTGATTTTTTTCCCTCTCAGCTCTGTTTCCTTCCTTATCCTTCTAAGCTCATGTCTCACTTCTTCATTGTCTCCTAGTCCTCATTTTCCCTGCAAAGTCCTTCGGTGCTCATCCTTTCGGGCCATCCCCTTTGTCTCTCTTCTCCATCTGAAAAATCCTGCGCCATCATTGTCACAGTTCACTTATGTCTCCTTATATTCCTTCTTTGCTTCTCGGTTTTTCTACCCACCCCTGCTTTTCCTTGACTTTTATTTTCCTTCCCTCATGACCACTCTTGCCAAATGAGTTTTAGGCAATATCCTGGAATTCTGTGCCTTGGGTACCTGCACGGGACATGCATAGACACGCACACACTCGCGTTGTGTCTGCCTTGGGCCTGTCATCTTGTCTCCTTGCTTCTTCCTAGCAGGGATTTTGTCACCATCCTCTCTGTCTTCTACCACCTTGCTGAGTGAAGCAACAGTTGAAGCAATAGTCTATTTGACTTTTCTACTTTTATCCCTACTCTATGTCCTCTTACACTGTAGGATATGCTAGGCTTCCTTGAGTGTTTACCTTGAACAAATATCCTTTCAGTTTTGCTTTTACATAAAATGGTTGTTTATTGTTTACTTGTCAGAACCTACCATATAGCAAACAAACAATATGTAAGAGAAATGCAGAGGAGTTGATGGAAACTTTTAGGGGTGAAATCTGACCTATGCTTCAAGGCCCACCTGAAATATTACTGCCTCTAAAATGAACTAATTGCTTCCTATTTTGTTTCCATAACAATATTCCTAATATGTTATTGCATTAATAAATATGATATATGGCTGTCTTTACATGTATTCATGCTTCCCTATTAATTCCTTGAAGGGATAGGAATCTTCTTTATTTCTCCCAAAGCATTTAGCATGATGCCCTGCATAGCATTGATACGTGCTGAATATTTTTTAGACTGGCTTGAGAGGTGTAAAGAGTGTAGGAAATGAAAGTGCAGAGAATGTTAATATTGAACTAGGTCTCTTTGTAAAGCAAAAGGCAGAAAGAAGCAGTAGAACCTAAAGCGAAATTGGAACCTAAATTAACAAAGCTTAGAGTATAGGACATATCTCAGAAAACACTGCTTTTTAAAGTTTTAAAATGCATGAATATTTAATTGTTTTTTCAATTGAATTTTCTTAGTTGTAAAAGAGAAAATATAAATAAAAATATTTGGTAATGATTGAGAGTGTATAAATGTACATGAAGAACTCATTTTTTTATTTAGGAAAGGACACAGAAGTCACTATAATATATAGAGCCATAAAATGTGTGCAATTATGTTTGAATGAATTGAAGCTTTTGTTTCAATTAAATATAATTAACTACAGTTCTGTTATCCCTGCATTTGCATGTAACCACAGGCACTAATTTTATAGAGGAAAAAAAAATTGCGTTATCTCATCTTTCACCCACCTTTTTCCCCTGGAGCTTACTGGCTAATGTCACGGTCTGTCTCCTCGCCTTTTGGGATTGTAATTAAACAAGGGGATAAAAGAAAAAAGGACGGAGGTCATAGCCATAACAGCTTAATTTCAGCGAGTGGGAGAACAAGAACGGGGGATGAGGAGGAGACAGGCTCTGAGTGGGGTTCTCAGGGAAGTGGCTCCCCCAGGTTGCCCGCAGCTCCAGTCCAGGGAGCCCAGGTGGCCTAGGACTCCGTTTCTCTTTCTGCTCATAGCTTTCCCCAGCTAGCTTCCCCTTCTCTCAAACACATTTTAACAATCAAAAATGAGCAAAAATTCCCATAAAAGGGGAATGAATGTACATATAAATGTTTTTCTTAACTTAATGAGGGCTTACCTGAGAAAATGTCATATGCATATATATGCTGTAAAACAGAGTCAGTTCTATTCATTGTTATACTAAGCTCTGTCCCATTCTTGGTTTTTTTTCTAAGTTCACTGGAGTTTTCTTTGCTATAACTGACATTCTTTTTGGTATTGCTCATAACTTTCTTTCCATGTTAACCCTTCTAAGTGAACAGATAACTGTATTTATAAATTGAAAAATTTCAGAATGAGTCACCTTTATTTCTCCAAAGATATAGGATTATGTTAACTCGGATAGTAGTTAAAGAGTGCACTTCAGAAAAATTGTGAGGATGAATTATGCTTTAAAATTTCTTTGAACAGTTGCTGAAAACTACATTTATTCTCCCCATAGCAATTCAGTGGAATCCTGTTAAATGATAAGCTTATCTATTATTATTAAGCTTTCATTTTTCCTGATGTAAACAGATTATTTTAAGGTAAAAATAAGATATTTTTGTCAGTGTGAAGCCAGCTAAAATGGCCTAGATATGCGCTGTAGCAAACAAAGTTCTGTTTCTCAGAACTTTGCAAGGAGTGAATACAACGCTTGATTTGATTCAAGCAAATTTCTAGTTCATCCTACATCAAAGATAATAGGTGCATTTTATACCCAAATTTGTGAAACATATACACTACTTTTTGTAAAGACTCTGAACCCTTCTTGTTTATACTCTGAGCTAGAAGTCTTAAGGCCTGGCTTTGCTCATATTTTATTTTTGAATTATTAGTCATGAGTTTTTAGAGTGTGTTGTTTCCTCTTTCCATAAGCCTGGCATAAAATGCATATTCTTGATAGTTCCAGAACTTCCAATAACAGGAAGAAAAGGAATTAAAGATTATTCTCATTCAGCGTTGTGCCCTCCACCAAGTTTTGGTCCAATTTAATCACTTATTATTTTGCTTTGGAATAACAATTTCTGAAATTTTTCCGCCAACATGTTAGGGTGAAATTGAGCTATTTTACAAGCCAAGAAATCAGTCTCGATTTTTTTTTTCCTTTGACAGTACTTGGGTTCAAGATTGGTTTCAAAGCCAGAATGTTAAAAAAAAAAAAAAAAGTTAATGGTTCTCATTTTAGTTAAAGAGTACATACTTTGCCCTTTCATGAAGTAGTGTGAAATATAATGGTCTTACTGTGTTATGTTTGTGTGTATACATGTAGTTTAAGTTTAAAAATCCAGTGTATTTTTCACCAGATAAAGTGTGTTAAGGTGGTATATCCTGACAAATGGTAAGAAAAATTGAGCTTTCTTGAGAGGTAGGGGGAGGGGGGTGGGTAAGGGAGAAGAACTGACATTATCCAAAACTTAAAAAATACGTTGTTATGTATATATGGTCATAGGTTCATATTTAAGTCTTTCCAAGTTACCCTATGTAATCAGGCTAGGGCTCTCTGAAAGTCTTACACATCATTTAACAAACCTGAATGCAAGCTCCTCTTCTCCTTACAAGATAACGTGTGCTTCAAAACTTGGAAAGTCCTTTGAAACGCTTCCTTAAAGATAGATTCTTCACCAAATAATGTTATTCATGGCATAGTGTTCCATCTTGGGGTGCTAGGAATCTGGGTTCCTTTCTGGGGGGAGCACACACACCTTGACTCCCAGGAAGGTAATTCACATGGGGCCTGAAGGGGTGGGGCTTTCCTTTCAGTAGGTCCTGCAGGTGCCCAGCCGCCTCCTGCCTTCCCAAGTCTTGGCCATTTGCCGGTGGCTTTGGGTGCTGATGGCTAGTGAAGCCACGGCCACCAAGCTGGCAGGATTTCTGGCATGAGTGCTGGGGTGTGGAAGGGGTAATGGGGCAGACTTCCGGAGGTGTGGATTTTTTTTAATTCAAGCACCATTTGTAAACTTTTATTTCCTGTTATTAACTTGAACTTTACAGCACAAATAAGAGAACACATATAATTTTGATGTAGATTAATTTGGTCGAGATTTCAATAGTTTATTAGGCTGTTTAAAATCACACAGTACTTCATATGCCTATGAGGATGTCCTGTAGCCATGAAAATTCCAGAGCATAGTATTTTCTGTACAGCTATGATTCATATTGTTTCAGTAGTTTTTAAATGTCTTCTTGGGGTACTCAATGTCTTGCTTAGCCTTACAAAGTAACAGACAGGAAATTTTTTTCAGAGCTGAAATTTAAGCTTTTATGAAAATACTCCGTTTTGCAGGATTTTGTGCTAATATTTATCAAAAAAATAAGTTAATGCTGATCTTCAAGTTCCTACTATTTATCTCATTCCCCTAAAACGTTTGATCTTTCGAACTATAGTACAGAAGGTGACATTTATGAACGTTTGGATTCCTTTTATAAGCTGGCACTTTGCTTCTAAAGATCAAATGAAACCAGTATTACTAAATGGTATTATCAAGTCACTGAACACACAGTAGGTTCTGTTGAGTCTTAATCTCGCTTGAAATAATGTGCAAAGAAATGCACTGAGTTATTTGGAGTAAAAGACAGCTGTCAATATTCTTGAAACTTCATAAAAGAGAAATTTATCACTGGTCTATGGTACTAATCTTATACCTTACTAAAATATTTCACAAAGCAAAAGAAAAATAGTAAGACTGTGGCCTTCCCTTACACCTCTGTGACATGTCAACCCCAAGTTTCTCTTGAACAAACAATAGGAAATTGTGGTATGCTTTTGAGTGATTGACATTTGTTTCTCGGGAACAGCAATGAGAACAGCGGGGAAGGGAGGGTGCCTGGACTCATCTGTTTTCACCCAGCTGCACTCGAGGAACAAACACTTTTATGGGACTCTTGTTACCAGACTGTAGTCTTTCATCTAGTTTTTGGGTGAGGCTTGCTGGGACTGCACCTAACGTTAGGAAGAAGAAATCCCTGTTCTTGTATTATTGTTTTAATATTATTTGCTTAATTCTTATATAAAGTCTTTTAACTTTTATTCTTATCACTTGCAGTGCTTAAACGCCTATCTTTGGTCTTTTATTACTATATCCTGGGTCTACCTCAAGACCACAAAATACAAATTAAGATCCATTGCATCAGAGTTGTATTAAAAAACACTCCCCAGAACCGCAGTTAAATGTATCCAAATTAATCAGAACCTTCACTTACTAATTAGTATACAGAAATCCAGTAGTTAATAGGAAATCATCAGCAAAATAGCACCTCTTTCCTGTGGCTCCCCGGCCCTGCACATGCCCTCCCATCCCCCACTTCAGGAAACTTTCTCAAGCCAAGCGTATTAAGGCTCTCATAACATGTCCCTAGTAAGAATTCTAAGGTTCTGAGTCAGCTAAAAGTCTTCCATTTAATATACCCTGAATATTGTAGAGTGATTTTTTAAATACTAGTTTTAAAGAAAAAGGGGGTTATGAATAATATGCAAATAGTATACCGAATTTTGTAAAACAAATCCCATTTTATTGTGGTCACATTTTATGTTACACATAATGTTTTTATTTAAATAAGCCTATCTTGAAATACTTTTCCATATCTCAGGAACTGTAAATTGAATTAGATATTTGTTCAGAATTGCTTGTTAAATGTTGAATCTGGGAAACTCCAGATATTTTTCCAATTAGTTGTATTAATGGCATATGGCAATATTAATTATTTTCATCATACTTCATATTTTTACATGGTTTATAATACAAGGCTAATTTTATTAACTTCATAGGAAATTGAATTCCTTATAAACTCTTGGCTTATATAATTTAAATTTTGGAAAGTAAACAAAAATTTTTAGCTTAATTTTTGACCTTAACAAATTATTTTCTTGCCTTAACAAACATACAGTAGATAATTCTTCCTTCTAGCAACTCCTCTTTCCTACCCTTAATTTCTTACACTTATCACTTTCTAACGACCTTTCTATTTAATGTGGCTGTGATTATTTCATTTAATAATAGTCTTCTCTGCCCAGAAGATAAAACAGTAGACTTAAATGCAGACTTCAGAATTATTTTCCTTCTATCACCAATTTATTTCTACCACTATTTTCCTATTTCTTCCTTGGAAATAGGAAGGAAAAAGGAAACAATTTCCTTGGAAATTCCTACCATTTTTAGATAACTTTTCTGACCAAACTTGTGTGTATCCACCTTTATAGGACTCCAACAAGTTGCTATTTGTCTCTCTGAACCCCATCTGTTAACAGCAGCTCTCCTAAAACACCATATTTGGAAAGTTTATGCTGCTCTGGGTACCTGTTTTTTAAAAAGGTTTATTTTTCTCCCTTTCCTTTCTTACGCGCATTAACTTTCCTTCTTCCCATGAACTGGCTTCCTGTTCCCTACTGAACATGCCGGCCTGTTTTTCACTGTGTGTAACATGGTCTGGGCTGAAAACAGGGGCTGCTTTGTGAGAGGACCTTCAAAGTTTATCTGCCCCCAACACTGTTGTCTCTGTCCCCAGTTCCACCCAGCCTGGGCCGATCACCTTGCCCCTTACTCCAGAGCTCCGATATCCTGGTGTCTAAGGGCTTTGCACACTTGGAATCTTGCCTTCTTCATAACTTTAGGCATCTCTGTGCTCACTGGCCCAGGCTGGTGGTCCAGCGCTTTCCCCGTGTGCCTTTTCTGCCCGTCATTCTTCTCTCTTGACTTCCTGACCACCTTCTTGGCCCATCCCTGTGTCCCATCTCAAGTGTCCACGTTGGCTCTTTGGAGTGGCTTCCTGTCCCTGTGACCCACTGTGCTGGGATGATGGCATAGCATCCCGATGGCCCAGCATCCCAAGTGCTGACTCCTTTTTCTTTTCTGGGTCTTGAAAAATGATATTAGTTGGAGCAAAATTTTACTAAGTTAACAGGCCAAGATGCCATCTTGATTCCTAAACATTATTTAACTGTATTAAAAATATAAATATATACGTTGATGACCATAGGTTTTAAAGCAGGGTAAAATTTACCCAGATATAAATACAAGTATATATGCACATTTGTATTATGTTCCTTATCTTTGAAAATATTTTATATTAATCCCTCTCTGCCAGAGAGTGCATAGAGCATTCACATTGTTCCAAACA
Organism: Phataginus tricuspis; assembly: GCA_029783875.1. Classification (NCBI taxonomy): domain Eukaryota; kingdom Metazoa; phylum Chordata; class Mammalia; order Pholidota; family Manidae; genus Phataginus; species Phataginus tricuspis. Next base: position 16,916,832 of record JAQQAC010013566.1, read on the forward strand.
CTAGAAAGAGAGTATTGATATATATTTGAAAATTTTTATTGCTAACAGATGTTGACGGTACAATTTTAACAGAGGACATGTGTCATGTCCTTGTAATGAAGTCAGGACATCCAGGAGCCCTAGTTCTCTGGCACTGAAATTAAGCATAGGAGGTTGCACTAAATCTTATTTTAGGTATTTCCATACAATAAAATAGAAAGAGAAAGGCCAGGCTCCCTCATACCTTTGGAAGGTTGGCAGGGTGATAGTGGATGACCATCCTGTTTCGTCCTCTTTAGGGAAATCATTTTTTTAAAAGTTATTTTGGTGTGAGTTAACAGTTGTCTTCTAGAAGTACAGGTTTTTGCGACCTTGGGAGCTAATGAAATCAAGCATTAAAGCCAGAAGTAAAAATATGAGTACTTTTTTATTTGAAGGACAACCGCATCTCATGGAAAGCAAGAAAAGATTGGCACATTTACTTAAATAAATTCCATGGTTATTCACACACACGCACACACACAGTACTAAGCAGTAGACACACATATTAAAATCCTAATTCCGACTCAATACTCTTGGGAGCACTTTCTTAAATCACTGTGATTCTCATCTCATTTATAAGAAATAGAAGTCACATTGAGTTAACTGAATCTAGAACTTTCATTTTGTTTTTTCCTGCTTTGAGAAAGGGCTATTTTAAGCAGGCTTGATATAGTTTTGTAAGAGTGAGGGAAATAATATAAAATTTTTTCTGAAGTTAATATATATGTTAATATTCCTTTACTTTCCAGTAGATATTTGACTCTGCTCCCATCCCAGCGCTAGAATAGGACCTCCAGAAGTCAGGATTTTAGTGTATTTTGTTAGCTGACACCTGTCAGAGACTTAGAACAATGCCTAGCATATACTAGGTACTCAGTAATGGTTTCAAGTAAATGAAAAGAGGCATTTCAGCACCTGCTGATTGTTCATAGCACACAACCTATAGGCTTGGACAGAGATCTGTAGGTAACTCTCCCTATTCCTTAGTACCAAAATAACAATAGAGACATATAAGGTGAAGAAGGAAGTACAAGTGAACTAGTTAGAAAAAGGTGGGCCCTGATTAGGGCTTCCTTGTTCCACTACAACTACTGGCAAGTATCTATATGATCCTTTTAATTTAAGTATTCAAATAATTTTAATGTCTGCTCCCATAAGAACCAAATATACACACACCTCTGATCATAGTGGTAGCTTTTTTCTCAAAGCCAGAATAGATGTGAGACTGGGGTTGGAGCAGGAGGAAGGGGAACAGAGGTGGGAAGAGAAAGGAGGGGGAGGAGGCAGGCTATTTGGTAGGTTTTTTTTTTTCTTGATTTTTCCTTCAGAGTAAGGGTAGGGTACAAGATATCTGGAAAAGATGGTAACTAATAATTGGTAGAAATAAATAATAAATACTGCATTTTTATGTACCTTGTGTCAGCCACAGGGAGCAGTACTGGGTCAGGGGCCGTATGTTAGCATGCGGGTATGCAGACAGGCTTAGCCCAAGAGCAGCCTTTTCCGAAACATTAGACTTCATATATTTTTGGTGGGAGGAAATCAGAGAAACAGCTCCACACTTCAAACCCTAAGAGAATCAAAGACCCAGAGAAAAGTATTCAGGATTCTCTCATTGTTCTGTTTGTGCCCAGTCAGGAAATAAGCACAGTTTGGTTGATTAAAATCATTTCTTTAAAAAAACTAACATTTTCACTTAAAAGTGGAAGTGATGTAGTTGACCAGAAAAAATGAACATAGTATACGACAACAGTTTTTCAGAGAAGAGCCTAAACTGGTAGAGAATGTGGTGCTGAAAAGAACCGGAGCTCTGCAGTCTGCGGGTGGGGATACACACGTCACTTCTCCCCGGTACGTCCGGGGCCCCCATGAAGGCCTGAGACCACCGCACCTAATAGAGTGCTACTACTCACGTGAGAGTAAATGATCATTTTATTGAATTGGAAAGTCTATCCTATGGCAGAACCTGGTCATAACGTGAAAGACAGAGGCCAGAAGTGTGTTTTATGGAACCATAAGAAATTTTTTATTTTGCAGGTCAAAAATGACCGAAAAAACAGTTCCCTATGGCTTTATCCTACAAACGGTACTTAAGCAGAATATTAAAAGGGAGCTCTGTAGGGAACTTAAAGGTGAGCACAGGCAACTGCTGTTGGAACAGTACAGCACTGACTCGTCAACCCTGCGGGGCATCAGATGATGCAGAAGGGGCACCTCTGAGCTTCTCAGCAGGCTCAGTCACCTAAACCTACTGACTAGTGCCCTGTGGCTGCGCTACTGAAAGCCTCTGCCATCTTCCTCCATGGGGATTCTTAATGAAAACTACCCGAGGAGCAGCAAATCATGACACTGCGCGAAACTGTCACATGTTTGCGTGTGCACGTGTGTTCTCATCAGTGAGTGAATGCACACATGCCTTACTTTCAAAGCTTACCAGTGAGGCGGGTCCAGCCCTGAGTAGCATTTGGCGGTGCTAACAGACCTGTTCTTCTGGGCGGCGTGATACCTCTCAGCAGGAGCTCGTACAAGGCATACTGCCTTTAAGTGGAGGAAGGACCAGGTGGCCCATTTCTGTGTATAGCTGTACTATAAGCTCCCATATAGAAGACCCGTGGTGACTAAAAACAGTCATTAGTGCTTGTGAAAGAGGGCATGTATTTTACCTGTGATAAGCTAATAGTTGAATGGGAAAGATTTTGTTTTCTGATAGATTCCTTATGCCTTTACGGGAAGATCATTTCAAGAATGTGAAGCTAACCTAGAAGCAGTGATGTTATTTCACGACTACAGAATTAACCTTAAGAAAATAAGCTTATTGCTTGGGATTTTTTTTTTTCAATTCTTTTCTAACTCTCAACCTCGTTGATGATTCAGAAACTGAAATTTTAAAGAATGAATTTATGTAATCCCATTAATATAAGCATTCTTTAGGACTTTTGATGTTGAGGCTGTTTTTAATATTTTTGAGGAGTAGTAACTGCTCAAAGTCAGATACTGAGTAGATCTGAAGTAAAGATGGCATTAGTACTATGACATTGTCATTAGTTGTCATTAAATCATTATAGATTTTGGAATGAGCTTCTTTATACCTATCACATGGAAGTTCTTGAAATAATGAAGGATATCCCTTTATCCTACATGAAAAAACTTAATATATAGCAAGTAAAATGTAGGGTGTGAGTTGATAAAGAAGCCCCTGTGATCTTATGTACAAGTTGTTCTGCGTAGCAACAGTAATAGTTGAATTGAGTTGGGGACTGAGGGTAATACTGGTGGTGATGAAAATGGTTATTTCTAGAATACAAGAAAAACTACCTGGGGTAAAGATCATTTGGAGCTTTGACTTAATAATTAAATTCATAGAAAGAGGCCATATTCTATTGCTCAGGAAGGCCATGATGAAGTATGTTTTACATCAACTTCTTGAAAATGTGGTAAAAAGCACATTGAAATCAGTAACTTCTAAAAAAGTCAGGTTCGAGGTCCACACCTAGGTCCACTACCCATTACTGCTCAGTCTCATGGCATCTACATGAGCGCCTATGTCCGCATCTTAACAAAAGGGTAGTCAATATGCAGGGGGAAGTTAAATCGTGTTGTATATATATACTACATTTCAAAAGCAAAGGTACTGTAAAAAGAACACTCAAGCACACATTTTGTAATAATCTCCCTCAAACATACTTTATACACTCCAGAAAGCATTTAGAGGTAATCTCCTTAAAACATACTTTGTAAAGTACTGAGCCACAGTGTAAGCCACACTGAGATGATGTATAAGTTCATGGTCCCTGTCCCCAGGATTCTAAATAACTAACTTACAATGTATATAAACACATTCACATATGCCAGTGATTGAAAAAGCAAAATAAAATGTGGAGGTATTTTGTTAACACATATATTCGGTCACTGTCTTAGTGACCACTGATTGGCATCTACATGCTCGATAGTTTCTGGAGATAATTCGATGTTAGATCTTTTTAGAGACTCTGCATGTGCTCAAGTATATTATACCACCAGGTAGAGTTTCACGACAAAAACAACTTCCCTGAATATGGGAATTTTTAATAGAAAATATATGGAGTCTTTTGACTTCAGTATGGCTTATATATGCACGAAATGGCTGTAAAAATGACAACAAGGTCAATGTTGTCACTGATGACTGCATTACGTTGTCCGCTTGGGGGCACTTGACACAGTTGACCTCCCACGCATGCTCACCTCCTTTGGTCCAAAGGCTCCCTGTTATCTGTTCCTCCTGTTTCTTTGTTTTTTCTTCCTCGGGTTTGTTAGCAGTTTCTTCTTTCCCTGACTAACCGGAAATGTCAGTTTTCTGTAGATTTCCATCCGTGACCTTCTTTCTTCCTTATTTCAGCTTTTCCCTGGGTGAGCTCATTGTTCATGAATGAAATCTAGAGTCCTTGCTCTCTAAGAATAACCTATCTTTTTAAGTTACATTCCAACTTTTCTCTTGTTGAACTTGTTTTTTCTGCTTGTGCTGAAAGTAAGTGGTCCTTAGTTTTCTTCTAGTTCATCAGACCTCTTTGTTTTATTGTCTGTACTGTGTATATTAAAAATCATAATGACTTTAATTATGTTGTTTAAAATGGTAGATTTTTGTACCCATCTTCCTTCATTGTCCATGCCTTGTTATCAGTTGTCTACCCTAGGATCACCTCTAACTACTTAATCTGGTGTTAGAGACCCTCCATGATTTGGGCCCTTTTCATGCTTGTCTCTAAGAGCGTAGTTTGTTGAGTTCTGAATCGTAGAGTCCTCTGCCATTGTCTGGACTTCTGGTACAGCTCATTTTGACCTCGTCCATTCCTTTGTGAAACAGATTCCCTTCAACCCACCTATGGGTTATTAGATTCTTTTTGAATTCTGATTTGTTTTTAAGCTATGGATGACTCTTTATCACACAGTGACTTTAATATTTACCAATCACCAGGTTTTATCTATCCTATCCGATTATAAACTTATTGAGAGTAAATGCCATTTGTTATCTTTGTAGTCCCAGAAGGGCTTTCACTGTAGCTCGTGTTTTGTAAAAATCATTTGATTAAAATGACTTATTAATAATACAGTGGCCAATAATTACATTTGAGTATTTGGTTTATTAGAAAACATATTTTAGTCTAGAATGAAATATTTAAATGTAAAGTATTTTCAAAAAATATTTTTCATGCATTTTGATCAATGCTTATTTGTCTAGCCATAGTTTGAGGAGAACTTACTGGAATGTCCTCCTAACATAGATCCTTATTTTGAAAATCAAATTCTATATATGCTAGTGTGGGCTTCAATTTTTGTTAGACTTGTTTTTTCTTTTAGATCTGTATCAGGATACTTTTCTGTACTGAAGCTATGTTTTCTTGATTATAATTGTAAGACTTTAATGGGAAAATTGCATTCATGTAAATAAATTTAGAGTGTAGAAAATATATATTTCATTAAACACAGCCTCTCTAATAAATGTTATTAATAGTATAAACTATCATTAAAGCAAACAAAAAGGAAATTGGAAAAGATTAATCAGACCTTGCTGTTTGAATTTTATTTTCCAAGGTAGTTATGCCCTTGAATTTTCTGCATCAAGTAGCTTTGTAACTTTATTCATACAGCTGAGATTGTAAGATGTGTACTGATTCCTTAATTCCTATCTGTGGTACATTATGAATCATGGTGTAAGAGGATGAACCTTATAATGGATAAATTATCCTCCAAAATATTAATGATTTCTTTATCATCAAAGATAACAGTGTAAAAGAAAATATACCACAAGTTTCACTCCCAAATATGCCCTCTAAAAATGAGAAAATTAGAATGAGATCTCAGGTTAAATATCGTTGACTCAAAATATATCCTTATCAAAACAAAAGGAAATAGCAAAAAGGTTTTTTTTTTGCATGTTTTATGTGTAGGTAAAAATAAGGATTTTAGTGACCAGTTGAGTTTTTAAAGGTTGATTTATATTGAGTGTTTTTCAGATTCTTATGCTCAAGTGTAGCATTCTTTAAATAAAAGAGTATATATTTGAATCTCAGTAATTGTTTATCCTAATGGTCTAATGTGGCTGTCCTAGCCTACAGGCTGCAGACACCTGAAGAACCAGAATTCTTATAAGAAATAGTCAAATCCATGCCTGTACAATAAATAACATGGCTATTATAGTTCCACTATTTAATAGTGTATTTTTAAAAAACCTTTTCTTCTGCTTACCAATATTAATACAAGCTTATTTAAATTAAAAGCAGTACAGAAAAATATAGAAAATTTGAATTATCTGTCATTTTAGTAATATGGCACTGTTAAGAATTATAGATTCAACAGTAATACTAATTAATAACAGCCAGAATTTAAATAACACTGAATGTGTCAACATTGTTCTAAATGCTCTTACACATATTTAATAATTTAAACTATAACAACTCTGTAAGGTAGAACCTTTATTATCACTACTTTACAGATAAGGAAACTGGCCCAGAAAGGTTAAATAAACCTTATATATATTGTTTTCAGTTTTCCCTATGGGTAGACTGTCATTCAATATTACTTGTTATTATATTATTTACAGAATAGGAACATCCCCTACCGACCCTGTTCTACCACTGCCAGGTCCAAAACAAACTCCCCCTAATTACCAACCTGCTTTTCATCCCAGTCTTACATATTAATGGCACCACCATCCACGTTTTGTGCAATTTCTGTTGGCACTATCTTTTTTTTTTTAAGCCACTTCTCACTGTCTTTACTAATTTAAACTTAATCCAAGCAACTATCATCTCCTGCCTGGATAATTGCAGGTGCTTCCCTGGCTGGTCTCCCAATTCCAACACACCCCACTCCCACAGTCCACTCCCCAGGCAACAGCCAAATGTCAATCAGATCATGTTCCTGTTCCACCTGAAACATTTCAGTATGCACATTCCTCCTGTAGCACTTAGGACAGCATTCGGACGTCAGCACAGCCTTTGAGACCCATGTGGTCCATCTCTGCCTTCTTCAGTGGTCTCGCATCCTTACGAGCTCCCACCTCCTCTTCTTCCTTGTTGCCTGTGTTTCAGCCACATTGCCCTCTTTTCTTTCTCTGGAATGTGTCACCTCCATTCCTGCCTCAGGGACTTTGCACCTGTTCTTGCCTTTGCTTCACCTTTTCACATGGCCGGCCCCTTGGTCATTTCCGTCTCCTCAAGGACACCTCCTCAGACTGCCTCCCTAAAGCTTCCTCTCCCCGACTGTCCCAATCTCAGGCTGTGATTTTCTTCATAGCACTTCCCACTATGTGAAATTATTTGCTTACTTCTGTATGGTCTCTCTCTCCACAGCATGAACCTTTGATTAATCTCTTCAATCTCTTCACTGGATCATTAAGGCTATTATATTTGGTACTGAAATTATACTTGGATTTTACTTGGGTTTCCCTAAGAGAGAGAGACACTGTCTTTACAGATGGAAATACTGCAGCGTCCACTCATCTCTGCTTTATAATATTTTAACATTTGTATAAAAATCCTGTGAGCTACCTTTATCTATTGATGATAAACTACTTTCTGTGAACAATGTTTCTTTGATTACCAAGATCAAAAATGACCAGCTTGGGTAGGTTTTCCTAACTCATCAGTATTAAAATAGTTGTCTGAGGGTAGAATACCATTTTAATGCATTCATTTATACAGAAATTTTAATTCAAATCAGCAAAGATACAGTCGTCTCCATGCAGGAAAAATTTTCAGTACCATTTGATTACTGTTTTAGAAAATACAAGTTTTTTACGTGTAGATATTTTTATGCTCAATCCAGATCAAATAATGCTTATTTATGATGTATAATACATTGCTTTTAACTTGAGCTTGAAATTCAATTTGGATAAAACTTGATCATGAAAGTCTGTCCCATTTATCTTTTGTATCCAACGTTATCTTAAAAGAGCATCTTGAAAGGAAACTTACAGATCACCCATTCAACCTTTTTATGGTGAAAATTATGATGATTTGCTACTGTTTCGCCAGGTGTTGACTGCCAGCACTGGAACCCAGGCCTCCTAACTGAGCCTCTATTTCTGACTCTGCCCCTGAGTGTTTGGCCCTATGGTTTGGGGCTCACATCCTGTGTAGATGCTTAGTAAATAGGTTACAATATAAAGGTAGATTCTGACATTCAAAATCCACCTGCCTTTCCTCCTCTCCTCCTCTCTCCATTTCCCCACCTCTTTGTCTCCCCTCCTCCCTTAAAAGATGTACTAATGTATTTCTTAAAACTAGATATATAACCTCCCAACCATGTGCCATCTTTCAGTTTCAAAGATAAACTACATGACAGGATAGCAGTAGAGACTGGACTTTTCCAGACCCATCCTCACTTGTGGCTTGTCTTCTGTGTTAATAATGCAAATGTTTGTGAGACAGCTGGCTGAGCTTTAGTCTGTGTCCCTGGATGTTTTTTCTTTTCCCTTTGTGCAAAGCTAAATGAACCATGTGAGAATTGAACTATGACCTTGGCCTCATTAGTTTGCCTTCTGTAAAATCACCATTTGGAAATGTATGTTCTACTGTAATGAGATTAGGAGTGTGATTTCATTGATTCATTCAGTCACGGCACTAATGGCAGCAGAGAGCACAGAGACGCAGAGGACAAGGTTTTCGTTTGCTCTAAGAGATTAGGGTAAGTGCACAGGTCACTAAAGTAAGGACAGACATGATGGCTGCAGAAGGAGAGGGGTTAGCAAAATGCTACAGTGAATCAGGAGGGAGAGTGGTGTTACCTGCCGGGAGAGTGTCAGGAGCCCTTGAAGGATGGACAGGGCTTCCAGGAGTGGAGCAGAGGAGAGGAAATGCTGGGCTGTATGAATGGTGAGGATGGTGGTGTGCAGTAAGCTGCAAGGATAGGCAGTGTGGGAGGCCCCGCAGCAGGAGGTTGAGGAGGACAGGGGTTCAGACACTCTACTAAGGCTATCATTTATGGTGGTATTGGGTGGAACGATTGAAGATTTCTGAGCTGGAATGTAATAGAGTGAGAACTCTTTAGCAGGAAAATTTATTTGTCAGCCACTGTAGAATGAATTGGAGGGGAAGGGGAGGTGGATGTAGGGAAGAACCCTTGGGAAGTGGCAAGGGCCCGAAGCGGAGCGAAGAGAACAGCTGAGGGAAGAGAAGCCCCGTGAGCGTGTGCACGGCCGCAGTGCGCAGCACTTGGCAACCGATTCGGTTTGATAGGAAGTACAAGGTTTGAACTGGGGTGGCTGGCAGTTGGCACTTCCCTTCCAGAAATCAATGGAACATAGAAGCAAAGAGGATACGTAAAAGAAGTGAAAACACGCAGTTGGAACGTGAGGGAGAGGTTGCAGCTGGATATAAAGATTTGGGAGTCTTTCACCATGAATGCTGTTTGAGTTGCCATAGTGGATCAGGTCAGTAAGTGTTAGAGTACAGAAATAAGAAAGAAAGAAAAGGCCAAAGGTAGAACTCCGCAGAAAATCTATACTGGTGATGAAGAAAATGAGAAAAAGCCTCAAAAAGAAAGGAGGCGTTGTTAGGAGAGTGAGCTCAGTGCAGTGCTACAGAAAGCCGAGGAGCACAGGGTCGCCCAAAGGTGTGCACAGGCAAATTTGCTCTGTCATCAAAACGTGTTAGTGAACAAAAACGAAACAGAATTCATGATGACTTTAACTTTATAATTAAACAAACTGTTTGATTTAGATTTCACAGTGCATCTTTTTTATGCTAGACTTTTTCTTCAACTTCTCTTAATTTGATTCTGCTACAAACTTTTCACTCTCAAGTCAGTTAAGAAATCACATTCCTTTATATAAAGTATAAGGAATACAGTAGGACTTCAGAAGTGTTGATGTGGTGGGTTTTATAAGGATTATTGTGGAAGTTCCAGTTATCTGAAATCACTCATTTATTCGAGTGTTGGGTGCTTCCTCTATGCCAGATGCTATTCCGTGCACTGGGGACATAGCACAGTGATAAATAATAGGAGACAATCCTGACTCCTTTTGAGTTTACTTTTTGTGTGGGTGAGGCAAACCAGAAGCAGGCTAACTAAGTGAAATGGGCAACATGTTATGTTAGATGATGATATGGGGTAGGAAGAAAAAGCAGAAATACAGAAGAGGGAGTTCTGAGAAAAGGCTGACTCAGAGAAAGTGACATTCAGATGAAGCCTGAAGGAGGTGAGGGAGGGGGCTGTGTAGAGATCTCAATGAAGGGACAGCAGGTACAAAGGCCCTGAGGTAGGAGCATGCCTGGTGTTTTTCAGGCTAGCAAGGAGGCCAATGATGCTCAAGTGGAGTAAGCAAGCAGGAAAGGTTAGAGAAGTCTCAGAGCTAGACTGTGCCCCGTGGTCATATGGATGGCTTTGACTTTTTGGGGGCTTGACTTTGACTTTGTGGTTACCAGGAAAGGAAGTGAGCAATGAGAAATAGGAAGAACAGCTAGCAGGCTTTTGCAGATCCCAGCAAAGAGGCATTGAGAATTTGGAGCAGAGTGGTACAAGACGAAGTTTGGGAAGTGACCCAAATCTGGATGTATTCTGAGGGTATAAAGTGAACAGAGTTTAGCAGATTGGAAGTGTGTATGAGAGGAAGAAAAGGGCTGGGGCTGAGTCCAAATTGCTAGGGCCACCATAACAAAGTACTACACACCAGGTGGCTTCAACAACAGAAATTATTGGCTCATGGTGCCGGAGGCTGGGGGTCTGAAGTAACATGTTGGCAAGGTTGGTTCCTTCTGAGGGCTGTGAGGGAGAATCTTTTCCAGGCCTTTCTCCTAGCTTGCGGGGCTCTGCTGGCCATCTTTGGTGTTCCTTGCCTTGTAAAAGTGTCTCTGCCTTCACCTTTACTTGGAGTTCTCTCTGGGCATGTGTCTATGTCCTAATTTCCTCATTTTAATAAGGACATCAGTTGGGTTGGATTAGCTGCCCACCCTACTCCAGAGTGACCTCATCTTTAGTAATTACATCTGCTGTGACACTGTTCCCAAACATGGTTACACTCTGAGGACCTAGGAGCTAGGACTTCAACATAGGAATTTTGGAGAGGACACAATTCGGCTCATAAGAATTGCCATTAACTGAGATGAGAAAGTCTTAGGAGGAGCAGGTTCTGAGCAGGGAAAAGATTAAAGTTATGGAAAACGTCAAAGTTACGGACATAAGTTTAAGGTGCATATCACTCAAGTGGACTTGTCAAATAGGTGGTTGGATAAACGGGTTGGAAATTCCAGGGAGGGGTTTGGGCAGAAGATAAATATTTGCAAGTCCCAGGCATACAGATAATATTAAAAGGCCAAGAGACTAGATGAGATCACCGAGAAAGTGAGTTTGGAGAAGAGTTCCAGAGACTAAAGTTTATGAGACTCTTAAGTTTGCAACCATGAACAAGGCTCACAAAAGTGTTACGTGCAGATTCCACGTATGCTTGTAGTTGTGTAAACACAGTTACAGGTTAATGATGATTTTAACTTATATTCTGATTGTATATGAAGTCTTGGTATTTCCTTATGAAGTGTAAGACAGTCAGAATGTGGATTGAGTTTTACTGGCTTATGTGCTGAAGGAGTTACTGGTGCTGAAATGGAATGTTTTGAATCCCATAAAGAAGTCAAAGGACGCTAATAAAAATAATAAAGAGCACTTTCCTCAGAAGGAGAAACAACTTTGGAAAGCAGTGTTTTAGTCCTTGATTTAAGAAGTCATTTTCTAGAAAGTCAGTCATGCTGCAGTGCTCTGAGCAGCTGACTGGTTTGTTCCTTCAGCTATTTTGGGTGACAGTGTCGTTAAAACATTTTAAATCATTTTTTGGAAAAAAGTATCAGGGCAATATTATCAGCTAATTTGTAAAACAGGAATCATCACCATGATATAACCATTCTAGCTTTTTGGTATGTTTTGAGTTGCTGTCCTACGTGGGGACAAAAGCTGTGGCAGTAGGGGGTGGCGGGGACATACACATCTATCCGACGTTTCCTGAACACGGGCAGCTCACATTTCTCAGAGCCACACTGTACATTCCACTTCCTCTGCCCCCCTTCTCTGACTATCGTCTGGTTGGGCTTCAAAACTCAGTTCAGCTAACCTTTCGGGAAGTGCTTTCTGCCGGTATAATTCCACCCTTCCCAGTCTGGAGGACTGAACCTAAGCGTGCTACCATATTGCCCCATACCATAGCCCTTACTGTAATGGTTCATGTCCCCACTTGACTTTGAGGACAGAAACTGTGTTTTTATATTTATGTCCTCAGTACTTTGCACAGGACCTCTGGGTAGATATTCAATAAATGCATGTGGACTAGGAATGAAAACAGTCAACCTCTTTGCCTGCTGAATACACGTCTGTCACTCAACTATGACTCCTTGTTAGAATTTAAAACAATTTTGTTCAGGATGTGCCATTAACTAGCACAGAAATATATATTTTATGAAGATCCCCCTTTTAAAGTATTCATTCAGATTGTTACTTGAAGTGTTAAATTAGTCCCAAAAAACTGTTGCCGGGAGCTCTTCAGTTTCTTGCTGAAAGACAATTGAGATATGTACCATATAAACAGCTGCTTCTTTTTCAGTATTGACTGTGTCCTTTCAACTTAGTAAGCAGAATGAAGTAATTCAGACATACCTGTGTAAGATAACATGGAAAAAATGCAGGCCCTTGAAAGGGTAGAGTTGCTGGCAGTAGAGGCAAGAATTTTTATATTTTAATTAGTGGGTTGTTTTGGAAAGGGGAGAGGTTTTTTATCTGGCTTAATTGAGATACATAATCTGAGTCTGGGTGAAGAGAGCTGAGAAGTATTATAATAGCTCTCTGATGCCAAAAATACTTCCTTGATCACTTGGCTGAGGATTCTTCTCTGCCCTGCCCCCCTAGAATGCAAATCTTTTTTGGTAAACTTTCTCAAAAATAGGAAAAGGAAGAAAAAGGTTGTATGGGATTATTTATCATTTCTAGGTACTGAGAAGAAGTTTGCAATACAGAATTCTTAAGAGCATGACTCCACTGATACGGTTGTGCCTACTTTTTCTGTCACGTAACATGTGACCAGGACATACTGAATTCATTTATGGAGCCATGCTTATTGACAGATTTTATGCTAAGCGGTACAGCAGGTCAAATGTGCCATTACAGTATACTTACTTAAATCTTGCTTTCTTTTTCCAGCTCTACTTTACGAAGTGTTTCTACTGGATCCTCAAGACCTTCCAAAATATGTCTGGTGTGTGGGGATGAGGCTTCAGGATGTCATTATGGGGTGGTCACCTGTGGCAGCTGCAAAGTGTTCTTCAAAAGAGCCGTGGAAGGTAAATGTTCATGTGGGTGTTCCTTTTACATGTTTGTTTTTTCCCTAGCATGTAGCTCGCTGGCACAGTTAACTCTATAGCATACTTGAGAAATAACTGAAAAATGTTTTTGATGTCACCTGTCAGGGATAAAGAGTAACACCGTATCTAAGAACCACCTGGAGATTTTCCACTGAACAATATTTAAATGGGCAAAATTTGACATTATGAACTGAGATGAACCAGTGGAAAGGAATTTTTTGTTGTTTGCCTCAGTTGGTTTTTTTCAGTGCGACTTAGAAACATAATTCTGCAGCAACATACATTTAATTAGCATGGTCTGAAAGGGCATTTTTTTTACAAGGCATACCCAGAAGGTATCCTATCTGCCTTTTCTTTGTTTCAGTAAAAATATTTGTGTTTATGGCAAATGGAAGCCTCACTATCAGACTGTAAGTTGTGTTCCATAAAGAATAATTTCATGCAATAACTGCTTCCTAACTGAAGATTTCCAAACCAGTACATTAAATGCAAAATTTGACTGGATCCGCTGATTAAATTTTGGTTAGTTTTGCTTCTGTCCAAGTAATCATTATTTCCTAAGGGAAAATGGTGTTTTAGTTCATTTTTGCCTCCCTCCACCCTCACTTACAGGCAATTAACATCTGACTTAGGCCAGATGCTTTTATTAACATTAACTACTGTGACTGGTTCAAGTGTAGAATTTTTGCAATTAGAAGGATCATTGTATAATTGACACTTATTTCAACTGTTAAGCTTCCTGCGGGTTTATTTCTCAGGGCAGTTTTCTAACGGATGATCTGGTGCTTCAGAGACTTAAGCATAAACGTTTCAGATGTTTCATCTTTGTTTTGCTGTTGACCGCAAGGAAATGTCCTTAGTTCTGGGATGACAAAGCTGACCAAGTAGTTATTTCTGTGCCTCTGGGATTGATTTTGCATTGTTTAATTGATATTACATGATTTTACATTATTTGCACTATTAATTATTTAATAGTCCCAAATCCAGCATTGAATTGGCAATAGAAGGTACATATTTCTTTCTTAGGATATGGTTACAATGTCAGAAAATTCAACACAAACTGGCTTGAACACCAGTGGAAACTCATTGGCCCACGTAACTGGAAAGTCCTAATGTAGTCCTGCCTTCAGGCAGGCCACGGCCTTAAGCCAGGTCCTTAGACCTGAATCCCACTTTCTCCATCACTCGACTTTGCCCTCGCTGTGTCTCCATGCAAGTTCTCTCATGGTGGTGAGACAGCCAGTAGGCCTCCACTAAAAGGAGGTTTTATGTTCCCAGCCATTCTTATGAAAGCCCCCAGTTGAATCTCCTGAGACTGAGCTGGGCTTGCTTGCTTCCCACGGAACCAGTCCCGGTGGCCGGCGGGGCACAGTGAGCTGATAGGCTGCTTCTGGCTGCAGTCAGCCAACCTGAACACCTAGACCGACAGTGGGGAAGAGCATTTCCCTTAGGAAAAGGAGGCTTCTGTTACCAGAAGGCTGATTTCTGGAAAATGGGGAAAATAAATTTGTACAGTATTGAAGTTAATTTATTTTTTTAAGGCTTTCCTCCCCAGATTCCCTTCTTCTCTTTATTTAACTATATGATTGGCTCAGTAGAAGATAAATATATAAACTGCCTCTGGCACTCCCAAGTGCCAGTGTGGGCCTTCCCTTGTAAGAGCTCCCCTCCAAGGCTCACTAATTAGTGAACAAAGTAAGGTGTTATGTAAAAACCACTAGTACAGAGAAGAGCAGTTGGAGGAAGAGTCATTGTCGCCCTATCCATGGGTCAGCCTTCATATCAGAAACCAACTTTTTGCTATTTACAGAACCTGCCCTTCTCTGCTTCTTATACAAGAGGTTTTCTACATGCTTTTCCTTAGTTTTTGTTGTTTTAAGAAGTTTTTATGGAAGTAGCTGAAGAAAGAATTGCTTTTGTAACTGAGGTGTAAATAGATATCAAAAAGCCTAAATGTCTTTACATCTTTTTCTTTCATTGGAAAACTGATCAATAGTGGAAAGTGAATCTTGATGAGTGCCTTTTAAGACTTTTATTAATATAGGTTTTTTTCCTATTTCTTTGGGGATTAGAATTTTAGTACTCAATAGGCCCCTCATAATAATGACTAACTTGCTTTGTTTTGTATTTTATATCTGCTTATTCCTTTACTCTGTGAGTGTGTGAGAGAGAATATGTGAGAAATATAACTGCCTTTGTGTCACAACTTTTTGACTTAATAATAAATTATTTTTATAATACTTTATATAGTTTGAGGTACTAACCTCACAAAATTATGGCATATGGGTGTTATTTTTTTTGTTCCCTTTTACAGATGAAAACATTTAGAATCAGATCCAGTTAACTAATCTATTCAGACTCTTAAGGCCAAACTTAGACCCATATTAAAGACTCACTGACTCAAAACCTAGACCTCACCTAACATGTCATAAATTCAAATCTCCCAATCTATTCTTTCCATTTTTCATATAATTTCAAATGCATGAAACTTTTCCCTTATATGTCTTCTGTTCATGCCTCTTTAATAATAATGAAGGAAGTGATACAGGCATTGAGAAGACACAACTTGGTACCATGTGTGTGTATACATACAAACATGTGCAACCTGTTTTCATGTTGAATATTTACTAAGTTTGTTTCCTGATTTTCCTTGATAACCTTAAGTTCCTCTTTAGATTCCTAAAGCAGAGAATCCTCAGCAATAGTAAAGGGAGCTAAGATGAGGAGAGTCAGTTAAAGCTGAAAATAACTAATAATCCCAAAGGCAGAACTGGAAATGACCACTAGAGAGGAGACAGGAGGAGAAATGTAATAGTACAAGCTTTGAATTTATCTGTGTACAGCTTTTTGCCCTAGAGCACACCACTCTAAAGCTTGTAAGCATAGTGGTGACTGTGTAGGGAGACTACAAATTATTTTTTAACAGTGTAAATTATGGTCTTTGTGTTGTGTTTAATGGGATGTATATACATGCTTATTTTTTTTTCTTAAGCATTTAATATCAAAAACACTTAGAAGTCTCATCCAGAATAACTTATTTGCCAGTAATGTCAGTGAAGAGCCATATTATTATACCTTACAAAGAGTACTTTCTAATTTTATTTTATTTTATTGTATTTTGAAATATAGTTGATATACAATATTATTGGTTTCAAGTATACAACACAGTGGTTCAACAGTCACACACATTTTTACATCCTCACCCCAACTAGTTCAGTTACTATGTGTCAACATAGGAAGATGTTACAGAGCCATTGACTGTATTCTCCATGCTGCACTTCCATCCTGTGACCAACTTATATTATAATAGAGATTTTGCACCCCTTTATCCCACTCATCCTCCCCACCCACCCCAACCTCTCCCCCATAGTAACCACCAGTCATTCTCAGTGTCTCTGAGTCTACTGGTATTTTTTTCATTTTGTTTTGGTTTCAGTTTTCTATTCCATAAATAAGTGAAATCATATGGTATTTGTCTCTGCCTGGCTCATTTCACTTAGTATAATACCCTCTAGGTCCATCCATGTTGTTGCAAATAGTGGGATTTCTTTCTTTTTTATGCCTGAGTAATAGTCCAGTGTGTGTATGTACCACATCTTCTTTATCCATTCATCTACTGATGGACACTTTGGTTGCTTCCACATCTTGGCTATTGTAAATAATGCTGCAATAAAGGGGCGTGCATATATCTTTTTGAATCAGGGATTTTATTTTCTTCAGGTAAATTCCTAGAAGGTAAATTACTGGGTCATACAGTATTTCTATTTAAAGTTTTTTGAGAAGGCTCCATACTGATTTCCATAGAGGCTGTACCAATTTACATTTCTACCAACAGTGTAGGAGGGTTCCCTTGTCTCCATGTCCTCGCCAGCACTTGTAATTTTTTGTCTTTTGGATAGTGGCCATTCTAACGGGTATGAGGTGATATCTCATTGTGGTTTTGATTTGCATTTCCCTGATGATTAGTGATGTGGAGCATTTTCATGTACCTGTCGGCCATCTGTATTTCTTCTTTGGAAAAATGTCTCTGCCCATTTTTTTAATCAAGTTATTTATTTTCTTGGTGTTGAATCATATATGAGTTCTTTATATACTTTGGATGTTAACCCCTTATCAGATAAATCATACAAATATAATTCTCCCATACTGTAGATTGCCTTTTCTGTTGATGGTGTCCTCTGCTGTACAGAAGATTTTTAGTTTGATGTAGTCCCACTTGTTTATTTTTTATTCTGTTTCCCTTGTCCTGAGAGATGTGTCCCGAAAAAAATTGCTCATGTTTATGTTCAAGAGATTTTTGTTTATGTTTTCTTCTAAGAGTTTTATGGTTTCATATCTTAAATTTAGGTCTTCAAATCCATTTCTAGTTTATTTTTGTGTATGGAGTTAGACAATAATCCAGTTTCATTCTCTTATATGTAGCTGTCCAGTTTTCCCAACACCATTTATTGAGAAGACTGTCTTTTCTCCATTATGTATTCTTGACCAAATATGCATGGATTTATATCTGGGCTTTCTATTCTATTCCATTCTTCTATGGGTCTGTACCTGTGCTGGTATCTTTCTGTTTTGATTATGGTAGCTTTGTAGTATAGCTTGAAGCCAGGGGGAGTAATACCCCCAGCTTTGTTCTTTTTTCTCAGGATTGCTTTGGCTACTCAGGGTCTTTTGTGGTTTCATATGAATTTTAGGATTATTTGCTCTAGTTCCTTGAAAAATGACATTGGTGTTTTGACAGAATTTCCTTGAATCTGACTGGACTGTTGAGATTTATTCCCAAGGTGAACTCTGTAACTGATTGGTGCATTTCCACCTTGGAGTAACACAGCAGGGAAAATTTGGAGAGCCACCCACTGGACTTAGCTCCTCGGTTACATGTCTTTAAGGCAAGACAGAGTCTTATCTCCAAAACCTAGCAAGACCATGGATGTTTAGTAGCCACGAAATAAATATTACAATGTAAACAAGTATGTGTACATGTGGCATAAGAGCAACTGAGATTTAAATGACTTCCTCCCCAAAGCAGTAAATTAGCAGTGAAACTGGCCCAAGAAAGTATACTGACCTTTTGCCTTCTAATGAGTTTTTACTCTTTGTCTCTTTCCTACTGTAAATTGCTGTTAGTTTTACCTCATGTGTATTCTACTTTGCGATCTCTTAATGTACAGAGCTGACTACATTCAGCACACTATTTTATAACCTAATTTCCTTTTTGGATACTCAGTATACTATCAGTGTCTGGAAGACACAGCCACCACAGATCATTGAAGAGTTACAAGGCTGTAAAAGAGGAGAGCTCATTATTATGTAAACTCAAGTGGATTTATATTTTTGTAAGCAGACCTGTTAGGTAAAAGAGTCCATATCTGGGTAAGGTCAGCCAAATTATATGTGAGTTTTTCCACACTCACATGATGCCCTTTAAGTAAGAGACTTATAAATTATTTCCTGAAATGAAACTGCTTTAAAAGATATAATTGTAGATAAATCTCAGGATTCCTCAAATACGTGGTAATTTAAGGTAACCAAGCCTTTGAAGAGTACTCCATTTCTGTCACTTGTAGTTCGCAGCATATAGGTAAAAAAATCTTCAAATTTATAAACTGAATATTCTATGCAGGAGAGTGTTTTTAAGGCAATGTAATGGTTGATTAATAATTCATTTTCTTTGCTTTTATAAAATTGATGAGTAAGCTGAACAGATCCATGAGAAAGTGTATCTCACTAGGTTATACACGCAAGTTAGTCCTATCATTGCTGTGTGTGCTGGTGATTAAGGGGAGACAAGCAAGCAAAAGTGTGAGCAAGCAGAGAGTAGGGGAAAGTGGGTGATGGCCAATGCTATTTTGCCCCAAAATAGGGAAGTTAAATTTAGTGGGCACATGCTAAATCAGGATGGTATTATAGAATAATTGAAATTTTTCCCCTTATAACTGCCAATATAAAATTAAGGAAATGATAAATCAAAGAAGTAATTTAATATATTTTACATGTCTTCACTTCATGATATGATACAACATTCAGTATTCCCTTGAGCCATGTACAGGAAGTTAATGGACATCAGAATTCATTGTCATTCTTCAAAACTGCTGAGTCAGAGATAGGAAACCATGAACTATTCTGGCATAGTTTTCTCATAAAACACTTTAAAGATTAAGGTTTTTTCTTTTTCCTTTACCAGAAATTAGGAACCAAGTAACCTGATTCTTTCTACTTACTATAAGAGCTTAAATAAATACCTACCCAGCAAATTATATCTATGGTTTTTATGAACACTCCCTCCCTCCTTACATAAGCATAACGCTTTAGTGTTAATTGCAAATGTTTGCCCAGATTTTTTATATCCTGCCTGTTGGTTGCTATGGGAACACGCAGAGCCATGACATTTAGGCCAACCTGGAAAGTCAGGGAAGGCTTCTTAAAGAATTGACCCCCAAAACAAATCTTGAAAGATTAGAATTGGCCATGCTGAGGGGAATAAGGACAGGCTGTCTGCACAGGGTACCAGAAGCAATTCTGTGTCACCACTGTGAAAATTTGAGGTGTGAGGTGATCGAAGGCGAGGCCAAATGTGCACATTGAGTTCAGGTCCTGGACTGTAAGGCGTGGCCTGAATTTATCCTTGGGCGAAATAGAACCTCTGAATGTTTTCATGCAGCAGAATGGTAAGCTCAGTTTTACATTTACTATATAGCTGCAGGGATGTATGCTTATTTGAAGAGGGATAGTTCTAGTGGCTGTTTTAAATTGTTTTGGTAAGAGATGACCAGTGATAGAACTGGTCAGACCAGCAGTGCTAGGGATTCCGAGGAGGGGACAGTTAAGACTGTCTGGAAAGTAGCACTGGCAGCTCTACGTGGGAGGTAAAGAAGCAATGATCTAGGGTGATGTGCCCGGCTTGCCTGGTGCTGCCCTTTGCTGAGATTGGGGACATGAACAGGAGTAGCTCTGGGGGCATGGCAGGAAAGGTTCATTCATTCAACAAACATTTATTTGATACCCACTACATGCCAGACATCTTTCTAGGCATACTTGGGGGCATCTTGGGTGAAACTCAAGTGAACAGGATAAACCAAGCTCCCTGCCCAGGTGGAGCTTATGTTCTATTGAGGGGGTGGTGGAGAGATTAAACACAATAAATTATTTATTTATGTAGCATCTGAAAAGTGGATAGGTATTATAGGAAAAAAAAAGAAGTATTTCCAGGATAAGGGGGATTTGAGGGTTGGTTTAGGACAGTGAATTTGAAATGTCTATAGGGCATCCAGATGTGTCTAAGAAGTTGGATGTGTGATTCTAAAGTTTGGGGAATAAGGCAAGATTGAAAATAAAGATTTTGGAATCATCATCCAACATATCTACATAAAAGTAGATACATTTGCCCAAGCAATAAATATTTAGAGAGAGAAGACTAAGGCTAGAACCTTAGAGAACATAAATCTAGGACATTGTGTGTGCATGTGTGTGTGTGTGAAAGATTTTTCTCTCTTTCCTTCTCCATGTTGCACACAGAAAAGTCTTTGTTATTTGGTCTCTGGCTACTCCAAATTTAGCTGGACTTGAGACATTATTGCATCTGTGGAATTTTCTATCCCAGTTTTTGTTCTGTATTCATCATTATGCCTTGATTATTATGATTCTTCGCCAGTCCAGAGCCAACAAACATGATCTAGAGGGGATTTGATTTGATAACCTGTGCAGAGATAATGCCAAACATGTAGCAGGTGCTCAAGCAGTTATTTGTTGATAAGTGATTGATTGATTGATAACCATTTAGATATATGCACAGGATTCACCCCTGTTTCTGCCAGTGATTCTCCGAAGTAGAAACATGTTGAAGCAGTTTATGAAACAATGATTTAAAGTAGGGACACGTGGGCCAAAAGTATCCAAAGAGAGTTTCTTGTAGCTTGAAACTTCAAATTAAGGTGCACTTCATGTGGCAAATTTATAACTTAGAAGAGTATAAATTAGAAGCACAAGTAAGTCATTTTCAAAGTTATTCCCCATGTTTGTGTGTTTGTTTGCAACCCATCTTGTTCTTGCAGACAGTCCAAAGCAGCAGACAGCTTTACATGAGTTAAATGAAATTTTAAATAGACTGAGATGAAAAATAGGACAAAGGGAAGATGAGAGCAAGAAAGAGAAAAACAGAGCCAGGAATGGGGATGATACACAGACTGGGCGCCCTGAGGCCATTACGGAGACTGGCCCCTTTCCTGGCTCTTAGCCCTGGAGCAGCCAACCCGGAACAGTGGGGAGTCACCTGGCCCACGGTGTTCTAGTTTAGAGGATTACCTCTTTATAAGAAACTTTCCAAGAGCTCCTTTGTTTTAATGTATCTGTGCTTTCCATGAAAATTGTACTCTGAAATTCAGAAGTATCTCTCTCCTTGTTATTAATGAGATAGTTTGTTTTTTCTTAAGCAACAGTGCTGAAAAATTGCTTTATTATGTCAACCACCTCTCCTATAATAGCTACCATTTATTGAGCAGTTACTAGATGCCAGGCACTGTGCCAGGTACTCCATGTTTTATCTCATTTATTCCTCATCACAGCCTTATGAAATCTGCAAGTTTTGTGAATTTGGGAAGGTAGTATCTTTAAATCTGACTCTCTAAGCAATTGTGGTGACAAGGAAAACAGTGTGTGTTTTTAACATGGCTTAATGGTATAATCTTTTAACTCTTAAACCTAATAGTTGAGTACTTATGTTGTGCTCATTATGCTAACAACTTTATTGTGTTCTCTCATTTTAATGCTCACATAATCCTGTGAAGGAGGTACAGTTATTATTTGTTCTTGTGTTAGGGGTCAGTCATCTGAGGCATGAAAGAGATGAGTAACTGGTCTCAGAATCACCCTGATAGAAGGAAATGGCAGAGCTGGGACTCGAACCCAGAATGCCCAAGCATTCTGACTCTGTGTACTTAACATATAAGCTATACTGGCTCTCACAGAATATCAGATCCCAACTATTTTTACCCATCAAAAAGTAGGGCAACATCTCTGGCTTTAGAACACTTATGAAGAGCACATTATAATTCAACAGTTATCTCGCTGTACTCTAAATAATTAACTCCTAGCCATTCCAAGTTGAAACTCTAATTTGAATTTCTGTTGCCCTAATGGGAAAGAAATTGGGTAGTCTCTCTTTTTTCCTAAAGAAATGAACTCCATATTTTTAAAAAATTACCATTACCATCCTGAAGTACCTCTTTAATATCTTGATATTAATCTAAAGCTTTATTTAAAAGTTTTATCTTCCTATGTTTCATTTCCCGTGTGTGATAAAAATTAGATATAGCCTGTTGGACTCAGAGAAGGATTGCATGAATGGACCTTCCTTACACAAAGCTGAAAACTACTAACTCTTTAGTTCTTTGCTGTCCACTTTATGCCTCAGGGCTCAGAAACAGACTCAAGAGCCAGAGGACACAAAGCTCCCCTCGCAGAAGCTGAGCTTATGGTATAATTAGCTATGACTTACATGATTTGACACTCTTGAGGATGATTAGATACCAAAAGTGAGAATTGCTAAATTGACTAAAATGAGATGCCACAATAGAGCCCCGTGAACGATGAGGAGGACAAGGCCCGTCAGGGGCCACAGAGGAGCGGGGCGGTGGAGGAGTGCGAAGCTGGACGCCGGAACCTGAGTGCACTCACTGAGCAGGTCCAGCGCTGGGCAAGCCTGGCGGGGCTGGAGCAGGCCCAGGCACTGATGGGGGACGAGCAGCTGAACACAGACGATGGCGTAATGTAAGGCCCTCATTTAGGAGTGCGAAGTCTCAGGCCTGCTCTCACATATGGCAAGAGTTTTTATAAGGCTCTTGACAGTGGAAAAAATCCACCCAGTGGCTTAGGCGGTTTTGTCCCTTGGCGCTGTGCAGTGGCTCCCGGCTAGAGGAGACAACTGCAGTGGGATGTGCGTGGTGGCACGTAAAAGGGGCCTGACTTGGGGCAGAATAGGTGCAACTGAGCGGGAGGCCTGATTTGAGAGGTGAGAAGGAAGAATTGCCAGGACCTCCTAGTGGGTCGGCTCTGGGGAACGATGGAGATCTCTGGCGGGGCCTCCGAAAGGAAGCACTTTAACAGAGATGGTGAGTGGAGTTTAGAACTGTTTGTTGCCTGTGGAGATCAGTTCTCCAAAAGGAATAAAGCAGTGCAGATAAATAGGAGTGGACAAGCGGTGACAAAATTCTGGAAAGGCTTTACCTGGAGGTATTTCCTTGAAAATTTAAAATTAAACAAATGCATAGTTAGATTGTGGCCAGTCTGGCTGATCAGCTTAGTTACAGGCAGCAGTGCCAGTGGCTGCTGTGGCTGCTTGGGCCAGTACACGGGAAGGTATAGGATGAAACTGAAAGGCAGCAGTGGACAGACCTGCTGGGTGTAGTGATTGCTGGGGGGCTTCTGCTGTTGCTCCTCGTTAGAGGTACTACATGATGATGATTTTAGCAGCTTATGACACTGTAGGGGGCCACAACATGAAGCTATTAATGACTGAGGTGTCAGAAAACTTCTGTAGCAAATATGAAGGAAAAAAAATGACAGTATTTTAAGCCCCCCAAAAATTTCCTGTAATTTTTTGCTTTTTAAAGACAGACATAGCTAATGTAGCAAAGTGTTTTTTTTTTCTTTTAACCTATTCCTTGGTATCTACATTCACCACCCATCCTGACCTCTTAGAAAGAGAGGCTGATAATGATTTTTCTAGAGATAAGCAAATACAGGTAACACATGTGCACACAAGCACACACACACTTACAGAGCTCTGACCCACCTCACTCAGTACCCCAATGATTGCTGTCCTGGGGAAACAGGTGGGGCAGGGGGAGGGGCGTGCCTTAAATATAAGCAAGAAAATTTCAGAGCTCCCTGAAATTATCATGGAACCATCTGTGCTCATGCCCACATTCTCTTTCGCATTCTCTCCTACCACCCTCCAGTATCGTAGACCCAATCCACATCTAGAGAAGAGCAGATTGATCCCGAGGAATGAAAACTGTCATAAGCAACATTGATTTGTTTCCATTTTGCCCTTGGTTGGCCCTTTGTGAAGCTCTTTAGTAAATGCTGCCTCTTGGAATCTGTTGACTCTAATATCGCATTCACAAAAGCATCCCGTGCCTGCCTGTGCTGTGTTGCTAATTAACAGTGAACTTATACCTCACCTAGCAAAGGAATGATCCCTAAGGAAGAGTGAGAAATGGTGTTTTCTCCTTATAGGTATAAGACTAAAGGCTCCATTAAATCGCTGGCATTTGACAATCTTATGCTCCTTTACAGAAATATTTTGTTTACTTTGCAAATGTTAAAAACATGAAATAAAGCAAATGAAAAGAAAGGATTCAAGAATGTAAGTCTAGGAGGACACTGTAACTGTCAACAGGAATTGAAAAGTCACTTCTACCAAATTAGCTGAGTTTAGATGGGGTAAGAAGTTCAATATAAACTCATATGTAGCACTGTAGGTACAGTACATAGGATCATTTAATGATATTTGCTTCACTAGAATCAAAACTATGTTATTTAGGAGATAAAAAAGGCAAATAACTTCCTCTTCTCACCCCTTCTTACATTTTATTATCTCTCCAGTTTAGAAGGAAGAACAAGGGCTTGAGTTCTGAGATTCTTAACACCCTCTTAGAAAGTCATACGGACCACTTACTAATTTTTAAGTGAAAAGCTACTTGGATATTATCCGACAATTTGAACACTTACTATGAGAGTTCTCCAGTAAGAAGCTGTATAATAAAACATCAGCAAAATTGATTCCAGAGTCATTTTCACATGGAGCTATAGTGCAAGTAGAAAGAGAACTGGCCTTGAACTTCAGTCTGGAATTACACTGCCCACTCTGAGGCTTTGAGCAAATAATTGAATGTCTGTTTCCTTTTCTGTAAACAAAAGAAAATAAATCTTGAAAGTATCAGCCCTACCCATCTCTCAGAGTTAGGAGGATGAAAATTAGTACATGTGTGTTTAAATTGCTTTAGAAACAACAAAGATTTGTTTCCCAAATATAACATTTAAAAAATAATTACCTGCTTCTTAGGAAGTAATTTAATCAATATACCTTGGTTCTCAGTAAAATGTGGAACATTTAAACTGTAGCTACTTTATGTACATGTTAAAGTACATGTCTTCCCTTTTTTTCTTTTAAAGATAACTTTGTTTTGCATGCCATAGACATTTCTAGGTTCAAAACACAGTACATCAAGAACAAATATATCCCCCTGCCCCAACCATCTTTATTTTTACCAATACAATAAATCCTTCTGGAAACAGAAGCAAGTGACTAAATAGGTATGGAGCCACTGAATCTACAAGTTAATACATAATCTGTTATGGCAGAATAACCAGGAATTTTTCCCCAAAGAAAGATTTTAATTTTCTGAGTATAAAAGAGTCTAAGAGGATCATATGTGAACAAACAAAAATCTCTTACTCCGGGTTTTCTGGTAGAGATAGATAACACACTGACAGCTGAAGAAAACTGAATTCTTACTAATAAAGAGGTCCAAATTAAGATTTTCTACATTTCCTTAGAAAACAGAACCAGAATTCTTTTCTTAAATGATGATCCTGTGGAATGCCTTTACTTCCATATTATCTAATATTTTCCCAGTAAAGTAAATGAATGTTGATGACGGCTCAACCATGCTGGCTGCAGGACGTTCACAGGTACACTTTTGTTTAAAAGTCCTACAGGTTTATTGACTAAGGCTAGACAGCAATTCATATGATCCCGTTTGGTACCTTTTCTACCATGGTCCAAGATCATTGTATGGCTACAGTCAAGGACTGGGCCCCAACTTTCAGGAGAAAGACCGCAGAGAAGAAAATGAGGGTTGGTTGGTTGAACCCCACAGTTGATCATTTGTGTCCATCAGTTGGAAAAATAAGAGGTGGAAAACACAGACTGCAACAAGTTAGAGGACTTGGAAGAAGTTGGCAGAGAGGGGCACAGTATACGAGCAAGGTCACTGGGCTTGGGACGGCAAGGGTGCCGCATTGAAAGAGCACCCAAGGGACCAAGTACTTAGAATGTCTCGTGGTGTTATTCCCTCAATGACTTTAGAGTATCTGTATGTGATAATAAACAAATCAGTTATGTAATAGGGCAGTGTGTTGAATATGGATTCATTCTGTGGAATGAGCCCCCACGGAGAGAGATGCTGGATACCATATACATTCTTTACATTTTCTTGTGCTGTGTTTGATTTCTTTGTTTCCAAGCCTATCCAGGCTAACTCTTCCTGGTTAATTGTTTCAAGGGAAAAACAGTAGAAATTAAAGGAAAGCATATATTACTTTAGGCAAGACTTGGAGTTTTGACCTGCTTGTCACTAGCTTAGGCAGATCTCTATTTTTCATGAGTCACTGTGGTGGGGAAACCTTTGTATTTAAGATCAGGATTTACATTTAATTGACCTGAATACAGAATCAGACAAAGAAGACAGTTTTCAAACTCTTTCTACATTTTAAACATTTGGGAGATCACAACTAGTTTTTATTTTCTTCTTCTTCTTTTTTTTAGTTGTGCTAAGATTTTCAGAACACACTGCATTTTCCTACCCCACCCCCCCAATCCCACTCTTGTTGAGCGACTTAATTGGAAAGCCAGTGCAGAATTAGTCCAGGCTGAGTGTTTTCCATCTGGCCTGCACCAGAGCATTTTCCCAGTCGAACCAGGCTCAGCAATTTGATATTGCCAGCATTACATAAGTACTAATTGTTTTGTTTTTTTATTATCCAATATGAACTAAAGTTGCCTTCAAAAAATAAGCATAGGAATGAAGAGGATTGATAGCCATTAAAATAAAAATCACTGGTTTTATAGGAGGATAAATGGAAAAATTATAGACATACCATTATTAAATGATATTAGGTAAAAAATTCCTTCAAGCAACCTTTCTTTTCAATTTTTAAAATTAAATGTGCTTCCGACACATCTGATTAGGATTTAGATTTATTTGAAGAGCTTCAGTTGCTTTAATAGGTAATACTTAAAATATTTACGTTTTGAAATATGTACATCTCCCAAATATTGAAATAACTGACCTTTGCCCAATTTAACCAGCATCTCACAGAACAGAGCTGTCATAGTGACTGAAGTCAGATCTCACTGCAACATGGAAGACCAGGTCCAGACCTTGGAGAGAGGCAATGAGAAATGAGAAGACATGACGGGGCAAGGAACTGACAGGGTCCGAACCACTTTGGGGAAAAGCAGCCATTGAAAATGGAAAGGAAAATGCCCCCATGTGCCCACAGTGTAGAGTCAGAAGAAACCAGGCACATTCATTCATTCAAACATCTGTTGAGGGCTTACTATGCAGTAGGTGCTGGGAGTGTGCTACACTCCACTCCCATTAACCACAGGCCTGAGGAGCACAGATGCCACCCTTTACTTCATTCTCAGCAGCATACGTTTTTAAAAATCATCTACTGTATCTTGAAAATTACATATAAAGCAAAATAACCATAGTGAGCCTTAGGAATTAATGTCATCTTTTTCAGCGTAGCAGTATAAATTGTCCAAAAATCAAATGGAACCAGGAATGATTTCCTTTTTGACAGAGGTTCTCATTGTTGAACTCAGTTTATTAGGCAGGAAGTTGGAGTTTTCAAGTAGTGGTTGCTATTTTCTTTATTAGACTGAATCAGTTATAATTTATAGTCATGACCCACAGGGAGAGGATGGGAACAAAAAATTATTTTAGTAGCAAAAATTAACCTCTGTTGAGCCATTAACACATCCTTTGCAAAGCAAACCAGAAAATTAAAGCAATTTTTAAGTGACTTGAAAAATGCAGCACCTGTGCCTGTAGTGAGGGAAGCATGTCAGAAGTGTGACATAAAAGTATATTTCTTTATCTGTGTAGGAGAACAGAGTAGGTTTTCTGTTTTGTCTTTACCATAATCTACCATTACATAAATAATCATACTTTTTCTTTCTTTTCCTATAATTTCACTATGACCTGAAATTATAATTTAGAAAGGAATAGTAATTTAGAAAGATTATTAATAGACATTAATAAAAATCACTGTTTTTAAAGGAGAATAGATGGAGAAATAATTATAGAAGTACCATTACTAAATGGCTCTAGATATAAAATTCCTTCATTATACTTTCCCTTTAAATTTTTTAATTTAAATGTACTCAGCATATCTGATTAGGATTTTTTGAAGTTCCTCAGTTGCTAACTGGACTTCAAAAAGTTGCCATCTTAGATACTTGTGGCGATGGTACTTTCAGTAAAGAATTCTCTAAAATCAATCCTGTATTAGATATTTTTCACAGTTACTAAAATATGTTTTAAGATTTAAGATGAGACATTAGTAAACATTCGTTTTTCATTTAGTAATGGCATGACATCATCCTACTATACAGGTGATTTGTTTTGGGAAAAGCAATGATTGAAAATACCATTATGCAGAGGTGTGTGCTTGTGATGCTGTCATGATGCTTATTGTAGATCAGTCTCCCTTACAATAGAAACCGCTTCATGTAAGATCGTGGAAAGGACCTTCTGCTTTCTTTCATAGCATCTGCCAAGACCGATCGTGGAAAGGACCTTCTGCTTTCTTTCATAGCATCTGCCAAGACCACACCAACTATTTTGTTAGATTCAGGTTTCTAGAACATATGAATGTATGAACCCACTCGTTCATATTGAATGGCTAATTAAGAAATCAACTGGAAATCAATCCCAGGTAATGATTCATTTTATATTACACAGGTGTATCATTGGATAAATATTCTTCCCACCGTTTAAGATTCTATTAAGGTCATATAATAAAGCAATTCTACCAGCATATGTAAAATAGATCCTAATTCTATTTCCTTATACAAATTTCCATCAAAGACAGTATTTCCAGATTGAGTCTAATAAAACTGAGCATTTATTTTTGTTTTGTTTTTGTTTTGATGGTGGTAAAATGCACATAACTTAAAATGCGTATCTCACTACTTTTAGATGTACAGGATGTACAGCACAGAGGTATTAAATATGTTCACTCTGCTCTGCAACCATCACCACCATCCACGCCCATAACCTTTTTCATCTTGTAAAACTGAAACTCTGTACCTACTAAACAGCTGCCCACCCTCCCCTCCGTCTAACCCCTGGAAACAGCCAATATACTTACTGTCTTTATATGTTTTGTTTTTTCAACATTTATTTTTTCTTCATTTTAATTGCATT
Source organism: Phataginus tricuspis (assembly GCA_029783875.1). Classification (NCBI taxonomy): domain Eukaryota; kingdom Metazoa; phylum Chordata; class Mammalia; order Pholidota; family Manidae; genus Phataginus; species Phataginus tricuspis. Next base: position 16,946,389 of record JAQQAC010013566.1, read on the forward strand.
TGAAGCTAGACGATAGTGTCTCGTTTTCTGGATTCAGTTTAGATGCACCATGTCATGGTCAGAATCCTCACCTTAGGGGACTGTGTTCAGACTCTAGTGTCAGTGTATACAGCATCCATAGTAGTTAATATTTATTAAATTGTTGTGAAGTAGGAACAGCAGACGACTTTCTGTGGTTTTATTTCTGTACAGCTCCTGTAAGAATTAAATAGTATCCTTATTTTTGATGACGTTAATTAGAAGAATTGAGCAATTTGTCCATAGTCACACAGCGAAGGATGGACGTAGGAATTGCATCAGGTGTTTCTGACTTCAGACTCTCCTTCATTCATCTGATTTCACCATGTGAAGCCAGGCAAGGGACCAGCCTCTCCCTGATTCCTAGCTGTAAAATGAAGATCGGATAATACCGAGCTTATTGTGATGTTTTGGTGATTAGAGATGATGTAAGCCAATTACTTGGCGCATTATAGATGTTAATTATAGCTATTCACAGTGCTATTACTACTTGTCAGACTGGACCTATACCACGGAGTATGAAATACTCTCTAAGTGGCTACTTGATGGAATAGTATATAAAATGTCAGGGGAACAATAATTTTATGTGTCAGAATCTAACTGCTCCCCCTCCTGCACCCAGGCATTAAATGTAAAATGTGTATTTGAAACCAGTAAGGGGCTGCTTGAATCCTGGTGAGAATAAATACCACTGAAATTGGATGTAGACCTAGTGCCAGCAGCTTTTCCAATTGTTAAAATAGCTCTGTTTTATTATCAAATCGGGTGATAGATGACATTAAAAGCTATAATACTATTTTGTAGAAGAGATTCACTGCTTGGTATTAGGTGTGGGCACAGATCAAAAGTCCTACACTGTAATTTTTTTAAAAAGTAATTTAAATTCTAACTTGAAACTTAATTTTATTAAAATTCTGCCCACAGAGGCCAAATATGGAAGTGTCCTTTAAAAAAAACTTTTTAGAAGAAAAGGAAGGGAAAGCAGTTATTGATAAACATACATATATTAGGCCATTTCTCCCTTCAAGACCAGATTCACAGAAACCAAAATATACTGAAAGCCTAAGTTAACATCCTCTGTGCTTGCTTCTGAGAAGATACACTCAACTCCATGTCTTCATATGTAGTTGGGATAATGGTAGCGTATGTCTGTACGTAGTTTCATACCAGTGCTTACAGGTAAGTGTTTTAGGCAAGCTCACGCAGCTGATAAACAGCAAGCTTAGACTCAAGCCTGCGTCTGACTCCCAAGCCAGTGCAGTTCCCTGACAAAGGAGCTGATATTGGAGTGTGGTTTATTGGAGAAAAGTGAGAAGAGGGAGGGCCCCTTGGTTAAAAACTTCAAATTGGAGTTGATTTACAAGGTCCAAAAATATTTTTTTAATTTCTAGTGGTTTGCCCTGGAAACAGCTGGCACACCCACCCCTCTTATCCCCAGACCTACAGTTAACACTTCAGAAGCAAATACAGAAACTAAGATTAAGAGGGTGTTTCCTGAGGATGGCTGCTGTGGCACTGGCCTTTCAAACCAAGGGAGTCTCGGGATAGGACTATAGGCTCCATCTATTGAGTGGTAGTGTTGTCTAAAGTTAACTGCCAGCTGACCCAGTTGGTATCTATAAGCCAGAATTTACAATAATATAAACTCGTTCTCCTAAATAAATAACTGCCTGTCCCTCAAACCAACCCATCTTAATAACTTTGTACGTAGTACCAGTTGTAAATGATCTGATAATCCCAGGGAACTTTTCTGTTGCAGATATGCCAGCAATAATCTTATAGCACTTTTCTTCAATAAACTGGTACCAAAGTCATACTTGGCATGCTGTTAAAATCAACACATGATTTACTTTCTAAGACTTCCAAATGCTCTGCCCCATCATAACAAATCAGAATAGCTTCATTTTTTTAATCTGTGAACATGTCATTGTAGATTTTCTTTGACACATTTAGGACAACAGGGAACTAGTCATGAACTCTTCTGAGCTCATTGAAAGAAAGCCCACTGTATGGAACTCTATTTATTGAAATGAAAATGATGTAAATGTATCTTTGAGTGGTATATTTTATTCTTAGGTGTATAAGGAGGTACCATGGAACCCTTTGAAATCCAGGAAAGTGGGTCTGGTCTCAAACAGAACTCAGAAAGGATACTCAAGGGATTGTGGAAATCCTTTTAAAAACTAACTAAATTGAGGCAGTCAAGAAATGGAAAATTAGCTTTGCTTTGAGTTGCTTTTCTTCCTAGTAATCAGCTTATTAGGAGTACTTGAGGAGATCCTATTTATCATGAGACTTCCCAGAGTTAAAGAAATGCCTTTATAGCCAACCTCTTACCTTATTTAAAATGAAACAAAGAAAAAAAAAAAGATCTGGATAAACCTGCTACCTAAAATGGTAACCTTCTTGCTACCAATTAATGTTCCTACTTTTATTAGGAGGCATTAGTCTCATTGACTAGATAAAACATTTTGGATTTGGCAAAATGTTTTGGGGAATTAAATGTTTGAAGCTTAATGTGAATCACTCACTGCTCTACCTCAGCTTCTTATATGTAAAAACCATTTCTCTTAACTGTGTCATAGACTTTTAAACTTCTAATCCTAACGGTTAGTTGATTTGATGATAAAATTGCATTCGTTAACCATCTTTTTAATAAGTAGTCTTTCCCCTTGCCTAGGAAAATATTTTCTGTAAAATGTTAGAAAAAAGAAAACAGAGAAAACATCTGTCCTTTGAGCATAGCAGGGAATTATGTGAGAGCCAGTTGGCGTGTGATGTTTGCTTTCTCTGTCCAGTAAATGCAGGCCAACAGGAATACAAAAGTGTAAGTGCCACTGACTCTTCCCACATGGAAATAGTATGCTTCCAGGATCTTTCCTGTATACATCCTTACATTATTACATTTGATACATTTCCAGGTGAAGGTTTCAGAATCACATGATAATTTTAACTTCAAGAAATTTTGCCAGATTGCTTTCCAAAAGACTGAAATAACTGACGTTTCTACCAGTAGTGTGTATGAACACCCTTCCTTCATCTCCACCAGCAACAGGTACTACCACACTTTTTACCGTACGCTACTTTGATAGGTGTCTGTGTCATTGTTACTTTTTTTAAGTTACGGCAAAATACACCTAATGTAAAATTTACCATCTTAACCATTTTAAGTGTACAGTGGAGGGGCATACATAGCTGTGCCACCATCACCACCATCCATTTCCCGAATGCTTCCATCTTCCCCAGCTGGAACTGCACCCTCGACCCCATCTCCTGACAGCCACCATTCTGTTTTCTCTGTGAATCTGACTACTCTAGGTACATCATACAAGTACAGTCATGCGGTATTTGTCCTTTCGTGACTGGCTTATTTCACTTAGCATAATGCCAATAAAAAAGACACTTTCTGGTGAATGATAACTCCTCCAGACATGATTTGCTTAGTAGTTAATGGTAAGAATCTATATTTGAGTTTATTCCTGTAATCCTAAAACATTTATGAGCATCTCCTGGGTGCCAGCTGCTGTTCTCAGCCCCGGGGGCAGAATGATACTACTGCCCTCACAGAGAATACAATCTAGTGGGGAGGACAGGCAATTTACAAGTAGGCAAGTAGGTGAATAAAAAGGGGAAAAGGCAAAAGATGCTAAGACATAGTAAGTGGGGAATGCTGACATTAGACAGGGTAGTCTAGAAAGGCTCCTTGGAGAGGTAACTGAGACCTGAAGTTTGAAATGGAAATAAAGGCCCCAAGTGTGCCCCAGGCACAGTGCAAAACCCTGGGGCAGGGTGGAGACTGGAATGATGGAAGAATGGGCAGTGGCCCCTGTGGCTGGAGAGCACGCAAGGGGGAGATGAAATGAGGGTGGTGGTAGCGGAAGTGCACAAAGGTCAGTGAGAGCAGATCACGTGGGACCTCAGAGACCATCGTAAGGAGGTCGGGTTTTAAGTTTTCTAAAGATACTTGGAAGCAAGCTGTGGGGTTTTCATCCTTTATAATTCCAGGGAAGTACATCATTTTATTCTAACAGTAAATCCAGAGGAAGTGAGAAAAATCACAAAAGACCCACTCTGCCAGGCACAACGCTTAGCATTTTCACATTTCCTCCCATTTTACAGGCGAGATAACCAAGGCCTAAGACTTGCTTTCCATTGTCTTGTTGCAGCAAAGAAGAGCCAGATACGTTCCTTTGTCCCCAGACCACGAGTCTTTTTTAAAAAAACATTTTGAGATATGACTGACATGTAAAAAGCTGTAGACTTAAATAACAGCAGTGGAAAAGGTGTTCTGGAAAAGAACCGATTTCCCATCTGGAGTAGCTCTGTTCCTGGGGAGCTGTGCATTTTAGGTCATTCAAGTCTACCACCTGTGCCCCTTCACCACACCCCTAACCCCGCCTCTGTCTCTATCATTTCTTCCTCTGCCCCCAGGGATTCTGGCAGGAGCCAATGGAACTACTGTCTCCTAGCAGTGGGAGCCTCCCCCTAATCCTAGGCTAGCAACCTCTACTGTAAGAAAAATATCTCTGCATTCTGACATTTTTATGGTATGTGGCAGATGGGACGTTCAGTAAAATACTCTAAACCTGCTCCATCCAATATGGTAGGTACTAGCCACAACGTGGCTTTCAAACACGTGAAATGTGGCTGGTCATACAACATTAAGACGTGTTGTAAATGTAAAATACATACTGGATTTTGAAGACTTTGTATGAAAAAAATTACATATCTCTAATAATTTTTATAACAACTGTATGTTGAATTGATAATGTTTTGGCTAAATTGGGTTACAAAGATACTACTGAAATTCATTTCACCTGTTTATTTTTACTTACTAATGTGGCCACCAGGAAATTTAAAATCCTTACCTCAGCGCCCTTCTCTTCTAACTGCGATGTGCGGCCTCCTCCTCGTGTGGGCGCGCGCGCACACACACACACGGGGAACCCCATACAGTGTTTCTTCATCTGACTGCCCTACGTGTGCTAACTAAATATGATCCTAGTGAAAGAAGGTGGGGAACACACCAAATCTCATGTATGGTATGAGCTTCTGGAATTTTGACCATAGAGGGGAAAAAAAAAACCTTGAAAATAGGTCCACGAACCTTTGCAGGGCTCCACAGTCTCCCAGCCGCGGGGAGTCTGTCTTCTCACATTGCATCTTTCACCTGGTGTCATCTTCATCTCCCCAGTGCACCAAAAAAAAAAAAAAAAAATTCCTGACAAAATATCCTTAGGTGAGTCACGGGCCTCGTGCAGCTGTGTACAGGCAGATATATTAGACTGACAAGCACGTTTTAAGAACTGTGTCCATGGGTGGCTTCGTGCTGCTTCCTAGCAAGTAAGCATCTGCCTGTCTCCTGCGTCTTTATTGTTAACCGTCATAGTTTTCATGTGGGAGGGACTTGGGGGGTGCAGACGCCTCTCAACGTGCCCTTTTCATCTGTGGTGTGGCTCCCATGGTCTACACCAGAGGCCGACTCAGTTACCCTCAGAGAGCCGACGGGTAAGTCGTGTGCAGCAGCGAGCAAATGTGAACGGGGGACCCAGTGCTGAACGGAAGACTCCATGCCTCGCGTTAAGGCCTGCAGGTGCCAAATGCCATGAACGGTGTTGACGACACTCATCTGCCCAGCATGAGAGCCCAGCCTTACCTGAAAGGTGTTCAGCCCTGACTAAGGTTGCAGACGCCCCGCTTTGGGACACTGTGCGGTGAGGGAGGCACTGGGCAGCAGGCGGCAGCACAGCTGAGCCTACCCGACATATACGCATCGCCTTTCTTTGCTGCTCAAGGTTCCTCCTTCAACTTCATGTATGAGCCTTAGACCGAGCCTCCCTCTCCAGCTTCCTCACGTTCCACACCTGCCTTAGGGTCTGGTCTTCAGCTGTACTTCCCCGTGTGACTGGCCGGCTGCAGTCCGTGGGATCCCTCTGTCTGACTCCCTGTCTCTCTCTGCTCCGTGCCACCCAGCTCCTCCTGGGGCGCCGGTTCTCACTTTAGAGGTGGTTACCTCTGGGCAGCTCCTTTGACTGCGATGTGCCCTGTGACACGCTAGCTTGGCCCACCACAGGTCTTGCCGTGCTCCATGGAAGAGGCCTGTTCATGTCTTCCCGCTGGACTGCTCAGAGCAGTCTGTGTCATACACTCGTTTATTAATACGAGTCACAGCATCTCAGGCATTGTAGGTGAATGAATGAGCAAGTGGGACACTAGATACCAGGCTCCTCAATGTCACATGTAGCTGTTGAATGTTTGACTCGTATCAGATTTTGGAAAATATAATATTTAAAAATTTAACCATGGGAGAAAATGGAAGCTTATTTTCTTCTGAGTTGGGTCTCTGCAGTGCACTGTAATTCAACACTTAATGATGGTTTTTTGATGCAGCTTATATCTATTACTATTTTTAAATTGTTCTCTCACTTTTGATAGCTTGCTTCAGTTCCATTTCTGTGTTGGCTTCTCTGACCTCTCCTTTGTCTGGGAAAATGACATTTTTTGTTGCCAGGGTTAATCATAGTGATTTGCTCAAATTTCTCACATTCTTATCGATGACATTAAGAAAGTAAAGTCATTTTTGACTTGCAGGATCCATGCAATGGTAAAATTCAGCTGAGAGAAAACATTGTTTTGACTTTGGGAAACAGATATCCAAGGTATTGTCAGTGTCGTTTTCATCGGAGACTGTAGTCTTTCCTGCCAAGGGGCTTGTTTAGAGGCAGAACAGGACCTCCCGCTGTTCTAGACACACATACTGAACATACCAAGTGAGGATGCCTGAAATAGATACTTTTGCAAATAGAGTTTGTTAGCTAAAAAATAAATATATGAAATAATACTAGCAATGATTGTAGTGATCAGTTAAAGAAAGGCAAATGTATTTGAAAGTATCTTCAGATGGTTTGTTCTTAACATTAATAAGAACAAAGCTATATTGAGTGTTCCCATTTGGGATTCTCAGAATGGGCCTAAATTTCTCTCTGTGATGTCTTATATAGACGGAATGAACTGTCAGAATCCACATGTTTAAGCTGGTATCATTTTAATGTCCGAGTATTTAAGTGAATGATGCTAATAGTTTTGGAAGTTCATTCAGAAATAATTTTAACCTGTGTATTATTGCTTATTTCTTGAGAGGGAAATTCACATTGCTATTACTCATCTATTATAAAGCATTTTAGCATCACAAAAGAAAAATATCCCATTATTCTACTCTAAAATGTATCAACTTTAGGCATTAGTGTTCTTAACTTGATTTTTAATGCCATGTGTTTTATTCTGTCATTTAATTTTTAAATGTGAATCACCTTGACCTCTGCATAAAAAGAAACAAGAAAAAACTTCCCATGTTGCTTTTGGGCAGTACTCCAACTTATAAAGTTATTGAAGTGCTCCAGAATGGAAATAATTTAGTTGGACTAATACGTTCATACAATTGGGCCATACTTCGTTATAATCTCTTTACCAAAATGGAAAATCCTTTTGGTTTATAAATTCCAGCTGTTCTTAATTTTTTAGTTTGATCTGGACTTTAACGTTCATGGACGTACACATGCTGCTGAGAATTTTAATTATGACCTTTTTAGTAGGAGGAGACCTTAGAAGAAATTTAAATGTTTTTGAAATCCTAGGACTACCCAAATGGTATGTAAATAGTTGTGGGAAGCACCCGCAGATTCGCTCCTTTCGTATTTTGGATTTCTAATTTAAGAGTGTTCTCTGCATCTCAAAATTGTTGTTGGTATTTTATAGTGCTAATGGTTTGTGGCTATATTTCTTGAACAGTTACCCAGTAGGGAATGAAAGTGTCTGCCCTTGAATTGGATGTTGTTTTCAAAATCTTACCATTAGGTAATGTCATAATTCTCATTTGATAAATTATAATCTGTTTTACTATACTCAATATTATTCATTAAAGTCCACAGTTCACTGATATGTATTATAAATATAACAATAAGGGTGTTAATGTGCAAAGGTAAAGTATCAGAGTCAAGGGTTGGGATTAAAAAGAGATTCCTTTTAGTTCCTCACGTACTGACGACTAAAGCTTTCCAAAGGCAGAAGCTTGAAAATAACTACTGGAGTTACTGGAGACTTCCTTACAGCCCCTGAAGAATTGGGAACCGTAGCTCAATCCTATTAATCTTAAATGGTTCTGCATTGACTTGTCTATAACTAAGTGAGCATGTGTCCCAGTTTGCCTGAGATAGTTGCCATGGTGTAATTTTTAATAGCACCTCCTTTTACACTCAAAAGTGTGCAAATAATAAATTGTATTGTTACTCTATGTATGATGCATTATTAATTATGACCTCGAGTGTCCAACGCTAGGCAACACTTCCCCAGAAGCATTTATATTTTTAAATGCTCAAAACAGTGAAATATGAGCATGATTACTGATTGTAAAATCACATTTATTTTATTTATGGGATCCCTAAACCTTCAAACAAACATTTTCTGAACTTTAATGTTAAGGGATATCAATTGCTATTTGGATATATTAATAGTATATGTTCAAGTGAATTATTCTAATACTAAGTTATCTTTTCATCCATATGAAAAGCCTGTAAGATTTTATGAGAAAAATCAACCATTCTTTTTCAGTTGAGACTGGAAATTTGAAAAGGAAAGCATAAATGCTGATTCATAGAGCTGACACTAGAATAACAGAGAGATTTATATATATATATATATAAACAAATATCAAAAGCCATTGTTAGCTGCAGAGAACTTACCTCCATACTCAAAATCCAGGATAGAAATGATGGTGGAGCAGCAACAAAACCGGTTTGCCTGGCAGCACAGTCCTGTTGAGGCCTACTCTGGTGTATTTGTTGTCCCCTGTTTCCTGAGAAGTGGGAAAGATAACTTGTATTCTCCTCTTCCCACGGGGGCTTGGGATGGGGGATGGGACCCCTCCCCGGAGCTGCCCTGGTCTAGCCTTAGAAACACAGAAGAGTCAATTCAGGTCTCAGGTTTGCCGGCCGCTGTGGGCAGTGGCAGTCTGCCAAGGGCAAAGTTATATGGCAAAAGCGGGGAAATGTGTATTTCTTCTCGTCCTCATAACTTGGCAAGGAGGACCTATGTCAGTAAAGATGAAGGAAAAAAGATAACTTTGGTCTCAGAATCCAGTTGCTGATAAATATGGGTTTTTTAAGATTACTGGTATTTCAAGAAAAGAAAAACAGGCGTGGCTCTAAATCATAACTAAGCTGTTATGCTAAGCATTGTTAAATAGAACTTTGTTTCACAACAAATATAAAAAATACCCACCCCATCCTCCAGAATTCTCATGATTTAAAGTTAAATCATTGTTTTGATAGTTATACAACTATATAAACTAAAGAAAAATCAATGAACTGTATGCTTATAGTGGATGAATTGTGTGGATGTAAGTTATACCTCAATGAGACAGTTAAAAGTAAAAAAAAAACATTTTAGAGTGGTTTTATTGTATCTTAAAAAACTGAACTATTCTGCTTTTATATTTTATATTTTAATTATTTTATAACTTAATTAATCTTTATATTTTAAAATGAATGTTTTTAACTTTATTGTGGAGAATTTTAAAAATACACAAAGTTAGATAAAATAGTATAAGGAACCCTCCTGTATCTATCACCCAGGTTCAACAATTATTAGTATATTTCCTTTTCTGCCTCACTGGATTATTTTATAGCATATCCTGACTTCCATAAATTCTTCATTATGTGTCTTTAAGAGATAGGGCTCTTTAAAATATATAACTAAAGTGTAATTGTCACTTAAAATGTTAAATATCATTATCCCTAAAAGAATAACCATTAAACATTTCCTCTTTATCCTATCATAAATGTCTTTGTATAATTGTTCAAATCAGGAACCAGGCAAGCTCCAGAAATCTTAATGTACTAAATAACGTATCAGTAGGAATTGTCATTTTAAATGTGATTTATTAGCCATACCAAAGATCTTGTAAATATTTTCATGATAGCATAAAAGAGCAGATGTAGTTCAGCCCAAATATCCTGTGGAAATATTTTCATGTAGAGCAGATCTTTCTAGTTTGTTTTAAAAGTCATTGAATAGCATGTCACCTTCCAAAAATCTAACGTGGCAAAACAGTATATATGGGTGTAATGTATTCAATAGGCGGAATACTTTATAAGACTCTTGACTGTAAAAGGCAGAAACCAAACTCACATGTGGAGATTGCTTTCAGAGGGTTGTTTGTGGGTGATGGTCAACCTCATAATTATTCAGTAAATGTGGGCTATTTATTTCAAGTGATTTATGGTGGGTTATTTTGTTCTCACAATGAATATACAAGTATTTATCAGTAGTTGTGGCATGTCCTGTATACTTTTTGTTTTTTTAGGGCAAAACAGCTGAATTTAAAACGTTTTTATTAGTTGTGGAAAATCATTATTCATTGTTTATCTAGAGATAGGATCTAGGTCTTTGCTTGCACTAGAAAATTATGTGTCTTAGAACAAAGTATTTCCAGTAGTCACTGTAGAGCCCTCAGCTTTTAACAGAATATTTGAGATGATTAATTTTTCATAAGAATTGGAATACTCACCAAAGGGTGAAACTGCCTTGACAAATAGGATATAAGACATCCCTTAGATGTTACTAAGACTAGAAATCCATCTTACTTGTTAGGCCATATGACCACCATACACATGCATGAATTTCACATCTTAGAATTCATTTTGAGTTTATATTACAAGAGCTTATTTTCAGTAACTGATATTTGAATTTTAAAAATTTGCTGAGCACATCTTTCTCGTTTTTTAGCTGTTGCTAAACTGTAATATGATACTAGGAAACCACACAGTCTGTTGAATTTAGGACTAAGACTTAAAGCATAATTACATTCTCCCATTTTTCATGTGGAACTTGAACTCATACTTATTCTTACATCATTTTACAGCATAGTTAGAATGGAGCATGCAAGCTTAAATGAAACACTGGAAGAAATCAGCTCAGTCAAGGGTATTGGATATTAGGTAGGATATCCTATCACTTAGGACAATTTTGGCTACAATTAATTTTCAAAACTCCAATGCAGATGGATTTCTATAGTATACAATATTTCTGGCAGACAGAATTTGCAAATCCAGAGGGAAGGCAAGTGTCAGGATTGGCTAATGTAGGAGAATAACAAAATAAAGACACAGGTCCTTTCTTCTCTCTGTTCTCCCCCTGACTGTTTCAGCCCAAGGCTGGTCACTCAGAAGTGACCAGAGCTATGTGTTTTCTCATTTATACAGGAGGAGAGAAGGAACTCTCATTTAAATACAAAAATAAATACGAAAGCTTTGTTTTCCCAGAAATTCTCAACAAATCTTTGGCCTTAGAGCTACACATTCACTTCTGAACAACTGTTGACAAGGAGATTGGAATTATCCTGTAGGATTAAGAATTTTCTTGGGGTAAGAGAGGAGTTACCTCTCTTGAAATACATAAACTGGTGGGAAGGATGGAAAGTAGGCATATTTAGAGTTCTTTTGGGAAGGGAGGAGCAGAAAATAGTGGGAGATAGGCTACGGTAATGCCCAACACAAAGTCTCTTTAATTTCAAGCAGTTTATGAAAAAATAAACTTGCTTCTAACTATTTAAATTGGCATCTTTAGCCAGAGGTCGCCCTGATGAATTCCATTTTGGGGTCTTTTTTTCTTTGCTGTAGCAGGTCTTAGAACTGGGAGACCTGGGTATCACAGTTTTGTTACCTATCATGACATGCATTTACAAGCTGAGAATGTCATTACTCTCTAACGATACCTCATCCCTTTCTGCCGGGAAAGGCTCAACCCAGATAGCATTTGTTTCTTTGCAGTCAGCGTCTTGGGAACCTTTCCAATGCAAACCCCCTGGCCATTGGCATTGGTCTATAATATCACTTGCTTTGGTCTACTTTTAGCAAAAAGCAAAGAGATGGGGGATTAAGCTCCCCAACTTCAAGCTCCACTTCAAAGCCACAGTAATCAAGACAATTTGGTACTGGCACAAGAACAGACCCATAGACCAATGGAACAGACTAGAGAGCCCTGATATAAACCCAAGCATATATGGTCAATTGATATATGATAAAGGAGCCATGGCTATACAATGGGGAAATGACAGCCTCTTCAACAACTGGTGTTGGCAAAACTGGACAGCTACATGCAAGAGAATAAAACTGGATTATTGTCTAACCCCCTACACAAAAGTAAACTCAAAATGGATGAAAGACCTGAATGTTAGTCATGAAACCATAAAACTCTTAGAAGAAAACATAGGTAAAAATCTGTTGAATATAAACATGAACAATTTTTTTCTGAACACATCACCTCAGGCAAGGGAAACAAAATAAAAAATGAACAAATGGGACTACATCATGCTAAAAAGCTTCTGTACAGCAAAGGACACCATCAGCAGAACAAAAAAGGCATCCTACAGTATGGGAGAATATATTTGTAAATGACATATCCAACAAGAGCTTAACATCCAAAATATATAAAGAACTCACATGCCTCAACACCCAAAAAACAAATAACCCTATTAAAAAATTGGCGGATGCTGTGAACAGACACTTCTCCAAAGAAGAAATTCAAGTGGCCAACAGGCATATGAAAAGATGCTCCACATCGCTAATTATCAGGGAAATGCAAATTAAAACCACAATGAAATATCACCTCATATCGGCCAACATAGAAAAGACTAGGAACAACAAATGCTGGCAAGGATGCAGGGAAAGGGGAATCCTCCTACATTGCTGGTGGGAATGTAAACTAGTTCAACCAATTTGGAAAGCAGTATGGAGGTTCCTCAAAAAACTAAAAATAGAAATACCATTTGACCCAGGAATTCCACTCTTAGGAATTTACCCTAATAATGTCAGATCCCAGTTTCAAAAAGATATATGCACCCCTATGTTTATCGCAGCACTATTTACAATAGCCAAGAAATGGAAACAACCTAAGTGTCTACCAGTAGATGAATGGATAAAGAAGATGTGGTATATATACACAATGGAATATTATTCAGCCATAAGAAGAAAACAAATCCTACCATTTGCTTCAACATGGATGGAGCTAGAGGGTATTATGCTCAGTGAAATAAGCCAGGCGGAGAAAGACAAGTATCAAATGATTTCACTGATCTGTGGAGCATAAGAACAAAGCAAAAACTGAAGGAACAAAACAGCAGCAGATTCACAGAACCCAAGAATGGACTAACAGTTACCAAAGGGAAAGGGACTGGGGAATGCAGGTGGGAAGGGAGGGAGAAGGGGAATAAGGGGCATTACGATTAACACATAGAGGGGGAGCGCAGGGAAGGCAGTATAGCACAAAGAAGTCAAGTAGTAACTCTATAGCATCTTACTATGCTAATGAACAGTGACTGTAATGAGCATGTGGTGGGGACTTGATAATGGGGAAAATCTAGTAACCACAGTGTTGCTCATGTGTTTTTATATTAATGATACCAAAAAGAAAAATGCTAAGATGCTCCTCAGTCTATACCGTGTCTCTGCTCAGTAGTCTTTTTCATGGAGTCTGGACAATATGCTTCTCTTAGTCCTCAGGTCATTCACTCTGCCTCCCAACTCTGTTATTGGCATCATACAGAAGTTTAAACTATGTTCTTGCCTTTCTCTCCTGCCAGCAATCTGGTTGCAGTGGAAAGACACTTTCCTTTTCTCTAAACGCTGTGATTATATACACTTGCATATGAGGTGTCCTAAACTGTATATTGACAGTTTGCATATTTAAGCCACTTTATAAAAGTAGATATCCAAATTTCAGTAAATCTCCAGAAATTTTTGAGGCTTCTTCTGCTTTACTATCTTTTCATCAAAAATTTGAACTTCATCAAAATGCTAAACTATTCATTAGAAGACACCATTAAGAAAATGCAAAGGGAAGTGCAAACTGAAGAAAATATTTACCATGTACATCTTAAACATCTGGCAAAGGGCTTGTTTACATAATATATGATGTATACATATAATGGATATATATATTTTTTAAAAGACAGAGCACTCAAAATAAAAAACCTGTGGAAGTTCATGGAAGCTTTGTTTGTTATTGCAAAATATTGGAAACAGCCTAAAAGTCTATAGGAGAATGGTTAAATCAGCTATGGTACAGCCATACAAGTGGAATACTATACAACTTTATAAAAAAGAATGAGAAAGATCTCAACTGATATGGAGGACATTTTGTTAAGTGGAAAAAGCAGAGTACAAATGTATATCTATGTTAATATAACTGCTCATTTGAAAAAGGTGAAAATATAAGATCTAATATATTTATATCTGCATATTTGTGTACAAGGATAAACCAGAAACTAATGAGATTGGTTACAAATAAGAAATGAGCCCTGTACTATTGGACTGGAATAGGAAATAGCAGTATGAACTCATGATTTTTAATATGCATACGGATATAGAGATAGTAGAAATAAATATGCATGTCAGTTTATATGCACATATGTATGTTTTTATTTTCTGTATCCTGAGAAGGCAGTGACACCCAGTAGTAATAAACACACCTAATATCTCGATCCTATATTCTAATAAGTACCATTCTCCAGCAAATGGGTCAAGATCTTTAGAGAAATGGTTGAATTCAGTGCTGGGGCAGGGAACATGCAAGATGATCCTGGCACATTTTGTGGTACCAAAAAGTAAGGAAATCTTCAAAAAAAATTCTGAGGGAATGTCAGACGCACACAAGAGCCAATTTTAAGGAGAGTGGCAAATCCGGGACAACTTGAACAGCAAAATAAATGAAAGATAGTAATGGGTTATAGCCCATCGCATAAGTTAAATATCCATGATTCCATACAGAATAAATATATAAATGAAAGGAAAAAAATAATTCTTCCTTGCAGTACAATTCCACTAACAAATTTAGAGGAAGTGAAGAAAATAGAAAACCACCACTTAGCCCACACTACAGTAACAACTGTTGCAAGTAAAAATGATTAATGGATGCTAAATTGATGGATGAGAATATAAGAAACAGGATATATGCCTTGTCCCAAAATATGTCTCCACAAGATATTTATCAATAACAAAGAGAAACATAATAACTGTAGTAGAGGAACCTGGTAGATCCTGTCTTAACCAAGTGGTCAAAGTTTATATACCCAGTACTGAGAAATGCCAGCATCCTGTATCACCTGGGGTGATGCACTGAAAAGACACAACATCACTTTTTTTATATTCTTGCCAAAATGTCTAACCTGAATTTAAACATGAGGAAGTATCAGACAGTTCATAGTAAGAAACATTCTACAAAATAACTGACCAGTATACTCTTCAAAAGGGTCAGGATCATGAACACCAACAACTGAGTGACTGTCCCAAATTAGAGGAGGGAAACGAAGGAGATAGGACAACTAAACGCAATGTGGAATCCTAGATCGGTCACTGAATCGGGACAAGAACTTTAGTGGGACAATGGGTGAAATATGAATAAGGCCTGTGGATTAGTTACCAGTATTGTACCATAACTCCATGATTAGAATACGGTTATGTTAAGATGCCAGCATTTGTAGAAGCTGAAGAAAAGGCATGCAGGAACTTTTTGGACCTTTTTTATTCCAGCTTTTTTGGAAGTCTGATATTATTTCAAAGTGAAACGTTAAAAATGTGAGCAAAGAGACTTGAACACACACTTCACCAAAGATGCTGGCCAATAAGCACATGGAAAGATGTTAGCAGCATTAGTAGTCATAAAAATAGAAATTGTAAATTAAAACCTCATTGAGATACTATTTTACACCTACAAAATTTGATAAAGATGGACATCACCAAATATCAGCAAGGATATGTATTAGCTGGATCTCTTGGAATTTGCTGATGCAAGTATAAAATGGTACAACCACTTGGAAAAAGTCAGTTTACTGTGAAGTTTATGTGTATACCCAATGGTTACTTAATACATAACTATCCTGTGACCCAGAAGTTGTATTTCCTGGTATTTATCAAAAGTTAAAAACACATACCCACACAAATACATGTACATGAAAATAATAACATCTATACTCAGAATATTATAAACTATATGTGTGTGTATATATATTTTATATAATTGAATACTATGTGGCAGTGAAAAAGAATGAACTAATGATACATATAACAATATGGATGAATCTTAAAAATTTATGTTGGGGGAAAGTTAGACACAAAGGAGTGCTAACTATGCAGTTCCACTTAATGAAGTTAAAGGAAAGGCAAAATCTGAACTATAATAATTGTAGTCAGAATAATAATTGCCCTGTGGTAGGGGGATTGGCTGGAAGGAGGCACAGGGGAGTTTTCTGGTACAATGGAAATATTCTTTATCTTGATTTGTTGGGTGTATATATTTGTCCAAATTTATTGAATTATACAGTAATTTTATCTCAGTTAAACACAGGCCCAGAATTGAGCAGCATACCTGGTATTGAGTAACCTCTTAGTAAAATTTAAAAGGAATTATAACTTAAACAAGAATGGCATGTAAAAAACTTAATATTCGTGTATGTACCTTTCAGCAACTGTTCTGTGGTAGACACCTTAAGGAAGTCTTATGGTGTATTATTTTTTTTATCAGACATACCTTAGGAAAGCATAAAGACTTATATTTTATCTGTATTTTATTAATATATTTTATATTATAGATTTAAAAAATCTGAAAAGATCTATTCTTCAGTAAACTTTGGTATAAAACTAGGACATTTACTAATAATTCATAAATATCCCTTATGAAAGGGAGAAAATTGCCTAATGAGTAATAGAGTAGAAGACCAGATGTTTGAGTTCAGCTTAAGCAAGAGTATAAAAATATCAGGATCATAATCTTCTAGATCAGTCTGCAGTTAAAAACTTGCATTCACTTCATTTCCTCAAGAGATCAGTTTTTGTTAATAAAATTGTTTTTCATGGTTTATTAGCAACACTTTTCTGGAACTGAATAAAACTGTTAATAGTATAGAGGGGATATTGAAATTTTCAAAAGAGCTCTAATTATTTCAAAATTAGTCAAGTTTTAATATTCACAAATTATATGTAATTCATTAGGAGATGATGGGAATAAATAATTTCTAAATGAATATTTGTGTCAGTTTCAGCAGAGAAAAAAATTAAGCTCCTACAGAATTCATAAAATTATTATGTATAAACTTTTGAAAACAAAGTTCTGGAGATGAGGGAATTTATGTTTTTATATCTATCTTTTGAGGCTTTATTTTATGTTGGTTCATAAAGAATTATATTGGCAAACATTAACTAATATTTCCTAATATGTAGGTGGATAAACTATCCTAGAAACTCCCACAGCATTTTACAGACTGTTTATTGATCATTCAGCAGAAAGTTTCCATCAGGCTTCAGGATATTGCCTGTGGTTGACCAAAACTCTGTGGATTTGGTCAGAATTCTCTAGAATCTTGTGTCAGCTGGGGTAAGGAGTGGAGGAGATTGGATTCCAGTTAGAAGAGGAAGCCTTCATGAGAAGAAAATATAATCAGTGTTTCATCAACAATGTATTTCTTTATGGCTTCTAGTCTGCCCAATGAAGATTTAAGGTTCCAGTTTTACACATGATATCTTTGCTTAAGTTGTAATTCCTTAATACTTGATTCCTAGTAATATATTCCTCTTTGTTCATCAGTTTTGGCCTTGATTCAGCAGAAAGAGGAAATGCTTGTTTAAAATGGAAATAAGGTGCTGGAATCTCAACCCTAGGAGATTTTTCTTAAGATAACTCTCCTGGAATGAGAGAGAAAATAAAATAATTCCCTTCTTTTAGTCAAACCCTATCACATGTATGATGTCTTTTACCCCTCATAACAATCCTATTAGATATTGTTATTCGAAATTTTAAATGAGGACATTGAAATTACTTACAGAAGTATCAGTTTGAAAGTAAATGGCAGAGCTGGAATTCTAACCCATTTTGTTCACTTCCAAAGCCCACTTTCCCACATGCCATATTATCTCTTGAAGTTCAGAATCTGTTGAAATCCATAAAATGAGAAAAAATTGTAAATGATCTCTGTGTAATATAAATACAAGACTCACTGTAGAGAGAGAGCCTCATTTTCTATTGTCTCTGTAATCCACAATATAATACTACCTCACTGTTGCTAAGTGGAGAGAAACATTTTGCACTTCTATGTGGCAAACCTTTATTCATTACTTGCTTTAAGCTTTACTGTGTGGTAGGGCTGAAGAGGTAAAATAGATAAAATATCATTGTATTTTGAATGTCAGATCATAAACTAGTATCATACATTCTATTTAGACTAATATATATGTATGTGTACATAGGTAGTCTTTTATAAATCATAAATTCTTAACTATCCAGCTTACTAAATTTATTGCACGGTAACCTACTTCTTCCAGGTATTAGGCACTTCCATGTTGTCTATGTTTGTTGGCCCTTTTTCTTCTACTTTGTGGTCCATTTCTCTCTCTGATTCATGTTCTCTCATCTAATTTGAGGTTCTGGACTTGCTGGTCTTTTTCTTTTTTTCACTTAATCCCATATGTTTGTGAATGTCTCCCAAATGAACATATTCCTCTCTCCAGCTTCAATTCTGTCATGTTCTATATGTTCATTTGCCTATAAAATCTTTCTCTGCATCTGTATCTTGCAGGTGCCTGAGACATATGATGGAAATGTAATTTCCAAGCCTTGGTGCAAACTTGGCAGTTCTTTCTAACTCCTGCATTGCTAAGAATGAAACACCGTTATTATATCAAGCACTAAGGTTTCTAACCTTAAAGTCATTTGGATTCATCTCTTGCCTTTGTTCTTTATGTAAAATCAGTCTCCAAGTCTTATTAACTCTTCCTTCAAAATATCTCTGCTCTCCGTCCCCGTACAGATCAAGGTATCTATTCTGTCACTTGGCAGACTCTCGTCTGTCCCTAAACTAACCACACTACTGCTCAGCCAGTATTCTCCAATGCTTAATTTTTTTGTGCCTTCCTTTAATAAGAGCTTATCATAGCTTGCAACTGTCTGACTTTGTTCTCAAATTGGATTCTACCTTAGTCAACAACCAAATATTTATTGAAAGCCTGCCAGGCACTGTGGGGGATACACACATTTGTATAATACACGGCCCATGTGCTCAGTTTATGGTCCAGTTGGAGAATTAAAACGTGTGTGAAAGTAACACTAGCAGGCCAAAAGAGTGACCCCTTATGGGTCTTACGCTGAGTCTTGGAGAATAATAAGAGTTATAGAAGCAGGGAAGGTAGGAATGCATTTGAGACGGGGGAGAGAATGAGCAGAGATTTCTTGAAGAGGACATAGGGAAAAGCTGGAACTTAACGCTTAGCTCTATAATATTGCTGAAGTGGAGTGTCAGTGTAGGGCAGAGAAGAAGATAAAGTTGAAAAGTGGGTCTGGAGCCAGAATATCTTTTATTTCTCTAGCTGTTCGATTTATGTCTCCTTTTAAATATTCTTTCTAGAGTATTTCTGTTCACAGTATTTGTTCCCTTTTGCCCTGTTGCCCACGTTGTCTTCACACACTTTGCCCTTGACTTCTCCTTTCTCTCCCCGACTCTTTTTCTTCCCCACCCACACATTTTTGTATGTGGATCTTTCCGCATTCAGTCTCTTCCATCAGTTCCCAAGGGCATAAAGTGTTACCTGAAATGTCTTTGTCTTCCCATGCCTTCTAAGGAACTTTTAGGCAAGCAGGACATGACCAATAAACACTTACTTTATTGAACTGCAGTAAAATAAATGGAAAACTTCTGCCTTCTCTGCTCCTTCCTTGTGAACCTTTCAAATGGCAAGCTATAAAATTATATGAACTCATTAAGGAATCTCAATCAAAAGGAGTGTAAAATCTGCATTTTAAATTGTGTTGCTCTTATTACGTTCTGTTATTGTCCTAAATGCTACCATTTGTAATGATAAATGAAGTGTACTGAAATATTTCAGTCATTCAGTGGTTAATGAATCAGGGTAGATACTACTAGATACATTGCTTCTCCTTCAATTGTCATCTTCTAAAAGTGTCAAGAATTATTGTCACTTTTACCAGAAAGCAGAATTGCTATTGAAGAAAGTATGACTTTTAGTCCAGCATATTTTTAGTCCCATAGAGTCATCAGGGTGAATTTCCTTCAGGGAAACATTAAAGGCTAAAGTGGGCTTTGGGCTCCTTGGCTAAATCCATAGGCTTTTGTGTGCTCAGCACCTGGCCCCCTCCTAAGAAATAGGAATCTATTGGGGAATTTTAATTGTTTGTGATCTCCTCATTCCCCATAATTGCAAATAATATAAAATTAGTCATTTTAGATGGTGTTTTATGACTCTTTGTAAGATACATTCTAATTTCAATGATGTTTCACTTAATTTCAAGATAATATAATGATGGTGCTCTATAAATTAAACAAATAAAAGTCCTATTTGGTATCAGTGAGTTTTGCTTTATACCAACAACAATCATACTAACATTGCTCACTTACTCTGTTAGTGACTGAGTAAATAAGCTTAGCAACAGCCACATTCTAGCTCTTTATATATTATAGTAAGTAATTTAATCTACACACACACACACACACATACACACACACATATACACACAAACACACAAATCTTTGTTAGTTATTCTAATTATTCCCTATTAGAGTATTAAGATTATAGTACTGTTTCTGAACTGGGTTTACAATATAATAAAGATATGTTTTACCTTTGATTTAAATCTTGTACCTTTGGAGGTTTTGTGCATATCTAGCCTCAATAAATAGAAAAAGAGAAATTTTACCAATTTGTTTTTGAAGAAGTTTATCTAATTTACTCTATCATTTTCTCTTCCAATTTTTATCTTCCATTTTCTTGTTCATTTAGTATTTTATGATATATTATCACGAGCAATTGAACAGACAGTTTCTTTCAAACTCCAGGATGTCTGAATGAAGTACAGAATAAAGTCCAGTGATTAAGAAAGAATTACTTCATGAGTTGTACATCTACTTCATATTACTTTATGGGGCTACTGCTCTGTTTGGAAATCTTGTTTGAGAATGGGCAGATGTATTCCAAAGAAAATTATTGGTAAGCCCACATAACAAAGGCTTACAATTTACCTTTCAAACCCCTCAGCTGCCATCTTCCGGCAGGTGTGCCAGGAGGTAGAAGGTCAGCATAATATTGCGTGGGGGAAACCTCATCCCAGAGGCCATCTATTTCAGACTCATCCAGTGCACTCAGTTTAACAAGTTCCAACACTAATCTCACCAGAAATTTGGTCTCCCCTTCAGATACTCTTTGCACCTATTTCTCATTTGATAGCTTCTTTATTTCACTCCTCAGCATGTGACAGCAAAAGGCCTCAAAGTTTTCAGACATGTTTGTTGAATCTGAAGTAAAGAAGCAGATGTTTAAAACCTGGGATTAATCAGAGTCCGTGCCCCCGATCCCTTCCAGTCTGGTCCAGATGAGACACAGAAATCCCTGCGACCAGCTCCTGCCCAGCAGAGCACCAGCCTCCCTAGATTTATGCCACCTCCTTGTTTGTTGCTCCGAAAGCTGGATTCCATAAAGAGGTTTCCCTTTGATTATAGATTTTTGTTTGCTTGACTTATATGAAAATATTTTTGGGTGGCCTCTGTAATCACAAGTCACTCCAGTATTTCCTTAATGTATGGCTTTTCTGTCTCAGAGGTTCTCAAGCCAAATATGGTCAAGGATTCCTTGACACATGTAAAAATGTGGGAGATACCAAAGATCTTTGGTTTATGTGAGTTATAACTATCAATATTTTCATGTTAGAAATTAAAACACTTAAAAATATTTATTCCTCTAAGAATAACAGTAAAAGCACGAATGACATCGTTTTATTAAAAATAACTTTTCTGAAAAAAATGAGAATAGCATTGATTTATAGTTCTGCAAATCTTTTTAATATCTGGTTTAAGAAGACAGCTGGATTCTCATGTAGTTTTGTTTGAGATATGTTAAGAAACCTGGCCTTACACAGATATATAGCTGAAAAAGGTAAGAATATTTTAAGAGTCTTTACAGATAGGTCTGGGAAACTCCATTGTATACTTATTAAAAAATGAGAATGAAAAGGACAAATAATGTATTAGTATAATTATGAAAATACTTTCAATTTCTTGGAATCTCTAAAACAGTCCTTGAAACCCTGGAATGCAACTGAGATCCCCTGTTCTAATTCATCAAATGAAAGTTTAATCTCGATGTTAAAGTTCCATGCAGAGTTTAAACACTAGTTGGGCACTTATATCCAGAATATATAAAGAATCCCTAGGACCCAATAATAACATAGCAAACAATTCTTTTAAAAATAAACAAAAAATGTGAATAGATATAACCAACGAAGATACATGAATAGCTAATATTTCCATATAAAGATGTTCAACATCATGAATCATTAAAGAAATTCAAGTTAAAGCCATAGCGAGACTTTACTTCACATGCCCCGGAATGGCTATCATAAAGGTACAAAATAAAACAGAAAAGAATAAGTGTTAGGATGTGAAGAAACTAGAACCCTCATACATTGATAGTGGAAATGTAAATTGGCATAGCCAGTTTGAAAAGCAGTCTGGCAGTTTCTTAAAGAAACATAAACTTAACCTTAAGACCCAAAAATTCCACGTCTAAGTGTCTACCCCCAAAAATGACATTATATGCCAATACAAAAATTTATATACAGATATTCATATGAGCATTATTCTGTATGACATCCATGTGGAAACCATCCAATGTCAGTCAGTTGGGGAATAAATAAACATGCCATATCCACATAACAGAATATTCTTCAATAAAAAGAACTAGCTACTAGCACACGTTGCCACAAGGATGAACTTCAAAAGCATTGTACCAAGTGAAAAACACCAAGAGCAAAATACTATATGAAATGTCCAGAAAGGCAAATCTAAAGAGACAGAAAAGGGATTAGTGGTTATTGGGGTGGGGGAGATGAGAATTGTCTGCACATGAGCATAAGGCACCCTTTTGGGTGATGGGAATGTTTTAAAACTGGCTTGTGATGGTTGCACAAGTCTATAAATTAATAATCATCAAATTCTATACTTAGGATGGGTGAAAAAAACAAAATTCTATGTTTTAAAAAATGCATACTTGAAAAAATAAGACAAAGGGAATACACCAAAATATTAACCAAAGCAAAACAATAAAACCACTAGACTAATACTGAACTCTTATCCCTTATGAGATACATGTGGTTATATCCTGTAGCCCTTTAGATCCCTTACGGCAACAGCATTTCTTACAATTCTGCAGAACCGTGCATCATTTGGATGATGGACTGTTCAACTACACCATGCTTTTTGCTTGAGGGTTCTCTTTGGACCACACTTTCAAAGTTTTATTTTGTTTCTGGCCATTCTGGTTTTTTCTATGTATTTCCAATGGTGCCCCACTTTTCTTATCACTAAAATCTCTTTCTCTTTTTTTTCTCATTAATGCAACACCTATTAATTATAACAACAGTATTTACCTTTGTATTTTTACTTATACTTACAGCAAATTCACAGCCTTAACACACTCCAAACACAGGGCTCCCTGTATCTTAAGAAGTGAAAAACAAATGTTGGTAACTTTTTCTTTTGTACCACCCTGCTGCAGTGATGTGCCACCCCTTAGGAAGTCAAAACCGGACAACCAAACTATTTATCTGATTGAGTGAACCCCCCATCAAGTAAAGACATGTAGCTGCAGTACATTTGTGCTGGTATTAAGAGGTTTTCATTGTCCTTTACATTCAAAGGTGCTGTTGAAGTTTCTTGCTAGTGGCAACAGATGTTCATTACAGGGGCTGCAGTCCATTACACCCAGGTTCCATCTACCCTTTAGATTTGTATTTCTTCTCCACTTCTGAATTCTCTGTTTATACCTCTAAGCTTTTTAAAGTACTTGATAAGCAGAAACATTCAATCCCAGTGAGGAGGTGAACAACTTAGACTACTCTGGGCCCTGGGGCCCCAGATCCACGTTTGGTATTACAGCCATATGAGTAGATACAGGGAAGGAAGGAGTAGCTGCGTCAGCAGAGACAGGGACAGGGACGAGCCAGTCAGCAGAGGTCATCAAAAAGAAGAGATGAAAGGAAGCAGAAACTCCACTGGAGGGTAAAAGCACAGTAGTAGAGCAGATCTAACCTCAGGAAGACTTGAATAGGGACAGTCACATCTTTCAAGTGAGTTCCAAATAATCTGCCGAAGTAATGCTTCAACAAGGAATGGTTCGGGAAGGCATGACTGGTCCTGCCCCAGGCTGAAACTCTCCGAGGTGTAAAGTATCAGGCCAGCTGCTGAGGGCCATGAGAGAGCCTCTCTGCACTGGTCCTACCAGCAGCGTTCCACCATATTTTGTTCTGAGGTAGAAGCACATTCCCTGGCAAATTGCCTCCTTGTGTGGTTTGCATTGGGTTAAATCTAGCAAGGGAGATCCCAAGAGGTTTATATGGTGAGTTTTTTCAAAGCCAGGGACTTAAATACTCCCCAGGGCTATAAGGGGGAGTTCTGACCATCGGGAACCCATTGCAGTCAGGCAAATAAATGCTTTGCCCCAAGTCAGGTTGGTTTATCTATGCTTACTCCTTTTAAGTGCAGTATTTAAAGTTATTACATGATTTGTATTGCCTTTTCTAGCCATCTTGCCGCTTTTTGCTCTTGCTATGGTTTAGGCATCCAGTCATAGTTCTATTTTGGCTCATCCCCAGCTCTGTGGCAGTAGTTTTCAGCAAATACGGCTTTGGTAATAAGACTCTGGGCACCATCTGGGACTTAGCTTCTTGTGAGCCTGATCTGTAATTTGATGCCTTTAGAAAACTTGCCTATGATTATGAACATGAACTAAGTAACAGGTCCAAATAGCAGAGTGATCTACATTCAAGATATATAAGCTCTTTATCAGTAGATATGTACCTGATAACACTTGGTCCCACAAAGCAAGGGTCTTGGCATGTATAGCAGGTCCTCATTGCACTCCAGAAGCACTAGTGAAAAGTTTTTCCTTTTTTAGCATCCAGATGCCTGGGTCCCATGTCTAGGGATCCTGATTTAGTAAACTGGGGGGATCCAGGGATCTGTATTTTTGAAAACCCTTCCGTAAGGTTTTGATGGTCAGCCAGGATTGTGCATATACTGCCCTTAGCACATAGTGTGCTTGGTTTCAAATGCTGACTCCTCACTTCCTGTCTGTGCATACTTAGACAAGCTACCTGTCCTCAAGCCTCAGTATTCTCATATGTAAAATGGAGGTAATATTTTATGAGGTTGTCATAGTTCAGTGATTTATAGCAATTGACCAGGGAATACTGCTTTCTCTTATTTGACTATTTCTCTAGATTATGGGCCAGATCTGTCCCACTAACTGTTTTTTGTAGGGTCTTTGAGTTAAGAATGGCTGGGGGTAAGGAAAAAAAACATAGCATTTTGGGATACATAAAAAATATATTAAATTCACATTTCAGTGTCCATAAATAAAGTTTTATTGGAACACAGCCATGCTCATTCATTTACATATTTTCTAATGGTTGCTTTCACACTACAGTGTTGTAACAGAAGCTGTATGTCCCACAAAGCCTAAAATATTTACAGTCTGGCCCCTTTACAGAAAATTTGTCTTCCCCTGCTCTAAATCCTTGCAGTGCTCAGAGCCTATCCCCTGAGAATTGTACCCTCCCACAAATAGGACAAAGGATGAGGAAGCCTTTTTTGCCTCGATGTTTTGTTTTTGGTTTTTTGTTTTTTTGACGCCCAGTGTCTCTCACAAGGGTACGTTGAAGAGAGCACAAAGTCAGTAGCTATTTTGATCCTGATGTTCCAAATGCAGTATCTTTGGTCGTGTGCGGCATTGCTGTGATTCAAGTTAATAAATTACCTCCACCTTCTCCACATTGTTTATCCACAGCATCTGCTTCCTCACAAGGAAGGCCTGGATCAGCTTCTGTAAGCTTGCCGAGCACAGTCACCACCAGCAGACAGCAGTTCGTAGAGAAACGCCTCAAGGGCATTTAATAACATTTGCAGCTTTGTGAACTGGAATGGTTTTCCAGAGAGCTGAGAGTCGATCTGAATGCTTTTCCCAATACTCTATGAACACCAGAGGCAGATAGCAGTGACGCCCAAGGACAGGAGGGTATGAAATTCAGGCACATGCCTGTTCTAGGTGCCCTGTTTTCCTTTGCATACCCGGAACTGGGTTTATACTATCTATCCTCATGCCAATTTCCAGGATTTGCAGCAAATTCGTAGCATAAAAATAAAAATCCAAATATAGAAGGCCAGATTCCTGCCCCACCGTGGTCAGTGGGAGAATTTGCACCTCCCTCCACGCCCCCATCGGGTTGTTGAAACAGGTGCTGTGGCCCCAGCTCCCACACCTGAGTGCTCTCTGTCCTTTCAAGGGTCTTACACTGATCTCCCAGATTGAAATCCAGCCTGCTAAGGTGTTTTGTTTGGCCTATACAATTTGTTTTGTCAATTTTTGAATTAGTTGCCAGCATTTAAAAATCAGGGGATGTCTTCTGAAATCTGCATGCGGGGCCTCTCTGGAAGCCATCGAAGATCTGGCATCGTGGCCTTGCATTCCCACCTGCCAGCAGTCGGCTGGCCCTGAGGAACAGCTGTAGCAGGTGCTCTCCCGCTAAGCCAGGGCCAGCTGTCTCCTGCTGCTCCACTCAGTTCCTTGTCTCAGGCCCCAGCCTCATTGCAACCTGCTGGGCCCACCTTTTCTAGGTGTTGCTCAGGTAGTTCTTCAGGGGTAGAGTCTTCTCTTCCGTGGTTCTTCAGTTGCAGGTAATTTTCAGTTGTCCACCTGCAGTGCTTATGGTCACAAAGCCACATACATTCATTTTGATCCAGACTGTGATTTGAGAAATCTTTTGTTTTATTTTGTTTCAGGTGCTATTAAAAGAACCCAAAATGTAGAAAGTGGGTACGTGGTTGTTATATCACTCTGTAGTTTTCTTGTTTGTTTGTTTTTTAAGCAGAATAAAACCAACTCAAACAATATGGAGGACTGATAACCAGGAGATCTTATTTGGTTCAAGGCTGAGCTTTATAATCCACCTTAATAGCTAAACTGGTTGTGTACCTGTTCTACTAAATACTATACTTAGCACCTTAAATGTGTTTCTGTCCTTTGCAATAATCTAGCAAGGAAGATTATATTTTTTAATTGTACAGATGAAGAAACTGTCCCATACAAAGTAAGAGAACTTGTTCTAAATTCCACAGCTGGTGACTAGATGAGTTTGATTTCAAATGCAGGTCTCCTGATTTAAAGTCTAGCTTCTCTCTGCTATCTCTATGAGCTTGGGTAAACCCTAGATGAGAATGAACTGTTTCCCTCCAGCTCTAAAATTATATGATTTCTAAAATAAACAGGCAAAATCTCTATTTTCTTCTTCTATAGGAAACAAAATTTTCAATTCATTAACTGAAAGCAGTACCTAGTATTCAGCCATCAAGGAGAACTATTTTCCCCTGCCTTTTTAGAGTTCAAGAACAAGAGGGCTATGTACATTGAAAAGTACTCGGTAGACAGCCATAGTGACTCAAGTTTCATGGTATATTCATTTTATGGTTTTACTGGATGAAACAGAATCAGATTACAAAGATCTCATTTGCAAAAGTTCTAAGAACCTTGTATGCCCTGTTGAAGAAGATTTTATTTTAACTTTAATCAGAATTCAATTTAAATAATTTAGAGTGTTTTTAGGAGGAATGCCTGTCTGAAATGTAATGTCTTCTTTTCTTAAACTATTAGATTGTATTGACTCAAAGGTTGAGTACATGTGAAAGACCCTGTCCCTTGGAACTGCTGCATAATAATGCTCAGCTTTAATTTCATATGAGACAAACACCTTCAGTTCAGAATACCATAAATATTAAAGTGGAAAACTGATTCTTTGGTACGTTATCATGTAACTCCAAACCTACATAATAATTCCATCACTTTCTCACCTTATATTTGACATTCCTTAGACTTTAGAAACATGTCTGTTGATTTCTCTTTTTCTATTTGATTTTCTTTATGGCAATATGATTGTCTTTGGCGATACGATGTCTATTAATTTTTTACCTTTACTATTCTGATTTTAAAATTAATTGCATTACTTCATTGAATTTTCAAATATACTGATTTAACTGAATTGTTCTGAGTCCTGTGTAGAAGGCACTGTGTGTGCTGTGGGACCATGTTATGGCAGCTCTGTACCTACCTCAGGGGGAGGCACAGTCTTGTCTGAAAGAAGCATCAATGTCCTTTCCTATTCCTTCTCAGCTTGGAGAAATGGCATTGCTCCTGTAAGGTTCAGATGAAACCAAACCTCTTCATCAAGCCTCTCTGATCCCCACTTGCTATCTCCCATCCTTTCCTCATTCATTTCTTCCTCGTTGGTGATCTTATAACATTTTTTTCTCCCAGATTTATTGAGATATAGTAGACAAAATTATATTTAAAATGTAAAATATAATGATTTGACACATACATTGAGTTAATTGAGTTAACGCATCTTTTGCATTAACACATCCACCACCTCACATACTTATCTTTTTAAAAATGTTTTCTTTTTAGTGAGAACACTTAAGTTCTACTCTCTTAGTCAATTTCATTTATACAACACAGTTCATCAGCTATAATCACCATATCAGATATTAGGTCCTTAGATCTTATTTTTTTCGTAACTGGAAGTTTGTACCCTTTTACCAGCCTCCATTTCCACCTCCTAGCACCAGGTAATCACCATTCAACTCTTATTTTTATTCTTTTTTAGATTCATCATGTAAGTGGTATCTTGTAATATTTGTCCTTCTGTGACTGGCTTATTTCACTTCACATAATGCTCTCCAGTTTTATCCATGTTGATGAAAAATGGCAAGATTTCCTTCTTTTTCTAAGGCTGAATAGTATTCAAATATAGATACAGATATATCACATTTTCTTTACCCATTCATTTGTTGACAGACACTTAAGCTGTGAATACTTTGGCTTGTGAATAATGCTACAATGAATACAGGAGTACAGATATCTCTTCAAGATAATGATTTTGTTTGCTTCTAGATATATGCCTAGAAGTGGATTGCTAGGTCACAGGGTACCTCAATTTTTTATTTTCTTGAGGCACCTCCATACTGTTTTCCAAAGCAGCTGTGCCAGTTTACATTCCCACCAGTAGTGAGGGTCCCCTTTTCTCACATTCTCACCAGCATGTTGTCTCGTCTTTTTGATAGTAACCATTCTAATAGGTATGGAGTTCAAAACACTTTTTATACCTTAAAACGCCCTTCGTGCATTTTATCACAGTTGTATATAGTTCTGCGAACTCCTTGTGAGTAGATATATTTTTCTTACCCCACCTTGAATGCTAGGTAAACACGATACTTGTCACACAGTAAGTGCTTATAAAGGGGCAGAGGTTGAAACCATGCAATTACAAAATACTTGTGTTTTATCACAAATCATTTTGTATCATAGGATCTCGATATGATGAGAATCTTTTTTTTTCCATCTTGTTGCAGACCATCGAAAGTAGTCAAAATGTACTTTTTGTTTAAATTTTCATCTCACTCAAAAGAACTTCTCATTTAATTTCAGATACTTTCTTGGCCCTTATGTATATCTGCCTTATTATATGGTGATAAAATAACTAAAAACCTTCTGGGGCAAGATTTTACACATTCACTCCTACTACTCTACCAGCCTGGGTATGGGGAGGTTTCCTGCCCCGGGTACTAGCCTGTAGCTAAACAAGAGGACTACACCCTTTCCTTCTGAGAGTCGGGGTGTAATGCCCAAGCCACATGCTCTACGATACATAGATGTGCCCCTCCCCTCAAGGTGCTCTGATAAGAGATACGAGGACCTGGCGTACAAGCACCCACCTTTTGCATAGGGAAGACAGCAGTAATTGCCAGTAAGAATTTGGGCAAATAAGCACAACATGAAATGCAAGTCATTTTCATAGTGTATAGTATTCTTACAAATCTTAATTAAGATAATGCAGCACTAGGAGACCCAACTCATAATAGTTCTCAGCTGATGTTAGCTGGATCCCTAAGGTCCAAGTAAAGGGTGACGGTGTTTCAGAGAGAGGAGATATATCTGCCCAAGGTCGGTGAAGGTTTCAGGAAAAGTTGGGGTTTAGTTGGGGCCTTAGAGCTGGATAAAGAGAATATGTTCTGACCTTAGTTTCTAGAAAGGGAGGAAGAATGGACGGATGAGAACAACCAAAGCCTCCATTTTACATGCATAACGTTTATACAAATTCCATTAATTGATAGTTAATTATTATGCATAATAAAATTAAGTCTCCTGGAAGACTGCATCGGTCCAGGAATATATGCGTTCCTGGTATCTGGGGAATGCCATCCACCTTATTTTGACAGATGGAATTCAGAGCTGGGAAAATCTAGGCTATTTTTGGCCTTCACGCTGTATTTTGTTTATCGCCATTCTGCTTCATACAGACACATCACCTCGTGCAACCTGATCTAAGGTGTTAACCACAGAGCACCCCTGTCTTTACTGTTCTTCCAGCCAAGTCACAGTTTATCAAGTATAATAATCTCTAATTTTTCTTTGAAAGTACTACTTCTACATTTTCCCAACACATTTTATTAATTTGATAATTACAACATAACAATAAATACAAATAGCCTCCTAAAAACTTCTAGGACTGCAGTGATAAAGGGAAAAAGAAGGGAGTGAAACTTCTATTTCTGAATGTTTTTAATCTTGGAATAAATACCTAATGAAAAAATCATAGATTCCTGTTTTAGAATAGAGCCTCAAGATTGTAGTTGGATGGCTTTTTAGCTTTCAACACTGGGGCAGTTATTTAACATATATAAATGGCTAGCTATACACATATATGCACAAATCTTATTTTTCTTTGTTTATTTCTTAGAGCACTAAAGTCATTTCTCCTACCTTTAACTGCCCTGCTCATCAAAGGCCATAGTGACTGCTTTTGAATTCCTTTAAGTCATTTGCAATTCTAAGACTCTTATGTGGGGTAAGGACAGGGATCACAGCTCCCTCGCCTGTCTTTAGCAATTTGCTCTTAGCTTTGGCTTTGCCAGTTAAATGTGTATTTACACAGGCGACAGAGTAAGGTTACATTGCCCTATTTACTGCCTAGTCCTTTAATGATGACCTTACATCTGTCTTTCAACTGTTCCTCTTTTTGGGATCCTAGAAGCAAAGAGATAGAGGGACAGAGACAACAGACATCATCTAATATCATCTCTACATTTTACAGACAAGAGAAGGGATTTTAAAAGGCTATACCTTGACCAGGGTGGCCAGCCAGTTAGTGATTTACAAAGACTACAGAGGAACTTATATATGAAAACATTTAACATATTTCAGTAATAATTTATTGGCACTTGGGGATAGAATAGTTTTAACAGCCACATTGTGATTGCTTTACACTTGTTATATCTCAGGCTTTCATCATGCTCACGGTATGGTACTGTATTTGGAGCACATCTTAGAACTAAGAGAAATAAGGTCAAGAGTCGAAGGGACGCAGCAATCCCCAGTCATGGTCCAGGGGAATGGTTGGCATGAGGCCTCAGAGATCATACACCAGATAGATAGGGCATA
Organism: Phataginus tricuspis; assembly: GCA_029783875.1. Classification (NCBI taxonomy): domain Eukaryota; kingdom Metazoa; phylum Chordata; class Mammalia; order Pholidota; family Manidae; genus Phataginus; species Phataginus tricuspis. Next base: position 16,978,005 of record JAQQAC010013566.1, read on the forward strand.
AGAATAAGAATCCAGTAGATAATTGGCATGTTAGAGTTTTACCCATGGTTTGTGGAGCTTAAGCCACCTTGTAGAGTACAGGGATAAAGGATGGTGACTCGTAAGGGCACACCATAATGTCAGACAGGTGCTTGGGAAGGCAACTCCTATGGGGGACCAAGACCAAGGCCCAATCCTGCCTCAAACCCCAGTTCTTTGTCTGCCATTAGGAAGGTGCGTAAGGAATTCAGAAAGTGGGGAGCACATATCTTACTATAATGCACTGGGCATGGGGCCAGACCCCACCGGAGAGGATATCACACCAAAGCAGGCCTGCCTGCACACCTTTAATCTCTGTTAGCAAAAAGATACTGTTCTCTGGAAGCTGACCCACCCGAACCCTCCTCCAAGGAGAAAAGGGCTCAGGACAGAAGGGACTTGCTAACTTATGACCTGGGGCGCAGTGGGGGAATGTAGGACTGGGACCCTCTTGTCCAGCAAAAGGACATTATGTAGCAGCACAGCTCTGAGCAGCCTTGGGGCCAGCACCGTGGGCTGGAGAGTAGGAGTAGGAATGGGCTAGGACAGCCTAGGAACCCCCAGTCTTAAGCAGAATTACCCCAGTACCTGAGGCTAGACATGAGATGGGCGCTCGCCAGGAGGAGATGAGTCTCCTGGGGATGAGAAATCTGGAGGAGCAGGAAAGGGCCCAGACAGCTGAGGGCTGGGAGTAACCACCCCAGGCCTATTTAGATTCTCGGAATGAGCTAAAAATCAGAGGCAGTTTCCAGTTATATAAGGCACTGAAATGAATGTGTCTCTCATGTCCAAATGACCGCAGTGATAGTAGGCATTCCCTCTGTAAATCTATTAACTTTCTTAATGATCGAATGAAGAATTTTTGTATGTTTCTTGTGACAAGCTTTTGGTTTTTGAGAGAGAAACAAAGCACAGAACAGTTGCAAATAAACCAAATGTTATTTATTTCTATGTGTGTCTTTTCTCTCCTGTGTGAGAGAAATGCTGACAAGAATCAGAGAAAGAAAATATCATCTTCGGAAATTAAGGAAGGTAATCCTGGGCCAAACTGGAAAGGTTTGGGGTCTGAAACCAGACTGCCCCCCGAGGGGGGACAATAATGGTGTGGCTTGCAGGTATTGCAAAAAAGTTACAGTCCAAGAGGCAGAGTGCAGGTGCCCTGTGGTCTGGGCAGGACATCATGAGTCTGGGTGCAGGAGGAAGCAGGGGAGCTCTTGGGAAAACAAGAGTCAGACCCACAGGCTTGGGACCGGACTTCAGAGAGAACCAGGCTCTTAGGAATTTGGTCCTATAAGAAATGGGGGCACTGGGAAGGCTACAAAATAGGCAATGAGACCCATGGGAATGAGGCCCAAGCCCAGTTAACAGAAAGGGAACCTGAAATAGGAGCATAAGTAGAGATTATATTAGACTTAACACAGAGATCCCAGGTTTGGAATAGAGAGACTAGTTCTTTCCTGCCCAACGTGAAGATTGGCCTAGGCAGGGGCAGGGTAAATGCTGCCCTAAGGGAGAGGTGCCATTCCTGTCCGCACTTTACAGAGGGGGATACTAAAGCTTCACAGTCTGCCTAACCCCACCTCTCCCAGGCAGGGAGCAGGAACCAGGCAGTGTGGCTCCAGGCACAGTGCTCTGATCCCTGATCCCGATCTTTTAGGCCATGACCTTAGGGAAGGGCAGGAGGTCTGTGGAGCCCTGTTGTGTTGCAGGCATGGTGTTAGGCATTTCAAACATACTTTTGCATTTATTCTTTACAATCCCCCTTGAGATAAGTTCTGTCACTCTAACTGCAGATGAGAACATGTAAGTTCTTGCTCAGTGCTGTATAGCTGGGTAAGTCAGACAGAGTCTGCATGTTGCCCTGTGGGACGGACCCCAAAGCCCGCTACTCCATTATGGACTACTTTAAGAACTTCTCATGTCCTGAGTTTCAGCTGTAAACAAGAACTAAGCTGTTTTCTACATAGGAAATTCTTTGATTTCTAAGCAATTTAGTCAAACGGTCAAATGTACAAGGTTAAAAGGTGTAAGTACAAAGCGTTCTTAGAAAAGAAGAATGAGATATTTCTGTGAATGTTAAGATTTCAGGATTGCTCCTGAGTGACGTGCCAGGTGAGCATGCACTTTTGGTCAGACTTGGGTTCAAATCCCAGCATCACCACTGGCCATACAGAGCACCATGGACATCAGCTTATTTCCTTGTCCGGGACATGAGGATAACATTATCTTTTAAAAGGTTATCATGGACATTCAATATGATAGAATATAACCTGCCCAGCCTAGTGGCAGAGAGCATAGTAGACGCTCAGCTCAACTTAGTTCTCATCACACCCATCTCATACTATCTGTCATATCCCCAAGGCTGCCCCACACGCTTATGATCTGGTCCCTTATCCATCCCTGCCCTTCTCATTCTCAGCCAGCAGCTTTTCATTGCACAGAGCAACTTCCCACAGTTCTTCTCTCCTCCGTCCTCTCTCATCTGATTCCCATCTTCAACTCCAAGTGGTAAAATAACCTGACACAAAGTTCTAGTGTCCACAGATTTACATCTTGCACCACTTTTTCTCATAAGCATAAGAATTTTCGTTCAGGCATGCTAAAATTGGGACTCATTTCTATTGGGAATAATTAGATAAAGGGGGACCTGGCCATTTAGAATTTAAAAGGGAGAATATCTACCCTGCTTTGGCAAGCTAAGCAGGTAACTCAAAGCCTGCCATTATTATCTCAAGCCTACACATTATCTGCTTTTGTGAGACAATGCTGGGACCCGGGAGGCAGCAGTCAACGGCTCTGAGTTATAAAATCAGAAAGGTGTGGAATATTTGCACGGAGGACCAGAAAGAAATCACTCAGAATGTCTTCAGTTGTTCTCACTTGGCTAATGAGTGCATGTTGAAGCAATTAAGATATGGGAAACCACGTATGGGACAAGGGAGTAACAGAGACGAGGATGATTAATGGGGAATTGTATCTCCTAACAACCCTCTTTTAAAAGAATCATTTGAATTCTGTGCTTAACGAGTCCCTTTGTCTACTCCAGCATATCTTCTGTTAAGCTGCCAGAGTAGACTCCCTAAAACACAAATTAGACCTGGACCGGCTTCCCCATTGCCTGAAGATTCATATCCAGGCTACACAGCTGTGCACCGCAAGTCCTCACAGTCTTATTTTTACTGTCTCCAGACACCCTCCTATTGCTCCCGCCATACCACATTCACCCATCCCTAAATATATGACACCCTTCGACAACATTAATTTTTGTAATATGTTGTTTCTCTGGTTAGAAAACCCCTCCAGCTCCCTTTCCAGCCAACAAACATTCCTCGAGAAGCTGGCCTAACGCTATTTCTGTTAGGAAGCCCTTTCTGACTTCTGAGGCAAAAATGGTCGCTGCATCGCCCATGTTTCCCTAGCACTCAGTCCATGCTCTAGGGCTTCGTTTGCTTAAGGCCCTTCTCCCCCATCGGACCTTGTGAGTCCCTCAAAGATAGGGGTCTTTATTCATCTCCCAGCCCCGGGGGGGATCACGATAAGTGACATATAATAGCCACCTAATAATTAATTGTGGGAATAACTAGGGAAGAGCAAGCAGACTTATTGAAATAATAGCACCTAACTGAACAAACAGAACATATTTACTGTGCTTAAAAAAATGTGTCCTAGAAAACCTGTAGAAAGACACAGAGACATTGATAACGGTGGTTGACTAGGGGAAGGGAAGTGGGCGGCCAGCGGAGAGGGGAGGGAGAGAGAACCTTTTCACCGTGTGGCCCCATCACCTCTTGAATTCTGTGCCATGTGTATGCATTATATCATTATATGCCCAAAGCTAGTCCAACTTAGTACGTGTGTGGCATATGAGCAAAACAACTTCATAGCAAATGCTTTCATAATTTCTTTTCTAGCAAAAATTTAGATTGTTAGTAAAAGTTTATAAGGCAGTTGTCCTCTGTTAACAATACAACCCTCACCTGGGTGTCATTTTGGGTTTAGACCAAAGGGTGTTTGGGAACCAGGCTGTGCCTGAGATGACGCCTGAGGCCCCACTGAGCTGTGCTGAGACCCTCATATCTTCACCACCAGTTTTGAGGCCAGAGGGGCTGAACAAGAGTCCCTTCTCTCTGCCTGGGCTTCATTTCTGCTTTTGAGATCTTTGGGAATTCTCTGGTTAGGCAAAGATGAATGAAATCTGATCATTGAGAACCCAGCACCCAGGATTTTTCAATTCTTCAGGGCTGTGCTCGCGTTTGTTTCAAGGCCTGGGCTTTAGAAGTACATTTGGATCAGGCTGCAGGCGGTGGATAGGCACTATGGAAGTGTGCCACCCTCTGCACGGTTCAGCTGAGGCTTAGACTCGCAGGTGCGCCAAACCTCGTGCAGCTTCCTTTTCCAAGAGTCAAAGTAGTTAGTGATGTTTTAATGCATGAGTTATCCTTTATGCAGCAGCCTAAATGTTTTCCACTGCAAAGATTCTGTTCCTGTTCCATTTTACCCTCTAGAAGGAGACTTCTAATATGTATGGAGCCGTGGAAAGAGCATGTACTGTAATGAAAGAGCTCCAAGTATGAATCAGCTAAGCTAGCCACACGATTAAACCTCTCTGTGTCTTCATTGACAAAATGGGGTAATATGACCCAGCTCATAGGGTCTTCCGCATGGGATTATTTAATTAAGGATTAAATTGTTTGATTGGTAAAGCACCTGTTACATAATAGGAATTCAACAAATGTTAGTTCCCTGCTCACTGCCCTGAATAACTTAATAGTTTATCTAGATAACAGATGTTTTTGCATAGTGAAGTACAACTATGTTAAATTCCTACTGTTGAATGTGTGTAGGATGTAAATCACTCCTCTTGAAAAAATGTTCCTTGTTCCTTGTCGATAACTTATTTGTCCTTTCTTACTGCACATCATAATAAAATGTTCCTCAAGGTTAAAGGCTTATAGCACTTGGCTTTTGTCACTTAATATTTTCTTTGGTTATCTTTCACTAAACTATGCAGAGTTCCTCAGTTAAGTCATGGTAATTAGAAGTCATATTTTTTTAAATGAAAAACGAACACCTCTCACACTGAGAAGAGTGTTTATCTGGGAATTTTGTGCTTACCCACACGGGAAGAACTCTTAAAACACTGCAGGGAAAAAATAAGTCCAATCGGTCTCCTAAATTAAATCTTAGAATCCGAAAAACATAACTTCAAAAGATGTGTGTTTAAAGGTGGCAAAGGCAACCTCTACTTAATTTTCCAACGAGTGTTCCCCCCTCCCTGGCATTTTAAAGCATGTTAATCCAGGCTCCCTCATAAACCCCGGCAGCGGGGGATCATTGTCCAGGGTTTTATTATGGGCAGCCTGGACTGGCTTAAACTGAGCAAAGGAAGTTAATTATCAAATGTTTTAGCTAGCTCTGACAATGAATAACCAGCTCTTGCTGGACACTGTCTTACTCACCGTGCAGCATTATAAGATGTAGGGAGGGAGGATGGGAAATCGCCCATCAGAATGCGCAAGGGGGGAATTTGCTGGGACCGCCCTGATCTGTTTCCCAGGTTGTCAGAACCAGTTCAAGAGCAGTTAAACAAGGTTATGTAAGTGACATGTGATGGAGCCCAAAATAGTGACTGCAAACACAGGCGGCTGTTGCTGGGCAGTTGTCTACTGCTTTAAAAAAAAAAAAAAAAACGAAAGAAATCCTCCAGCAGGACAACAAATGGGCCTTTAAAAATCAAAAAGTTAACAACAAGTTAATGTTAGAAGGGAGGTGGTGAAGTTGCCTCTCTGAATGAATGACTCTTTGTAAAAAAGGAAACTTACATTGTACACGTCTGCTGCTTCTGAAGTATCCATCAGGGTAGTTAAGTGAAGAGGACTCTTAAAAATTTGGTTCCCTGCAAGAACAAAACAGCAGCAGACTCCGAGAACCCAAGAACGGACTAACAGTTACCAAAGGGAAAGGGACTGGGGAGGATGGGTGGGAAGGGAGGACAAGGGGGAAAAAGGGGCATTACGATTAGCAGACGTAATGTTGGGGGGGCACGGGGAGGGCTGTACAACTCAGAGAAGACAAGTAGGGATTCTATAGCCTCTCACTACGCTGATGGACAGTGACTGTAATGGGGTAGGTGGGGGGGACCTGATGAAGGGGGGGAGTTTAGTAACCATCATGTTGCACATGTAATTGTAGATTAATGATACCAAAATTTTTAAAAAAAGAATAGAGAATTTGAAAAAAAATACTTTGGTTCCCTGCTCAACGGCAGCGTGCCCACGTTTTAATGATCAGCAACAACAGCCAAGCCATCAGTTTCGCTAATGGCTGTGGGCATATAACAAATTATTGAGCAATATATCATTCAGATAGTGATAAATATTAATCCATCTTACAAATTACTGTCCCTTTTAGCTAAGCTCTCTTGTAGCTTCCACGTGTGAAAAAGAAAATTACATTTCATGTAACATGGAAAGCATGAAAATAAGGTTTTAAAGGAAAACAAGATTCTATGGTGAAATCTCTTTGACAGATTATATTTTAAAAGGAAACCAAAACAACAGAAAATGGGCTTAAAATATGTCTTAACTGTCATTAAGAGGTTTGCACCTCAATATTTGGATTCCCACAGTGAGCATGTCCTCTGGGTTCCCTCCCTTTAACATGATGCAGATTTGGGGAGTCAGGAATCAGGGAGTGGGATTCTGGGAAAGTGGGGGAAGGGGGACCCATGGGACTCTTGCAGGATGTGGCTCAGGGGAACTCAGCTTGGTCTCCTGCCCCTAATGTTGAGATCTGAGTATCAGGGACTCTTGTGCTTGGCTCCTTCTTCATCTCTGAGGAAGCTGTGAAATAGCACTTCATTTGCCCACCCAGATTCTGAACAAATTGAAAAATAAAAAAAGGAATGGGTGGTGGAAGATATAGTATCAACACATTTGGGCAAATCCATTGAAGGATATGGCTTAGTGGTAAGAGCAGAAAAGCGGGGGCAGGTACCAGAGCCCCAGAATGAGCTGCAGGTCTAGGCAAGGCTGGATCAGGACAGACCCCCAGGTCTGCAGGCTGCACCTGCTCCCTGAGGGCATTCCCCCACAGAAGGAAGAGGATGGTTCTGAGATAAGTAAGTCAGATTTATTCTTCTCACACTGACTCACCAAGGCAGCATGAATAAAAGAGGGAGAGACCGAGGCCTGCAGCGGGGCACCCACAGAGCTGCCTCCCCACCAAGAGGGATGGGGGCAGAAGTCCTCCCCTGAAGGGCCCCCCTGAGGCCCGGGCCCAGCTTCTTCGGGGGATGGGAATAGAATGGGGTCCAGGGGCTCATTCTCTCTTTCTCCAGTTGGTCCTGCCTGTGTAAGAAGCCGTCCTTCCAGCACGTCCTGACAATTCAGTTGTTCAGAACGTAGAGCTTTGGGCATTCTGTCCAGCCTCACTTGAATCACTCTAATCCTCTGACACATTACATGCTGCTCATAGGATCCGATTCAGCCACCTCCTTCTCTGCACATCTTCTTTAAAGATTCAAAAAGGCATTTGGAGGTGTTCACCATGGCATTGTAGCTTCCAAAGAACCTGCTTCTTTCCATATCTAATTTTTCCTGAGAACTTTAGCATTTCACTTGACGAAAGGACACTCCCCTGATTATAAGCCTTGCTTGTGGCCTAATCCCCCAGGGAATAGGAGAGGAGATTTTATTTTTCCAGATGTAGCTAGAGGAGCAGAACATGGCTGGCAGTTGGAGGAAGTGTGCATAGCCATAGATACCACTGAATGTGAAAGTAGGTAAGCCAGAGAAAAGCAGAAGGAGGACTCCTTCCTAAGGTCAAGAAAGATGTGCCACAGGGGCCAGTGGCACCGGCTGAGCACCAGCTGGGTCAGGAGGTGCACTGCTGGCTGCACGCTGCACCACCATCTGCAGTCTTAGGATGCCTCTAGGAACAGTGTTGAGGACTGACCTGTATGTCTCCACCTGTGAACAGAGTTACAAATACACAAAATGACCAATCTCCTGAGTTTTTCCATTTTTTTAAATATGCCACAAAATATATTGTCTTTCATACTGATAATAACACCAGTAAAAATAGCAAGCTGGTGTCGCCGTATCGGGTTCCTCTGACCACAGTTTTGCTTACTTTTCCTGCAATGGCACTAACCCCGTCTTGGAGCTCTGCCCCCTCCCATCTTTGTGCCCCAGTGGTTCAGTGTCACTTTGAATAAGGTACATAAGCTTTTGGACTTGAATGTTTAAGTAGCGAAGGGCCCTAGAGGCCTTTAATCCGATAAGCACATCAGGATCGTGATCCGAGATCTCTGTGCAGGCTATATGGAGGACGGAGGCTCACAAGCTGAGCGTACCCTCCGAAGGGCCCCAGGTTCCCACTGCAGCACCTGCAGGTCACAAAGGGCACAGCTTGGCGGGCAGCCCAGGGGACCCTTCTGTTCATTTCGACCGGAGTAGCTCTTCTCTTTCTGGCTTAATATATTGAGGTCTGTGTAAGAATTAATTTTTTTAGACAGCTTTTAATTTAAAGTTTAAGAATCACGTGCTTTAGAATAGACAACTTTCTAGAAAAATACAACCTTCCAAGATGGACCCAGAAAGAAACAGAAAATGTGAACAGACCAATTACCAGCAATGAAATTGAATTGGTAATCAAAAATTTACTGAAAAACAAAACCCCTGGACCATATGGCATCACTGCTGATTTTTTTTTAATTTAAAAAATGTTACTTTTTATTTTGAAATAATTTTATACTTACAAACGGTTGTAAAAATGACACAGAGACTTCCTGTTTATCTTTTAGTTTCCCCAATAGTCAACACTCTACGTAACTGCAGTACCACGGTCAAATTGTACAACACATTGTACTACAGTTATGTAAGGCACCAACTATTGGGGGCACTGAGTGAAAGATACTGGATTTTTTTTTTTTGGTATCGTTAATGTACAATCACTTGAACAACATTATGGTTACTAGACCCCCTATTATCAAGTCCCCCACCACATACCCCACTACAATCACTGTCCATCAGCGTAGTAAGATGCTATAGAGTCACTACTTGTCTTCTCTATAAATACTACATTTCCCATGTCCCCCACTGCTGCATTACATGTGCTAATCGTAATGCCCCCTTTCCCCCCTTATCCCCTCCCTTCCCGCCCACCCCCCCCAGTCCCTTTCCCTTTGGTAACTGTTAGTCCATTCTTGGGTTCTGTGAGTCTGCTGCTGTTTGTTCCTTCAGTTTTTCCTTTGTTCTTATGCTCCACATATGAGTGAAATCATTTGATACTTGTCTTTCTCCGCCTGGCTTATTTCACTGAGCATAACACCCTCTAGCTCCATCCATGTTGTTGCAAATGGTAGGATTTGTTTTCTTCTTATGGCTGAATAATATTCCATTGTGTATATGTACCACCTCTTCTTTATCCATTCATCTAATGATGGACACTTAGGTTGCTTCCATTTCTTGGCTATTGTAAATAGTGCTGCGATAAACATAGGGGTGCATATGTCTTTTTCAAACTGGGCTGCTGCAGTCTTAGAGTAAATTCCTAGGAGTGGAATTCCTGGGTCAAATGGTATTTCTATTTTTAGTTTTTTAAGGAACCTCCATACTGCTTTCCACAATGGTTGAACTAGTTTACAGTCCCACCAGCAGTGTAGGAGGGTTCCCCTTTCTCCACATCCTCGCCAACATTCGTTGTTGTTTGTCTTTTGGATGGTAGCCATCCTAACTGGTGTGAGGTGATATCTCACTGTGGTTTTAATTTGCATTTCCCTGATGATTAGCGATGTGGAGCATCTTTTCATGTGCCTGTTGGCCATTGCAATTTCTTCTTTGGAGAAGTGTCTGTTCAGCTCCTCTGCCCATTTTGTAATTGGCTTATTTGCTTTTTGTTTGTTGAGGTGCATGAGCTCTTTGTATATTTTGGATGTCAACCCTTTATCAGATATGTCATGTATGAATATATTCTCCCATACTGTAGGATGTCTTTTTGTTCTACTGATGGTGTCCTTTGCTGTACAGAAGGTTTTTAGTCTGATAAAGACTCACTTGTTCATTTTTGCATTTGTTTCCCTTGCCCGGGGAGATATGTTCATGAAGAAGTAGCTCATGTTTATGTCCAAGAGATTTTTCCCTATATTTTTTTCGAACAGTTTTATGGTTTTATGACTTATACTCAGGTCTTTGATCCATTTTGAGTTTACTTTTGTGTATGGGGTTAGACAGTAATACAATTTCATTCTCTTACATGTATCTGTCCAGTTTTGCCAACACCAGCTGTTGAAAAGGCTGTCGTTTCCCCATTGTATGTCCATAGCTCCTTTATCATATATTAATTGACCATATATGCTTGGGTTAATATCTGGGCTCTCTATTCTGTTCCACTGGTCTATGGGTCTGTTCTTGTGCCAGTACCAAATTGTCTTGATTACTGTGGCTTTGTAGTAGAGCGTGAAGTCAGTGAGCATAATTCCCCCTGTTTATTCTTCCTTCTCAGGATAGCTTTGGCTACTCGGGGTCTTTTGTCCTTCCATATGAATTTTAAAACTATTTGCTCTACTTCATTGAAGAATGCTGTTGCTATTTTGGTAGGGATTGCATTAAATCTGTAGATTGCTTTAGGCAGGATGACCATTTTGACAATATTAATTCTTCCTAGCCAGGAGCATGGGATGAATTTCCATTTATTAGTGTCTTCTTTAATTTCTCTTAAGAGTGTCTTGTAGTTTTCAGGGTATAGGTCTTTCATTTCCTTGGTTAGGTTTATTCCTAGGTATTTTATTCTTTTTGATGCGATTGTGAATAGAATTGTTTTCCTGATTTCTCTTTCTGCTAGTTCACCGTTACTGTGAAGGAATGAAACATATTTCTGTGTATTAATTTTGTATCCCAAAACTTTGTGAATTCAAATATTAGATCTAGTAGTTTTGAAGTGAATTCTTTAGGGTTTTTTATATACATTATCATGTCATCTGCAAACAGGGACAGTTTGACTTCTTCATTACCAATCTGGATGCCTTTTATTTCTTTGTGTTGTCTGATTGCCATGGCTAGAATCTCCAGAACTATGTTGAATAAAAGTGGGGAGAGTGGGCATCCTTGTCTTGGTCCCGATCTTAAAGGAAGAGCTTTCAACTTCTCGCTGTTAAGTATAATGTTGGCTGTGGGTTTGTCACATATGGTCTTTATTGTGTTGAGATACTTTCCCTCTATACCCATTTTATTCAGAGTTTTTATCATGAATGGATGTTGAATTTTGTCGAATGCTTTTTCAGCATTTATGGATATGATCATGTGGTTTCTGTCCTTCTTTTTGTTGATGTGGTGGATGATGTTGATGGATTTTTGAATGTTGTACCATCCTTGCATCCCTGGGATGAATCCCACTTGATCATGATAGATGATCTTTTTGATGTGTTTTTGAATTCGGTTTGCTAATATTTTGTTGAGTATTTTTGCATCTGTGTTCATCAGGGATATTGGTCGGTTATTTCCTTTTTTGTGATGTCTTTGCCTGGTTTTGGTATTAGAGTGATGTTGGTCTTTTAGAATGTGTTTGGGAATATTCCCTCCTCCTCTACTTTGTGGAAAACTTTAAGGAGGATGGGTATTAGGTCTTTACTAAATGTTTGATAAAATTCACCAGTGAAACCATCTGGTCCAGTCATTTTGTTCTTAGGCAGTTATTTGATTACCAATTCAATTTCTTTGCTGGTAATTGGTCTATTCAGATTTTCTATTTCTTCCTGGGTCAGCCTTGGAAGGTTGTATTTTTCTATAAAGTTGTCCATTTCTTCTAGGTCATCTAGTTTGTTAGCATATAAGTTTTCATAGTATCTCTCATAATTCTCTGTATTTCTGTGGTGTCTGTAGTGATTTTTCCTTTCTCATTTCTGATTCTGTGTATGTGTGTAGCCTTTCTTCTTTTCTTGATAAGTCTGGCCAAGGGTTTATCTATTTTGTTTATTTTCTTGAAGAACCAGCTCCTGCTTTCATTGATTCTTTCTATTGTTTTATTTTTCTCAATCATATTTATTTATGCTTTAATCTTTATTATGTCCCTCCTTCTACTGACTTTGGGCCTCATTTGTTCTTCCTTTTCTAGTTTCATTAATTGTGAGTTTAGACTATTCATTTGGGATTGATCTTCTTTTCTGAGGTAGGCCTGTATTGCAATATGTTTCCCTTTTGGCATGGCCTTTGCTGGTCCCACAGATTTTGTGGTGTTGAATTATTGTTGTCATTTGTCTCCATATATTGCTTGTTCTCTGTTTTTGTTTGGTCATTGATCCATTAATTATTTAGGAGCATGTTTTTAAGCCTCCATGTGTCTGTGGGCTTTTATGTTTTCTTTGTGTAATTTATTTCTTGTTTTATACCTTTGTGATCTGAGAAGCTGGTTGGTACAATTTCAATCTTTTTTAATTTACTGAGGTTCTTTTTGTGGCCTAGTATATGATCTATTCTTGAAAATGTTCCATGTGCACTTGAGAAGAATGTGTATCCTGTTGCTTTTGGATGGAGTGTTCTGTAGTTGTCCGTTAGTTCCATCTGTTCTAATAGGTTGTTCAGCCTCTGTCTCTATTTATTTTCTGTCTGGTAGATCTGTCCTTTGGAGTAAGGGGTGTGTTGAAGTCTCCTAAAATGAATGCATTGCATTCTGTTTCCCCCTTTAATTCTGTTAGTATTTGTTTCACATACGTAGGTGATCCTGTGTTGGGTGCATAGATATTTATAATAGTTATATACTCTTGTTGGACTGACCCCTTTATCATTATGTATTGTACTTCCTTGTCTCTTGTTACTTTCTTTGTTTTGAAGTCCATTTTGTCTGATACAAGTACTGCAACTCCTGCTTTTTTCTCCCTATTAGTTGCATGAAATATCTTTTTCCATCTGTTTACTTTCAGTCTGTGTATTTCCTTGGGTTTGACATGAGTCTCTTGTAGGCAGCATATAGATGGGTCTTGTTATTTTATGCATTCAGTAACTCTATTTCTTTTGATTGGTGTATTCAGACCATTTACATTTAGGGTGATTATCGATAGGTATGTACTTATTGGCATTGCAGGCTTTAGATTCCTGGTTACCAAAGGTTCAAGGGTAATTCCCTTACTATCTAACAGTCTAATTTAACTCACTTCATATGCTATTACAAACACAACCTAAAGCTTCTTTTTTTCTTCCTCCTCCATTCTTTATATGTTATGAATCATATTCTGTACTCTTTGTCAAGCCCTTGGGTGACATCTATTTAGCCTTAGGAATACTTCCATCTATAGGAGTCCCTCCAAAATGCACTGTAGAGGTGGTTTGTGGGAGGTAAATTCTCTCAGCTTTTGCTTATCTGAAAATTGTTTAATCCCTCCTTCAAATTTAAATGATAACCATGCCAGGTAGAGTATATGTGGTTCAAGGCCCTTCTGCTTCATTGCATTAAATATATCATGCCCCTCCCTTCTGGCCTGTAAGGTTTCTATTGAGAAGTCTGATGATAGCCTGATGGGTTTTCCTTTGTATGTGATCTTTTTTATCTCTCTAACTGCTTTTAAAAGTCTGTCTTTTTCTTTGATCTTTGCCATTTTAATTATTATATGTCTTGATGTTGTCTTCCTTGGGTCCATTGTGTTGGGAAATCTGTGCACCTCCATGGCTTGAGAAACTATCTCTTTCCCCAGATTGGGGAAGTTTTCAGCAATTACCTCCTCAATGACACTTCCTATCCCTTTTTCTCTCTCTCCTTCTAATACCACTATAATGCGAATATTGTTCTGTTTGGATTGGTCACACAGTTCTCTCAATATTCTTTCATTCTTAGAGATTCTTTTTTCTCTCTGTGCCTCAGCTTCTTTGTATTCCTCTTCTCTAATTTCTATTCCATTTAGCATCTCTTCTACTACATCTAATCTGCTTTTAAATCCCTCCATTGTTTGTTTCATTTCAGATATGGAATTTCTTAATGATTGAATCTCTGACTTAAATTTGTTCCTAAGTTCTTGAATATTTTTCTGTACCTCTGTAAGCATGTTTATAATTTTTATTTTGAACTCTCTTTCTGGAAGATTGGTGAGTTCAGTTTCATTTAGCCCTTTTTCTGGGGTTTGTGAGATTTTGGTCTGAACCATGTTCTTTTGACGTTTCATATTTCTGTGTGGTGCCCACTAGTGCGCAGAAACTCTAATATAAAAAAACAGGCAGAGACACCACAAAAAAAGAAAATTACAGACCAATATCCCTGATGAACATAGGTATAAAAATACTCAACAAAATACCAGCAAACCAAATTCAAAAATACATCAAAAAGATCATCCATCATGATCAAGTGGGATTTATTCCAGGGATGCAAGGATAGTACAATATTCAAAAATCGATCAACATCAGACACCACATCAACAAAAAGGACAAAAATCACATGACCACCTCAATAGATGCTGAAAAAGCATTTGACAAAATTCAACACCCATTAATAACAAAAACTCTCAGTGAAATGGGTATACAGGGCAAGTACCTCAACATATACTACAAACCCATAGCCAACATGATACTTAACAGAAAAAAGCTAAAAACTTTTCCTCTGAGATCAGGAACAAGACAAGGATGCTCACTCTCCCCACTTTTATTCAACATAGTACTGGAGGTCCTAGCCACGGCAATCAGACAACACAAAGAAATAAAAGGCATCCGGATTGGTAAAGAATAAGATAAGCTGTTACTGCTTGCGGATGACATGATGTTGTACATAAAAACTCTCAAGAATCCACTCCAAAACTACTAGAATAACTGAATTCAGCAAAGTTGTGGAATACAAAATTAATACACAGAAATCAGTTCCATTCCTATACACTAACGATGAACTAGCAGAAAGAGAAATCAGGAAAACAACTCCATTCTCAATTGCATCAATAAGAATAAAATACCTAGGAATAAACCTGATAACAAAGGAAGTGAAAGGCTTATACCCTGCAAAACTACAAGATATTCATGACAGAAATTAAAAAATACACCAGTAAATTGAAATATATCCTGTGCTCATGGATAGGAGGAATTAATATTGCCGAAATGGCCATCCTGGCTAAAGCAATCTACAGATCAATGCAATCCCTATCAAAATACCAGCAGCATTCTTCAACAAACTAGAACAAATAGTTCTAAAATTCATATAGAACCACAAAAGATCCCAAATAACTAAAACAATCCTGAGAAGGAAAAATAAAGCTGGGAGGATTATACTCCCCACCTTCAAGCTCTACTACAAAGCCACAGTAAAATTTGGTACTGGCACAGGAATAGACCCAGAGACCAATGGAACAGACTAGAGAGCCCAGATATAAACCCAAGCATATATGGTCAATTAATATACGGTAAAGGAGCCATGGATATACAATGGGGAAATTACAGCCTTTTCAACAGCTGGTGTTGGCAAAACTGGACAGCTACATGTAAGAGAATGAAACTGGATTGTTGTCTAACTCCATGCACAAAAGTAAACACAAAATGGATCACAGACCTGAATGTAAGTCATGAAACCATAAAACTCTTAGAAGAAAACATAGGCAAAAATCTCTTGAATATAAACATGAGCACCTTTTTTCTGAATGCATCCCTTTGGGCAAGGGAAGCAAAAGCAAAAGTGAACACATGGGACTACATCAAACTAAAAAGCTTCTGTACAGCAGAGGACACAATCAGTAAAACAAAAAAGCATTCTATACTATGGGAGAATATATTTGTGAATGACATATCCTATAAGGGATTAACATCCAAAATATATAAAGAATTCACATGCCTCAACACCCAAAAAGCAAATAACCCAATTAAAAAATGGTCAAAGATCTGAACAGAAACTTCTCCAAAGAAGAAATTCAAATGGCCAATAGGTGCATAAAAAGATGCTCCACATCACTAATCATCAGGGAAATGCAAATTAAAACCACAGTGAGTTATCACCTCACACCAGTTAGGATGGCCAACATAGAAAAGACAAGGAACAACAAATGCTGGCAAGGATGCAGAGAAATGGTAACCCTCCTGCACTGTTGGTGGGAATGTAAATTAGTTCAACCATTGTGGGAAGCAATATGGAGGTTCCTCAAAAAACTAAAAGTAGAAATACCATTTGACTCAGGAATTCCACTCCTAGGAATTTACCAAAAGAAAAGAAGTTCCCAGATTCAAGAAGACATGTGCACCCCTATGTTTATCACAGCACTATTTACAATAGCCAAGATATGAAAGCAACCTAAGTTTCCATCAGTCGATAAGTGGACAAAGAAGATGTGGTATATATACACAATGGAATATTATTCAGCCATAAGAAGAAAACAAATCCTACCATTTGCAACAACGTGGATGGAGCTAGAGGGTATTATGCTCAGTGAAATAAGCCAGGTGGAGAAAGACAAGTACCAAATAATTTCCCTCATTTGTGGAGTATAACAACAAAGCCAACCTGAAAGAACAAAACAGCAGCAGACTCATAGAACCCAAGGAGGGACTAGTGGTTACCAAAGGGGAGGAGTGGAAAGGGTGGGTGTGGAGGGAGGGATAAGGGGATTAAGGGGCATTATGATTAGCACACAATGTAGAGGGGGAGGCACAGGGAAGGCAGTATAACACAAAGACAAGTAGTGACTCTATAGCATCTTACTATACTGATGGACAGTGACTGCAATGGGGTGTTTGGGGGAACTTGATGTATACGGGTGAATGTAGTAACCACAATGTTGCTCATGTGAAATCTTCATAAGATTGTATGTTAATGATACCTTAATAAAAAAAAACAATCATGAGATTTAGAAGTAGGGGAATAGTAGAGGCAGGTAAACTAGTCACAGGTCCATTGAAATAGTGATAATTAGCAATAACACCGTGATAACAACTACCTTTCCCTGGATCTCTGCTGGATGCCAGCTACTCTTCTAAGTGCTTTACATGGAGTATTCACCTTCAGAACTCATGAGATAAGCACTTTGATAATTCCCATTTAACAGATGGGGAAACTGAGGTGCAGAAAGATTAAGTAACTTGTCCAAAGTCATACAGATAGTAAGCAGAGTTCAAACTCCATAATTCAGAAGTTTAATCAAGAGAGCTTGAAATAATGGGAGAAAATAGTGGTGGACATGTATAGAATTCCAGAGAAACTCGTGGAGAGCATCACCAGGACCTTGTGACCACTTGAATATTGATGATTGCCAGGTTTAGGAGAGGTATGGGGGCATATGTAAATCAAGGGTGACCCTGAGGCTTCCAGTTCCAATGACTGGTTGTGGCTTTAAGGGTGGGGAATATAGGAGGCTGAAGAGGACTCTCTGTGCAGTTGGGATGTTATGCTTGATTTGTGAACATGGAGAGCTTGAAGTGTCAGGGATATGGGGACAATGGATAGATGGGGTTTGAGTCTGAAACCCAGAGAAGAGAGGGTTTGGGGCCCGCATGATGTTGGCAGCCCTCTGGATGTCCCCTGGTCACCAGAATGTGTAATTAGCGCTTGCTGCTTCTCTGTACCCCTGCCTTCCTGGCTTCAAGCAACAGGGCCAGTTGCTCACTACACATCTCTGTCCCTGCACTCACCCTGTGCTTGGTATGCCTGCATGCATATCCCCTCCATGTTCGATTCCACGACATCCCTCAAGGCTTACCTCAGATGCTTCCTTTCTGCATAAAGCCTTCCTCATTCCCTCCCCACCCTCCTCAGATATAATCACTTTCTTCTTTCAAGTCATACCACATCAGCTCCACATGATTTATCTGTCATTTCATCTCCCCCAGCCTTATCAACCCTCTAGTAAAGTCTCAGAATGGATCCTATTACCTCTGTATATCTTGCTTTAAAGGTCTTTCCTGAAGAGAATTAAATCATTGATGGGAACACATTTTAAACTACAGAACCTCTTTTTCATTTTTTCCAGGCCCTTGATTCTCAACCTGCTTGCCTCTAAATTTCAGATGCCCCCACCTTCACTCATCTGCTGGGGAGAAGTTTCCCTCAGCGCTCTTGGTCCAGTGGGATTCAGTCTTCTGGGTTCACCTTTCCTTCTGCCACTGAAAATGTGTGCCTACTCACTTTCAAGAGTTTTGTTGTTAAGTAATACTAGAAAACAGATAAAGCTTATAAGGAGCAATAACATGAGGCAGGTACAACTTTCCAGAGCCTTGCACCACTCTTAAGGTCTTAGGCCCTGCTCTAGAATTCTTAGCGGTGTGGCAAACAGATGAGAGTCCTGGCTTTTTATCCTGTGCCTGCCTTAAGAACATAGTTCACCACTCTCACATCCTTGCCCACTCTCAGAGAAACTTAAGCCTTGCAGATGAGATTAGAGTGAAATGCTCTTTGTCTTGTCTCCAGGGCCTCTTCATTTAGAGGCCTTCCTAACACAGTGGGGATATTCTTCTGCAGGAAATTCTTTACTCGCTTATATTTAATTAAGGGTTGACTATGTTTGTTCTCTGGATCAAACTATTTTTGGGGGGCGGGGGGGGCCTGAGCTAACCAAATAAATGATGGAGGATAACAGCACATCACTATTTTTTCTTGAGTCCTTATCTTAGGCCACGCTTTGTGCTTCTTGTGATGTATATACATGCACACACACACATGAATTTCAGTCCATTGAGCAACCAACAAATTAGGCATTATTATGTCAGTTTTATAGATCAGAAAACAGGCTCAGAAGCATTAGGCAACCTGGCCAAGAATTGCACAGTTTGCTGCTGAATTCAGAGTGGAATCCAGGTGTTTGTGGTCACAGAGCTGCCCCTTTCCACTGTATCTTCTCCCTGCGACCTTCCATGTTTCCATGTTTCCACATTTTCCTTTTGTTCCCTCTGTGATTGTTCCCTGGTTTTTCCTTTTCTGTGTTTCGTGGGTTCAGTATTTTTTAGTATGCCGTTCAGTGTCTCTATTGTCTCTTGAGCTACACTTCTCAGTGTTATTATTCTAGTGGTTGCTTCAGGGCAGTATTTCTCAAATATTAATGTGCACTGAAATCACCTGATGGGTTAGAGAAAATACGAATTTCTAGGTCCCACCCCAAAGTTTCTGAGTTAGTAGGTCAGGAGTATAGCCTGTGAATTTAAATTTCCAGTAAGTTTTTAGATGATGCTGATGCTGTTTGTCTAGGGACCATACTTTGAGAACCATTGCTCTAAGGATGACAAGAGGTACCCTTGACTTACCATAGTCTACCCTGAATTAATTTCAAGTATTCATTTCAAGTACCACTTCTTGAAACTTACAGCAGTAGAATTTCATTTACATCCCCTTCTATATGTGCTATATTCTCAGGTATTTTACTATAAATTCCATAATATATTTTTATTATTCTTGCTTTAAACAGTCAGTTGACATTTTGTTCTATTTTTTTTATTTGGTATCATTAATATACAATCACATGAGCAACATTGTGGTTACTAGATTCCCCCCATTATCAGGTCCCCACCACATACCCCATTACAGTCACTGTCGATCAGCGTAGTGAGATGCTACAGAGTCACTACTTGTCTTCTCTGTGCTATACGGCCTTCCTCGTGCCCCCCACTACATTATGGGTGATAATCGTAATGCCCCTTATTCGCCTTCTCCCTCCCTTCCCACCCACACTCCCCAGTCCCTTTCCCTTTGGTAACTCTTAGTCCATTCTTGGGTTCTGTGAGTCTGCTGCTGTTTTGTTCCTTCAGTTTTTGCTTTGTTCTTATGCTCCACATATGAGTGAAATCATTTGATACTTGTCTTTCTCTGCCTGGCTTATTTCACTGAGCATAACACCCTCTAGCTCCATCCATGTTGTTGCAAATGGTAGGATTTGTTTTCTTATGTCTGAATAATGTTCCATTCTGTATATGTACCACATCTTCTTTATCCATTCATCTACTGATGGACATTTAGGTTGCTTCCATTTCTTGGCTATTGTAAATAGTGCTGCAATAAACATAGGGATGCATATGCCTTTTTGACTGGGCTGCTGCATTCTTAGGGTAAATTCCTACGAGTGGAATTCCTGGGTCAAATGGTATTTCTATTTTTAGTTTTTTAAGGAACCTTCATACTGCTTTCCACAATGGTTGAACTAATTTACATTCGCACCAGCAGTGTAGGAGGGTTCCCCTTTCTCCACATCCTTGCCAACATTTGTTGTTGTTTGTCTTTTGGATGTTGGCCATCCTAAATGGTGTGAGGTGATATCTCACTGTGGTTTTAATTTGCATTTCTCTGATGACTAGTGATGTGGAGCATCTTTTCATGTACCTGTTGGCCATCTCAGTTTCTTCTTTGGAGAAGTATCTGTTCAGCTCCTCTGCCCATTTTGTAATTGGCTTATTTGCTTTTTGTTTGTTGAGGTGCATGAGCTCTTTGTATATTTTGGATGTCAACCCATTGTCAGATATGTCATTTATGAATATATTCTCCCATACTGTAAGATGTCTTTTTGTTCTACTGATGGTGTCCTTTGCTGTACAGAAGCTTTTTAGTTTGATATGGTCCCACTTGTTCATTTTTGCTTTTCTTTCCCTTGCCCGTGGAGATATGTTCATGAAGAAGTTGTTCATGTTTATATTCAAGAGAGTTTTGCCTATGTTTTCTTCTAAGAGTTCATGGTTTCATTACTTACATTCAGGTTTTTTATCCATTTTGTGTTTACTTTTGTGTATGGGGTTAGACAGTAATCCAGTCTCATTCTCTTACATGTATCTGTCCAGTTTTGCCAACACCAGCTGTTGAAGAGGCTGTCATTTCCCCATTGTATATCCATGGCTCCTTTATCGTATATTAATTGACCATATATGCTTGGGTTTATATCTGGGCTCTCTATTCTGTTCCACTGGTCTATGGGTCTGTTCTTGTGCCAGTACCAAATTGTCTTGATTATTGTGACTTTGTAGTAGAGCTTGAAGTTTGGAAGCAAGATCCCCCCTGCTTTATTCTTCCTTCTCAGGATTGCTTTGGCTAATCATGGTCTTTGGTGGTTCTATATGAATTTTAGAACTATTTGTTCCAGTTCATTGAAGAATGCTCTTGGTCAGTCAGTTGACTTTTAAAGAATTTAAGAAAGAAAATTTCTTTTATATTTTTACCATCTATATATCATTTCTAGCCTTTCCATTCTTTTCTATACATATCCAAATTCCTATCTGGCATCATATGTCTACAGCATAAAGAACTTCTTTTTCATTTCTTATAATGTTGATTCTCTTAGCATTAGCAACAAATTCTCTTAGCTTTAGTTTATCCAAAAATGTCCGTATTTCATCTTCATTTTGAGAAATGTTTTCATTGGTTATTCTGAGTTGGTAGTCTTTAAAGATATGTTGTCTTATGGCCTCAATTGTTTTGATAAAAAATCAATTATTACTTTTTTCCTGTTTGCCTTCATGTAATTTATTTTTTTGCTCTTGCTGCTTTTAATTATTTTTATATTTGTTTTTCAGCAATTTAACTATGTTGTGCCTTAGTGGTTTTCTTTGTGTTTAACTTTTGGGGCATTTGCTAAGCTTTCTAGATTTGTAGGCTCTTGTTTTAGTCAAATTTGGAAGTTTTCTTATATGTCTGTGGCTTATTCTCTCCTTTCCCTTTTAGCACTCCAGCTACACTCCTATTGAGTTACTTAATGTGTCTCACGGACCATCAGTGCACTGCTCTTTCATTTTGTAAATATTTCTCTCTTTGTGCCTCAGTTTAGATGAATTCTGTTTATATTAACTTCAGTGATCTATTTTTGTTTATTGGACAAAATATTATCCAACATTGTGTTATTCATAACCAATAAATACTTTATTTTAGATACTTCAGTTTTCAATTCTTGGATATCCATTTGTTTTTGCTTGTTAAGTTGTTTTTATAGTTTCCAAATCTCTCCTGATATTTATTAACCCCTTTTTATTATCATTTTTTTATTTATTTTGCATATAAATAATGCAAATAAATAATATAAATATGTATTTATAGTATACTATTATATTTTCTTGTATAGTCTAGCATATCTATTTTAAAATCCTTACCTGCTTATTCCAACCTCTGGGCCAATTGTGAGTCCATTCCTATTCATTTTTTTTATTATTGCATCCGGTCCACACTTTTCTGTTTTTAAGTATTTCTAATAATTATTACTGTATTCTAGACATTCTGTAGACTCCATATTCTCTGAGGAGTATTGAGCTTTGTCCTATTAGTCAGTTAAATTACTGACAGACCACCCTGAACTTTTAGAATCTTTGTTTTATGCTTTTATAGGCTGGGCCTGTTTTGATTGTGCCTTTAACCCTATGGTAAATGCTTCAATCCCGGGATGCAGTATTCCTTCTAAAGCAGGGACCTTCTGGAATTTAGCTGGAAAGCCTGAGGTATTTAGTGAGTCCTTCCAACTTAATGGGATTTGAACTCTGTTTTCTGTGATGGGCAGTAGCTAAAACATCAGCTCAGCAATTTCAGGCTTAAAAGTTGTTTTACCCCCGGACTCTTCGGAGTCTCACGCTCAGTTCAGGGATCAGCCAAAAATTTGAGGGGAGTTCATATATAGATTTTATCTCTCTCTACCCCCCAGGACACCTTCCTTTCCAAAATATCATCCTTCAGTTTCTAGCTGTTGTGGCAAAGACTGTTCTGTGCCTTCTCAACCCACAAGACTGCCAATTTTGCTTGGTTTCTGTCTACTCTGAACCAAATGGAATGTAAGGCCTTAGGGAAAAAGCCATTCAAACACGAATCTTGTCTAGGATGATTCTCTTTTTTCAAGAGTCAGTTTTCCTTCGGCTTCTGCCTGCCTTCGGTTGCTCCCCAGTGCCTTGAACTCTTTTTTTCTCCCTTTTTGTGGATACTTTATAATTGTTATCTGTAGGAGGTTTATCTGATTCAAGCTGTTCTGCCATGACTAGGACAGGAATCCTCCCCATAATGGACATGTAGCTTGAATGAGAAATAAATCTTTGTTTTCTTTACCACTAAGGTTTTTTTTAACCACGGGATTATTCTTGTGGCTATATAGTCTGACAAATATATAGCTACCAACTTGCAAAGAGGCCATCTCTGAGAACTTTCAAATGGACTGTTAATAGTCTCCATGCTGAATACCTAATACATCACCTTCAGATTAATGTTTCTAAAGCAGAGCTCTGGACTTGACATTCTATAAGGAAGAATCTTCAGTGAGGCCCCATCACCTGCGGAATAAAATCTGAGTTCCTTAGGTCACCACCCAAAGCCTCCCCTGTCTGATGCCCAGAATTTTGGTTGTCTGCCTATGTCAGCATTACAGTAGAAAACCGTTTGCCAGAAAAAGCCCAGGATGTGACTTTTCCTGGATTAGCCACCTTAATACTAGGAGAACACTGCATTTAAATAGGATGTGATCAAAAGGGTTTTAGATCTTCTAGTGGACTCTCTTGTTTTCATTGTGGTTTTTGTTGTTAGTTTGTTTTTTAATATAAATTCAGGGCTGGGGATGCATATCACAGATTTGTGTAGGTGCAATTCACATAATGTTCACACAACTAAAAATACAAATGACAGGGAATTGTCTGAAAACTATTACAGCATCCCTGCAATAGTCCTGTACAGCATTCTCATCCTATTTTTGAAGATGAATTGGTGCAGCGACCATGCTGGTTGCTAGAAACCAGGTACACTATTTCAGATGTTGCACCTGGAAGGAAATTATCCTGCAGCTATTATAGTAATATGGATTTTTAAGGCATGTTCATTAAAACAAAAAAATCCTTATAGAACAATCACAGCTTTTGGAATTCTGTCTTTGAACACCCAAAGCAGAAAATCTTCTCATGTATGCGTACGACAGTGGTCATTTCACATGCATTCTTGTATGCCTGCAGTCTAAGAGGCCTAGTCATGTTTTAGTATAGCTTCACAGAAATGGGAAGAACCTTCAACTACCCCAACTCCTTATGCAAATGTTTTGAGGCCTCAAAAACATAATAGGTTACCAATAAATGCTTGTTGAATTAAAATCATTTAAATTATATTTCGTTTTCTCTTTGGACTTTAAAGTTTATTCAGTTCAATGTGAGTTGCTGATTAAATCTGTGGTTTTGTGTTCAGTTTCACACCCTGCAAAAGGCACATGATGCTGGCAGCCTCCCTTCTCACTCAGAAAACAGTCCAAGTCTTGAATATGACCAAAAGGGCTGCATGAGATCACATCAGCTCTTTTTCCTCATTTCTTCTTATTTTCTGCTCATTCTTTCTGCTCTTTCACACTTGGCTGTTTCTTAAACAGGTAGGTAGGTGTCCTCCCCACCCCTGTCCCCACTTCATTTGTTTTCCCTGTGCCTCAAATGGTTTCTCCACATGTCCACATAATTAGCACCTCTCTTTTGGACCTTTATTTAAAATTTATCTTCCAGTGAGGCCTTCCCTGTGCACCCTCACCAGTGTCAACCTCCTCCCACCCCTCTCCCATGTTATGTGACCCTCCCCTCCTGCCCCAGCACTTATTACTGTCCAGCGTTTGTACAGTTTACCTTGTCCATTTTCTTGTTTCCCTGTAGCTGAATGCAAGTTAATGAGAACAGGGTTGTTGACTGGCTTATTTGCTGCTATATCCCCAGTGTTTCCTATATCCCCAATAGGGCCTGATACCTAGTGGATATTCAGTCAATTTTTTAAATAAATAAATGAATAATAGAGCTGGGCTACAATTTCATGTCTTGCCAGTAGATGCCACTCTCTGAGCATATTCCCACGTCTGAGTTTTTTAGGTTCTAGTTTGGTCTACAGAGTGAAATAAATATTTCCAATTGTATAATTTTGAAGTCCTGCCTCAAAATCACATGTGTAAATGCTGGGCAGGCATAGCAGCTTAAATAGCTGAAGCAGCATCTCTGTTTAGATTGCTGCAGTTACGATGTCTGGATGAAATTTGCACCATCACCTGAAAGGGCTCATCCAACTATCAAAAACTCCAACAGTGGGGGAGGAATAAATCCACTTATATGAGAACCCACTGGAAATAGACACAGTGTTAATCTTATTTATCATCTATAATCTAAAGTCTTAGCTGTGTTAAACTGTCTATTCTTGTGCCTGTATTTTCTGTAAATCATGTTTCCCTTCTACATTTTTAAAGAAGAGATTTCAAGGCACAGAAGAGAAAGTTCCCATATTCTGATTATACATATTAGTGTTTTACATTAGTATAATAATCTTTATTTGAACAATTTTTTTTTATTATTATTTTATCCAGGGCAACACAACTATTTATGTGCTGGAAGAAATGATTGCATCATTGATAAGATTCGACGGAAGAATTGTCCTGCCTGCAGACTTCAGAAGTGTCTTCAAGCTGGAATGAATTTAGGAGGTAAGTTTTTTGTGTTTTTAGCTTAGTAAAAATTAATACATAATTTAACACACCTAGACCCTATATACTCCAAAAAAATTAAGGTGAAGCCAACATAGAGCAAAGATTTCTAAAAATCTACTAAGTTCTGTGCTCACGCTAAAACATTTTAGGAGAGAAGTATTTCTTAGCAGATTTAAGAAGAAATATGTTAGGTGGCTTTGGTCTTGAAAAGTTTTTAATGCTGAATTTGGTAAGGTTTCAAGATCTGGGCTTATAACCAAAACAAAAATGAATGGCTTTTTATGTAAAACCATAGTTAACAGTTTTTATTACCATGTCCGCTTAGAAATAAAACCTACATGTGATAACATTAACCATATAGGAATGCATTCCTAACTTTAGGAGTAAATGTAATAAAGGAAGACCTGTATGAAAAAGAAGTTCAAAATGTTACAGGAGCTCACTGAAAGGGCAAGGAGAGGCAGAGGGTGGGTAAAAGACTTAAGCCAAACACGGAAGTATACAACATCCATGGGTGGGAAGATTCAACATCTTAAAGGTATCAGTTTTCCCTAAGTTAATTTATAAATATAACACAATCCTAACAAAATTACCGGTTAATGATTCTAAGTTCCTAAAGAATAACCAACAAAATTCTGGAAAAGATAAATAATAAGGACATGTAGCTCTACCTAATAGTAAAACATATGATATAGCTTCAGTAATTAAAATAGTCTGTGTATTTGTTTATTGACTGTCAGAGCAATAGAAAGTCAAGAAATAGATCAAAACAGGATGAGAATTTTGTATGGGATAAAGTTGGCATTTCAGATCATGTGGAAAAGATAGATTATTCAACAGAAATTATTGTGACAACTGGGAAGCCATCTGGAAAACAAGGAAATTGAATCCAAACTCTTACTATCCACCAAAATATATCTTGGTCTTTCAAAGATTTAAACTTTAAAATATAACCACAGAAGTACTAGAAGAAAACATGAAATTTTTTTAAACTCTCCAAGTGGAGAAGCCCTTTCTATGTATGAAGTAAACCCAGAAGCTGTGAAAGAAAAGAATTGAGGAAATCAACAACACTTACATGTCAAATATTTCTACAAAGGCAAATAATAAATAAGAAACTTAGGAAAAATACTTGCAACTTAGAGACAAAGGTTTTATTTCTCACATATATAAAGAGCTCCTGTAATTCCATGAGAAAAAGAAACTAATTCATTAGAAAAAAGAGAATGCACAGAACAAGAAAATGAGCAGAACATTCATAGATAAAAGAAATACAATTGGTTCTTGAAACATATGAAAAGATTTTCGATCTAATCATAAGAAATGCAGATTTAAAATAAGATGTAATTTTTTTACAAATGGCAATAATAAACATTTTTATGAGATATTGTTGGATGATATATAAATAAAGTAAAACTCAGTGGTGATTTCATGCATATTAGGCAGAAGTATAAATTGGTCCAACCCCTATAGGGAGCAATTTAGCTTTTCAATAAAATATTAAGAGGCATATACACTTGGATTCAGCAATTCCAATATTAGGTATTTGTCCTAAGTATATGCTTGCAATATAAGAAATATATGCATAAAATATTCAGTGTAGCATTGTTAACTATTAATTATTTTCAGAAATATATTTAATATTCATGTGTTCAGGATTGATTCAGTACATTACAGAATACTCTTGAAATATTAATAAGAATGAAGGGAGCTCTATATGGATTAATCTCCAAAATATTGTTTAGTGAAAAAAAAAAATCAGGTTGCAAAATAGTATTTTTTGCAGACTCCAAGTCATATGTCTTAAAAAAAGAATATATATTACACAGAACATTACTGGAATGATATACAAGAAACTAGTGGTGGTTGTCTCAGAAGAAAGGACTGGGTATCTGGAAGACAAGGATTAGAAGAAGAATTACTATCACTGTATATTCTCCTGTGCCTTTGAATTTTGTATTTAATGCAGGTAGTATATACACGTATTACCTATTTAAAGAAAGTAGCTTAAATAGAAATAAAATCAGACTTCATCCTCTGCTTTGATGAATGAACCAGCTGGATGACTAGTCAGGACTAGGGAGTAAACATCTTTGCATACAGAGCAAAGCGACTCTCAGGAAACACAAGAGGATGAGCTGACGCCACTGGGGTCGCTCATGGGAGAGTGTATCCTGAATGCTTTAAACCAGCTCAAACAGAGAGGCCCATGCTGCAAAAGAGAATGGGTCTGAAGCTGGACTGCCTGGGTGTGAACCTTTGTTCTGCCACCTCCCAACCTCGTAATCTCAGGCAAGTTACCACCTTTCCCTGCCCGTTTCCTTCTCTTCAACTTGCAGTGATGAGCATACTTCTTCAGAGTCTGTGGGGAGGATTAAATGAGTCCATGTGCAGTCAAAAGAAAGTGGTCACTCAGTACATGTCAGTGGTGTGGTGGGTGGTGGCCGTGCTTATGGTGGTTTCCATAGCACATTCACATGTGATCTGAAAGATATGATTGCCCCATGTTTCTGTGATGGTGAACCTCAGGTACTCAGAGAAGTTTAGAGGTGCCACAGCCAGTTGAGATAATGATGCTAGATCTTGGGTCTCTGGACTCCTGGTCTGGTGTTTCAGGTATACCACCCTGCTGCCGTGTTCTAACACCCAAATGAGTGCACATGTGGCACAAAAGACCACCTTCTGAGGCATATGAGTGAGGATCAGGAGATGTTAGTCAGTTAAGATCTAGATGGCACAAGGGTATTGCCATGACTTCTAAATGTACTCTAAAGCGATTTTGTAAAATCCATTATCTGAATTTAAACACACATACACAATATTGAGGTATGTTTTAAAGCATCTATATATAAATTGTAATATACCTTCACAAATATTTAATATATTTACATTTACTATATATTACTATAAATACTATACAATTACACTTGTAAAATATAATTACTATTAGTTACCATAAAATAAAAACAAAATAGCCATTCTTATCATTCCTACCTCATAGGGTTGTGTTAAGGATTCCTACCTCATAGGGTTGTGTTAAGATTAACATTCATAACCTTTAGTACAGAGTTTCTCAGCCTCTGCGCTGTTGACATTTGGGGACTGATAGTTCTTTGTGGTGGGGGACTGTCCTGTGAATTACAGGGTGTTCATCAGCATCCTTGGTCTCTACCTACTAAACGCCAGGAAAGTCTCCTCTCTCCCAGTTGTGACAACCAAAAATATTTCTAAACGTTTCGAAATGTGACCTGGGTAGGATAGAGACCCACTGGTTTAGCTGTAATACTAAACAATTGTAAGCACTATCTAACCGTGAGATGTTTTCTGCTAGAATATACATTCCCTAGGGGGAGGAATTTTTGTCTGTTCACTGCTTTATCCCCAGTGACTAGAACGGTGCCTGGCACAAAGTAGGTATTCAATAGCTGTTTGTTGAATGAATGAATGAATGAATGAATGAATGAGTGATTAACTGGCAGTTGTGAGGGCTTCTCTGTTCTCAGCATTCTGCTAAGCCTTCACATGGGTCGCCCTTTTGAAACTTAACACTATGCAATACATACTGTTAATCTGTCCTCTTTAGAAGTGAGGTCATGGAGGCACAGAGAGGTTAAAGAGATGGCCCAAGGCCACAGAGTTAGGGAAGGGCAGAGCCAGAACTCAAATCTCTGTTCCTGGCACCCAAGTCCATGCCCAGCCATACAACGTAGGTCCACTGTTTGTAGACATTTTAAAAATAGCCCAGATTATCTGTTAATGGCAGCTGTGACACCCAGGTTTTTGACTCACAGCTAATGATCTAGAGGTGAGCTTTGGCAGAGTGTGATACAAAATTCACGTAGTTTGTTTCTGGTTTTAGTATATGTGGAATAAGTTTTGTGGGTTTTGGTAAAACATTTTACTAGAGAGAAAGCTTTGCATCTTGAGGTCACTGAAATGAGTCAAAAACAGGCAAAATAGAAATGAAATATATGTGAAAGTAATATTTTCTTCAAATTCAAGTTATAATTTACTTCTGGTTCATAGATGAAATAATTAACTTTTACTAATTATCCCGTTGCAGTGACATGTGTTTTAATTTTCTTTTTCTTTTATAATTCATTTGAAACCTCACTTTCACTTTCAATTTGGGCAAAAAGAAATTCAAACAATTTTATTATATTAAAAAAGATAACAAAGTTTAACCTTTTCATGTGGAGCAATTTTTTAAATTAAAACTGTGAGGTAAAACCTTCTTATACATGTTCCAATCTCACCCCAGTTTACCTAGCAAAGGTGGGCTGTCCAGCCTCTTTTTAGCCACCCTTCTTCCCTGTTACCTCTTCTGGGGGTTAAGGCAGATCGGCACCCAGGTGTCACACTTGGACAGTGTTTTCTGTTGGTGAATGAGCATGACTCTTGGGAGCAAAATTAGCAATCTCCTTCTAAAGACTGGAGGAATACAAAACACTTTTGAATAATTTTTTCTTATCCTATCAGCTGGTTAATATGTAATCCTAACTCTGTCCCCAAACCAGCCTCTCCCTTAGAAAGTGGAAGGAAGAAAAGTGAGTAGATTTGTATTTCTCAGAAAACTGAAGCTATAAAATGTGCCTCTCCCCTTTTCTCTAGACCCACTCCCCCATCTAAAACCATGAGCACTATTCCTTTTCTTTAATATCCTGCTGAGCTTTAGGCGGCATGCAAAGGAAAATATAGCAGATGTGAGAATGTCAACAGAGAAATTGAAAGGAAAATAACAGCTTTTCAGGACCCAAGCTGGGCCTGCCATTCTCCCTATAGCCCCTATTAGCAGATCTAAAAAAATCATGGTTCTATATATGCATGAGAATTTACTGTTTTGCATAACCTTCTCCAAAAGCATTAATCACTTCACTTTTACATGCCAGTGTTCTGAAAAGGATGATCTGTATGTGTCTTTCAGAGCTGCTCCCAAAATACATAAAGCACAGCATTAACACAAGAATGAGTCCTATGGGACTTCACTCTGGCCATACACTGTTAAGGAGATCTTAGAGATCTTTCTGTTCCAATCCTCCCATTTTATAAAAGAGGAACTTAAGATCCACGATCATATCTGTAAGGCCGGGGAGAGGAAATCCCAGGGCAAAATACCTTAAAAACCGAAATCAGTCAAAGGGAGAAATAAAGTTTAAAACCCGTTTATTGCTTACAAAACTGCAGTCCAGGCCCTTCTCTCTGTCCTGATCCAGCAGCAGCAAAACAAGCCCTCCGGTTGCCCAGGTCATTACCCACTGATACAGAGATGAACTTCTCTCCACCCCTGAGGAATGATGCAAATGCACTAAAGCCATACTTCTTTCCACCTCTGAACGCCTATTGATATGCAGATGTACTAAAGCCAAGCGAGATATTCTGGAAATGTTACAATTTTACCCACAATATCATTAGAGCCTTGAAGAGTGAAAGGTAAGGATTGTAATTCAGTTATCTTGCCTCCTTTCCAAACTACCTCCTTGGTTCATTTTTCTTTAGATATGCTAAGTCCACTTTCACATTCCTTTGATTATGAATCTAAAATATTAAACTCTTACTTCCTGTGGCTCTAGAAATAGATTTCACAAACCACAGGATATTCTTAATTCGGGTTCCAATTTACTTCCAGCACATATCTGCAGCTTCCCTTAATCCCAGCAATCACTCACTCAGTTTAGCAGTAGCCTTTCTAAAGGGTGATTATATGGGTCCACCTGTTCCTCTTGGAATGGAGCATGTCGTGAAAAGAGAAAAGGATCTCCAACACAGGAAACAGTAGCAACAGACACATCATAGTTGTTTTTCTGGAGCCAAAGAGAAAGCAACTAGGTGAAAAAGAGAAACAAGGATTCCTCAAAGAAACAGATAAATGGATATATTACTTACAAGAATGGAGCCAAAGAGGAAAATATTTAAATTACAAATTCATCCACATAATGCAGTATTAATCAGCCAATAAAATTATGGCTATGAAAATTCATAACATAGTACTTTCTAAAAAAGGTAAGAAAAAATTAGTATGCAAATGGTTAGGTTACTTATTCTGTGATTACAACACTATATGAAAAGACTTGCATGAGTCAGAAGACCAGGAGGAAATGTTAAACCAATAACCAAAAACGGTTGTTATTGAAGTAAGATTATGCATAAGGTTTCCTTCTCTCTAGTTTAATATGAACATGTTTTATGATAAAATTTAAAGAAAACAGAATTCCCAATTTTGAACTAAGAAGAGGAGAAATATAAAACTAATAGTGCTGCTAAGCAAAAGAAGCATGAAGAGTTAGGCACACAGATAGTCAAAGGAATTTTGCCTGAACAGGAAGGAGGAGAAAAGGAGGGGGAAAAAAAAAGACTTAAAGACAGCAGTTAAGTCTCCTGCTGTGAAATGCTTTAAAAGCTGAAATGGAGAAGTGAGTGAAAAACAAAACACCCAGAGACCAAAGAGTGAGGAGACCATGAATAACACGCCAAACCCAAAGAGAGAGAGAGCTTTTTACTTGAGGAAAGTTGGCTTCACCTGCCAGCAACTTGCTGCAACTAGTTGGCGTGGTCACCTGCAAAACCCACATGCAATGTAGGTCTGGTGAGAAAAATTACAGCATCAACACCAGTGAAGAGTAGGCCTAATATCTGAAACCCAATAAGAAAAACAATTTTTATATCTTTAAGGGTCTCTGGAGGCTGGATTTGCAGGAGGCCATAGAAGTTTAGAAAGCCCAAGTGTACTGAGTTTTATGAAGAAATACCATTCTTCTTTTTTTTTTTTCCATTCCTCTTGCTTGTAGACAATAAGAATTTTGATGGGACTTTTAAACAGTAAGGTAGAGGGGAAATATGCATTTTTATGAATCAGTGAAAGTATGTTTTCTGAATCTTTACATACAGGTTAAGCCATATTAATTATCATAGTACTATAACTTGAATTAAACAACTGGAATTTTTACCCCACAGAGTTTCATAGTAGAAAGTTCAGGATAGGTCCCAAAGCAGGCAGAATTTCAAGACTTACTATATTTCTTTGATTCCAAGGCATTTTTTTCTTTCAAATTTAAACCATTATAATTATTATTTGTGGTCAGTATCTACATGTACTTTTTATTAGCTTCATTCAAAACTCTAAATTGCGGCTTGGGGGAAAAGATGGTAGAGTAGGAAGACAAGTAGGAAACCTCCTCCCACATACATCCAAGGAAGCAACTGCCGCAAATGCAAATACGTCTGAATGTGACCTGAAGACCGAAAATCAGACCGTCTCCACCTGATGAAGAAGAGAAGATCACACAGAGAAAAGTGGCAGAGCCACAATGACGGACCCAAGCCCTACCCCCATCCCAGCCTATTGTGGTCAGGAGCTCTGCACCCCTGGCCCTGGAGATCTGCTCTGTGAACATGAGGCCACACTATATTGGGCTTTGGTGATTAATGGGGCTGGACACCAGGGAGAGTTGGAACACTGGGAGGCTGAGAGTCCTGTCATTTGTGTGTTGAGGACAGGCATGCTCCATAGGTCCCACTGAAACCCAATACAGAGGCATCAGTTAGAAAGATTTACCAGAAGCAGGAAGGATGCCAGAGGGGAGGTAGTTGGACACAGTTTTCTCTGGAGGAGAAGGAGCAGGTGGACAGTGCTTTCCCAGCCCTCCCTCTGCCCAACTGGTTGGGTGTTTGCAGGAACCAGCACCAAACACTCTATCCCCCTTGCTGGCACCTCAAACCTGAGGTTCTTCCCTGTGCACCCACCCACCAACCCAGCCGCTCAGCCCAGCAGCAGTCAGACTTTGCTGCTTGGCAGGAAAAGGGAGTCTTTCCCAGCTTTCAAGGCCCTCTCTCAGCCCAACAGGGAAAACACATGCAGGAGCCAGCTCCAAACATACCTTGCTCCTCATGGGTGGCCCAAACCCCCACACTGCTCCCCTGAGCACCTGACCACCCACCCCACCAGCCCAGCAATGCCACCAGCAACTGCAGCTCCACCGTAAAGGACAGCCAGGCACTGTTGAGCAAAGCCTCTTGAGCTTCTGACCATCCCAGGACCCCCACTTCATAAAACCATTACTTTCTAAACCAGGAGGCCTAGCAAATCTAATACACAGGAAGAAAATGAGACAAATGAGGCAGAAGTATATGTTCCAAACAAAAGAACAAGATAATTAGCCGCCAAAAAGATGGCTGAATGAAATAGAGATCGCCAGTATTCTTGATAAAGGTTTCAAAGTAACGGTGATAAATATGTTTACAGTCCTGTGGAAAAGTCATTTAAAAGCTCAGGGAGGATTCAACAAATACACAGAAGATTTGAAAAAGAACCACTCAGCTGAAATATACAGTAACCAAAATGAAAACTATAGAGGGAATGAATAATAGACTGCTGCTAGTAGAGAAGACAATCAATGAGATGGAAATTAGACAACAGGAAAACAAAAATGGTGAGGACCACAGAGAAAAGAGACTCTCTAGAAGTGAGAGGATACTAAGAGAGTTGTGTGACAACTCCAGAAAAATCAATGTTCACGTAATAGGGGTACCAGAAGTAGAAGAGAGAGACAAAGGAGTAGAAAATCTCCTTGAAGAAATAATTGCTGAAAAGTTCCCCAATCTGGGGAGAATAGGAAGAACAATGCCAGGAAGACAACACCAAGACATATCATAATCAAAATGGCAAAGATTGAAGATATAGTATTGAAAATAGCAAGAGAGACACAGTCACCTATAATGGAAACCCCAGAAAGCTATCAGCAGAAACTTTACAGGCCAGAAGAGAGTGACAAGAAATATTTTTTGTATTGAAACAGAAGAACCCTCAACCAAGAATACCCTACCCAGCAAGGTTATCATTCATAATTGAAGGAGAGATTAAAAGTATTCCAGATAAACAGAAGTTAAAAGAATTCACCACAACTAAAGTAGCCTTACAAGATATGTTAAAGATACTTCTTTTAAGTGGAAATGCTCTAAATATTTTTCACCACTGAAAACCCAAAGTAAAGGTAGTAGACCAATTAATTGGTAACTAAGTATGAAGTCAAAATAAAAGTAGTAAAATCAACTATATACAAAATCAGTCAAGGGATATGCAAAAAATGAAGATTATGACATTTAATATGTAAAGTATGGAGGAGAAGAAGAATAAAAAAGAACTACTTTTAGATTGTGTTCAAAATAGAGCAAACATGAACTTAATATAGATTGTTATATATTTAGAAAATTATCCGTGAACCTTATGGTAACCACAAGCCTAAAGCCTTTAATAGATACACAAAAACTTTTTTAAAAATTCCAATCACAACACTAAAGAAAACCATCAAACAATGAGAGTATAAGGCAGGAAGAAAGGAACAGAGAAAAACTATGAAAACAAGCAAAAAACAATTAATAAAATGGCAAAAAGTACACACCTATCAAAAATGGCCTTAAATGTAAGTGGAATTTACAACAATGCATCAAAAGACATAGGGTGACAGAATGGATTAAGAAACAAAACCCATCTATATGCTGCCTAAAAAAGAGTCATTTCAGACATAAAGACATATACAGACTGAAAGTGAAGGGAATGGAAAAAGATACCTCATGCAAATAATAGGGAGAAAAAGAAGGAATAGCAGTACTTATATCAAAAAAAATAGATTTCAAAACAAAAAGTAACAAGAGACAAAGTACATTACATAATGATAAAGGGATTGGTCCAACAAGAGACTATAACCATTATAAATACCTATGCACCCAACACAGGAGCTCCTAAATATGTGAAACAAATACTAACAGACTGCAATTCAATCATATGAGGAGACTTTAACACACCACATACATCAATGGACCAGTCAACCAGACAGAAAATAAATAAGGAAACAGAGGTACTGAACAGCACATTAGATCAGATGGACTTAACAGATATATGCAGAACATCCTACCCAAAAGCAGCAGGATACCTATTTCTTTCAAGTGCACATGGAATGTTTTCCAGAATAGATCAAATATTAGGACTAAGAAACACACTCAATAAATTCAAAAAGATTGAAATTGTATCAAGCATCTTTTCAGATTACAATGGTATGAAACAAGATATAAATTACATAAAAACAAAAACACATGGAGGCTAAATAGCATGCTTCTAAATAATGGATCAATGCAGAAATCAAGCAATACATGGAAACAAATAAAAACAAAAGTAGAAGAGTTCAAAATATGTGGGACACTGCCAAAGCTATTTTATGAGAGTAGTACATAGCAATACAGGTGTACCTCAAGAAACAAAAAAATCCCCAAAGAAACAATTTACACTCACAACTAAAGAGACTAGGAAAAGAACAAATTAAACCCAAAGTTAGTAGAGGAGGGACATAATAAAGATAAGAGCAGAAATAAATAAAATAGAGGAAAATAAAACAATAGAAAACATCAATGAAACCAAGAGCTGGTTCTTTCAGAAGATAAACAAAATAGACAAACCCCTTGGCAGACTTGTGAGAAAAAAAGAGAGAGGATACAAAGTCAGAAATGTAAAAGGGATACTCACATTTGATACCACAGAAATGCAAAGAATTATTAGAGAATTCTATGAAAAATTATATGCCAATTACAACCTAGAAGAAATGGAAAAATTCCTTGTAAAGTACAACATTCCAAGACTGACCCAGGAGGAAGCAGAAAATCTGAACAGACCAATGACCAGTAACAAAACTGAACTGGTAAAAAACTCCCAATAGACAAAATTCCAGGAGCAGATGGCTTCACAGCTGAATTCTACCAAACATTTAAAGAGCTAATACCCATCCTTCTCAAAATATTCCAAAAATTAGAAGAGGAAGGAATACTTCCAAACTCATTCTATGAGGCCAGCATCACTCTAATAACAAAGCCAGACAAAAATGCTACAAAAAAGAAAATTATAGACCAATATATGTGAATATAGATGCAAAAATAATCAACAAAATATTAGCAAATTGAATTCAAAAATACATTAAAAGGATCATCCATCATGACCAAGTGGGATTTATTCCAGATTCAAGGATGCTAGAACATTTATAAATCAATCAATGTGATACACCACATACATTAACAAAAGAAAGGATAAAAACCATATGTCTCAATAGATGCTGAAAAACTCTTGACAAAACGCATCATCCTTTGATGATAAAAACTCTCGACAAAATGGGTATACACGGAATGTACCTGAACATAATAAAGGCCGTATACAACCTACAGCCAACATCATGCACAATGACAAAAAGCTGAAAGCCTTTCCTCTAAAATCAAGAACAATACAAGGATGTCCACTCTCACCATTTTTATTCAACCAAGTACTGAAAGTCCACGCCACAGCAGTCAGACGATATAAAGACATAAAAGGCATTCAAATGGGTAAGGAAGAAGTAAAACTGTCACTATTTGCAAATGACATGATACTATAAATAAAAAAACCATACAGACTCCACCAAAAGCTATTAGAAGCAATAATTGGATTCAGCAAAATTGCAGGATACAAATTAATACACAGAAAGCTGTTGTGTTCCTATATACTAATAAAAAGCTAGCAGAAAGAGAAATCAGGAAAACAGTTCCATATACAACTCCATCAAATAGAATAAAATACCTAGGGATAAACCTAACCAAGGAGGTAAAAGACCTGTACTCTGAAAACTATAAGACACCGAGGAGAGAAATTTAAAAAGACACAAATAAATGGAAATATTTCCCATGCTCATGGCTAGGAAGAATTAATACTGTCAAAATGGCATCCTGACCAAAGCAATTTACAGATTAAATGTAATCCCTATCAGAATACCAACATCATTCTTCAAAGAACTAGAGCAAATAATCCTAAAATTCATATGAAGCTGCAATAGACCCTGAGTAGCCAAAGCAATCCTGAGAAAGAAGAACAAAGCTGTGGGTATTATGCTCCCTGACTTCAAACTATACTACAAAGATACCATAATCAAATCAGAATGGTACCAGCATAAGAATCGACCCATAGATCAATGGACCCAAATAGAGAGCCCAGATATAAACCCATGCATATATGGTCAATTAATATATGATAAAGGAACCATGAATATGTAATGGAGAAAAGAGTCTTGTCAATAAATGGTGTTGGTAAAACTGGACAGCTACATGTAAGAGAATGAAACTGGATTACTGTCTAACTCTGTATTCAAAAGTAAGCTTAAAATGGATCAGAGACCTAAATGTAAGGCATGAAACCACAGGACTCAGGAGAAAATATAGGCAAAAATCTCTTGAACATAAGCATGAGCAATTTTTTCTGGATGAGGGAAGGGAAACAAAATAAAAAATGAAAAAGTGGAACTCCATCAAATCAAAAATCTTCTATACAGCAAAGGACAACATAAACATCAAAAAGGCAACCTACAGTAAGGAGGAATATATTTATAAATGATTCATCCAATAAGGGATTAACATCCAAAATATATAATGTGCTCATGTGACTCAACACCAAAAACTCAAATAACCTGTTTAAAAAATGGGTAGAGGACCTGAAGAGACATTTTTCCAAAAAAGAAATGCAGATGGCGAACAGGCTCATAAAAAGATGTCCTACATCATTATTCATACGGGAAATGCAAATCAAAACCACAGTGAGACACCACCTCACTCCAGTCAGAATGGCCAGTATCCAAAAGACAAGAAATAACAAGTGTTGATGAGGATGTGGAGAAAAGAGAATCCCCCTATACTGTTGGTGGGATTGGCAATTGGTGCACCCACTGTGGAAAGCAGTATGCAGATTCCTAAAAAACTAAAAATAGAAATACCATACTATCCAGTAATTCCATTTCTAGGAATTCACTCGAAGAAAACAAAATCCCTGATGTGAAAAGATATATGCACCTCTATGTTTACTGCCACATTATTTACAATAGGCAAGATAAGGAATGAACCTAAGTGTCCATCAATAGATGAATGGATAAAGAAGAGCTGGTACATATACACAATGGAATAATATTCAGCCATGAAAAGAAAGAAATCCTGTCCTTTACAATAACATGGATGGACCTTAACCAGGCTGGTGTGGTAGGTTATTGGTCCCTATGGTTCAAAGTATGGCAACCTGTGACAAGAAACGTCCTGACCCCATTTTTCAGAAACGAGCAGTAAGTATAGATTGAAAATCGGAGTGTAATAGATCCAGTACAGACTTATAACAATTAAAATCATATGTTCACTGTGGAACATCCCTTATTCATGGTGTTGGAAAAAATTGCTATTATTTTTTTGTCCACATAAGTAAAAACGTGTTTACTTAAGTAAGGAGATTGACAAAGCAAAATAGTTGCTTTTCATGCTTCTTAGAACAGACGAGTAAGGCTTTATTTTGGCATTCAAGACTTTCTGATATGGCTACTTTGAAAACATACAAGCCCAAACAAAACACAAAAAGGATAAATGAAGTAAATCTTAATCTCTCTTTAAAAAATTGCCAATTAATGTGTACAGTGGACAATCTCTTCTACAACATCTCTCTATATCCAAATTACTCTCTGTCCCTAAATGTCAGACTCTAGGATTGAGGATGGGCTCTGGGGTCATAGAAGAGGATGTAATGAGGATTACGGAGGTGTTATTAGGGAAGGAAGAGCAAACAACTTAAATCCAAGTGCCATAGGTTCACACATCTGGTCATCTTACAATGGGGCAGTCCATCATTCCAGTGGAAGTCTCTGCCTATTCTCTAGGATTAGACTCTACCTCAGACTCTAATTTCTCAATGTTATAATCATTAAATGCATTGACTTTCAACCAACAGGTATGTCCGGTAAGGAAAATAACTTGTTTTTTTTTCACTTGAAAACTCTAGAGGCTAATAATCTGCTGATGGCTTTCTGCATAAATACCCTTCTCTCCCCATCTTCACAGTAAAATATAGGAAGCTCTTTAGGTTACAATGAAGTCCTCTATTCTCACCTCTAGAATATAGAAAACCATCCAACTAACTTTCTAACAGTCCTTAATCTTTGGTAGTAAATATGTATAATATTTAATTAATATTACTAGTATCTTTTAAGGTGATGATTTTTCTGGGACAGATAACATACCTTTTAAAGATTAACTTTCAGTTAGAAAAATTGTAACAGATTTTTTTAAATATTTGTATTGATTTGTCAAATTATAAAACACATACTTAGTACAGTGATTAATAAAGTAAAAGTTCTCTGTAATAAATGGGAGGAACAAAAAATGGAAGAAGAGGCAAGATGTTTGCTGAGCACTTTTATTTACTGATTAAAAAATAATGATTTAACTTCAATGGGTGTATGGGGGGACTTGATAATATGGGTGAATGCAGTAACCACAATGTTTTTCATGTGAAACCTTCATAAGAGCACATATCAATGATACCTTAATAAAAAAAATAATAATAATGATTTACATTTTGACAGAGAAGCTCTCAAAAGCTGAACTAACAGAGCTAATAAAAATGGTTTCTTCAGAATTTGCTGCTTCATTATTTTGGCTCTGCCAACAGCAATAGAAACAGAGTTGCTGAGTTAGATTATGAAAATAAGAAACTCCAAAATGTATTGTTCTGTGTTCCTCCTTCAGTGGCTTGTACAGTATTTGTTTGGAAAGCATAATGTGAAATATGTCTAAATAGTGATGAAGATAAGCAGTTCTATTTTTATATTAAGATTAACTTGTATAGGAGGGGATCATAGTGTTTAAAAAGTACATCTCTGATGAATCCATCCATCACTCATCCAGCAAGTACCCACCCCGTGCCTCTGAAATTCCACATGATGTTGCCAGTATAACAATGAGAAGGCAGGCACTGGCCTTTCTTTCAAAGAGGTAGTCTGTAAGAATTAAGAAATTTCTTATGAACCAGGTAAGCATGGAAATTTAGCAACGTGGTATTTACGAGCCCCCTTTGTGTTGAGGATGGCCCATAGACTTCTTTCCCTTTGCTTTAGAGGGGTCTTAGCAACTTCGTGATTTGTACCTATTGAAACAAGAGGGTGACACATCAGGATGGCTTCTTGTGCTCTGTCCCTTGGTATTTGGTTGGCTTACCCTTTGTGCATTGACCCTTTGCTTCCTTTGTGCATTGATCGCATCAAATGGCCCTCATGGCAGCCCCCCATGCTTGCATGGGATGTTGGCTGGAAAGGAACAGCTGTGCACCATGAAGTCTTGCAGAAGGTCTACAGCCCCTTCTGGACTACAGACACGTCAGTTCCAAATTCAGCCTCTTCCCATAGGTAAAATTCTTTACTTGAAGTTGCTTCCTGAACATGGGACTATGAAAATCAGCCATTTGCATTCTTACCAAAAAATTGAACTAACTTTACTGTGAAGATTTCTGGACACCTTCGAGTTCTTTCTGAAGTCATTTCTAGTTAGAGGACCATGATGAGAACGTGGGGAACAATCTCAAAGAGAAATCTGAGGAGGAAAAGAAAGGGCCATGGAAAAGTTTGTCATTTGTTATGAGAAGAAATAAACTTAGAAATGCCACCAAAAGTGTCACCACATTTTTGTTCGTTGTCACCTCATACCCTGAACATGTGCAGGCATTTGTACCACTGGAGAGAGGTGGGACAGAGGGAAGAGAGGTTACATCCTGCCCCCACCCATCACATTGCCCCGGGTTCCCAGACGGCCTTTGCTCTCCAGAGGAGAGAACCTCTTGGCGCGTGTTTCCATCCTCACTCAGTAGAGGTGGTTTGGGTCACACCATTAAGCTGCAGATGGGGAACAATGTTGTTGGCTTTCCAGTTGTTCTATGGTTAAAGAAAAGTCCCTAACTAGTCGCTAAATATTATATAAGAGATCTGATTCAAGTACTCTGGAGTTGAA
Source organism: Phataginus tricuspis (assembly GCA_029783875.1). Classification (NCBI taxonomy): domain Eukaryota; kingdom Metazoa; phylum Chordata; class Mammalia; order Pholidota; family Manidae; genus Phataginus; species Phataginus tricuspis. The sequence goes on from JAQQAC010013566.1 coordinate 17,019,163, forward strand.
AACAGATTTTAAAATAAAACTTGAAAGCTCTTAAATTTATTTGATTTATTTGCTCTTAGGCTCACTAACTGCCCTGTTCCCGACAGGCTTTCATATCCAGTAGGTCAATTTTTCTCAAAATGTTTGACTTATTTTCTTCTTTGATAAACAAAAAATCTGAAGCCTCCCCTTAGGTTACTTGAAATTCAAGATGAATGGGATCCTGAGAGGAACATAAAGCCCTGAACACAGTGCTGGTTTGTTTTGAATCCCCACATGCACACCTTTCTCTTCTCCCTGCTTCCCTGCCCCTTGAAAGGCTCTGCACCGCTCCTGGGCCACACTGCCCCACGTGACTAGTCCTGCGACCCGCCCTCCACACCGTCACTTCTCCTGCCCGGCCCCCTCTGGGTCAGTGCTGTGGGAACGTTGCTGCCAAGTCAGCCTTGCTGGTTTGAGTGACAGGGCCCCCTTTGTTAGGGGCAGCAAAGGCCTCTCATTTGCACCAGACAGAGGAAGGCCAAGAGGGAGTGCCCTGTATTCCTATATGCACGAGTTACCTATTGTTGCTATAACGAGGCAGGGCTGAAAACAAAGCGACTCATTATATTAAAGTGCTGGAGTGTCAGAAGTCCAGAACGGGTCTCACTGAGGCAAAATCACTGTGTCAGCACACTGCGTTTCTTTGTGGAGGCTCGAGGAGAGAATTCATTCCCTCCCCTTTTCCAGCTCCTGGAGGCTGCCCCCCCTCCCTGGCTCCTGGCCCCTCCGTCGTCCAGGCCAGAGTGAACGCATTGCCCCTGCTTGTGCTTCCGTTGCACTACCTCCTGCTCTCCTTTCACTCATGAGGACCTTTTGTGACCCTCTTGGGCCCATCAGAACAATTCCGGATAACCACCTTGTCTTAAACCCTTTATTTAATTAAACCTGCAGTGTTCCTTTTGCCCTGTAAGGTTGCGCGTTCACAGGTTCTGAGGATTGGGAGGTGGACATCTTCGGGGGGCCATTACTTTGCCATCACACTCGGTAACAGCTTAGAGCCAACAGCACATGCTGCGCCTCTGGGATTTCGGGAGGCCTGTCTGACTGTGGCCCTCTGCACACCCACCTCCCTCTCCCCGTGTTCCCCGACGCCACACCTCCTTTCCATAAAGCCACTCTCATTTCTTGTGCACAACCTTTCCGTCGTGCCTTTATCCACACAGTTCTTAACTGACCCACATATTCCTCCCCTATGCTAATAAGTCTCTGGAGCCCATTCTAGTCCTACTTCAAAAGACTCATCACCTTCATGTTAAATGCACCACTCACATTGACCATTCTTTTACACAGTGGAGTTTTTATTACCTGTTAGCCAGTTCTAAGATGTTATGTGTGCACACAATTTATTAAGATATCTCTTGTAACCCTTTTTTATGACTTCCTTAGTTGAAGTTAATTAGTACCTACTCTGTGCTTCCCAGACACTTGTAGCACTTACCAGATTTTACCACAATTACTTGCTTATAGGTATTTCTTGACAAATAGTCTTTGGATTTCTCAGAAACAGAGTTGTCCCTGTGTCTTTATCTCCAGTGCATTTTATGTAAGTCAATGCTCATTAAATTCCTATTGTATAAATGATGAAAGAATGAATAAACATGCAGTTAAAACTTGCTTATACGTAACTAAGCTGAATTGAGCAAAAACTTATAAGTTTGATTATATAGTTATTAAAGACACAGTGGACTTCATTTTAAAATCAGTCCCATAATAAGGATTCCAAGAATTATATTTTAAGAAATTTCTAATATAAATATTATTTTTTCCATCCCTGCACCAGGAAGGTACTGTTTCCAAAAATCATATGATAAGTCTTGATCTCAATATTGACTTATATAGTATGATTTGGCAACTTCATGATAATATATTGCAGAAAAGGTTTTGCATACCTCTTCAGTACTTGATGAGGAACTTTAAGTGACTTTTGAACTTCTTGATTATACTTATTTAACCACAATTTTTGTCACCAGCATGTGAGAGTGGCATTTTGGGATGCTGCTAAGATGGGAATTCTAGTGCTGGTCTGATGGTTTGTAGTGAAGCATTAAGTCCAAGGTCAAGAGAAGCTAGGATGACTTGAGCTAGAGTAAAAAGGCTTTGAGGAATGTGCTCCAAAATGAAATGTAAAAAAAGCCAGGTTAAGAGGCAATAGAAGAGAAAGCAAAGGAGGGAGGTGAACTCAAGAGGCCCAGCTTGAGGTGAATATTTGGTGGAGGAGCCTGGTGGGGTAAATCCCAACGATCATCTATGGTCTTCAGAACAAGTGTAACCCCAAGTCAGAGTCAGGCCTATGTGCTGAGTGCAGGTGGGAGAACTCGTCTTCCCGAGAACTTCAGCAAGACTGATGGACATGCTCAGCCACATTTGGGTTGCCAGTCGAATGAAGTGGAAATAAGGCACGCTGTGCTCATGACCATAAACACAAAGACAGCACTCCAGTCCCATTTCTGGGAAGGAGAGAAGCCTGCCCGCTGAGAAAGGAGAATGTTATCAGGGAAGATTTATAAGGCCTTCATCCATGAGAAAAGCATTTGCCTATATAACTAAACAGTGTGAAACCACACTCATGCTTACAATAACTCTGTGCAGCTTACACCTGGAAATTCTTTTACATTAGAGTCATGTTTAATTGTACACCTACACTGGCTGGGAGCAGGGCTGCCTTTCATGGGATAGGGAAAAGGTACAACTTCCAAGCATGAGAAACAGGCTATAAAGCGAGAGGCAGGGACTGTTTTCCCTCCAGGTGGCACGAGCAGGAAGTTGACCATGGGGGGCAGTGCCAGCAATACAGCTGGAGGAAGGTTATGTTTTGTTTCATCATATGAACAAATATTCTTTTTAATGGATGGTTAGGAAGGAAACCTGCTGTATAAAGCCCAGCCTGAATTTTTATGTGCATATGTGGAAATCAGTCATTAGTCATTTTTTTATGAGTGTCATAAGATACAGGATATGCACTTGTCAGTCAGTGCATACGCCCTCTGGGTGTGGTCAGTGCTTGGCCAGGCCTTGTGGCTGTAAACCTGGTGCTATGATTACACTAAGCTACAGGGACTTCTCTAGCGCGCTGTACGTGTGGACCTATGTTGTTTAAAAATTATGTTTGTAGTTCCAAAGTGTAGCACTGATAATAAGACTTGGATTTCTAGGAAACTGTAAGTTTTAAGTATATGAGTAGTTTCTTAATTTTTACAACCCTGATGAGGTATATAAGGAATTTTGTCCAGGATTCACCTATCTATAAAACACGGGGGAAAACAGCAGTGCTCCATCTAAAGGGAGTAGCCACCTCTCAGCTCCAGGTATTTGTTGCCATGGGGGAAAAAACAGGCAGTTCCTGCTAGATTTTAAGATTTCTTTTTGAGATATCAGAAATACAGACTTTTCTGTGAAATACGCCAGATTCTGAAAGATGAAAATGAGGTTTTTATATTTTAAACACTCAGCTCACTTTCAAGTTCATGATTCCTGCTATCAAGGAAACGAACTTTGGGAGCATAACGAATTAGCATGCTTCTTTCAGTTCTCACTTGATTCTTTTTTATATAGTCTAGGAATTTAATTATCTTTCTAGCTTACTGTTCTGGTTTTTACTGACATCCTTAGGATAGACCTGTGGTCCTTAATCAGGGACAGTTATACCCCCAGGAGGGTCATTCGGAAAATATTTTTGGTTGTCACAGTTTGGAGTGGGAGGATGCCACTGGCATCTAGGGAGTAGAGGGCCAGGATGCTGCTAAACACTCTACATTGCACAGGACAGAGCCCAACAGCAAAGGCTTATTCGGCCCAAAATGTCACTAATGATGAGGTTGAGAAACACTGGTGGAGACCAGGTGTTTATCCCTGTTTATCTCTCCCTCCATTCTCCCTTCGTATCTCTCTTTCAAAGAACCTTTTCCCAGATTCTCTTTCTTCCCCAGGTTCTCTTTCTTCCCCCAATCCCTTTCTGCAATCTCATTCAGAACCTTTCGCTTGATAGTTATGGTCTTCAAAATGCAGAAAAAAATAAATCACTTGGGAGTTTGTTAAAAATGAAGACTCCTAGCCCCCATTTGTAGATATTCTGATAGGTGGATCTGGGGTGACCCCCAATTCTGCATCTTGAAAAAGCCCCCAGGTGATTCTGAGGAAGACTGTGCCTAGACAACAGTTAGAGGACAGGCCCCAGTGGTAGGATTGTCTTTGTTTTCATAATCTCTGGCCCTATGCTTGTCTTTTTTTAGATCCTTTATTAGTTGAATTTCTCAGTTTATTAAGCCCTTAAAATATATATAGCTTTCAATAATTTTTGTGCTTTGGAAAATAAAATGTGTTTGTGGACAAAGAGCTAAAACTATATATAATCATATTTGGCCAAAACTATATATAATCATAAGTCATTCAAGCAAGTGTACAGTATGTCTGTCACAGAGTATCATTCCAAAATTTCTAGTCTCTTTTCCCCATTTTTTTTGTAACATATGCTATATCTTCCACATAAGAAGGTGATTGGTGGTGGTTCCCTGAAAAACAAGGTTAAAATATTGTTTTTTTAAACATATGAACCAAGCAAGAAAAAAAAGCATGTTCTATAACAGCTGATAATACTGACAATAATCCATGTGAGTGATTTCTTAACCAAACTGATACATACAAAATGTTACACAAAATTAACTCCTTGGAGATAATAGTTTAGGCCAAGTACTTGTTCCATGAAGGGAGGGTGGTAGTAGATACATAAGAACTCTTTCTCCAAACTCAGGAAAACTAGTGTTTATGCAGGTACCTGCCTTCAGGGGCATCAACTCATGTCTGACATTCTATGTATTATAATGTATTAAATTGAAATTATAGGGTTTGGGTAGTCAGGTCTACAGTTACTTAATATCTTCTTGAAATTTGCAATTAGACAAATACATGGCAATTACTGGGCCATTTATCAAGGCATATCCTCTAGTAGGTGACGCCAAAATGCGGATGTCCTTCCACATGAGTAAGAGAACTCACAATCATACAAACGCGGCGGGTCTACTAGCCAGCTTGCCACCAAGCGTCATGGATAACTTTGTTAATCAACTTTGACCACTTCTCATGGTCATCGTGAAGAAACTATTTTTGAGAAAAGCTGGAATCCCGTTTGGATGGCTTTGTGCTTATGCCAAGTCAAACAGATATTAAAGTGGTTGTTGGATGGCCCGAGGGGAGGTCTTTAACCTCTCCCTCATAATTTTCACCAAATGCCTTCCAACCCACTATAAATAAATGTCTCACTGAGCAAGTGTGTTTACACGTGTTTTGCTAAGCCCCTCCTGTTTAAAAGCTCTGGCGCTGACACTGCCAACAGGCCGCTGAACTTGAAAGGATGAGGCTGAGTATATGTATCCCCTCTCTCTGTTGGAATCTGGGGTAAGCCAGTCCATCTTTCTGAAACTTTACTTCCTCTGATTTAAAATGAGGAGCCACGAAACTGGCTGTTTTATGATGTCCCTTCTGGTCTAGAAGGCTATGATTCTGTTAAGGTGCTCGCAGTTTGGGCCCGAGAATGGGACAGGAGAAGGCCACAGCTATTCTCTGCATCCCCATCCCCTCTCCAAGGATGGGTCAGAGTCAATGGCAAGTACATCACTCTGCCCACTAAAAGGAACCCACATGATGTGTTTCATCCAGCCATAGTAACTGGGCCCTAAGATGAGGGATGTGGGGTCCCTCTTGCCTGGATTCTCTCTCTCAAGTGTGGTTCTTCTCTGAAGTGAAAGAGGCAGCCAGCTTCCTGTTGGCTTCTCCCTTTTGCCAGTCTGCTCAGACCCTCTCAGGGTTAGGAGTGGCAGGGCTGCCTGTACTCTGCTTCTGCCCTCGGCTTGCTGCTCTTGGAGGACACCTGACTGCATTTGTTATCAGACTGAGACTGGTTTCAGCCTCGGCTAGAGTTGTGTTCTGGATAGACTAGCCTAGCTCACTGGGATCTGAGGCTTGGGGTGAAACCTAACATCCTCTCTGTTTCCCTTGAAAACTTTGGGAGAAAATGGTGGCTGTGGTCATCACACTAAGAAATCTAACCTTGCAGAAAGTTAGGAAAACATTCATTCATTCATTCATTTGTACTTTCTTTTGTTCAGTAAGTACTTATTAAACACCTGCTATGTGCTGTACAATAAAATGCTTAGACAAGTTCTAAGCATGAGAACCCAGAAATCAAACAAATTACGACAGAATATGTCATTATGTTGGGCATGATCGAATGAACTTTATTCTCTGTGGTTATATCTGTAAAGGGAGCATATTTGAATTTAAAAGAGAGTTTCTAATCCTAAATGTGGGCCCAAAGAAGATACCATTAAAGGATAGAAATTCTCCAAAAGGGAAGGTTATTGGCTTAAATCATCAGCATTCAACTATGGAAGTTAATAATTATTATGAGGGTTAAAATTTGTGTTTTACTTGGTATGTGACTTCGAACCACGCTGTCCATTTGAAAATCAGAGGCTGAAATTGGCTTTAACCCAAGCCAGCAGTAAAGAGCTGCCTCGTAGTCCAGATATTTGCAGTGAGCCGCCCTGCGACAGCAAAAGAGGCTCATTGTAACACTAGAAAAGCCACCAGTGAAGGCCCTCGTCAAAGACCCCATCCGTTCTTCAGAGCTACACATAGGAGTGTTAAAATCACAACACACTAGCAGGCTTTGTTTTAAATGAAGGGAAACCTATCTTTGGAACATAAGCAGACGACTAATAGGAAAATGGCAAGCAATTTGCGAGGAGAAATAAATAACTTGTTTAATCTCTTCATTGTATATGGGATGTTACTTTAAAAATTACCGTTATTTAAATGTGAATTGTGGCCCCCCAAAAAACTTTCAGAAACGACCCAGTTACCCTTCCAGAACTGTGATAGTCTCCAAAAGGCCCCCTCAGGGCTGCTCATTCGCCAGCCTCGATGGGGAAGGGCTGACTTGTTTCCATCTACATCTGTAGTGCAATCTTATATGTGAAAGGAAAACACGGATTGTAAGGCATTGCTGAACATGAAAAGGCATTTAATATTTACTCTTCCTAAAAGTTTCTTTTTAATGAGTTAGCATCCTATTATTAAGGACTTTCTAAAATTCTCTCTTGGACCTTTCTAATGTTGCTAAATGATACAAATTGGAAGAGTACTTTTGCAACTTAAATGGAAGGCATATTCTTTTAAAGACGTTTTTATTCGGCCTACAGCGCTGAGGTAGGCTTTGAGGGAGCCACCGAAGCTCTGGAATTTACACTGTGGCAGAATACCAAGTGAAAAAATAGTCTGTCTTCTGAACAGAGCTAAGAGGTCAGGCATGTGTGTCTGCGCCAACCCTGGCCTGGCCCGGCTCACCACCAGGCAATGCAGAAGGCTCCTCCCCCGCAGTGACCTGGGACCTGCCAACACCAGCCGTTGTCAGAGTGCCTCAAGACGTTTCATCGCTAACCCTGTCTGCAAAAGCTGGAATGAAAACAGGGGAAGCAAATGCAAGAGAATCCCTTATTCTAAAGAGGCCATTTGGTTTGGCTCAGCTTTATCTAAGAGTTTCCAGACCAATTCAGCCTGTATCCTGAAGAGATCCCAGCCTAGAAAAATACGGTTTCTTTTTTTTTTTTTTCAAGCACATGCATCATTGGCTACTATTAACTCTTCATTTAGACCCATTCTGACCATGTCAGTGGGATAAAATGTGGACTAATATTTATTTAGAATGCATAAAAGCTATCAACATTGACATTTGTGTGCTCTTTCCTCAGACCTTTTTCATTCCCCCTCCCCACAACTTAAGTGGCATCCTGTTAACTCCTTAACATACACTTATTATACTCATTCTTTTTTTATATTAGTGTTAGCTTCCAACATGAAGAGTCTTTAAGAATTCTGCTTGACTTCTTTGTCTTGCATGTGTAAAATGTCCTTAATACCAGAGTGATAGTACTCAGACATACAGAATATTTTCTATGTTATACCAATTGTGAAAAATATCTTTTTGTATCAGTTTGAGAGATGACTTCTCTATCTTTAGTTATCTAACTAACCAATTCTTTCTCTTAATAAGTAATTATAATAATTTTTCATCGTTCAGATATAACTGCAACATTGCTAGTCTCAATGAAAACCTTGTCAGTTTACTTTTCATATAAATAATACTTTATAATATGATGAAAATTAAGATGACTTTATATAAAATATGCTGTCCTTGAAAAAAACTAATTAAAACTATAATGATGTGGCCCTAAGTAATTATTATACAGAAAGAATACTGAGCTATGGGAGATGAAATATTTTGAAGAAAATTGGTATTGGAGATAAAACTATCTGTCTGTATATTTTCCCTTTCCACTCCGTAATTTTTATTTCTCAGGTACACAGTTGCTAATCATTAAAAAAGCTTCTGAAATTGAAGTTCAGCAATGTCCTAGTTGCTTGAAAATTCCCAGCTATTTCCATGTTGTGAGCTCAGTGGTACAATTAAAGGGACAAAGGTAAGGAAGCTGTTGCAGTAAAATGGCAGCAAATTCGAAGAGGGAAATACAGAATAATTGAAACATGCCTAAAAAGTGATGTGTAAACAAATGTTCATGTATTCTATTTTAAATGTTCTTTATAGGCTATTCTACTGAAACTTTTATAATTTTACATACCTAGGGCAAATAACCTCCTGCTACATCTGTTGGGTGAACTCGTGTCTGTGTGTGTGTGTGTTTAAAGTATTGCTTTGCCGACGTGCCAGTTGGAGGAGGCAGGCATGGGACACGCTTCCGTTGGGCTTTCTGCCTGGTGTGTATTCTAGCATCTGACTGATTCTTTTCGGCCTGAGCTGTGGGTTGCACCAGGCCCGGAAAAAAACAGTGAATTACCCTGGGTGCTGAGGTGTTTCCAGGTCACTGCCTCTTGCCTCTTTCTCTTACCTTGTTCACCCCTTGACCTTGTTAGAACAGTAATGTTTCTTCATAAAACATTCATAATGAGACTATTTACCTTGTGTACCCAGTGAGATCCTGCTTCGTGTAATAAATTCTCTGCTCAAACATATGCCAAGAAGGCAGTACTTGCAGCTGTTGAAGACCTTTTTAACCGAGGGAGGGACCTTCTTCTGGGGGGCCGCAGCTCCCACAGTGCTGCTTTTCTAATTTTAAGTATGTAATAAAACTAGATGGAGGTTTTCCTCTTTTTTTTTTTTTACTTATTTGTTTGTGGTTTGTTTTGCATACACACATGTACAGTCTCAAGCATAACATAGTTATTCCCAAGGCATAAGCATTTACAAAGCAGATAAATAACCCATATTCTCAGAAGAATGCTCATTTGATTTTAAAAATATATTTGAAGACTGCAACTATCTGTTGCAATGAAACTTAGGAACTTTATTTTCAATCAGTAGTAGTAAATCCTTCCCTCAATAAATTCTATTTTTTATACAGACTAACTAGTTTGATTTCTGCCTCCTATGCTTTCTCCTCCCATCAGAATTAAGGTATCATTACAAGGAGCAGAAGCAAAAAGCGTGGATTACCTGCTGCAGTGGCAGCCCCCAAGGACAAAGAAATTGACTGCTCTGCCCTGGGAGTTAGGAAAAAAAAAACATCTTGTGTATTGGTACAGGTTGTTAACCACCTCCGATTAAAATGACTAATGACCCTATGGTACCCTTGCCAATCGTTCATAAAAGTCATTGGAGCTCTAGGTCCTTTTCACACCGCTTTGACCTCCTGATTTGATGTCATCTGCAAATGTAATGGGGTTTCTCTATTCTGTTTTTCCATGTCGCTACAGTAAATTGCCTTCTTCTAACTTGAGCTACCACAATAACTGTCAGTACCATCCTGGTAACCTGTACATACATAGTCCCTACCGCAGAAGGTGCTTATGAGGATCAAATGGGATGATGTTTTTAAAAGATGCTCTCCTCGTATGTGACATATGGATTCTCAATTAATGATAGCTCTTTGCTGTTATTATTTTCCCCACTTATGTAACTCTCAGGATTAGAAAAAAACAAAGAGCCCATTTTAAATACAGAACTGAGCAAACAGCCCTGCACCTTAGAGTGCTGAAACACTTTTGTGGAGTTTCTTTTTGTTTGTTTTTTTTTAAAGGCATATAAGCACTGGAAGGTAGGGTGAAAGGAAGCAGGGAGGACTTTAAGGGCTTTTTCCCATGGTGCTGGTTATCTTTCTAGGCATGCATTCGGAAATCACAGTATTTGTTTGTCCTTTGACCATATTTTGGGAACATATTTCTAAAATGATCTCTTATACCACCCTTAAAAGTGTAAGCGATTTCAAGAAGGGACTAGTGATTACCAAAGGGGAGGAGTGGGGTGGGGAGGGAGAAGGGGATTGAGGGGTATTATAATTAGTTCACTTGGTTTGGGGGTGTCATGGGGAAGACAGTGTAGCACAGAGAAGATAAGTAGTGACTGTGGCATCTTACTACACTGATGGACAGTGACTGCAATGGGTTATGGGGGGGAACTCGATAATATGGGTGAATGCAATAACCACATTGTTTTTCTTGTGAAACCTTCATAAGAGTGTATATCAGTGATACCTCAATAAAAAAAATTTTTTTTTAAGTGTAAGGGATTTATTCCTGTTTTTCAGACAAATATGAAATAGAGAAGTTCCTTTCAGACAAATGAAATTCTGAAATGTATGTTGGGGGTCTTATTTACTTCCATTGTAGGGCCATTGGATCTGGGTAACTCATATAATCACATTCTTCTTCCTTAGGGCAGGACTGCACTTAGGCAAGCACGGTACCTGTCTACCTATTACTTTAGAGTTTTTGGAGAAGAGTATTATCTGTGCTTAGTGGTAATGCATTCCAGGCTCCCTCCATAACACACTGCAGAACACTTGGAAGAAATTTTCCTAATGTCTAATCTAAATCCCTTCTTTGCCCTTTAAAACCTTTACACCTTATCTTGACCTCAGTGGAGACGGCACATAGATGTTCATCATGATGTGGCAAATATCTTGTTAAGTTTTTGAAATAGCTCTTTGGTTTCTCATAGTCCTCACTCTCTACCCTAGAATAAGTTGATCCAATCTTTTTCCACCTTTTCTCTCCCATAAGCATTTTTGTGAGTGGAAGATCTGCCATTTTGTTGCTCCCTTCTGAGACTTCCTCTAGGCGTGTATCAGGCTAGCAGTGGGTGGCCCAGATAGAAGGTGTTCGAGAGAATTGACCCTGTCTATGACACCTGGCCAGGAGGGACCAGCTACCTCCACTCTGCCACTGCCTGCCATCCTTTAGAAGTGGTGCCAGAAGGAGCTTTGGAATTAGAGTAGGCTCAGCCCCAGACACTCAGTCCTGTGGCAATTCCTCTTGTTTTAATACAAACCTAGCTTAGGTTTCAATGGAAGAAAGTTCTAGAAAGTCCCTCCATCACCCAGAGGTTATCACTAAAAGGCTATTTCTCTGACTTTCTATTTCTTCTTCTGAGATCCTTGCTTGTTTTAACTCTGTCCCCAGCCTGACCAGAACCTGAAGGCATAGTGCCTCATCTTTAAAACTCTGGCCCAAGATGGAACACATGTCCTCCTATGTACACACATTCCTGAGTCTGACTGGCATTAAAAGAAAAAAGGGGAGGGAATAATGCTAAGTGTTAGAGGAGGAAAAAGGATGTAATTACAGAAAATATAAATGTCATATAAACAGTCATGTTGACCATCTGTCTAGCCCCAGAAGTGCCTCACAGGCAGATGCTGGCTTTTTGCCTTTCTGACTTCCTGTCTCCAGCAGGGGAGGTGTAAGAATATGTCACTGGGGGTTATCTTCCAGAACCTTGTTACTGTCTGCAAAAATCAGTGGACCCCTGATCCAACTCCCTCAGATTCCCAGGAGTCTCTCTACTCAGATTTGGCTTCTGGTTTGAAGGACTTTCCTCTTAAGGGGTTCAGCAGTACTGGATCCCTACACAGGAAAGTAGGCTCGTCCACTGGACCTTCAGTGTAATCTGAATCACACCAAAAGCAGACCAGGGCATGGTAAGCATTAATACAGATGGGTACAGGAAAGTGTGAGCTCCCACAGGAAGGTTAAACAATTTCTCCCTGCCATTGTCTGACTCTCTGAATATATTGTCAGTACCACTGACCCAAAACTTATCATAGTCTGCTTTACTAACCTAACACCTCATGTGTTGGTACAATTTTCCGAAGACTATAATCTCTTATCCAGACTGAGATCTTGTTATCCAACATTGCTCTGCTTACAAAACCAGGCATTTTTTTATAGCATGTGTGGGTATTGGTTATCTGCTTAGTAATTGACAAATGTATTCTATAGCAATAGCAACAAAATTATATTTTCTATATCTTTATACACACACTGAAGTTTAATATGTGAAGATCCACTAATTTGGAATATCTTTTTTCTCCCCAGGTTTATTGAGGTTATGATTGTATATATTTAAGGTGCACAACATGGTATTGTGATATAAGTATACCTCTGTAATGATTACAACAATCAAGCTAGTTAGCAGCCATCATCTCACATAGTCACCAGTGTGTGTGTGTAGTGGGGAATGAATTTTAAAGTGGTCAAAGGTCAGGTTTAAGTTTGCCTTAGCAGTTTTCTATGCTAAAAAAATCAATAATGCCTCTTAATTTGTTAAATTGTATATATTATGTATGAGAATGCTTAGAGATACTGTGAAAGACAAGCTGTTTTCACGTTCCTTACCACTGAAGGAGTACTTATAAACAATCAAAATGCCATTTCCTTGAGGAGCTAGCCATGTATTCATAAACCAGCATGCCCCTGGGCCCTCGCCCCAGTTCTGTTAGTGTGTGTGCCTTGAAAACAATAGGTGCTCTTTTTCGTATTAGAATCTCTGCTGAAGAACCAATTAAGGCTGTAGGAAGATGACATTCCTTTCTCTGGTTCCATGACAGAAAAATATTAGACTGGTCCCCTAACTCTTCGAGTATCCCTCCTCTTACAGTAAAGGCAAAGAAAAGTCATGCAACTCCACAGGGCGAAGAAAACAGGAAAGTATGAGTGGGTGAGGGTGGCAAGAGAAATGGTCTGTTAAAGAAACAGGATGGAGCATTTCTGGGAATTTACCTGAGGAAAACAAAATCCCTAATTGGAAAAGAAATCTGCACCCCTATGTTCATTAATGTTTATTACAGCATTATTTACAGTAGCCAAGATATGGAAGCAACCTAAGTGTCTGTCCATAGATGAGTGGATATGAAAGATGTGGTGCATATGCACAATGTACTATTACTCAGCCATAAAAAAATGAAATCTTACCATTTGTGACAACGTGGATGGACCTAGAGGGTATGATGCCACATGAAATAAGTCGGAGAAAGACAAATATTATATAATTTCACTTATATGTGGAACCTAAAAAACAAAACAAATTAACAAACAAAACAAGGAGACTCATAAATGCAGAAAACAGACTGGTGTTTGCCATGGGGCTGGGGAATACTGGTCCACACAAACTAGGAGAAGGGGATAAAAAGACACAAACTTCCAGTCACAAAGTAAGTCATAGGGATGAAAAGTACAGCATACGGAATATTGTCTATAACACTATATCATTTTCTGTGACAGAAGGTAACTACCTTTATTGTGGTGGGCATTTCATAACATATATAATAATGGTTGCATCACTATGTTGTACACGTTAAACCAATACAATATTGTATATCAACTATACTTCAATTTATAAATTCCTATGAGAGAACCCCTCAAAAATAAACAGAAAAATGCACATCTGCCAAAGAAAGAAAGAGAGGATAGGGTGGGTGCTGTTATTATCCTGTGCATTTAAACCAGAAATTACATTTGGCATGTGAACAGAAAAATACGTGTTTTCACATAACCTCAATATATCTTCTCTAATATTTACTGCCATGCCCTAAAGTTTCAAGTTCAGCATGAAACATTTCTAAAATGACAGAATTCTCACTTTAATTTCTCTAGTGCAATGTTGTGATTAAAAAATATTCCATCTCAGTCTTTTATTCTACTCCAGAATTTTTAAAAAGCTGTCCTGATTTCCCATTTCTAAGCTAAAGAAACTTTAATTGAGAAAGAGCATGATGAAAATACTATGAGGACCTGTGTTTCTCATCATTTTAGTGCAGAATGCAAGAATGATATAATTGCTAGCCAGCCATCATTCTGCCACCAGAGTAGTTTGTCAAAAGGATATGTAACAAGTCATATCAGCCTCAGGAGGTAGAGTAAACCAGAATGAAAGTCTTGCCCTGTCATGTTTCAAGTGAATCTTGAGATCCCACTGGAAATTTTGAGGTCCCATTGGGAATTTTTCATAATTATTATAGGGTCCCACCAGATTCTCCATGCTGGCTGTTCTGTGTATTGATCAGGCTGGGAAGCAGGACCTCCCCATTGTACAGCTCCTATGGGAACAATCCATGGAGAATCTATAGAGTTCTGTCTCCCAGCAGTGCCAGGAAAGTGTGGCTGCCAAGATTCTCCTAGTAATTAAGGACTTGGCACCTGAGGGCATCCAATAAGCACATACCAGTTACTATAACATTCAATTTGAACATGTGAAACTCCTGTGAATTTAAATGGAACTAGGAGACATTTACATTTACATTAATCCACCCTACACACACATACACACACACACACACACAGCTACTGTTATTGGCAATTGAGAAATGAAGTGTGGCTGTGGCCACCTGGGAACATAAGTCCCAAGCCAAATGACCATTAACTCCATGTTAATTTAGTAAGATGGTAGGTAGTGGTAAGACCCAAAATTTATGTTCAGTTATGCTTTGGGTAATGGAAACATGTTCATTAAGTATCTTTGGCCAAAGATTTTCCTGTGTAATTAGCAAATATCTTAATTATAAACTTGGACTTGAAGCTTGTTCCAATCTTAAAGTATAAAAAATAATACGAGTTCAATAAAGAGAAAAGGATTAGAAGAAAAACTGCACAGCATAGAGGTTTATATTGTGGGCTTTGAGCCATGGCTGGATTCAGAACCTAGCCCTGGTGTTTCCTAGCTTTGCAACCTTGAAGAAGTACTTTGTCTCTTTGTGCCTCAGTGTCTTCACCTATAAAATGGGAATAATAACATTGCTTAATCATAGGGTCATCGAGAACATTGGAATGTTCAAAATACCTAAAAAGGGTTTTGAACTGTGCTTGGCACATAAGTGCTCAATAAATATTGCTTATTGTTATTTAGACACATTTTAAGAGTTGCAACTCTAGAAATGGATTGTTACATAGTAGAAAGTTTTAATGGTAATAGTGATTAACAAGTCAGAAATTGTATCTTAAAATCTCAGAAACTTGCCTATGTTCCCTACATGGAAGTTTTTATAAGTTTAATAAACTAATAGTTCATTAAAATGTATTAAAATTTGAATTTAAGATAAATTTATTCAACAAACAATTAGTAAGTACCCCTAAGCAACACGGAAAGTGATATAAAAAAATTCCAACTTCAAGGAGCTTTAATTTTAGAATACATGATGTGTTAGAAGAGCAACATAAAATTTTCAAGCATTTTAGGAAAGCTGCTTTGAGTAATGTAATTAATTATGTAACCATACTCCCCATGCTTTTAGAAAAGGTATTGGGTGAATACACTTTGGCTGGGGAATCTGCACACTGAAAATATTTCTTACCTTGAACTAGTTACATACATATAGATTATTACTCAATTCCAAGTGTGCCCCAGATACATTCACAAAATCACAGCGTAAGAGGGGAGGGGATTGGGTGAAATAGGTAAAGGAGGAAAAATTAGTGAGAATGTTTGGTATGTTGATCTGGGTGATGGTTACTTGAGTGTGCACACATGTCAGAATTCATCAAGCTGTACACTAAGATTTGTGCATTTTGCTCCATGTACTAAAATAAAAGTAAATGATAAAAAAAAAAAGCAACACCTAATCTTTGTGTTTCACACAATATAGCTGGGGACAGAGGAGTAGCTGCATTTGCCCAGAATAAGTACTCTGTGTCAGCAAGCCATTGCCTGTGGGCCGTAAGGGGAAGAGTAAGCGGTAGGAAGCACCAAAGAGCTAGTAAAGGGCCAGGGAAAGCTAGTTAGAGGGGCAGAGACAACACCAAAATAAGTTCCATCAGGCCATTCCAGCGCTTCTTGGCAACTCTTTGGTGGACAATAAATGGGCATTAATGGCTTCTGTAAGATTCAGTTGAGATATATGTAACCTATTAGGATGTGAAGTCATTTATCCTTCCTCTGAACTCATCTCTATATTTTTATATATACATGCTGTGTGGTCTTGGGCAGATTTTTTAACCCTTCTGATCTCAGGTAAAAATGAGAATCTTTTAATAGTACCTAGTCATAAAACTGTTGAATTGGTTCATTTCTATAAAGCAATCAGGGCAGTGCCTGATCTTAGAAAATATTGAAAAGGTACTGTTCCTATTAGGATAACAAGACATCTTTAGAGGAAAAGCATGCTTTAATTAATATACATCCATGTTAGATTGTAACTTACCTCATGTAATGGGTCCCAGATATAATTTTAATTTGCCCGTATTGTTTATAATCTCTTTACAGCTCGAAAGTCAAAGAAGTTGGGAAAGTTAAAAGGGATTCACGAGGAACAGTCACAACAGCACCCACCCCCGCCCCCACCCCCCCAGAGCCCCGAGGAGGGGACGACGTACATCGCGCCTGCAAAAGAGCCCTCGGTCAACACGGCGCTGGTTCCTCAGCTCTCCACCATCTCGCGCGCCCTCACGCCTTCCCCGGCTGTGGTCCTTGAGAACATCGAACCGGAGGTCGTGTACGCTGGCTATGACCACTCAAAACCAGATACAGCCGAAAATCTGCTCTCCACTCTGAACCGTTTAGCAGGCAAACAGATGATTCAAGTCGTGAAGTGGGCAAAGGTACTTCCAGGTAGGCTTGCCTCCCCTGTGATGCTCTAAATCCTGACCTCAGGAAGTCAGGGCGACAAATTCTCCATATCCGACAGCGCAACTGAACTTAGTTTTCTGTTGAATCCTGATACCAAATTTTTAAAGTGACGTCAAATTAATGGAGTGTGTAGGAAAAATCTGATTCATGTGCTCATTTCTCCTGAGACATTAGGATGAAGAGTTCTTTTGTTAATATAACATACATTTCTTGGGTTGATGCATGAAATGGAAAATTCATCCCCAAAATATTAATAAGGTAAAATGCAAACTAAACCTGTTATTAACATCTGGTAATTAGGGCTAATCTAAACATAAACCAAGTACACCAAAACCTATCAAGTAAGTTGTATGAGACCCTTGAAAGACTGTTTTGTCTAAAAATAGCTTCTTACCTCCAGCACCTTTTAAGTGTTCTTGACATTCCTACTTCAGTCATTTTTTATACCATAGGATTTTATTAATAAGGCCCCTTTTAATGTACAGAACCTCACTTAGAATTGCTATCATATTGTCGCAGTTCATTAATCAAAGCAGTTTCTTAGATTACGGACTGTCAACCAGCAGCCCTAAGAAAAGTGATTGGGGAAAGCTACGATGACCAATTCTTGAGGAGGAGCTGGCCCAGGTGGCACTGCAAATGGATAAGTACTGTGGTGCCTCTGGGAATACAGGGAGTGAGGAAGGGACCAATAGAGGAGCTTAGGGCCCCGAGCAGAAGACTGAGGGGGAGGAGAGGGCAGATGCCAAGGGTGCTTATTCTGCTCCAGAGCTCTGTTAAAGTCCAGCATTAGCCCAGACAGGGGGGAGTTGGCAATAATACGTGTTCAACCACCGCAAACTCATGGAAACAAGAATCTCTCATCATTATTGCACATATTTAAAGTGGGCAGTTATTCAATTATCCTTTTTTTAATGTTATTTGTGAGGAGGATGAAGCAGGTTTTACAGGTACATACAAATTCCTTCAGTCTTTAGAATTTTAGTGTTTAGACCATTGTCCACAACGAAGCTGCCTGAACTGCCTGGTTTACTTGCCCTGGCAGTTCGCCCTCCTTGAGAACATAGAGTGAATTTACAATGAAATGTTGAACGGGGCATGCCCACGGTGGTTGCTCCATAAATGACTGTTGAACTGAGTTTAGTCCATTAGAGAATGATGGCTGTTGGGGGCTGACTTAAGAAGAGTCTTCCTGGAATGTACTGAAATGCTAAGTGTATTTCTATGATTAATTGTTCTGTTCTTCAGGATTTAAAAACTTGCCTCTTGAGGACCAAATTACCCTAATCCAGTATTCTTGGATGTGTCTGTCATCATTTGCCTTGAGCTGGAGATCGTACAAACATACAAACAGCCAATTTCTCTATTTTGCGCCAGACCTAGTCTTTAATGAGTAAGTACCTATTAATTAGCCTTCATAAAATAAACAGCAGAATTATTTGTTATGTTTTTTTACAACTTCTAAATATAAATCATATATGTGTATGAAAGAATCCACTGACACTAGCTTGTTTTAAGAGTAAAAAAATCTATCACTTGAGAATTTAAAAATTACTCTTTGCAAAATTATAATGCACATGCCTGAGTATATATAAATCAGTATATATAGATTTCATATAATAGTATGTGGGACTTATCCCAAAAGAAAGATGATCCAGTTGGCTCTAAAAATTGGATTGGTACAAAGCCACAATTAATAGAAAACAGTCTCTTTTAGTATCTACTCCAGTTGAGAAGACTATCTAATTTCTAGGAAATGTGAAGGTATAAATGCCAGTTTTTGCATGCATTCATATAATGGTTCTTTTGTTAACAGTATACAGCTGCTCAATGTGTTTTCATGGCAATCATGATTACCTTTCTTTGCAATCATAAAAGAAGCCAAAATGTTATTCTGTAGTGAAACAGTTTTATGATGCATTTTAAAAGATTGAAAGAATTGTAAGATTTTTCCTTGGCCATGAATCCTTTCCTACTTTAAGCTTATATTTTAATACTGTTTGCCTTCTACATTAGCACATTTTGTTTATGTTTATATCCAGCCAGCGGTGCGTCTATGTAATTGCTGGGTCAAGAAATACTTAAAATAAAAAGGAACACTTGAATTATGCCAGTAGTAGCCATAGCCATATTCTAACAGATGGCTTTCTCTAGAGAGATGAAAATAGGGGTTTTCAGCAGGGAAGGAAGCAGATGAGAAATAGATTGGTGTTAAAAGAAAGCAAGCAATGCAAAGATTACAAGTGGACATAGTGCCAAGATACTTAAATAGTACCAGTAGTAAATTACCTACAAGTATCAGTTCACCCGCATAAGTGTAGCACAGACAATTTTATTCCAAGATAAATTAGGAACATCAGTTATTGGCTCTCGATGTGACCCTTCTTTTGGCAATTAGTCAGAATAATTTCTACTACTGCATAAATTTTCACCAAAAGCATGAAGTGAGGCCAAACAACTGACATGCACATTTTAATTTTCTTGTTTTCCTTAGTAATCAGCTGATATCATTAAGTAGTAAGCCTGTTTTTAAATATGGTCTATAAACCAAAAGAAAAACATATTAAGGAGGGTCCTCGTTTTAAAAGGAAGTGTGGGTAAATAAGAATCTCTACTAGTGCTGTCCAGTGAGCCTTCATTCAATTTTAACAGAAAATTTCAACGATCCATTTCATCTTATTTAGTACATCTATTAATTTGGTGTCATAAATATATGTAACATAAAATTTTCCATTTTAACCATTTTGAAATGTACTGTTCAGTGGCATCAACTCAAGTTGTGCAACCATCAACACTATCCATCTCCATCCAGTACTTGCCACCATGCCCAACAGAAACCCTAAGCCCATTAGGCAATGACGTCACATTCTCCCCTCCCCCAAGCCCCTGATAACCTCTTGTCTATGAATTTGCCTATTCTAGGTTGTTACCCTTAAAAATAAAACTGTCAGTTATTCTAACAGCAACATGGGTTTATTTGAGAGCAGCAGAGAATTGCGATTTGGGACAAGCAAGCTGGGGCAACACCACAAGGATGTCTGGAGAATGAAGGAGAGGAGGCCCTTTCATAGAAGAAAGGGGGACAGTTGGGGAACTATTCTAGGCAAAAGTCCATTAGAGGAAACTGCGAGTCCCACATGTCTTGGCTGCTCATTGGCTGGGCTCTTCCCTAGCTGTGGCAAGGGGAGGCAGACACTTTTCCCTTCTCTTAGTAAGGGGTAAAGTAGCCAGAACAGTATGCGTTATAAGGTGTCTCTGCCTTCCTGTGGGGTCTGCAATTGACCGGGAGTGGTGGGTGTGAGAGCTCCCCCTTCAGGCCTCCTGAGACCATATCAGATATAAGGCTTCCCTTTACCAGTTTTCACAAGATACTCATGTAAGGGAAGTCATACAGTGTGTGTCCTTTTGTGTCTGGCTTCTTTCACTTAAGCATAGTGTTTTCAGGGTTCATCCACATTGTAGCATGTATCAGAATTTCACTTTATGGATGAATTATGGTCCATTTATGCATATAGAATGTAGGATCAATCCTTACTGCTTGCAGATTCCATATTTGTGAATTGGCCTTCTGGTTACATTTATTTGTTAACTCCAGAGTCAACACATGAAGCACTTTCTTAGTCATTGGCAGACATGCACAGAGTAGCAATAAATTTGAGTCATCCTGTACATTTCAGCAGAGACTGCCTCTTGTTTCAGTTCCCATACTGTAAACAAGTGTGCTTTTCACAGTCTATTTAGTGCCATGTTTTTTGCATTTTTGTGCTTTTTGCTGGTGATTTCACTGTCTAAAATGACCCCCAAACATAGTGCTAAAGTGCCGTCTTGGGTTTGTAAGTGCAGGAAAGGAGTTGTTGGGTCATATGGTAATTCTATGTTTAACTTTTGAGTAACCACCAAACTGTTTTCCCCAGTTTGCACCATTTTATATTCCCACCAGCAATGTAACAAGAGTTACAAGAGTAACAAGAGTTCCATTTTCATCACATCCTTGTTAACACTTATTTTCTATTTGTTTTTCAATAGCTATACTAGTAAGTATACAGTAGCTTTTGGTGTGAGGGGGTTGTTTTTGTTTTTTGATTTATATTTGACATCTAATATTGTGTAAATTTAAGGTGTACATGTTGATTTGATACATTTATATATTGTAATATGACTGCCATTGTAGCTGTAATTAGCACTTCTGTCACATCACATAATTATTTCTTTTTTGTGGTGGGAATAATTAAGATCTAGTCTCTCAGCAAGTCTGATGATTATAATATTGTCGTCTTTATTCACTATTTTGTGCATTAGATCTGCAGGACTTATTTGTCTCCTAGTTGCAAGTTTGTGTCCTTAGGCAGCATCTCTCCTATTCCCCCACCTCCCAGCACTTGGTAACCACCATGTTACTGTTTTTACAAGTGAGGCATTTTTAAAAAAGATTCCACATATAAGTGAGATCATAGAGTATTTGTCTTTCTCTATCTGACTTGACTTTTAGAGATTATGAAGTTTTAACTCATGGTGGTTTTGATTTGCATTTCCCTAATGACTAATGATGTTGGGCATTTTTTTCATAGGCTTATTGGCCATTTATATATCTTCTTTGGTGAATGTTCAAGTCCTTTGCCTGTTTTTAATTAGGATGTTTGTCTTTTTGTTCTTGAATTGTAGGAGTTCTTTAGATAGTCTGGATATTGAAACCTTAGAGATATGATTTGTGTATTTCATCCATTCTGTGGGTTGTTTTTTCACTGTCTTGATAGTATCTTTAAAATGAAAGTTTTAAATATTACTGAAGTCCAATTTATCTATGTTTTCTTTGGTTGCCTGTACTTCAGGTATCATTTAATTTCAGTTGTATGCACACATCCAACTGTACAGGTTTCAAGAAAGTACAAAACTGTGAGATTCCTTTTTAACAAATGAAACTCAGGGAAAAGCAACTTATGTTTGAAGGCTGCAAAAATTAATGTCATTAAAGGGTCTTGGAAAAAAAGAAGAAATAAGCAACCAAAAAAAGAAAAAGTCATATAAACTTTGTATGCATTTGTCTGTTCTAGAAAATACAAATAGAAATAACAAAAAATTACTTTCTAATGTTATAAATAGTTGTTATATTACATAATTACTAGAGGGAAAATTTTTTCCCTGCCTTTTAACTTTTGACCTCCACCCCAATCTAGATTTCTATAGGTTTCTCTCAACTAGGAAGAAGAGGGCAGAACTGTACTTTTCAAAGTGGGGGTGGGGTACCTACTCCAAGAAAAGATTTGGAAATGACAAAAAACCTTTTGGTCAAATCACATCAACAAATAAGAGTTTGGTATGGTGGCTCTATCACAGGGTGCTATTATAGACCCTGTAATTTTTTTATTGAAGTATAGTTGATATACAATATTATATTGGTTTCAAGTGTGCAACACAGTGGTTCGACAATTACACACATTATTAAATCCTCACCCCAGTTAGTACAGTTACTATCTGTCAACATAGAAAGATGTTACAGAACCACTGGCTATATTCTCCATGTTGCACTTCCATCCCCATGAACAGCTCATGTTATAATTGAGATTTAGACCCTATATTTTTTTAAAGAACTATTAAGTTACAGAGGATAGCCTGCAACTAAAGTCTAAATGCATATGCAGGCTTCATCCTGCATTTGTTCAAGGAATATCTACTAACTGTTGTCAGTGCTCTAGGCCGTGGTTTAGCATAGTGAAGAAATCATATGCTCCCTGTCTCAAGGAGCACACAGTCTAATGAGGGAGACACAAATTAAGAATCTTAGGATAAATATTGAAAGGAAAAGTGCTCTGAGAGCAGTTAATGGAAGGTATTGATCTAGTCAAGAGAGGCTTAAGCCAGGTGAGTCAACCAGGTAAAGGAAGTAGAAGAGGAGGAAAGTTGATTGAGGCTGAGGGACCAGCATGTGCAGACCTCTAAGGGCAGGAAGGAACTGAGTGAAAACAGTGGAGTGATGGGCATGGGGAGAAATGCAAAGATGGTGAAAGGCAAAACCAACAGGGCTTGCTGGTGGTTGCATTCTGGTAGTGATGGGAAGGGAGGAGGTAGTAGGTGTCTAAGGAGATTTCTAGGCCTTGCCTGAAAGGTCGGGTAGAATTTGGTGCCACTCCCAGAATAGGGAGCAAGGGCAGAGGACAAGGTTTTGGAAGGGAGGGAAGAGGAAAGGAAGGCTTGAGGCCAGTTTTGAATGAGTTAAGATTGAATTGCCTTTGGAACATTACCGAAAAGGAGATATTAAATGGGCACTTACATACACATGGAAGCTTAAAGAGAGGTCCCAGCTGAAAGATACAAATTTTGAACTTCTTAGACATGTGGTGGTTAAAGGAGGAAAGACAAGAGAGAGTTATGTCACAGATCCCAAGGAAAGAGAAGACTTCGGGGAAGTAAGTTTGACCACCAGTGTTAAATACTGTTGGTATCCCAGAGTGACGTGAACTGACAGCAGGAGGCAGGCTTTGCCCATCTCCTCCCGACACTTTGTACATTCATGTCTGCTGAACATGTCCCTACGCTTTTCCTCAGTTAGTGCCTGTACTTCCATACTCTTCCACCAAAGTGAAGGAAGGATCTGGCATTCAGTGTAAGGGAACAAACAACGTATGCCATTCACCTGAGGGCAGAATGCCCGAGGAGATCCTCCCTTCCTCTCCACCACCCTCAGCTATGTTGGACCCCTTCCCACCTGCTTCGGCAGCTCTTTTTTAGGTGTCTCCATCCCCCTTCATTACCTCCTCATTGAAATCACAAACTCTGTCTTAAACCATGTTTTAATTCCCAGAACCTGGCGTTGTGTTTCCAAGGCATAGTAGGTACTCCCTAAATATTTGCTGAATAAATGAATTATTGAAGAAATGAGCCAAACACTCTATTAATCAGTCTAGAAGGGGCTTTTTAAGTTATTACTGTTCATCATGAGGTTGAGCGTATAATGCGTATAGGAAACAATTGTCTTTCACAAACAGAGGCATAGCTCTATGTAAAATGTAAACAGAACCTTCGACAGTTGATCATTTGCATTTGCCTGCAATTGTGGAACAGGTCTGAGAGTTCCCGAAGCCCTTCCCCCCGGCTGTGTCCTGGCCTTATGGAGCCGGAGGAAAGATGGGCAGTAGGAAAGAATAAAGGAAAGTATTCTTTCCTATTTTTTATTAAACGTTGGGGTGAAGATATGAGTTAATACTTTAAATTAGCATAGAACTTTTCTTATTATAAAGTCAAAACTTTTCAAATATGTATTAAATGATTAATTATTCAATTTTACCTTGAAACAGCTTATCATATATTGCTACAGATCCCTGCAAGTATTCAAATTTCTTATCAATTCAATACACATATTAAAATTCCCAGTTAAGCCTGTAATGAAATTTCTTCAAATTGGTTAATTTCTGAAATGAAGGTTCAGCATGATACTCTCTTTTAAGTCTAACATTTTAGAACTCCAAGTGTGTTTAAAAGCATGTATATAGCGTCTTGAGTAGGAGCCCAATAAAAAATGTTTTTTAAATGATCTTTCACTGGCCGTGTTAGTTCTGGACCTTTTATTACTTTGGTTCCGAGGCTGTTGATAAGTGAGAGCACCTGAGCCTTGGTGCCTGAGCGCCTCCGTGGGCCCCTGAGCATGTCTGCAAGGGCCAGGCCCCCGGGCGCACTGAGGGTTCAGCCCGCACGCCTGGGGCCGCGGCCGCTCCCGTAGAGAAGTTCGGGGCGCAGGCATCAGTCACACCTTGTCGCGTTTCGTGGCATGCCTCCCATCCCGGTCGTGTGCGCGGCGTCGGGACCCTGTGCCACCACAGTCCAATTGTCCTTAGTGGGGGACCCAACCAGGCCGCTCTGCCGAAAGGGCAGTGTCCCCAAAGGACCCCCTGTACTGAGGCCCTAAAGCTTCAGTGGGCCTGGCTCGTCCTCGTGTGTCACCGTTGTTTAGCCTGGGATCTGGGTGTCCCCAGGGAGGCCAGGAGTTAGAACACGGCACGGCGCACCCTGTCCTCCCGGGGCGGGGTGGTGGACATTCCTGAGCCGCTGAGGTGGCTTCTCTGCCTGGACCGTTGCTCCAGCAGGGCCCGGCCACTGCCGGGTGAGGGACGGGAGCTCTCCGGAGAGGGGCCAGGCGGTGGGGCGAGCCTGAGTCGGGCCCCTTTGCGCTCCTGCCTCTATCCGCAGCCTCTCTGTCCCTCCTCTCCCCTTTCTGCTGCTTTCACATCAGATTTCTTACCTGCCTTCTGCCCACTGGGACCCTGTTCGTGTGGTTTCTGTAGTTTCCAGTCTCCGACTCCCACCCCTTCCCTCTCCCTCCCTCACTTCCTTACTCTCCTCCCTCCTGCCCTCTCTCCCTCTCTCTTCCTGTCTCCCTCTCTTTCTGTCTTTCTGTCTCTCTGTCTCTCACCCACACACATACACAGCCCTACCTCTTCTCCTGCCACTGAAAACCAAGAGCCTTCTGAGATGTCCCATGTTTACTCTCGGTCAGTAAGAGGAATAAACTTTAAGAAAAAAAATCCTTCTGTGCCTTATTTTTGCACTGAACTCTACGAAAACCCAGGCCCTCTACCAGCAACAGAATGGTCTATGCCATTGGTTGGACAGGAGGCCCAGCCACTCCTCAGAATTAGGCGGGGGCTCCCCTTTCACCATAGCTCTCCCCCACTCCCCCGCCGCTGCTTTGAGCCTGGCCCCTGCACACTGTCCAGTTTAAGACTCTGAATAAAGAAAAACAATGTCACAAGTATCACATGCCAGTCCTTGTCTGCAAAGGTCACAAGCATTGCAGAACGGAATTATCTTTTGTTTGTGCCAAGTTGGGGCATAGAGGGTATCTTGCCACCTGAAGGGGGCTAGGTGGACAGAACTCCAGGGGAAGGTGCAGTGAGCAGATTTTATAAGCTACAAATGAGAAATAATAGTTCAGTCATATATGGGGGCAGAGGAAAGGTAGGTATAATCCCCCCAAACAAGAGGTATTTCCTTCCCGTCTTTTTTAAACAGTATTTCTTCCCCTTAATTAACCTAGCATAGTGATAAGGAGAGTTGGAGTAGATGTTACTTCCAGACATTCCCAGCAGAGAAACTGAAAGGCAAGAAGTTCCTGGAGAAACGGGTAACTGCTCGCATTTAGCGAAGCTCCTGAAATGAGCATGCGGCGTTCCGAGCCTGCCGTCGCCTGAGAAAGACAGGAAGAGAGTAGTTTTAATCTAAGACGAGAACCGTAGGTAGACTTTCTAACTCACTTGTCGCCCCGTCTCCTTTTTCACCAAACCCTTCTCTCATTTCGGACCCCCTGGGAGAAGGTGATGAGCGATGTTCGCTCAGCCCAGTCATTCAACAGCCCGCTCCTGGTCAACCTCCATACGCCGAGCTCTGGTCTGGCACTGGGAGCACTACAGGGACAGAACACGGAGCTCGTGAGCTGCTGGTAGCTGGAGGGGTAGTGGGCTCTGCAGACAGCTGTGAGGAGTCCCCTGCTCTGTCCTCCAGGGGTATGGCCCAGGTAACAGGCCACCATCCTTATATACAACTACAAAAGCGCTATATAAAATGGTAAGGTGCAGTCTGAATGGATGCCTCTGGAGAACTTCCCAGCACACTTGGTTAGCCACCTTGACCTCCTTCTGGTGCTTTGAAGGATCCAGGCTCATCCTTGACTCAGGCCTTTTACACCTGTTGTTCACTCTGTGCAAGGGGGTGGTTCCTTCTCATCTCAGCTCGAAATATTCCTCATGCAGACAGATTTTGCCTGACCACCATCTAGAGCAGACTCCTCCACCCGGCCCTCCCCACTAGACTGCATGGATTTTCTTCATAGCAGATATTCTCCCCCCATAGTGCAGACTCCGGGAGGGCAGGCCCCTGACCCCTCCCGTTTACCTTCACATTACCAGCAGCACCAGAAATGCCGCTGGACATTAGAAAAGTCTTGATGAACTAATTAAATTTAAAATGCTATTTTCAGCATTATTTCCTGCTGCTTGTCTGCACAGACTCTGTGCCAGGCCAGATTAGCCTTCTCTTCTCTTCTCTTAGTCTTGTCTTTCCACTGCTGTGCCTTTTCTCTAAACAGTTTCCTTTTCCTTCCCTCAAGCCGGATCCACAGGGTGCTTCCTCTCTGATGGCTTCTCTTACACTCAAAGTCAAGAGTGACCTTTTTCCCCAAAAAAATCCTTTTCTTATGTCTCAATTTTTTGGTGCTTTTCATGTTTTATATATGTTTTCACAACAGAATTACTGTAAAGTCCTAGAGTGCAGAAAGTATGCTTTTACACCTTTCTGTAATGTCTAGCAAAATGCTGTCTCCGTAACTGGCACTCAGTGACTATTATTGGTTTGTGAATGAGTACTCTTCCTAGCACATGGGTTAGAAGCAAGGTTCCTGATATGGGTAAGTGCTTTTAGGGCTTAGCAGTGGACAGGATTCAGTGTTGTAGAGTTTAAGTTTTACTTCCAGAACACTGCTCTATGTTAATATTTCTTGCATGGTGTTTTTGTAGTGTACTTGAGAAATTTCCTAAGTAGTTAATGAAGCTGGGTAACTACCAGTATAGAATGGAATTAAAGCAAAACAGAGAGGAGACTGCAAATGAAATGAACGGTTTAAGCCATGTATAACTATACTGGGATCACACAGAGAAGCAGTGATGCAAGAAATATGTCCAGACTTTACCCTAGCTAACTACAGGGAGCTATTTTTCATTCTGAATAAAAGCTAAGCCAGTTCAGATTGTAGGTTATCTTTAAAAGGCTTAGTGTGTACTATTAGCATTGCTTTTTATTTCAGTTAACATACTCAAGGACTTGGCCTCTTCAGCTGAAAATACTCTTCCTTTCAATATGAAATAAAACCACTGGAGGGAATTTCTTTATTGAATAACTGATAAATAGAGAAAAATAATTTTGATGCAGTGAGTATATGGTAACACTGGGGTAGGCGAACAGGAGTGAATTAGTCACAGAACTAAGGAGACCTCCAGGTGTCTTCTCTTGACACGTATCATAAGATGCAAAGATGGCAGCTTTGGTGATGCTCCTCTGAATTGAAGGAAGGGAACATACCTGAATGTGTCCTGATATATGAAGTGTTTTCTGAACTTGTGTCTGATTTAGACAATTTTAGACCCAAAACCACCCCCACATGGTTGTCCATTTTTGTTGTTATTACACATGAGAGATGACTGTGGTTTTACGTCCCCCACTTCTACCTGTGAACCCTAAGCTAATTTAATAGGGTTGTGTGTTTGGAGGGCTCTGAAAAGTTATTTAATTTTTCTTCTGGGATTTCTGTTTTAGATTTATACATTTGAGAAGGAAACAAATAGAGAAGGGAGAGAGGGGAAGTGGTCATATTTGGAGACCCTCAGCCTCCTCATTAGAGCTCATCCATGTCTCTGGCATTTTGACGCTGCAGTAAGAGTATTGCCCCAGCCAACGTACAAGACTTACAGGTGTGACGCCTTTGCCTAACAGCCTATCATCTGTGCCCTTTTACCTTGAAATAACACTGCCTCAATAGAATCGATGGAATCAGTAGTTTATAAGCTTCTAATTTCTTTTTTGGTACAGGTATGAAAGTGAATAAAAAACCCTTAGTCACCTTGGGCTGCTATAACAAAATACGGACTGGCTGGCTTAAACGACAGACATTTCTTTCTCACAGCTCTGGAAGCCGCAAGCTAAGATCAGAACGCCAGTAGGATGGTGGAGGCCCTCTTCTTGGCTTGCACACCTGCTTTTCCACTTGTCCTCACATAGTGAACAGAAAAAGCTCTGGAGTCTCTGCTTCTTCACATACGGGCACTAATCCCCTCATGGGGGCTCCAACCTCATGACCTCATCTAAATGTAGTTACCTCCCCAAAGCCCCACCTCCTTCTACCATCACACTAGAGGTCAGAGCTTCAGCATCTGAATCTGGGTGGAGGGGAAGCACACAAACATTCAGTTTATAACTCTCCACTTACATGGATACTAGCATGCAAAAGCAGTTAATAATCAAGGAGTTTAGAAGGGGAATTTGAAGGATTATGAGCTGATGCTGAAGGCTTGTGAAAGGGTTATGCTATATATGCTATACACACCTATGCATCGTCTGATGTAGGAGCTTACTACCCCCTCTTTAGAGGTAAGATGAAAGCTCAATATTTTGAACTCAGATGTCTGTCAGTCTAAAGCTTAGATTTTTTTCAGCCATGTCAGACTTCTAACTAACTGTAGATTGTTTTCTCAGGCAGTTGACCTTTGGAGGCAAAATTGGTTTCACTAGGTAGTTTCAGAGACTATATGTTTGGAAGCTTTACTGACCATTCATATGTCATATTTCCTAAGAGTTACTCTTCAAAATGGGTAAGAATATGCCCAATGTATAAAGAACACAAATGGGAAATAAAATGTTCTTAGAAAAACTGGAACTTTGGTTCGAAGCTTGAATTATTTCTTCAAGTCTGTTTTCCTTACTTTCTGATATCAGAACAGTATTTAAGAGCTCAGTTATGGAAGACCTAGGACTCCATCCCTAACTTCGCTCTGAGGAGCTTAGTGTAGTCAAGTTGAGTGTGTTAACTTTACTAAGCCTTCACTTCCCATTTGCAGAATGAGGTAATTGAACCGTATCAGTGACTCACAAACTGTCTGTTCTCAGGACCCCAGTTAGACTCTTAAAGTTGATGAGTACCCCTAAAGCTTTTGTTTCTATAAGTGGTATCTATTGATAGTTACCCATATTAGAAATTGAAAAAAGTTTTTAACTATCAATTCATTTTAAAACAACCATAACAAACCCATTACACATTACATAAATAATATGTATATAAATAACATAAATATTTTATGAAGAATGACTTTTTTTCCAAAACAAAAAAATTTGAAGTGACATTGTTTTGCCTTTTTTGTAAATCCTTCCAGTTTGAGTTACATGAGGACAGTGTATTTCTTAACTGCTTCTTACATTCAGTGTATTGGGACAGGGTGTTTTGGTCAAAGTACATGAAAAAATTCCAGTTTCACTCAAATATGTAGTTGGAGGAAAGGAGGAGGACCTTGCAGATTCCTGGAACCTATCGTCATCCTAGAGTCCTAAAATCTACCTTAGCACTGCTGATAGGTGGTCTTTAAAACCTGAACCAGACTAATTCTGCTTGGCTTTGGGGAATCCTTACTCAAGGTCTGGGTCTCTGTTTCCTTATTCAAGAAAGACTTACTAATTTCTGTTTAGAGATTGTTGTTCTTTCAAGACAGCGCTCGGTAGAACATAGTCTCTGTGCTTCAAGGGCTCTCCGGCTAATCGCAGAGCCTACCATGTGCCATTTCCTGTACGTGATGATTTTGTATGAACCACCTTGTCTACAGACAGGCATATTTCAAGGCAGGGATTATTATCACTGTTTTATAAATATGCAGCTGCCTCTGGCAGAGAGTGGTTCAGTAGGCTACCCCAAACCACCCAGCTGCTGAGAGGGGGTCCAAGGTTGGAGCCCAGGATTGTCCTGAAGCTCATGCTGTTTGCATTATACTACAGGTGTCCCCTCCTCTACAGAGTAATGGAGGTGGAAGGGTCCCAGAATCCCTATGGCTTATGTTTCTGTAGTTCTGCTCTACCAGCAACCTAACTTTTTCTTGTAACTATGAGAATTTGTGGTTAGAACAAGGTCAGTTAAAGAGGAGGACAATCCTATAAATGAATATCCTAATCACTTCCCCCAAAGTGAAGCATAAATCTCTTTAGTTTTATTGTTTATTGTTAAACCAAAAAAAAAAAGTTATGAACAATGAGTAGCATTTCACCAGTCAGTAACAGATACTGAGAATAGCTGCACTAGTCAAAGCACCATGATGGCTGCTGTAAGGAATCAAAAGAAGCGAAAGACTCAGTTTCCAGCTTCAGAATTCAATCATGTGGTGGTGAAGTAGGATATAGACACATGAATGGTGACTTGACAAGAAACAAGTAAGTTTTATTTAAGATGGGCACTCAGGAGTTTAAAGAGAAAGTCGTTCTTATGGTCTAAAGTGATCAAGGCGAGCTGCCTGGCAGAGCTGTCCAGCTTTAAAAGCTGAGTGAGCCTCCGGAGGAGGGTTAGGGTTTGGGTGAAGAGGGGCTCCATTCAGTCCAGGCAGGAGAAGCTGTACCTGAGTGGGAAAGGGACTGGGTCTCTGAAATTCAGGGTTGAAATACACCTGGACACAAGGGACCGTAGGCTCAGCTTCAGAATGGAGGGGCTGTTTCTTTCTTGTTCTTTCTCCCCTCCCTTCCTCTTTCCCTCCACAGCTTTTTTCCCTCTTTCTCACCTCATCCTTCCACCTCCCTGTGCTTCCCTTTCCTCTCTTCTCACTCTGCCCTTCACTAATACTTCTGCGGAGTGAGGGGGTATCACCAAATACTACATTTATCCAAAAAAAGTGTCACATCCCATTGTCTTAGCTTCCTTCTTAAATTGAGATATAATTGGCATATAGCATAATGTTGATTTCAAGCGTATGTGATTCGTTATTTATATATATTGCAAAATGACCACCACAGTGAGTCCGGGTAACATCCGTCATCCCAGTTTACGCATTTTTTTTCTTGTGATGAGAATGTTCAAGATCTACCTTTTTAGCAACTTCCGGGTATCCATTATGGTATTATTAACTACGGTCACCACGCTGTTTACCATTGCCTTAGCTTTGAAATTAGGTGTGTTGAGGCTTTTATATAGTTTTTCAGGGGGATGAAAACTGACAACACAAAGTTGCTTTTTAATTCAGTATGAACTTCTGTGCTCTTTGGGGAGGTCCCCTAAAAGGAAAACTTTTTCTTATAAGGTCTTGCTTTTGAAATCATTGAAATTCCTGGGCCAGAAATTACTTGAAGAGTGACTTTTCTTATTTTTATTATGTTCTATTTTTCCTGACTGCTGGTGTTTGTCCTTGTTGCAGAAAACATTATTATCAACTGGCTGCCTGTACCCCCAGTTCTTTGCACTGAGCAATACAGCGATGTGTGCAGGGTGAGGGAGGTGTGGGGGGCCTGAATCCCTTGCCCTTCTCTCAGGAGGTTGCAGAGAGCTGGTGAATGGCTGGGCACTGGGGTCCTGCCTGATCAAGAGGTAACAGGGAGCTGGTACTTTTGAAGTGTTGGCCTCAACTCTCACTGCTTCTACGTGATGAACACAAAAACCCAAAGAACCATTTGTTTGTCCTTAAAGAGACACTCCATGGCCATTTCTTCCTGATTAGAGGATGTTTGGAAGTTCATAGAATTTCAAAGGAGAAGAGAAGGTTAGAAATGTCAACTGTACTCCTCAGCTATCAGTTTTTTTTTAATGCATAGATTTTACTAATTATTTTTTAGTTTTCTGTAATTAAAAAATTGATTATCATATTACTTTTAGTATAAAAAATTCTTCTTAGAAGTAAAAAATATATATATTCTATTTCATGAAAATAAATTGGAAGTATAATTTGACTTTTCCTTACAGTGTATGAAATTTTGATATTTAAAAATCTCACGTTAATTTTTTTAAGTTTTTTTATTTGTAATTGAAACATAGTGGATGTGTATTATTTCTCACTAATGTGCACTCCTCAGCTATCTTGACGAGCAGTTTTCTACAAGCAGATAAAAAGCATAAGAAACATTTAGGTATCCTTTGAATAAGCATTGTGTTCATGTCACTTCATGCGCACGTGTAGTATGTGTTCCCGGGCTGACATTTTACGGGAAATGGATGTCACTACTGGTGTCGTGACCTGGTGGCGGTATACTTATTGCTCCAGTCATGAATGATGCAGTTGTTCATAATGTCCTGGACAAAATCTGCTTTGTGACAGATGTTCAGAATCAGTAATAAGAAAGGACATGTGGCTGATCTCTTAATAAATTAATTGAGTCGAACATCATCTTTTTTTATTTAGGCAGATGATTTATCAGCTTTCAGAATGATTCAAATGAAAGAAACTACCTTTACCCAGAATATGGCACTCAAAAGTGATTTCTAGGACCCAGTTTAACTAAGGAATTGAATAGTGTCTGTGACAGCAGTCTCTGGAGGTTTAGCTGTTTTCTTCAGCCAAAGCAAGACTTTCAAGGCAGAAGATCCTGCGCTCCTGGGTGTGCCATTATCCTCTGCCTCCCACATCCCCACCCTAACATTCCCACATGCTGCTGAAGTCACCTCTGTAAGTAAGGGCATGCCCCTCTCTCTGGTTGCCTTGGAAGCACAACTGCACAGCCAGGCTGTATCAGAGTACATGGCCTTCCCTGCAACCTGTGCCAAGTTCTGGTTGCTAGAGCAATGCTGCTTCTGCTTCAAGAAGAATAGGACTCCAAAAGTTACAGTTCAATGCAAACCTTTTATTGAATTAAGAAAATGGGACTTGCTATCACTCTTTACCCAAACAATAGTCTGGCTGGCAACAAATCTAAATTCAGCAGTTAACTTTGTTCATGTTCTTGAAATTCAGTAGTTATTAAGTAGGAATCTTATAATGGCTCCTTTTTGTGAGTAAAGAGACTATGGTCATTTATTGAAATTAAGCACTGTCTGTAAGCATATACCCCAAATGTCCCTGTTTGAAGCAATAATAGCTCATCCAAGGTTTTCTGTCTTCTGTTGATTCATCTGTGGTCTGCACACCATAAATTTCTAGAAATTTAGTATTAAAGTCTACGACCTACAAAAATGAGGCATGATGATTTTTTAAAACTCTTTCACTAGAGAATATTGTTCTTTTGTATCTTTTCTGTATGTAGAGAAATTGTGGCAATAAGTCTTGACATAGTTCACATATATCAAGTGCTCATAAGGTTCCAAGCATGGTATTGGGTCTTCTACCCTTAGTATAGCACTTCTGAGTGAATTTTCACAGTGGGCTATGGCTTCATGTTTTCTTTCCTGTACCAAAAACATGTGTCTTTGCAAAAGAAACCATGTTGACTGAATTATGTAAAAATCTAAGGGACAGAGGAATATTTTACCAAAAAGTATATATAAAATTTATGGTCAAAAGAATTTCTTTCCTGATTGCTAAGACTACCAGTGGTAAATATGGTTGCACATTACCAAGCCCCTTCTGGATCTTTAGATTATCATGTATTATTTTGACATGTGTAAAGTCACATCCATTCAAGTCAGTGGAAATCGTGATGCTTTAGTCTGAGGGCACTTCTATGAAACCATAATCCCTTCTGGAACATTCATTAAGGTGACAAATGCAACATTGAATTAGCTTTTAACTATTACTAGACTTGACCATGTAAAATTAATGGAGACTTAGATAAATGTCATAGAGACCACTGGGATATCACTCTCTCCAGCACAGTAGCCACAAACGTTCTCCAATGATTTATGAAATCATTATTTCCTGGCTGGAAATAAATAATGTAGATACTATAAAAATGAACAAACATCAAAACTGCAACTAGCAAAATGGTCCTCCTACAAACATATCTTGTTGATCAGTTAAGAAAAAATCTAGGAAGACAGTGAAAAATTTTTTAAACCATCAACTGGAATAATTTGAATGCTCACATTGAGGTCATTTTATTCTAATTAATGTTTGGGGGGAAAAAAATTCTTTCTGCATGCTGTTTTGTTAGAAAAATAACAAGCCTGAGACAGAGACCATCTGTTATGCTGACCATATAACAAGATGTTAGATGCATTCAGACATAATGATGTGGTTTGCATGATCGAATGTAAGGTGTGATCTTTCAGATGTGCGTGTATGCGCCACACCACTCAAGTTATTTAACTATCTGTGGTAAGACTGACACTATTGCTGCACACATCCCAACAATGTAATGCACGCATACTTCTGTAGGCAATTTTTGGAAGGAAAAGCATGTTCTAGAGACTTCAGAAAGTTCAGCCCTGAATGAGCATTGCTGTATTCTGTTTATATCTATGTTTGAAAGGCAACTCAAAGTCTGTGAAATCCATTGGGTTGACCTGTTCTCATAGCCACCAGATATTTATTTAGCACTCCTATAATTCTGAACCAATGCACCATACAAAAATCAATCATAGAAAGATATGTACCTTATTATCCAGAGAAGGACCCAGACCTTCAAAGTGATGGGAGTTGCCTACTGTTTCATCCAAGGACTAAAGTGAACTATTTCAAAGGTTTATTTTTGTAGTTTCCTACTAAATAAAGTGACATTTTACATACCTAGAAGGCACTTAGATGACAAAGGTACAGTTGAGTGCAATATTGGTAAAGGATCTTAGGTTTAAAAAGGTCATTGCACCTTTCATAGGCTCCCATAGATGGAAAAGTTGGGAACCTCTTGTGCTTTGGCATTGATAAAATCAGCCAATGAGAAAGGATTACATTGATTAAACGTGAATTCCTGGAAAGAGAAAGGAGTCAGAAAGGTAGTTCCATTGTCCCTTCCCCTGAAGGGCACTACAACTGCAACAGACAGGCCTTAGAGGAACTGTTTCTGTTTCAACTTTTTGAAATTATAATTTATTAAAGAATTTTTACTTTTCCTGCTTTCAAAAAGCATTCAGCACAGCTTGCAAAATACAAGCACTGGTACAGTAAAACTAAAAACCCATCAAGACACAAAGAGGCAAAAGGCAAGTAGTAAAAATAAAGAAGAAAGGAGATATTTTATGTATTATAAAAGAATGAATGAATGAATGAAAAGCCAGAACCCTAAGAGAAGTTACATAATTAAACACAAATCTGTTTCAAAATCTCTATCAAATAGGTAGGATCACAGGTTTCAGAGTCTTTTTTTTTAATTAAAAAAATTTATTAATTGTGATAAAATATCCACAACATAAAATTTACCAACCTGACCATTTATTTTTTATTGACATATAGTTGATATGCAATCTTATATTGGCTTCAAGTATATAACATAGTGGTTCACCACTTACCACATGATTAAATCCTCAACCCATCTAGTGTGGTTACTATCTGTCAACACAGGAAGATGTAACAGAATCACTGGCTATATTCTCCATGCTATACTACCATCCCCGTGACCAACTTATATTATGATTGAGAGTTTCTGTGGCCCTTTATCCCCCTTCCCCTCCCCACTCAACCACTCCACCCCCTCCCCTATGGTAACCACCTATCACTTCTCAGTGTCTGTGAGTCCTCAAGTTGACCATTTTTCACTATAAAATTCAATAATATTAAATACATTCTCATAGTTATGTAAAACAAGTCTCCATTCCCCAAACCCCGGTAACAACTGTTCTCTTGTTGTTCTGCGGGTTTCACTATGCTAGGTGCGTCATAGAGTGGAATGATACAGTATTTGTCTTTCTGTGACTGGCTTATTTCACTTAGCAGAATGTCATCCAGGTTCATCCACGTTACAGCATGCGTCAGAATATCCTTCCTTTTTAAATAGCTTTTTAAGGCTAAACAGTATTCCATTTTGTATGTATGTGCCAAGTTTTGGTTATCTGTTCATCTGTCGATGGGCATTTGCTGTTATGAACATGGATACACAAATCTCTCTTTGAGACCCTGCTTTCAATCTTGCAGAGATGCTTTAAGTAGAAGTTAGCTTGTGTTCTCCCTGTAAATGGCCACAGCCTGAGTTGTCCTGGTGGGTATTGAGGTTAATACTTAGAGCTCCTGAGTTCTGCAATGCCCATACCTTGGAATGTTTTGTAGTTTGGGCTTATCAAATATTTACTTCTGTCAGAGTAGAACGTGGATATGATTGCAGGATTGCCTTTAGTTTGGGGCAATAATTTCCCAAATCAGCTGCCTCCAGATGAACCTCCAGATAACCGAATAACTAAGCTCTTCAAGTACTTTATTTTAGTAGTGTCTTGGTAAGCCCACACTTGAATGCCAAAAAGGAGCATTCCTTCTGACAGCCACTGACCAGAAGGTTCAATGGACATTCTCATAATGCGAAATAGCTTAACACTGTTAACATGTAATGATAGAAGAGGGCATGGGTCCTATAGATAACAAACATTCAGCTTGTTTAGCTCTTAATTAAAAGCAGGTAACTATCATACAGATGATTTAAGTTGTGAATGTCCTTCCCACTCTGATTTTAATGGGGCTTTTTCTAATTTCCATTATTATCATGTGAATAAGCTCCATTTCCAACCCCAAATTCTCTCAAAATCCTGGGGAAAAAAATTTTTCTAAATCTTCAATTACTTTTGTTCCAAGTGAACTAATCAGGTTTGGAGATGTTAGGTTATTTTAATATTTTTAAATTATTTCCAAATGATCATATGATTATAGTTTAGTGTAATAGATATTCTGAGAGGACCAGATGAAGTTATAGCTATGAGTAGGATTCATTTCCTAGTTTGAAAAAATAACAAGTTTACATAACTATTGAAATCTTTCTCTTTCTTTCTTTCTTTGGAACGTTTCTTTAAAAATAATTTAGAATTATCATTCCCATAGATTTTAACCCAAGGTCTTCAGAATTGGAACTGGATCTCTATGCCCATTTTGGCTGTTGTATTTATTTAGCCCAAAATAGAGTTTATTCTGTTCTTGCAAATGAGGTATTTAGAAGTGGATGACATGTGCCCACAGTTAAGAAGGCTGTCAGTTATTCATCTCTGATGTTCACTTCAGTGTAGGGATATTTTGTACCTCAGCCATCTCTTACTGCCTTTATATCAGTCTACTGTTCAAAGGTGACTTTTGCATTTGCTTTGGTTTTTTAGAAGTATTATACAAACTTTTTCTCATTCCCAAACTAGTCATTGTATTTTTACATTATTCTACTCACAATGAGGTAAGATTATAAAATGAATAAAAGTGTGTAGCAAGGAGTATTTCTGTCAAGTAATATTGCAAAATTAATACCAGCATCACACCAGAAAGATTGTCCTTGTTTCAACTTTTGTGGAAGCACATTTCTGTGCTTTTAATCTAATTGTACAAAAATGATGTTTTATAAAATGTGTTTTTAAGATGGCCTATTTTCTTGAAATTTCAAGCTATATTGAGTACACAGTATTCCTCATTTAGAGAACTCAATTTCATGCAGTGGAAACAGCAATGGAATTTGCAAACACAAAATCTTACCGCATAATGGGGAGCAAAAGATAAGCAAATGAGTGAATATAATAACATATGAGATACCAAATATCTCTTTATAGTTATAAAGGGATACTCTGGAGAAAAGAGCTAAAAACTACTGGGCCAGCAGCACGGAGAGAGGAAAAGGCATGAGTTTTTGAAGTAAAAGCCCTGGGTTTGGATCCTGGCTGCATCATGTACATAAATTTCGTTATCATGAACATGAGGATGATTCTTCGCAAGGCATTGTGAGATTTAGCAAGAATAAATTTAGCTTTAGTGTATGGTAGGTGCTCCGTAAGTGATGCTATGAATAGTACAGACATTACTGAGGCAATAATACCTCAAGAAAGAGTTAAAGAGATGCTCTTCATACTGAAGTGGCAAAAATGCTTTCTTTAGTATGTTGCCACACATTAATGTTCTAATATGTTTTCAGGTAGAATCCAAGGTCTCTCTTTAACCTTTAATCTGTATGTGGTTTTTGTTCACACATCTGGTAACAGTAACACTGATGTGAAGGTGTTGAGTTCTCATATTCTACTCCAGGCGGGTCACTTCCACCTTCCTCAAAATCTGCATTCTCTCCAGTTTCTCTTGGTTTACCATCCTTCATGTAGAAATAATAACTATAATGCAATATTATTTTCCTGAAGAGCCACTTTAGGAATTTGACTATTTCTTAGTTTGCTTTAACCAAAATGATCATTGGTCTCTCAAGAAGCATTTTATTTTCTCCATTATATATATATTTTAAAGTAACATTTGTACAGTACTTTAAGAACTTCGATACCCTGCAAGGTTGGAATTATTATTAGTACCCCAATTGTACATATGAAAAGTCTGAGTCTCAGAACTGGCAATACCCCAGGCTGAGAAAGAGGGCCCTCTGCAAGGCTGATGGGCTGCACCTCTCTAGGCCTGCTGAGGCAAAGAAATGCCTGTTCTGCCTCCAGCACAGGTAGCTCAAGGGATCACATGCATAGGTGTCCACTTTTTAAACTGTTCGATGTCAAGTGCATGTTGTGTCATAGTCTACAGACATCCTGATTTGCAGTCTGCTTCACCTTGTTTTAAAGTCAAAATCTCTCCTTTCTTTGAAAAACTGCAAGAACTTCACAAATGCCCTATCTGTTTCATTAGCTGTGTACTCTTTGTGTAAATTTTCAGTTTCATCTTCCTCTAATCATCATCATCATGCACATCAGCAGGTCTTCAGCTCATTTTGGTGTCTTCACTTGTTCTCTCCCTTCTTCTTTTTCCTGCTCTCATTTATTCATGAAATATTTAGTAAGCAAAGATTGACACATGACACTTGTCTATCATATTCTGTTTGACATTCAAAAAGGTTAGTCAGACATGGATCCTGCCTTTAAGAAGCTTGTAGTTAGCCATCAAAATGGTATTTGAAGTGAACTGAGCTCTTTGTTTTCTCTAAGCACAGAAATCTTGCATTTAAAAAGTCTTAAATATATAGTCATACTCAAAAGGAAAAAAAAAAAAGAAAAGCCAGGTGCAAGAGCAGGGGATTCACAGCCTGAGTGGTTTAACATAGAGCTAAAGCCACAGTTGGCCTGCAGACTAGTGGATGTAGAAAAGTGCCTTAGGGGTGGGCATTAAACACAAACAGGAACAGGAGACAAACTTAGACTCCAGCAAGGATGTAGTCAAGGCTTTGCAAAGATTTCACTGCCTACTAACAAGGACAGTGAGCCTTAACAAGCCAACCAGCCCAGGGATGTGGCAAGGAAGCTGAAAGAAATAAGAAACACACGCCTGTACCACATCAAATGTGGTGTCTAAATTTAAACTACACAAGTCTTGCAAAAAGCATGTAAGCTGAGAAATTAGCATATAAACTGGACCAGAACAAGTGAAATCCTTATACCCCTGACAGTAATAAATGCTGAAACTTCCTATAGCATCCTCTGCATGAGAGAGTGTCCCTGGGATTCACCCAGAAGACAACATATGCCCAAACAATACATGTTAGGCATGCATAGTAACATCCAAAAAAATTGAGTAATAAAAATCTGAAACCATAAAATAAATATCTTTAAAGTATTTATAGATACAATAGGTAAATATGTAATTTAGTGAAAGAAGCTACATTAACCATAAAGTATGAAGTATCTTATGGGAAATAAAAGAAATGTTTGAGAAAGAAGTGAATAGAGCATTTATAGGCAACTAAACATGAAAAAGCATGCCATTAAAATGAAAACACTGTAAAATTAAACAGATTAGACACAGAAAATGAAAACTATTTAGTTAGAATATAGATCTGAGAAAGTCACCTAAAATGCAGTAGAGCGATATAAAAAGATAGAAAATATGAAAGGGAGATTAATGTGGGAGACACAATGGGAAGGCCCAACACACTGCTAATAGGAGTTCAAAAAGAAAAAATAACAGGAATGGGATAGGTGTGATATCTGAAGAAACAATGTCTAAGAACATTTCAGAACTGAAGTAATACCTACATCTTCAAATCAGATAAGGACAGTAAGCCCTGAGTAGGAAAAATAAAAAATCAATCTGCATCTGCATACTTGATCATGAAACTATAGACATCAGATAAACAGAGGAAATTTTTTTAAGCTGCCAAAGAGAAAATGCAGGTGACCAAAAGAATGACAATTAGACTGACGAGAAAATTCCTAGAAAGAGTGATTAAGGTCCAAGTGTAGTGGAATGTTTTCTTCAAAGTACCAAGGGAAATTACATGTCAGCCTAGAAATCTTCAAGAATTTGTTAAGTTTCCTTCGAGAATAAAGTTATCGTTCAAGAATTTCTGACAAATGAAGACTAAAAGACTTGAACATTCAGCAGCTGACCACTGCTGAAAGCATTACAAAAAAAAGAATGACTTACTCTTCAATAACTAAGAAATAGAACCCAGAGTACAGAGTGAAATGTAAGAAACAATGATGATCAAAGAAACACATTGGCAACTCTAAATAGCCATGGAATGTGGAGGCATGAGATAGAGAGACTGATTTCAGGGGTGATTGGAAAACAAGTTAGAATTTAAATGCTAAAAAGCAGTAACATGAAAGATGGGAAGAACTGACCAAAGATAAAGTGTCCTACATTTTTTCTGTTTCTCATGGAGAAGCTGTTGATCAACTTTACATTTTTAAATATGCAAGTTCGTAGGTTAATTATTTAGAGAGTAAAAAAGAATGTACACTTTCTCAATCCAGTAGATGACCAAAGAGGGATTTTTAAAGGCTGGATCAACCTAATAAAGGAAGGAAAGTAGAAAGAAGGGAAAGAGGGGAGACAGTTAAAATGGTGAAAAGATCCAAATATATCAGTGATTGTAATAAATGAAAACATTAAGCTGTTAAAATACAGAGACTTGGATTTTTTTAATCCACCTTGTTGCTGTTTATAAGAAATGTGTGAAATAATAACTATTCGGTAGATTTGAAAATAAGGGATTAGAGAAAGGCATACCAGCCAAATTCTAAAGAATGAGCAAAAGTAAAAAGGAAACAGGAAGGAAAAAAAGGAATGGAAAGAGTGAGGAAAACAGCGATACTCTTATCATAAAATGTTTACGGTAAAAAATATTAGAAATAAAAATAGTGCTGTTTAATAATAGAAGGAAGAAAAGCCTACAGTAAAAGGAGTCAAGCTACAAAGAGACAAATGAACAGAGAAGAAACCCAAATGGTCAGAAAACATTTGACAATATGTTCAGCCTACCAGTGTTAATGGAAACGCATATTAAAGTAATAATGGGGCTACTCTTTCAGCCCCCATCAGATAGCAAAAATATTTTTAATTTGATAATGACAGGTATTGGTAGGGATGTGGAATAAAACAGGCATTCTCATCTCCTCCTGGTTGGAATGAAAGCAGCAGAGTGCACGCATCTCTGACTCAGCAGTTTTCATTCAGTATCCTAGGGAAATGCACAAGGATGTTCTTGGGCATCATCTGTAATAGCGATAGAGCGGAAGCCCCCAAGTGTCCATAGTAGTGGAATGAGTAAATACTCTGGATATGTTCAAACAAATGTTACTTGCCTTGGTGAAAGTGAATTACCTTGAGTGACCTGTATTCAAACGGATACATCTCAGAATTACAACACTGAATAGAAACGAGTTGCGGAGGGATGTGCATATCTAACTTCAATTTTACATAAAACAAACTAGTACTGTATGCTGTTGTTATAGATACATGTGTAGTAGAATCTAAAAGGAAATGATAAGCACACAAAGTGGGTGGGTCCCTTCTCGAATGAAGATGAATGGGACCAGGGAAGAAGGCAGAGCAGTCTTCACTCCACCATGTTTAATTTTTAAAGATCTGAAACAGATACGGCAAAAATATGAGCATTTATGTACATTGTTAATTCTGGATGGTTGATCAGAGGCTCATGCTATTATTCTGTATGTGTGTGTGTGTGTGTGTGTGTGCTTAAAATATTTCCTTAATAACTTCCAGCTTATTCTGAGAGACAAATGGCATGGCAAAATGTTCAATGTTCCATTTCGGGTTCTTTACAAATGGCTTTTAGGACTGAGATGAGAGAGATTCTTGCCAGTTGAGGGAAACCTGAGACTACATCCTGGAAGAGGTGTCACGATGTGACTGTCCTGCAGACGCCCACCTGCTTTATTGCCCATGGTTTATGAGCCATCATGACCTCTTTTTCTGTTTCTTTGTCCTTTGTTAGGTCCTCCCCCATTTTTCACTAACAGTCTCTTTTCACTTACCACACTCTGCTCATTATAAAGCAGCAGTTACACAGAGCCTCCCAAAAGATGTATTACTTTAAGGGGAAAAAAAATCTTAAAAATTAAGTGATGCCTTGCTTCTCATGCAAAGAGAAAATAATGACTTCAGTGTTATATAATGTGTGTTGTCATGGAAACATTTGGACTTGGTGGAAGGAGAGGGTAGGTTGGTTGTTTGAATGGAAACATGCATATATTGCCCAAAGGCCCAGATTGCTTTTCCCCATGATCAGTTTCTTTTTGGGGTTCTCACCCTTTAAAACTGTGTCTGAATTCTCCTTTTAAATGCTGCTACAAACAGTTAATAAACACGTTTCTATGGGCTTCACCCCACATCACGGTGGCCTCTCTGCTGTGTAGACAGTCTCGATATAGCACACACCACAATCAGTCATTACTACTCTCGACATAAAGTGAAATAATGGCACACTTTGAAAAAGATTGGTTTCAGTGCTTCGGACACATTCTTACTGGGTACTAGTAAATGGCCTGGCAGGGTTGATCTAGAAGCAATTTACCAGTCACCGTGAGAGGCATCTAACTTGTCTGTGAAGTGCACATCTGCTCCATGTTGAAGCCAAAAGGAAAACTCTGACTCAGATCTCTTATTAAGCTGCCCTGGGCCACCAGTCTGGGTTTGATAATGAACCTGTGTTCTCAGACATTTTTTTTTCCCTTGCAGAGAGAAGATGCATCAGTCTGCCATGTATGAGCTGTGCCAGGGGATGCACCAAGTCAGCCTT
Organism: Phataginus tricuspis; assembly: GCA_029783875.1. Classification (NCBI taxonomy): domain Eukaryota; kingdom Metazoa; phylum Chordata; class Mammalia; order Pholidota; family Manidae; genus Phataginus; species Phataginus tricuspis. The sequence continues at coordinate 17,062,601 of JAQQAC010013566.1, forward strand.
CAGTTCGTTCGGCTGCAACTGACCTTTGAGGAATACACCATAATGAAAGTCTTGCTGCTGCTGAGCACAAGTAAATTGTCATCTATCCTGGCACTTTTTCTACACCGTCAGATCATCTTGCCTTTAGGGGAATAGCGTATTTATAGTGTCATATAGTTGGTATCAAAATAACAATATTCTGGAGGTGGGAAGAGGACTTTGATCTTTGATGAACAAAGTTACTTGCAGAGCATAAAGCTTTGGGTATATCAAAAGTCTGTCCCTATTTTCCTTCGTCCATCCACCCACTAAATACTGACAAAGTGTCCATTATGTGTAGGGGAGGGTCAGGCAATTCTAGAATTCCAAGGGTGAATGACGCACAGACTCTGCCCTCAGCGAGTTTTAGTCTAAGGAACGTTCAAAGGTAGTTTTGAAACACTGTGGAAGAGGATTATCTACCATGATAGAGATAAAGGGTGGCACGGTGGCCAAAAAAGGGCAGAGCATGTTCAGTTCTGGGGACCAGAGAAGAACTCATGGTTCAGCTGAATCTTGGAGAGCTTTGCAAGGGTTGTGGATGGGCTTTGGGGTGTCAGACGGCGTTGCTGTCAGGGAACAGTGTTGTGAGTGTGGAAATGTGGCAAAGCATATCCAGGCAATAGCACTTAGTTCAGGGAGAGTATTTTTTGGCTGTTAATTCTTTTAATTTATTTTATTTATGTATTTATTTAATTTTTCAAGGTGCCTCAGGTTATATTGAGTTGGGAAGGAGTGGGAAATACAGGTTGGGATATAGGTTGGATGAGAATATTTGATGCCTGTTGAAGACAACTGGCCTTTATTAGGTGGGCAGAGCAGTGCAACGCGGAAGGCTTTGCACAGTGGGGTGACATGATCAAAGCTGTATTTTATGGCTTTGTGAAGATGTGGCTGACAATAGACTGGATTGAAAGGGAAAGAGAGGGGGAGGAGAGAGGCAAAGTCAGATTTTAGCCAGACTGAAAGCAGAAACCTGCTGTGAGGCTGTTGAAATAATGGCCTAAATGATGGTAGTTGGTGGTCTGATGAACAAATCCAAGTGCATGCACGAAACGCTTCAAACTTGGCCTAGGTGACTGACTAAAAGGGAAATAAAAATGGTGTGGGTCAGCAGTGACACAGGCTGGGCGCACAGAGGCGTGACTAGGACGGCAATGATACCAATCAGAGAAAATATGTTGATGTTGGGACTTGGAGCCGGTCTGCAGAGTATAAAATGAGTTCTGTTTTGGATGGGTTACCTTTCAGATGTACCCTCATAGAGAGGCCATGAGTTGGGGGAAAATTGGGAACGGAACTCAGAAGACGGGTTTGGGTATTGAGCTATGGGCTGGAAATTATCCTTATGGAAAATCATAGTCTAAACTGAAATGGTGAGTGGGGCTGCCATGGCACTGAAAAAGAGGGAAGACCCAGTTGAGCTATGTGACAGGAGGAGGCTGGAGGGACAGAGCCGTCAGAGGTACAGAACCCAGGAGAGTGTACCAAGACAGGGACCAAGTTGGTTTCCACAAGGGGCTGGCGAACAGCAGAGCTTCCACAGAGAAAGTTGAGGCCACTGAGAGAAGCCTACTGAGGTTGCCCATTAGGCATCGGGCAGACGCCAGATGGCCAAGGACTTGGAGATTGGCGGGAAGCTTGTTTAGGCTTCCCAACCAAGTCCGAGAGGGGAGAAGTTGATAGCATGGGTGCCGAAAGAGACAAGAGAGGACCAGACTGTCCTTGGCGTAGATGTGAGCACACCTTTCTCACACAATGCCACAGGCATTTTCAAACAGAGGAGAAGGAATCTGAGGAACCTCACCTCGGATGAGGGTAAGACCAAGAATAGAAGAAGGGTGGCAGGAGACAGTATGGAGAGGAAACCTCTGAGTCAAGCGCTGGGGCCACTGAGGAAACTGAGAAATGTTTGAGATGCCTGGGCGAGTGCCATGGATTTCAGAGGAGGAGAGATTGCTGAGTGGCCACCAGGGAGCAGAAGAGAACCCAGCACACACCCAGCCCTCTCATTGGCCCGTGAATCAGGGGCTTGGGAGAAGAGCAGTTCTCAGCAGAGTCATTTGAGAGAAAGTGGCATCACTAGCCAAAGTACTAAGGATAGAAGGGGCTGGAAGAGTTGTTATCTCCAGCAGAGGGACCGGGTCTGAGGATGAGTGGGTCTGAATCAGGTGATGTCAGGAGCAGGAAGAGGGGATGTGGTGGCAACCATGGATAAGAATCTGCTTTGCATACTTAGTAGCTCACAGTTCACCAAGTCTTTGCCGTGTGTTACCCACTTTAATCTTTAAAACAACTCTGAGATTGATAGCCCCATTCCACAGTTAGAAAGGAGCATGCTTTGTCATTCATTTAGGGTCCTCCATGAATTAGGACTCAAACCCAGAGCTCTGGACTTCGCCCCCACCAGAGCAGGGAGTGAAGGGTTGGAGAGCAGGCTGGTGGCATGGGACAGCAGGGAGAGCCGAAAAGTGAGCAGGCTGGAGCTGGAATCCAGCAGAGGAGGCAAACCAACAGCTCTGGGAGGTGGGGTCAGTGCTTCACAGCTGTGTTTTGCTTGGCCCGCCCAAGTAATTTAGGCTGCTTTTGGCCTGTAGTCTTGTTTTATTTCCATTGAACCTGGTGGCCCCGGACAGGGCATGTGCTCTCCAGTTTGCCGCAGGCCCCACCATTCCTCACTACTGCACTCGGCCAATCATCCCCTGCACTGTTGTTTGCAACCCCTCACCTGTGGAGTCAACAGAACCCAGCTCTTTCTCCCTGTTCCCCTCCTCCTCAAGGTTTCTGATGGTTCTAATTTATTCTCCCCGGAATATCACTTTGGAAATACAATTTTTAAATCAGTTTAAATTTTAACGTTAGACAGTTATTTTATTCCCAAGCTTTCATTAACCATTACTGGTTAGAAAGTGTTTTTAAAAATGATATAGATAGACAGATAAACATGCACACATATGTATCAGGTGGATTATAGAATTTCAATGAAATTTTTTTCCTTAAAAATGCATGGAATACTCTATAAATTCTGACTCTTCAGTCTTAATTGGTGCTTATCATTTTACAGCCATTTAATCAGACTACAACCAATTCTTACATCATTTTGAAGCTACCCAAATTAATTTACTAGCTTCCAAGCAGATCAGTACTTTCAATTCTGATTTTTATAGATACAGGAAAAGCAAAATTAAAAGGCAGGTAAACATTAAGAATTTTATGAATCAAGATACTGCAGGCTTTGGTAAGCTTATTTTGCTAATTTATGAGAGAATGCATGAAAATTTTTCTTAGGATGTTAAATTGCACACCTAATGTCCAGTGTATCAGAAAAAGTTTTTAACCCTGACATCAAGAGAGTCTTGTGTTCTTTATGCTTACAGAGGAAAGGGGGCTTCTACCCCAGTTGTCTCTCTGCTCTTCTCCATTCCATAGATTTTGGAAATTTTCCAGAAGCCCTGCTGCATTTAATAAATTCAAAAAATCTGGGCAAACCTCCAAAATCTGAGGTTTTGCTTAAGTTCTCTCTATTTGTGGGTTTTTTCAACTTCTAAAAAATCTGGCTGGGAAATTGGTACCCTATATTTTATACAGTTATCACAGTTAATATATTAGTAATATTTGATGCACATTGTTCATAAACTTGAGAATTTCTAATAACAACTGTCAAAAACATGAAGGTCTTTAGTTAATCTTAGTAGATGTACCAACTAGTACTGAAATACAGTAGTGGAATTTATTCTTTCTATTCTAATTTTAGGTAGTTTTTTAATGTCTCAGATGGTATTCATAAACATCTCTATTGGAAAACAAAAGGCTTACTACATAAAATTTTACTTAAAAATAACATTTAATTTATAAACCTGTGGGTGGGTAGTGTAGGCTGTTATTTGCAAACTCCATTTGTTTTGTAGAAAATTTTAGGTTAACATTAGAATTTCAGTAGAAAGTAGACCTGTGGTTTTACTAGTAACATCCTGGTGGATTACCATCCTCCTTTATATGTTTCGAACTTCTAAAACCATATTTTAGTTTTCAAGAAAAACAACTATTTGTTATATAATGGACGACACTTAACTCTTAATGTGACCGTCAAATGTTTGAAACCACAACTAATACTGTGGCAACCTCAGGAATTTGGGCAGTCGCTATTAGGGATTTATTTTCTCCCCACAAAAGTAGACTTAAATAAACCATAAATCAAAAGCCTCAACAATTAAACTCAAGGAGAAGATGATTAACATAATATGTGAAGTTAATCTGCAAGATAATCTGTGTCTTTATTACAGGACAACAGGGTTCATTTGGAAATAGTGGTATTATTGGCTTCCTGGGTGGCACATAATGCTCAAAAATGTACTTAACCACTTTAAAATGCTGATGACCCGAGTAAATTATTTATGTCAGTCATGGTAAATTAGCAAATATGTGTAATTAAGAAGTGAAAGTCACAGCAGTTTTCAGCTCAGAATGCTAATATCGTGAGATGAATTTTCTTGAACTCCTCATCTTCAAGAACCAAAGCTCTAATGATAATATTTTTCGAAGTTAAAGCATATATACATAACTATTTCTTGGCTATCGCAGAAAGAAACCAATAAGTGAGTAGATTTTCAAAGAGAATAACCTTTAGTTCACACCGTGCCCTATACCTCCTTCCAGAGCATAAACACAGCGCACCGTTTCTCCGCAAAGTACTTCCACGAGTGTCCTGGGAAAAAAGCATCTCCTTTCAGCAGGTCACAGAAGCATTTGATATGTTTCCATGCCCTGAACCCCAAACTATTCTTTTCTAAGTGAGCTTTTTCCATTTAAATATAAAAGCTAGCCACTACGTAAAAGGAGAGAAGAAAACATATCTTTAATTTCCTACCTTATCAAAGATAAAAACGAATATCGTTCATTCTCTTGGAAGGTTCTAGATTTTGCCATGCATGCAGAGTCGCTCTGGCTCCCCTCACTGCACACACAAACCAGAGCACAGGCCCACGTGGGAGGCCACGTGACAGCACACCCATGGCCATGTGATACCAGAGCAGCAAGGACAGAAAGTCCTTGCCTGCCTACTGTCCCTCTTGGTAAACAGCTGGTTTCCTCAAGTGTCTTTGATATTTGAACTGGAAGATGTTGCTTTCTAATTCTAGCCCCAGCTTGGATTGTCTGTGGTTCTTCCATTTGTCCTGGAAAATCCAAGTATATTTTCCTACCACTAAGGTATTGACAAGTTAGGATTCATAAAGCACTGAAGACAGGCCACAAGGAAAGGTGGCATTGTGATTAAGAGGGAGGCTTTGGAAAAAGACCTAGGTTTATACCCATCTTCTCTCTGCCATTTATTTATTGTGTCCTTGGGCAAGTGGTTAAACCTCTAGTCTTCAGTTTCCTCACCTGTAAACTGACAATAATATAATGGTATATCATAAGATTGACGTCAAGATTAAGCAAGCTAATAATGTGCACCTGACAAACAGCAGTTATTATTATCTCGTATATGTATGTGAACAAGAGTTTACCAAGAGGAAACTGCTATACTTATTCATTAATGCAATTCATTGAGATTCACTATCAGTCTAAAAGGGTGAGCCTAACAACCTCAAAATATTCTAGGTCATATAATTGCTAAGATGCTAAAGCTGTGTTCCATCCTTGGTATTTATATATCTTTCTTAAACACAGTTCCAAAGGATGGCCTCAGAAGCCAGGCTGCATTCGAAGAAATGCGGACAAATTACATCAAAGAACTAAGGAAGATGGTAACTAAGTGTCCCAACAATTCTGGACAGAGCTGGCAAAGGTTCTACCAGCTGACCAAGCTTCTGGACTCCATGCATGATGTAAGTAGAGCCCCTTGGTGCCTATTAAATGAAGGATCAACAACTATATACCGTTGACCAAATGAAAGCATTCTCAGGGCTTTGGAAAGAACAGGGGTAAATTATCCAGCGGGCGGCAGCAAGAGCTGAGAACTGAGTAGGAAGGAAGTTTTTCTTCAGATAACCTTTGAAACAAACCCCATTTCAAGTAAAGGGTGTGGCTCTTTTCCTTTCTGAGCAGGCTAAGGGAGTGTGCCCCATCGTAGTAGAACTCCTGTGTCCTGGGCCAGGAAAGGCCTGCAGATTTGCTACAGGTGTCAGATCAAGTTTCGCATTTCTGCTTGCAGTTTAGGAAATGTTTGGTTAATAAAAATGTTTGCTTGAGCATTGCATAAATAGTGTCCATCTTCTACAACTGTTAATCTAATAACCCAATCTTTCCAAAACATTATGAGTGGTCCAGGGCCAGCTTGAATCATCTCAATCTTTGCCAAATTTTGAATCCTATATTCACTGTCCTTCATAGTATCCCCTTTCCCATCTTATGTAAATATAGAAAGTAAATTTGGAGTCTGTTTCTCATTGAATCAATTATAGATAACAGTCGAGGTGTTTGTTAGCAGTTTGTACAAAATATTGATTGTGGTAACTTGTTTTATTATGTCATTTAAAATATGCTTCTTGTTTCACTTTGTAAGCAGTTTCTTCAGTTCTGGCTCAAACAACGTTGTATGTAGTCATGCTCGTTTCATCTCATATCTGTGAGGTGTTCATTCTGTCTTGTGGAAAATTTATTGCCCAAGTTCAGCCCGTATGATTTGTGTAAGAAATTCTTTTTCAAATAGTTCTCGATTGTTCAGGAAAACTTTGGTAGGCTTCTTGACCAATATTATAATAGTATTACTACTAAATTAATGGTTCACCGTTGTTTATGCCAGCAGAATGTTGTCTCTCTGTGGCTTAGTTGGTAGAAGAATGTGTCTCTTTCCAGTGTTTTACACTGAAGACCCTGTGCAGAGCGCACTGACCTTTGCCTCCTCCGAACGTTCTGATAAGCATCAAATTCCCACAAGGAGAATTCAGTGGTAGATAGTTCTGCTAATTACCTAAGGCCGAAAGAGTGTGGCTTAATGGCTTCATGGAAAATCTTAGGAATAAGAGATGGCAGACGTGACTTTGGAGAACACGGCAAATGATGCTCTCCATAATTCACCTGAGAAATAAAGGAAACCAGAGCGTGGAACATAGATCATCTACCTGAGAATAGTAGATTTACTTTCTTCTGTTGGTTTTGTTGAAAGTCCTTCAAAGTACAACTCAAAAGGGGTTTTGTGGTTCTTTCTTGATGAATTCTCTTTATTCACATTTTGGGGCAGGCACAGTGCATCATCAAATTAGCATGTAATGGTCATCACAACAAGGTGATAATGAATGATACCATCGAAGCAGCTTACATGCAGTGAAACGGACAACAGAGGTTAAAACTCGTTTTTCCATAGCCATTCAGAATTTTGTGCCCTGAGCAGAGCAGTGGAAACCCAGAGTCCACCCCAGTGCTCGGTGTGTCAAACCATCCTCTTCCAGCTTGTTTTTAGTGGCAGCCCAGTATTTGGGGCAAAACTGGAACTCAGTGAAGAGGTGCCCCAAATGCTATGTCATAAATGATGATTTTCTGCTAAATTCCCCAGGCAAATACATCAGTGTTCTCTTAATATTTTTTTTAATCTAGGTAAAACTGATACACAATAAACTGGACATACTTAAAGTGTACCTTTGGGAAGGCTGACACATGCTGACACCCATGAAACTGTCATCCCCTGAGAGAGAACAGACACATCCATTGCCCAAAAAGTGTCCTTGTGCCCCTTTCCAACATCTCCTGCCACCTCCTGTTTCTCAGTTGCTTTTACTAATTTGGTGATTCTGTAGTTCTTATTTTTTAATTTTTTTTAAATTAAGATACATACAATAAAATGAACAAATCTTAGTGTTCAGCTCAATGAATTCTGAGATGTGGATACACCTATTTCACGCACCCGCCCCCCTCCCCTGGGGCAACCCCAGTCTGTTCTCTGTGACTATGAGTAAGTCAATTTGGTTTGTGTGTCCATCTGTTTTTTAGATTCCACATGTAAGTGAGATCATATACTTGTTTTTCTCTGTCTTATGTCACTGAGCATGATACCCTCTAGGTCCGTTCATGTCGTTACAGATGGCAAGATTTCCTTCTTTTCCTCCATTGCTTTCTGTATTGGTTTCTGGCAATATAAATTGGTTTCTATAGCTAGTGTCTCGTAGAAATGGAATCATACAGTGTGTTGTTTTTTGGTCTGGCCTCCTTCACCAAGCATTATTGCTTTGGGTTTCATCTGTCCTAGAGCCTGTGTCACTAGTTCACTCCTGTCCTTGACTGCCGAGCATCCCATTGTATGGATATTCTACAGTTCGGTGGTCCAGTCACTTACTACTGGTGGATATTTGGGTTGTTTCCAGATTGGGGACTGTTATAGTTAAAGCTGCACTGGACATTTGTTTTTATATGGACTGCACTGGACATACAAATTTTTATATGGGCATTTCTTGGGTGACTAGCTAGTAGTGGAATGCCTGGGTCATACGGTGGATGTGTTTTCATTTTTTTATGAGCTTGCCAAACTGTTCCCCGGAGTGGTCGCACAATTGTACATTTCCTTGAGACCTGTGTGTGAGCCCAGATTGATTCACATACTGGCTAACACTTGGCATGGCGAATCTTTCTAGTGTTAGCCATCCTCATCGCTGTGTGGTGGTATCTCACTGTGGTTTTAATTTGCATTTCCCTAATGATGAATGCTCTTTTCATGGGCTTGTCACCTATGCCTTTGGTGAAGTGTCTGCTCAACAGTTTTTATCATTTTTTAAAATTAGATTGTTTACTGATTGAGTTGAGTTGTAAGAGTTCTTCATATATTCTAGATAACAAATCCTTTATCAGATAATGTGATTTAGAAATATTTTCTCCCAGTTGGTGGCTTGTCTTTTCATTCTCTTAATGTCTTTTGAAGAGCAGTTTTCAATTGCAATCAAGTCCAATTGATTCTTTTTTCTTCTATGAATGTTTTTGGTGTAAGAAATCCTTGTCTAAGTCAATGTCACAAAGCTTTAGTCCTGTGGTTTTTTCTAGAGATTACTGTCCTTCAGTGACTGATAAGTAGTGTTTTAAAAACTATTTTTTCATGCTTTTTGTTCAGAGTATTTTGGTGGTTTCTGGTAGAAGGGTAAATTCAATCCATCTTATTCCACCATGGCTGCAAGGAGAATATTCTTTTAGGAATCATTTTAATTCTAAAACCTTTATTTTAAATTACCAAATGTTTGATCTTAAAAGTGGCCTAACAGAAGCATGCTCTATTTATATTCCTATTCCAGACAGAACATTGAAAAATGCATTGTAAGTCTAGAGGGACCTTTCTAACATTCATGCTTACTCAGCCTTGTGACTGCCTACAGCTTTTTCAGTAGAGTAAATTAGTGAATCAACATTTGTGGAATTTTCTTCCAGGGAACAAAAAGCTACACAATGACTGACTCTGTACTCAAAGCCTAGTTCTGGTCACCTTGTAAAAAAAAAAAGCATTTGTTCCTAAGGGCCACACCAATAAGAACCTTATGAACGTCAACCAAAGTTTTGCTTAAATAGCATGCATAGTAGGCCACCACTCAGGGCAGATGTCCACAGATCTCAGGACATGCACGCATAGCTATTGAGACACATGTTCACAGATCTTGGGGCACATATGGATTTCTCCACATGGTGCACACATGTGTTGGCAGAACAGTGCCAAGGTGAGGGAAAGGAGTATTCTCAGAAAGAACAGGTTGGCAGTTAAGTATTTGAATCAGTCAGCAACTTTAATGAATCACAATCCTTCTGAACATCAATCTTTCCCCAAAAAAATGTTTTAAAGAAAGCAACTGTGATCAGGCTCCTAGGAATAGATGTATTTTTTGCATTGTAAATGTTTGGGTGTTATATGTAAAGCAATATAGATTCCTTATTTTTGTAAGGAGAATTGATTATTAATAGTCATTTTCTAGCTATTACCAGGAATGGCAATTTCCTGTGGATGTAAGAAGCGTGTTTCTAATGAATTTGTTGGTAACTTCTATTCATTCACATTTATGTTATGATCAGTGTATAGAACAATTAGTAAATGTTAAATAATGATATTAATAGTATTTCTTAGAGGCAATTTTCTATTCATTAGTTTCAAGGTCATACTATTTGTAATCAACTTTATTTCAGTCTACACCCTAATGAAAATGTGCCTGTGCCGAACAATATTGGCAAGGCTACAGAGGATACAAAATACACATATGGTACCAACCCATCCTCAAACAGCTTAGTTTCTAGAGAGCTGGCCGGAGCACAATACAAGGCAGAAGACAAGTGAGGCACTGGAACTGACCTCCTGGGCAGTGGGACCTCTGAGAGCCGTGACTGTCCCCTACCATGTGATGAGCCCCTACCATGTTTAGACCAGAATGCCCATCCTTAAGAATCCCATTTGTATGTCTGATGGAGGAAGATGTTCATCTCAGTCAACAGGTACATTAGTGTCTACAAGTTCCAGGCAGTGTACTGGGGGAAGAGACCTGGCGCCTGGCCTCTGAGAGCTGCCAGCCTGCTCAGGGCAGTGTACCAAGAGGTCTGCTGAGACGCGCATACCATGAGCGGAGGGCTCGCTGATATTTACTCCGAATTAATGGAAAGCCTTGTCAAAAGGTGTAGGAGCCAGCAGTGCTGGGCAGGGGCCGTGGAATGCTTCCAGGGGGGGTGTCAGAGAATCCTTACTTAATGGAGGAAGAGACAGAGTCCCAGAGAGTGTTGTCACAAGGTCCATAGGTAGCCAGTGGCCGCAGGAACCCTCTGACTGACTTACAGTCTGGTGCCTCCGACACCACCATCACCATGAGGGACAGCTTCAGGCCAGTAGCAGCTGCTCAGCTGGAGGCTGCTTGCATCTTTGGAGATCAGAAAACTAGCATGTAGGAACATTAAAAACAGCTGCCCTGCTCTCCAGCTCTCCAGATTCATTTGGGTCTGCCCTGGCATTCTTCTGAAATGCCTTGTTTCTGGGAGGCACAGGGTTCCATCTTGAAGGCAGTGAATGAACCTGGTGTTGTATTAACATGTCGTGCGTGTTTAGCAGTTCCCAAAACACAATGTTAGGTCTGCCTCATCATAAGCTGAGCAAGCCCCAGTGTGGAGACGTTTGTCTCTGCATATGATCCTTAAACCTGGGTAAGAACCTATCGCCTGCCTAGGCAGGCAGTGGTAGGTCACTCAGGTGCTGTTCTCTGCATGACAAAAGGAAACACTCTGAGCGTCATCTTGCTGAATCATTGCTTTCTGTGGTTCCAGAGGGAGCGCTCAGCCACTGAAGTGGCTCTTCCCTAGCCAGGCTCTCTGAGCCAAGGTTTCCCTTCTGCTTTTGGGGGTGGGTAAAGGCGGGTGGGGTGAGGAGCAGAACATCTGGTGATACAGTAAATGCGACACGTGCGCAGTGGGGAGACTTCATTCTTTACGTGAAGAGGGCGTTCAGTGACAGAATCTCCCAACAAAGGCGATACTGCTGCAAGCAGCCAAGACTATTAACAAATTATTTTGAGATTCTCATTGCTCATTTAATTAACGGGTGCCTTTGCATCCGGGCTGCGGTAGTGGTACTTTCCATTGTGATTGCACTATAGGTGGTTTTGAGGGAGACACAACCCTATTTTAAGCATTTCCTACCGCACACTGAAGAAGGCCAGCCACAAGTTCGGTTTGGTCCACCATTCGGGCAGCCTGCTCGATCTCACATTTGATTCTGTTTTGTGTCATTCCCATCTGTTTCTCCCCAGGAAAAGTTCTGAGGCCAAAATAAGAACCCACCACAGCAGTGTGGCCACTGGGGACAGCGGAAAGAGCATGGCTGTGGTGCTGCTCCACCACTTCCCTCAGTAAATCTGGACACTTAAATCCTTCGGTCCTCAGTTCCTACGACTGTAAAATGGGAACAATACCCACCTTATGGGGAATTTTAGAAGTGAATGAAATAACACGGGTACTGAGGCATCTACCACATAGCACGTGCCAAACAAATATCCACCCCTTTGCTTCCCACACTGAGTTTCCCTCAAATCACATCTCTGCACCACCAAAGAGCATCCATCAGGCAGTTTGAATTTACTTTTAAACACAGAGCACCCCAGTAGGCACATAGCATGCCTTCCAGGAGATGATTGTCTGAAGTTGGCGAGATCAAGCATGTAAACAGGCAGCACAGACCGGTCCCCAGGGAGGGCAAGGGGCATACGGACTGTCTGGCAGTGAGTCCCTCAAACTTAGGTCAGTACAGAAGCCTCTCCACCGGACTTCAGGTCCCATGGCAGCTTTCTGTGCCTCCTGCGAGACATTTACCTGGGGTCAGAGGAGACTGGTATTGTTAGAAACACTTGGGGTGTGCTTGAGCCCCTTTCTAATTCACTGGAAGGATTAAAAGTGTTTGATGGTGGGGACGATGGCAGATCACTGCTAGGTTACCATCAGGAAGGTGCGGTGGTGGTGAACTGAATACCCTGGTCCCAGGTGTTATCAGAACACTGCCAGTGCTAAAGGGTGGTTGCGCTGCCTTGGGATGGAGAGAGAAGTTTCCTTCTCTTCCCATGGCTCAGGTGAGAATGGAATGAGAATGATTCTCTTTGTAATAAAGAACCCACTACTGGCAACTAGTGTGTGTGTGTGTGTGTGTGTGTGTGTGTGTGTGTGTGTGTGTGAGTGTGTGTGTGTGTGTGTGTGTGTGTGTGTAAGAGAAATTAAGATCCAAAGCCACAGTCTATCTCCCCAAGCAAAAAACAACTGTTTAATATAATTGTTATCAGTGTTATTCTGCCTCCTTCTTTGACAAGACCATGACTAAGAGAGATTCTAAATAAAGGAAGAGTTGTTTATTCCCAAGTAAGCTAAGCGAGCGAAGCCTTATCTTGCAGGGCACAAGGGGAGGAGAGGGCACCAGTTACACCAAGACCCACTCCTCGTGAAAAAGCAATCTTCATAGGTAAAGATTTCAAATTAAATGAATAATGAGCACGGCAGACCTTACTCTTCCTCCAGTTGGTGAAACAGTGGAACAGTCATTAATGGTTCACAGCATCTCTTTCTGCCCTCCTGCAGCAGAAACGGACTGCCATTCGCCTTTGTAGATTTCTGGTTTCAAGAGTGTAGTGTGGCCCAGAATGCATTGCTCTGGGTGAATTGTGCCCGTGAATGCTTGTTTCCATTTAAAATATTTTTATTTGTATAATTGAAAAAAAAATGCACCAAATATATTTAAAAATGAAAATGCAGAGAAATGGTAAATCGGTCGGAGTGTTCTGGTATTTCAATATCAGGGATAAATCGGGAATTCATGACTTTGCGTGCAGTATGGAAACGCGTGGGTGATGCAGGGATTGGCCACAAAGCCCAGGGAGATGATGTCTCCCGGCAGTGCGGAGCGGCGTCAGTCAGCGGTCAGCGCGGGCTCTCTCCGAGCTCCCCATGAAAGGCATTTCTCAGTGCCCGGTTGTCTTAGACTCTGCGGAGGAGCCGTCCCCGTCTCAGTCACGCTTTCCGGGCCGTGTCTGTGGGGACACAGAGGCGGCGCTGCTGAGGGCCAGGCCGAGGCCTCGGGGACGCGAGCTGGCAGAGCGGGCGCCAGGGCGGCCCCCAGGCCGGCGCACTGGGGCTGAGGACACAGCCCAGCGAAGGAGACGCGGCCCCATCCTCGCCACGTGCAGCCCAACGGGGAGCACAGACTGGGGAGCAAAAGCCGCGGGCCGGGTGCTGGATGTGGACTGTGGAGCCTGTGGCAGGGGAGGAGGCAGGGTGGAGTGGGCTGTGGCGGGAGGTGAGGGAAAAATTGCCAAGCTGGGCCCCAAAGGCAAAGTAGGAGTTTGCCAGGCAGGTGGAGGGAAGCTACTCCAAGCCACAGGCGCTAATGCCTCAGGGAGAGGAACCGGGTGATTCTGAGGTGGGGGGTGTCCTCGTATCCGTGACCGTCAGGGAGGACCAGAGAGAAAGGAGGATGGAGTTGATGACGTGGTCGAGACTACATTAAGGAAGCTGGGGAGGCGTTTTGAGCGCATCTGTAGAGAACCTGTAGCTGCTCCTGCCGTTAAGTAACCACTAGCCACATGGGGCTATTTACATGTGTTAAATAAAATTAAGAAAAGTTTCAAGTTGAGTTCCTCAGGCACACGAGCCACATTCCGAGTGCCCAGTGGCCACATGTGGCTAGTTGCCACCATTTGGGGCAGCACAGAAAGTCGGCCAGTTGTCCAGTATTGGACAGTGTTGAGCTAGAGGCAAGAGGAAGAAAGAGCCCAGGAGGGTGCCGGTGCCGTGGTCTGGGTAAGAGATGCGGGCTTAGAACGGGGCTGGGGCACCAAGAGATATTCAGGTGGAGGAATGGGTGGTTCCCGGGGAGGGATAGGACATGGAGGTTGAGAGAGGAGGGAGCAGATCCCCGACGACCTCCAGGATGTGGACAGTTGGGCAGCGCGGCACCAGAACTGGGGAGAGGCAGGGGAGGCGCCCTGAGACGTGAGGCCATGAGCATGTGATATGAAGTGCCCTGAGGACATCCCAGGGGAAATGTCAGGAAGACACAGGCTCGGAGGAGATGGGGATGAGGGACATGACACACGGATGCAGACCCGGGGGGTCACGGCACGTGTGGTCACTGAAGCATGTAGTCGATGGACCTGCTCAGGCATCGGGATGGTGAGAGGAGGGCCTAGAACTGAACCCAGAAGTTAAAACAGCCAGTGGACCAGAAACAGGAAGGTTTTTGCCTGCAGAGAGCTGCTGCTGGGAGAAGATAAGGGGGCACAAAGGGACATCGGAGGCAAGCCGGAAGACTCTGCAACGGCGAGGCCAGAGCAGCAGAAGCTGCTGGCAGGTCACTTAGGAAACAGTTCGAAAACCTTTCAGCAGCCCTAGCAATGAGGAGGTGAGAGTGAAGGATAACTGACTGATTCGACTCTTAATGTTCACTAGGTTTCCAATCACGGTATCAGAAACCACAGACTAAACAGGGACAAGAGGTAACTTTCAAAAAAAGAAAGAAAATCTCAAGGTGTTGTGAAGTTAAAAATCCTTAGTAAAATTGCTTTAATAAATAAAAATGACATAGAGGTCTGTTGTGTGATGGCATGTATGTAAATGAACATGTTGAATGTGGACGAAAGTATATGCCAGTATTTTGGTTTTACATGTTTAAGTACAGCTAAGAAATCACGGTAGCTGCCAACTCTCTCCTTGTAAATAACATCAAAACTAACTTTATTACAGCTCTTGACCCAGGTTATGAGTAATCTTCAATGAAAGCTGTATTATGTACTATATACATATATATATGTTCTAAAGAAGTACATGTATGTGTGCTATATACATATATAGATATGAGTATTTGGCATCAAAGTGATACTGGTTTAGGTATGGGAGTTTGTTGTCAAAGGGAGCCTTGACATTTCAGAGCTGATCTTATGTTTCAAGTGACAATATTATCAGTGACAGTGGTCCTGAGTCCTTTCTCACCCACCGTTTTCATGTTACGCCTTAATTGCAATGACAGTTACTTTCTACTTGCAGCCACCGAACTTCATCTCTGGGTTTTCATGGTTGGTCATGGCTTTCTGTGACTGACTGAATGCAAAAATCTGGATTATTTCCCTTAACTCTTTGGAAAATGTTGATTTAAAACATATAATATTTTTAGTGGCTAGTGTTCAGACTGTTAAGATGGTGCTTACCAACTTCTGGCTGATAACCAGGCAACATTCTGAGATGCAGTTTTATTAGATTTTAGAGGAATGAAGAAAAATACTTCAGTACAGGAGTCTTTCATTCCTTTTTTAATGGTGGTAAAAAACGCATATATAAAATGTACCAGTTAAACCATTTTTAACCATACAGTTCAGTAGTGCTGAGTATATTCACATTGTTGTACAACCAATTTCCAGAACTCTTTCATCTTGCAAAACTGAAACCAGGCACTAGGAAACAATTCCTCATTCCCCCTCCCTCCAGCCCTTCTACTTTCTGTCTCTCTGCATTTGGCTACTGTGGTGCCTCATATTGGGTAGTCAATATTTGTCTTTTTGAGGCTGACTTACTTTACTTAGCATAATGCCCTCCGGGCTCACCCATGTTGTAGCATGTGTCAGAATTTCCTTTCATTTTAAGGCTAAATAATATCCCGGTTGTATGTATAATGCCACATTTTGTTTATCCATTTATCTGTCAATAGGCACTTGGATTGCCTCCACCCCTTGGCTACTTTAAATAACACTGCTATAAATATGGTTGTACAGATATCAAAAAAACCCTACTTTCAGTACTCTGGATATATTCCTAAAAGGGAAATTGCTGGATCACATGATAATTCCATGTTTAATTTTTTGAGGAACCGCCAAACTGTTCTTCAGTTTTTTATACACCCAGCAACGGGGCTCAAAGGTTCCCATTTCTCTGCATCCTTGCCAACACTTGTTATTTGCTATTTTTTCTGATAGTGGTCATCACAGTGGGTTTAAGGTGGTATCTTACTGTGGTTTTGATTTGCATTTCCCTAATTATTAGTGATGGTAAGCATGTTTTCATGTGTTCGCCGGCCATTTGTATGTCTTCTTTGGAGAATTATCTCTTCCGGTCCTTTGTCTGTTTCCTAACTTTGCTGCTGTTAAATTGTATAAGTTCTTATGAACTCTGGACCTTAACCCCTTATCAGATAATATGATTTGCAAATATTTTCTCCCATTCCATGGGTTCTGTTTGTCTGTTTTGTTGTCAAAGTCTTTCTCTTATGAACTCATAGTGATAACAGAGAGTAGCTTGTTTCCTTGAATCCTTACCTGGCAAAATCCACAGTTGTGTCTGATCTTAATTATTTACAAAGTTGGGGGAAGGCCTATTTTCTTAAAACCACTCCTCTGGCTTCATTACTAATTCACATTTTATAATTTGCCTACACACAGAACATGTGCCGTTGTTTACAGATTGTTTTGAAAGAATGCTGGGGGAAAACTAGGACCTTGCCTTGTTTGGGGAGGCTTAGAAATTGTGCATTCCACTCCCACCTGATGCTGAGAGATTTATGGTGCCATAGAGTGAGCTTTCTCAAAATAAACAAAACAAAGTATCAGGGAGAAAGAACCACTGAAATCCTGGAAGCCATGCTCATGGAAAAGCACACTGAAATCTAACCTGACAGACAGGAATCTCTTTATAATATGAAATACATCTAGGGAAGATTTGGGGAAACTATCTCATTGTCTAACACCTGTGTCAATAAATCCCCCTTTCTCATTCAGCCTAAATCCCTCTTCTTATGATATAAAATAACTGTATAATACCTGGGATTTACCTAGTGCCTTTCTTCCTAAGTCCTGTCATTAAGTCCTTCTAATATCTCCGTGAAGCAAGGATGTATAAATATTACTATTTATACATAATCACCTCAATTCCTTTCTCTATAACAAGGGAATAATAGTAATATTTGATCATTGTTTTTACCCTTTTTATTCAGAAAAGAATTAAGACAGGGAGTGATTAAGTGCATTTTCCCCCATTCATAAGGGAGGCAGGACCAGAAGGCAGACGTGCAGGAGGGAAAGCAGCCTGTGTGGGTCCATCAGAGCAGGGCAAGCCCAGCACCTGGTTAGCTGTGCTACCTACCCTGGTAGGTCAGGTATTACTTCAGGGGCTCTGCACATCTAAGGGTCCCACTCTTGGCTTATGTCACCATCTTGAATGTTATGCAAACTTTGAACAGGGGGCCTCACAAAACAGTGCAGCCTGTCTAGGTATAAGGTAATCTCTCTAAGATGATGTTGATCAGAGGAATTGATGAGTGTGAGGGCACTTTGCAACTTGTGGCACACCCTGCAAGGGGCCTGAAAGGCAGAGAGCTTAAGTGGAGCAGGGTGTAAGAACTGAAGGAAACAAATGTTCGACCCTGAAAGTAAAACAGCCAGTTGTCTTAAGAGTGAAATGGGTTTATTTAGGAAGAGCAGAGGAATTTCAGTTCAGGACATGTAAGCTATGGCAAACCACAGGCAAATCTGGAGAACAACGGAGAGGAACATTACTTTCTGGAGAAAAGGAGGTCAGAAGGCATTGTTTTGAATGAAAGACCTTTGGAAGAGAGCACAAGTTCAAGGTGGGGATGGTTTCTCATTGGCTGAGTTGTGATATTTTCTTATTGGCTGATCATGTTGCTGGGCGAGGAGAAATTCTTCCTGCCTCCTACTGGAATAGTAGACTTCCTCCTGTTGGGAAAGTAAGGCCTAATTTGACACAAGAAGAAATAGTGAAGAAATTTTACAAGGGAAAGAGAGATTCTTAAGCAGTAGAAAAGAGGAATGTTACTATCAGTAATGTTTTAGACTAGGGCAAATCTTTTCAAATGATAGCTTAAAAAGGCCAGGAAGATGCCAGTTAATTTTATTTACCAAGGCCATAGTTAAAGGGACTAGAAAGTGTATATGGTTCCATACATAGTCTATCCTCATTATTTGCAGATCCTGTATTTACAGATTTGCCTACTGGTTAAAATTTATTTGTAACCCCAAAATCAAGACAGCACTTTTGCATTCACAGAATGCACCAAGCAGTAAAAAACTGAGTCACCACACGTGCATGTTCCCAACTAAAGTTAAAGAATTGCTCTGCCTTGTTTTACAGTAAATAAGTATGCTTTTTAAGCTTTAGTGCCAATTTTTGGTATTTTTATTGGTGATTTTGCTGTTTAAAATGGTCCCCAAATTTAGATGTTCACACACTTTCTTGTGTCCCTAAACACTAGAAGGCGGTGACGTGCCTGATGAAGAAAATAAGTATGTTTAAGCTTTGCTCAGCCCTGAAAGATAGCGCTGTTGGCTGTAAGTTCAATGTTAAGGAATCAGCAATGCACATTAAGTAAGGTGTCTTTAAACAGAAACACATAAAACAAGGTTATGTATTGATCTTTTGATGAAAATGTGACTGAAAGCTCATGGGAATATGATTCTGTATTTTCCTTAAGAGCAAGCGTTCAGTTCTGTCTGCAATGACTTTGTAGAATGTAATCACCATGAATAATGAAATTAACTGTAAATACATGTAACCTCCAGGGACTATAGGCTCAGGGTATATAACTCCTGAAA
This sequence comes from Phataginus tricuspis, assembly GCA_029783875.1. NCBI lineage: Eukaryota > Metazoa > Chordata > Mammalia > Pholidota > Manidae > Phataginus > Phataginus tricuspis. Next base: position 17,081,638 of record JAQQAC010013566.1, read on the forward strand.
GAATAGCCAAAAATGGAAGATGAAAGTGATGGCAGCACTCTGTTTGAATGACAAATTCTGGAACCTTTTAGCTGGACAGTGTCTTCAGTTATATAGCTCAGTTCCCTCATGTACAAGGATTCTTTCTAAAGCATTTCCTAAAAGCTCAGAGACTCTGTGTAATATTTGGAAAAGTAGATGGAGTTACTACCGCATGATTTGATTCACAGACCTTTATTTTCATATTTCAGTATTTCTGAAATCAGGTGGCATCTTGATTTATGTATTTTAACAAAACAACCAAAATCTGTTGCTAAAATCCCTGACATGCCTTCCAGTCCAGGGGCCAGCAAACTTTTCCCATAAAGGACCAGGTAGTAAATATTATAGGCTTTGTGGGCCCCATGGTCTTTGTCAGAACTGCTCAGCTCTGCCACTGTAGCATGAAAGCAGCCATAGAGAATATCTCTAAGTGAGTCAGCATGGCTGTGTTCCAGCAAAACTATATTTCATGTGATTTTCTACATGTCACAAAATATTCTTCTCTTTATTTTTTCAACCATTTAAAACTGTAAGAAACAAACCCCCCCAAAATTTACAAAAACCATTACCAGCCCAGATTTCGCCTGCAGGCTTCAGTTGGCTGACCCTTGATTCATTTAATGGCATCATAGAATCAAGGGAATTCATCAGACCACCTTAGTCTCAGGTGTTCCCACTTGGATCGGAAGAGGCTGCCTCTGGCCAATGGGGATTACTCCCTATTGCTTACCGTTCCTTTTCTTTCAGAGTTTGAAAGAAGGATTTAACTGCTTACTCTTGATTTAACCTGATATTAAAGTTGGTAACTTATAAACATGAATTGGTTCAGATTTTTACATTGCTCAGTGTAGTGTCCATTTGAAAGAATCTAGGAAGTATTGAAAACAAATTTAGGAGAAGTTCATACTTCTATATACAGTAACATGCCAATGCATGCATCTCAAACACAACCCTTTCATTAGACTTCCTTTGTTCAGCAATGTTCTAATTATCCCTTTATCTTTAAGCTCTTCTTTTCCATTGTGTCATTTTTCTTTGTGTTTTTCACATGTACAATAGACCTTATTCACAAGGAGGTGGAGCTGTGATCTAGAACGAGGCTTGTAATACAAGGCAACTTAAACAGGCTGGAAATTAAATAAATTTAAGTACAAAAAAGATTAGAAGGAAATTGAACCCATCCAAACAATGTATTTGAAGATTTATGTTCATCACTGACCAGAGATCAATGACTGCTGTTGAATTTAATGTAAAAATGGTGATGAAAAAAATTTAAATGTAACTTCAGATAACAATCAGATGCTAATAGATGGTGGCAGGGGTGAGTTTTCAGAATTGCCCTTGGTTTTCATGAGATGTTGGGCACCTGCTCTCTGGCCCAGACTGTATAAGCCTGAACCAGCCGAGACTCCAGAACCAGTCCAGGAGGCCACATGGGACAACTCTGCCTCCCTTCCTTCATCAAGCAACCAGACCTCAGAGCCAGAGGTGCTTATCAGGGCCTGGAGCCCCAGCTTTGGCCACCTTCATAGAAGGTCCACTTACCTAGAATTTACAAGCAAAGTTCACATCAGAGGAAGCAGCCCCCTTGATGCTTGTCTCCTGATTTGGGAAAACCCTGTCCATGCAGGTTGGCCCTTGCAGAGAAGGGCATTCTTGTAAAGTGGGGAATCAACAAAAGATCCCTCTTCCAGATGCTGGCTTGTTGCCCATGGCAGAACTCCAAAGCATCCAGCAAAATTCCCCACTGCCTCACTGCCGGCCTAGAATTCAGATGATGCACTGAGCATGCTCACTGATGAGCTTTTAGGCAAAAAATGCCTTTTGTTGTGTATTTTAAAACCAATCTTCTTAGATATCTTTTCTGATAGTATCTTTTTTATTGAGATATAATTGACACATAACCCTTAAGTTGTACAACGTGTTACTTTGATACATTTATATATTGCAATATGAGTACCATTGCAGCATTAACTAATACCTCTATTACTTCACATAATTAATTTTCTTGTGGTGGGAACAATTAAGATCTAGTCTCTTAGCAACTTTGAAGTTTAGAATATAGTATTGTTGTCTATAATCACTGTAGTGTGCATCAATCTCTAGGACTTATTATCTACTGATTGCAATTTTGTACCTCAAACAACTTCTCTCCAGTTATACCAAGAGGCAGTTTTTATGATTTTGGTGAGATCATTTATTTGTCTTTTCTCTGGCTTATCTCTCTTGACATAATACCCACATTGTCCATCGATTTTGTCACCAATGGCAGATACCTTCTTTCTCAGGGCTGAATAATATCCCTTTGTATGCGTGTGTGTGTGTGTGTGTGTGTGTGTGTGTGTGTGTGTGTGTACCACATTTCTTGATACATTCATCTGTTGGCAAACACTTAGGTTGTTTCCTTATTTTGGCTGTTGTGAATAATGCTGAAGTGTACATGGCACTGCAGATATCTCTTCAATATCCTGTTCTCATTTCCTTTGGATGGAGATCCAGGAATGGAGCTGCTGGATCATATGGTAATTCTTCTTTTAAATTCTTGAGGAACCTCCATACCGTTTTCCCTAGTGTCTGTGCCAGTTTACATTCTCACCAGCAGTGTACAGGGGTTCCCTTTTCTCCACATCCTCATTAATACCTGTTATCTCTTGTCTTCTTGATGCCGAGAGACCTGTCAGTCATTCTAACAGGTGTGAGGTGAGATCTGGTGATTTTCATTTGCATTTTCCTGATGATTAGTGATGTTGAGCATCTGTTTTGTATACCCATTAACTTACAGTTGGTTATCCTTTTGAGAAAAATGTCCATTCAGTTCCTCTGTCCATTTTTAAAATGGATTTTTTGTTGTTTTTAGTGATGTATGAATTCTTTATTTATTTTGGATAGTAACCCCTTTGGGGAAGGGGTTACTATCCAAAATATATAAAGAAATATCATATTTTCTCCCATTCAACAAGTGGACTTTTCATTTTTTTATTATTTGTTTATTTATTTATTTATTTGCTGTTCAGAAAATTTTAGTTTGGCATAATCTCACTTGTTGAATTTTCCTTTTATTGCTGGTTGCTTATGGTGTTCTATGTAAAAAAACTTTGCCAAGACTAGTATCAAGGAGCCTCTTTCCTGTTTTCACCAAGGAGTTTCAAGGTATCAGGTTTTATGTTTAAACCTTCAATCCATTTCAGGTTAATCTTTGTGTCTGGTGTAAGGTAGCAGTCCAGTTTCTTTTTTTTTTTTTTTTTTACATGGCTCTCCAGTTTTCCCAATATTTGGTAAAGAGAGTATCCATTCTCTGTTAAGTGTCCTTGGCTCCCTTGTCAAATATTAATTGACCATAATGTGGGATCTATTTCTGAGCTTTCTGTTCCACTGGTCTGTGTGTCTATTTCTATACCAGTATCATACTGTGAAATCAGGAAGTATGATGCCTCCAGATTTGTTCTTCTAGTGATTACTTTGGATATTCAGAGTCTTTTGTGGTTCCATACAAGTTTTAGGATTTTTCCAATTTGTGTGAAAAATGCCATTGGAATTTTGATAGATTCTGTTGAATCTAGAAATGATTTTGGAGGGCAAGGGCATCATAACAACAGTAAGCCTTCCAATCCATGAACATGGGATATCTTCCTATTTGTGTATTCTTCAGTTTCTTTCATCAAATTCTTGTAGTTTTTATTGTATAGATCTTTCACTTCCTTGGTTAAATTTAATCCTAAATCTTTCATTGTTTGAATGCTATTGTGAATAGAATTGTCTATTCTTTTTCAGATGTTTCATTGGTAAGTGTATAGAAATACAACTGATTTCTATATGTTAATTTTATATCCTGCAGCTTTACTGAATTCCTTGATTACTTCCAGAAGCTGGGAGTTGAGTCTTTAAGGTTTTTTACATATAAGATCATATCATCTGCAAATAATGAAAATTGTACTGCTCCCTCACTGATTTGGATGCCTTTATTTCTATGTTTTTCCTAATTGCTATAGCTAGGATTTCCAGTACTATATCAAATAAAAGTGGTGAAAGCTGGCATCCTTGTCTTTTTTTCCTCATCTTAGAGGATAATGTTAGTTATGGGCTTGTCATGTATGGCCTTATTATGTTGAGGTATGTTCCTTCTATATCCAATTTGTTGAAGGTTTTTATCATGAAAGGATGTTGCATTTTGTCAAATGCTTTTTCCATATCTATTGAAATGATCATATGATTTTTACTTTTCATTCTGTTAATGTAGTCTGTCATATTTATTATTTTTTGTATGTTGAGCCATCCTTGCCAATAAACCCCACTTGGTCATGGTGTATGAGTCTTTTAATGTGTTGCTGAATTCAGTTTGTGTATATTTTGTTGAAAATGTTTGCATCTATATTCATCAGGGACATTGGTCTATAGTTTTCTCTTCTTGTAGTTCCCTTATCTGGCTTAGGTATCAGGGTAATGCTGGCTTCATAAAATGAATTTAGAAATATTCCCTCTTCTTCAGTTTGGGAAGAGTTTTTAGAAGCATGCATTAACACTTCTTTAAATTTTTCATAGAATTCACCAGTGAAGCCATTTGATCTGGGGATTTTCTGTGTTGGGAGGTTTTTGATTACTAATTCAAACTCCTCACTCATTGTTGATTTTCTGCTTCTTTCTGGTTTTCTTGGCAGGTTTTTTGTTTCTAGGAATTTATCATTTCTCCTAGCTTATACAATTTGTTACCAAATATTTGTTCATAGTTTTGCAACCCTTTGCATTTCTGTAGTTTAGTTTTTGTTTAATTTATGATTTTATTTATTTGAATTCACTCTTTTTTTCATAGTCTAGCTATAGGTTTGTCAATTTTATCTTTTCAAAAATACAGCTCTTAGAAACCAGCAAAAAGGGGGGAAAATCAAACTATTTCATTTATTTCCATTCTTATCTTTGTCATTTCCTTCCTTCTGCTAACTTTGGGCTTTGTTTGTTCTTTTTCTAGTTCTTTTACATGTAAAGGTAGGGTTTTAGTCAAGCTGTTTTCTTAATATATGCATTATCACTCTAAACTTCCCTTTCAGAACTGCTTTTGCAGCATCCAATAGGTTTTGGTTTGTTGTGTTTCCATTTCATTTCTTTTGAGAAATTTCTTAATTTGTTTTGCAAAATTACTGATTTTTCAGCTTTCCTCTTATTGATTTCTAGTTTCATACTTTTATAGTCAGAAAAGATACTTGGCATGATTTCATTATCTTCATAGATTTACAAGACTTGTGTCCTATCATATATATGGTCTATCCTGGAGAATGTTCTATGTATACTTGAGAAGAATGTGTATTTTTCTGTTAAACAGAATGTTCTATAAACATTTATTAGGTTCCTTTGGCCTAATGTATGATTCAAGCCTAATTTTTACTTGTTGATTTTTCTATCTGGATGATCTATTGCTGAAAGTGAGGCATTGAAGTGCCCTACTATTATTGTATTGTTGCTTATTTCTCCCTTTGAATCTATTGGTATTTGTTTAATATATTTAGATGCTCCAGTATAGGGTGTTTATATATATAAAATTGTTATATTTTTCTTGATGCACTGACACCTTTATCATTATATATTGACTTTATTTCTTGTTATTGTTTTTGGCTTAAAGTCTATTTTGTCTAAGTAAAGTTACCTCCATTTTCTTTTGGTTTCCATTTGCATGGAATATCTTGTTCCATCCCTTCACTCTGAGCATATGTGTGTTCTTAAATCTGAAGTGAGTCTCTTGTAGGAAGGAGATAGTTGGGTCTTTTTTTAAATCCAGCCAGTCTGTGCCTTTTGATTGATAAATTCAATCCATTTACATTTAGAGTTATTATTGCTATGTGAAGACTTTACTAATGCCATATTATTGTTTTGTATTCCCATTGAGCCTTTTCCCTCCATTTCTGCTTTGTTTCCCTTTATCTCTTGTGCATCTATTAGAGTTTTTCTTTTGTGATTATTATGAGGCTTACATAAGACATCAGATAAAATAATCCATTTTAAGCTAATAGCAACTTAATTTCAATTGTCTATAAAAGCTTCACCCATTTACTCTCCCCTTTTATATTTCTGATGTCATTATTTACCTCTTTTTTATTGTGTACTCATTTGAAAATTGTAGTAGCTGTAATTGTTTTTAGTATTTCTGACCTTTCTACTACAGTTAAGTAGTTAACACACCATCCTATTACAGAACTGGAGTATTCTAGGTCTATTTACTTTTACCAATATGTAACTTTTGTATATTTTCATTTCACTGATTATTGTCTATTCCTTCGAGCATTTCTTGCAAGGCAGCTCTAGTGGTGATGAACTCCCTCAGCTTTTATTTGTCTAGGATAGTGTTTATTTCTCCTTCATACCTGAAGGATAACTTTGCTGGATAGAGTATTTTTGATTGGCAATTTCTTTTCTTTCAACACTTTGAATATGTCATTCTGTTCTCTCCTGGCCTGCAGGGTCTTCACTGATAGCCTCATGGGACTTCCTTTGTAGGTCTCATCTTTTTTTCCCTGTATGCTTTTAGGATTCTTTGTGACTTGTCTTTTTTTGACAGTTCATTATAATATGTCTTAGAGAAGGTCTTTTTGCACTGAAATAATAGGATGATCTTATATAACTTTGTGAATTGGGATATCCAGCTCTCTCCCCAGGTTTGAGAAGGTCTCAGCTAGTATTTCTTTATAAACTTTTTGCCCTTTTCCCCTCTCCTCTCCTTCTAGAATCCTGATTGTTTTAATATTTGTTCTTTTGGTGAACTCCTCTAAGTCATGTAGGTTTTCTTCACTTTTTTTCATTCATTTTTCTTTGTTCTCCTTACTTACTCTGTCTCCCACTTCCTCTATTCTATCACATTTTTCATTGACTTCTTCAGCTCCAGAATTTCCATTTGGTTCTTCTTTAAGATTTCTGTCTCTTTGGTAAATATATCACTTTCAACCCATATTTTTTGTATGTGTTATTTCATTGAGTTTTCTGGTAGCTTGTTGAGTTTCTTCAAACCAGTAGCTTTGGAGTCTTTATCCAAAATTCTGTGCCTTTGAGCTCAGTTACTGGAGAATTACTACCTTTTGGTGATGACATGCTTCCTTGATTTTTCATGTTCTTTGTGGTTTTGCACTACCACTTTCACATTTGAAGTAGCAGATAACTCCTTAAATCTCTGCTAGTTGCCTTCAGATGCAGTATTGTTTGTCAGTGCTGTTATTAATCTGGGGTTTTCTCTGCCTTTGTATGGGCACACCTGTTCCACCCTTCTTGCTCCCTCTTGTGGCAAAATTCTTAAGCTTTTATGATCTCTCTGCTTCTTAAAATCCACCAGGCTGGAAACCTTTGTTTTCCAGAAGATGGCGCTATAGCTCAAGTTTGTGGTTTCTCCCTTTCCCATAAACCTGGCTGGTTTTCTGAACACTCTCCCTGCCTACTGGAGTTTGCTCTTGCTACCACATTCAGGAGTGCACACAAGAAGTCAGCTGCAGAGTGGAGGGAGCTGCAGGTTTAGCACCTGGGGCACTGGGGGTGCACACAGACCCAGTAGGGAGATTCCTGGGTTGTACTATTCCCAGATGCTCGCATTTGGACTTCCTATTGAATGCAGTCAGGAGGCACTGCATCCTTTTAATGCCTTTTAATATTATCTGCCTCTTTCCTTCCTTATCTCTTCCTTCATCCTTTGGATGCTTCTGGAGAGGAACAGCTGTGTCCCACACCACTGGGGAAGACAGCCATTCACTTGCCACTCTACTTTTCTCCTCTGGGAGAGGTTCACCACCACCTGAAAGTCCAGCCTGGTGTGGTCCTTCCTTGGTGGGACGAGGGCAGCACGGAAGTCCTGCTTACCATCTCTGCTGGTCCAAACTTGTTTTCTGTTATTGCTCCATTGGCATGCTGGGATCTCCCTTCCAGTCGGCTAGTCTTCTGCAATTTCCCTCTTGCCCATGGGTATCTTCCCAGGTCAGCACTCTCCAGGCTTTTACCCCAACCATGGCAAGAGGGGCTTGGGCAGGTCACAGCTCCACTGCTTCCTCAGCCAATCTGTCTCCCAACTACCAAATGCACGGGTGAGCCAGCTGCTCTGGGTCCCTCGGCATATGGTGCCAGATCCCGTAGCTCCCACAAAGGGACTTTTCCTTGTGGATGGATGACTGATTCTTTGTTGAAAGGAGAAACAAAAAGAAGGAATAGCTCTCACTCTCTGATGGCACCTTTCTGATCCTTTTCCTCTTAGTCGCATCTAGGAGACCTGCAGGAGCATTAGTGAAGTGCTGGCACTGTGGAGCCTGGGATTTAGGAGGGAATCCACAAGTAAACAGTAGTATAACTGTGTTGTTAAAGGTTATATTTTCTCCTGGGTGTAGAAACAAATGCTACTAAATTTGGAGGGCTTTTGTTACTTTCACACTCTTACATTTCACTGAGCCATCACCACTCAGAGAAGAGCAACCCCGCGTGGCCACCGGCGGGCACATGTGTCACCTTGCACGTGGGCTTGCACTGGGCGGAGGTTGGGGGTTTTGAATGAAGGCCTGGCTCCTTATGTAATCACTGCACAGCATTTTCCAGTGTTCACGGGCTGTTGCTGGAACACTGGAAGTGAATAGTTGCTGGCCATTTCCATTAGTGTTACAGCATTGAGAGTTAAAGCTATGTACCTTTAGCTAGCTGAAATTCTGAACTTTGAAAATAAAGCTTCAAACCTGCCACCAATGCTCATTTCAGGCACACGCTCAATCCTAATTTAGGTGAAAATTCTGTAGTCGGTAGACAACATGTAAGCACACCATTGAAAACGTGGGACCCTGCTTCAAAGAGGCAGCTGTCATTAAGGGTTCCATCACCACCAGGTGGCTTTGTCACAGCTGATGGCTCCGTGGAGGGAACAGGGAAAAGGCACAGATAGACGCTGATGTCTTCAACAGTGGAGCAAGCAAAGTGCTAATCAGTTGCCCTGTGGCCTGCCAGGCTCTTCTGCCACCCATGGCCCTCAGGCTGGACAAATCCTGCTGGGCATCTAGGTAAATTTCTATGATCCCAACAGAGACATTTTATATGGAATAAAAAGTTAGTACGTAACACTTTCTCTGATTCCTAGTCACATGGGTGTGATTCCCACTTGCCCAACACCAAATGCAATGGTGTATTTTTTCCCTACTTATATGTAACACAGTAACAGTATTATTCACACCAGTAATAGTAGTATAACTCCATTCAGGTTCCCAGACCCAATTCCAATGTCTTCCCACACATACTTACACCAAGCAATTCTCAAACACCAGCAGGATGTTGGAGAGCTCAACTCAATTCTGATGCCCGCTGCCCAGAGACAGCACCAGATTCCCAGGCTAAGGGCTCCGTCCCTCAGGACCTCCCTTCACCCGCACTCCAGACACTGGTCACAAGCCCCAGGCAGTCCCCTGTGCTTCTGACCTACCGGCTACAGATTGGAGGTTCCAACTACCTCCCCCTTAGGTCCGATTAATTTGCTAGGGCGGCTCACAGAACTCAGGAAGGCACTTATGATTACCAGTCTAATAAAGGATACTGTAAAGGGTACGAGTTAACAGCCAGATGAAGAGAAACAGAGGGCAAATCCTAAATAAAGGAGCTTCTATCCTTGGGGCTTGGGGCAAGGCTTGGTGGCGTTCTGGTTCCTCAAGCTTAGAAGCTCTCTCCGACCGAGAGGCGGGGTCCGACTGAGCAGGGCAGGCAGAGCGGAGAGGGCGCTGTTCTTTCCAGGGGTCTTGTGAGGGCTTCACTGCATAGTCAGGACTGACTAAATTATTGGCCATTGGCTGATCCAGCCTCCAGCCCCTGCCCTTGGGTGGGGTCCAAAGTCTCTCATTAACATGACAACACCCATCTCACCTTTATGACTGCACTGTTTTCAGGAACTGTGAATGAAGATCAAATATCAATATCTGAATGACCAAATATATATTTCTTATGACTCATTATATCACAATGGGACTCTTACTACTGCCTCTAATTAGGGTTCTGGCCCCTCCAGCTAGTAGTATCTACCAGGAGACCAGCGGGACTCAGTACTGTGGGACCAGGCCCTCCGTCTCACTGCAGCTCAGGCCGTCATACTCAGGGGCCCGCAGGGTAGAGCTTTCCTCGCTGCAGCCTTGACCGTCCTCTCCATACCCACCCTTCTAGCCCCAGGGAGCAGTGACAGGGCTCATGGCACCCATGACATGGTGTGGCATGCCCACAGAGTCACATGCAAACCTCGAATAAATGAGTTGAAGGACATCTCAGTATAGAATTTTGTGTTACTTAGTGCCACTAAAATGAAGATGCCTGTTTAAATAACCCAGTTTTTTGTTTTGATTCATTAATTTAGACTAGTAACGCACTGCCCTAAAATAATGAGTTATTCCTGAGCACTTCAGAGTTTGGAAGAAGTCAGAGACGCCCAGGAGCGAGGCCCCAGACCGCAGAAGGTCTGGTCCTGTTAGCCCTCGGCCTCTCAGCCCTCGGGGAGCTGCTGGGGTGAAGCATTATCTTAAAAAGAGAAGTGGTGTCACCTGGTTCTGTGGCTAATCAAGTAAATTAGGACAAAAGGTGGCACCCATGAGTTCCGAAGAGGAGAAGGGTTCCTTGGGATGGGGGACGGGGTGACTGCAGAGAGTGGGGACCCATGAAAGGAGACAGCCTGGGAAACAAGCAGCCAATACACTGGAAAGATAAGAGTGACATTTTGGAAAAATCATTCCTTGCCAAGAAAGTGTCCAAGGAAATTGTTGGATTATCACCGCAGAACCATCCACACAGAGTTGTGCTAAAGAGATTTATTTGAAAGGTCACCTTTGAAAAGCTCTGCCCCGCACCCCAAGACTATAGCAGGCCCTGATGAACTGAGCTCTTCCCTGGAGGTTTCCAGCTTTGCAGTAGGAGTAGTAGTTTGGGGTTCAAACTGGAAACTCTCTAAGGTCATTTACTAATGCAAAGCCACCACCTTCCGGGGGGTGACTGTGGCCTGCCCGCACCCCCCTCTGTGCCTGGGGCAGCGCACCGCGCGGGCGGGGCGCATGTGTTGGACCTGTTCGTGCTCTGGCTCCTCTGAGCTCAGGCCGGGGTCCTGCCAGCCGTGTTCCTCAGCCTGCACTCCTGTGTTACCCTGGGCTGACGCCCAGGAGACACCGTGCATGTGTGCAGACTGACTGTTACACATCGTGACACAGAAGTTTAGCTCACCAGCTGCTGTTCATCCTCACTGGTCAGCATCCCTGCCCACCTCCTGGTGCTCTGACCACCTGAACATCTGCTGAGAGCCAGGGATCAGCAGGTCCTGGACCAGAGTGGCCCATAATCTCCCGGCCCGGGGGCACTGGGCTTCTAGTGTTGCAGCCGACCCCTAACCTCACCAACCGCAGTCACTGGCTCAGGACCTGCTGGGCTGAGGCCTGCAGAGGTTTTCAGCCTTGTCCCAGGGCAGGGTGGGCCAGGCATGCTGCTGAGGGCCCATAGGCGTCCTGGCCGCCCCCACAGCAAGGGGGCTCTTCCGTGAGAGTGGTGATGTTATTCCCTATTCCCCAGGCGCTCACAGGGCCAGATGCCCAGCCCTGGGCTGGCCCCACATGCCCCAGGCAGGCCCCCATCCCTCTGCCACTGACCAAAGCATTTACTGTAAACAGAAGCTGGGTAGCAGCTCATGACTGGAAACAAACTGCTCTCTCAATCTGGAACAGGGAACAGAGGAGGGCAGGAAATGCCAGCCCCGGGGTAATATGCATGACGAGGGAGTAGTGTCCAGAACACCTGTCCCCAGCCAACCTGCAGGGAAAAACGGCCAGTCTCTCTCCATTCTGGACTCTTTTCTCAGCACATCCTCCTGGGTGATGCTGCCTCATGTTCAAGAATGAATTTGCTCCTTATCTCTCATCACCCATACACGAATTAGCGTTGCTGTCACCTGTTTACAAATATAAACCCTAAGTGGCCCTGGCCCTGCCAGGTAACTTGAGATATCGTTGGTCAGCTGCTCTGAGCTCAAGTGACCCCACGCTGGCTGTAATCACGGCCCTGACGGCTGAAGGCTGTCGGCTCAGCTCTGCCTCCGACAGGTCCTGTGCCAAAGGCGCCTTTGCACTCCGAGCACCCGCCCAAGTCCAGCACCCCCTCCGCCCCTTCCCAGCACTGTCTGCACCTGACCTTCTGCATGGACGGTTTCCTCTCAGCACGGAATGTCTCCACCCCAAGACAGGGCTTCGTGGCATTCACTGTGGTTTCCTAGAGCCCGGCCCAGAGCAGGCGCTAGGTAACTTGGATGGGGGGACGGGGGTGAGGCCCCAGGCCCTCCCCACACACTGTGTGGTTGCCAAGCGGAACTGGCCTGGTTAGGGGCTGACGTTCCCTAGAAACTGAGATGTCTCCCTTCTCAGGTTAAAACACATCCTCCATCACAGCCCTGCAGGGCCCCTCATGGAAGGACCTTGGGGGCAGGCCGGGGAGAGACTGGGGTGAGTTAAGAGCCTGTGGACAGGGCCCAGGGCTCCACCGTCCCCTCCACTGAAGGGTGTGACCTGCCATCGGCACTGCCAACTCAAAGAAAATCAGTTTGCCATTTATATTTTTTAAATCTCCTCCCTGAAAAGTCAAAAACCAAAATTTTCCTGTTGCTCATGTATGTAGAAGGGGGACCTGAGGACCACGTCACACGCAGACCACGTCCCACAGAGATAAATGGTGTGTCATGGTTAAAGACCACTGCGAGGACAGAATTAAGAGGTTTTTCCCCAGCAGTACGTCTCAGCATCTCCTCAGCCTTGGCTGCATGTCAGGTCACTCATTCAGTCCTCTCAAACAATGCTGGGGGAGCGGTCTTCCTATCCCCACTTCACAGGTGCAGAAACTGCAGCACCACGTGCACAAAGCAAGACTGTGCCCAGGAGCGTGCCCAGGGTGGACAGCAGCCTGTGCCGCCTACCGGCTGAGTTGCCCCCCAGATCCTGTGGGTGCAGAACGTTAGACCTCACAGCCCTGGGGGCTACTGAAGGAATAGCACTCTGCAGACGGAGGGCATAGGCGGGCGCAAAAGAAGCAACAGCTATTTTTCCCAAGGAGATTTTCTTGATTCTTGGTTAGCACTGAAGACCTCTGCCACAGTTACTTAACCATCCAATTCAACTCAAGCTTGCTAATTGAGTTTTTCAAAACACCGAGGCAAGGTTACGAATGTATTTTCACCAGAACCACTCTAAGTCTACATTTATTTTATAGCATGTAATATTACTATTGTCCACCTTACCACAGTGGGAAATGACCTGAAGTAATTTTTCCCATAATAGGATATGGAATTTACTAAAGAAAATCAGAACATACATTTTCTGATTTCAAATTATACTCAGTAAGAATGATAGCGATCAGTAATGTGATTTTGTGGGGGGTTTTGTTTTTTTTTTTTAACTTACAGAGCTGGGAGTAGTTCAGGTCCAGGAGGATGGCAAAGGCCCTTGGGTTACCGAGCAGGGAGGGCGGCTGGACAGGCGAGGAGGTGTGAAAGTCGTCCTTGATGTTTCCCTCTCTCTCAAAATCAGTCTGAAATAGAAAGTGGTTGAGAATGGATAGAGATAACACACACACACAGAGATACGATTCAGCCATCAGAAAGAAGGAAATCCTGCCATGTGCAGCAACATGGGCCTTGAGGGCACTACGCTAAGTGAACTAAGTCAGACAGAGACTAATACTGTGTGATATCACTTCCATATAGAATCTAAAAATGTCAAATTTGTAGAAACAGAGAGCAGAATGGTGGGTTACCAGGGGATGGAGAAGTGAGGAGATGTCAAAGGGTACAAATTCCCAGTTAGAGTGGCTCCCACTTCTGCAGGGGACACATTACAAGACCCCAGTGGATGCCTGAAAGTGGATAGTCCCAAACCCTATGTTTTCTTATACATACATATACCTATGATAAAGTTTATAAATTAGGCATAGTAACAGATTAGTGATAACTAATAAAATAGGACAATTATAGCAGTATACTGTAATAAAAGTTATGATTGTGGTCTTATTGTACTGTACTCACCCTTGTGATGCTGTGAGTTGATAAAACGCCTGTGTGATGAGAGGAAGTGAGGTCAATGACGAAGGCATTGTGATGGAGCCTTAGGCCACTGTTAACCTTCTGACAGTCATCAGAATAAGGATCATCTGCTTCTGGACCACAATTGGCCATGAGTAACTGAAACCCCAGATAAGGGGGAACTACTGTGTAAGAGGAGTGAGTTCTGGGGATCTAACACGCAGCACCTGACTGTAGCTAGTATGTTATTATATACTTGAAAGTTGCTAAGTGGGATCTTAAATACTTTCACCACACACCCAAAGAAAAAAACCGTGCTAATTGTACGATATGATGGAGATGTTAATCATCGTGCAATATACAAGTGCATCAGATCCAACCATTCTACACCTTAAGCTTACACTGTGTTGTATGTCAATTATATCTTAATAAAACCGGGCAGGCGGAAGGCGGGCTGAGCAGTCTCGGCCCTGCTTCCAGCCTGGGAAGCCTGAAGGAGGGACGAAGGTGGATGGCAGCCCTGGGAGAAGTGCTAGCCACCCCGTGACCACAGCTCCGTGGACAGGGCCCAGCCAGGCCTCGAGAGAGCATGGCACCTGCCAGCAGAGGTGCGCTGTCCTGCCCCTCACTCTCCCGGGCATCAGCCCCCCAGCCCTGAGTCAGCACCTGCCCCTCCACCTCCAGCACATCACCAGTGTCCGAAGATACATGCACATGTCTACCCCACCCAAATCACAGAGTTGGAAATGAGAATTTAATGAGAGCACTTCAGCCACTGCTCTCATCAGCAGTGACACAGACGCTATGAATCCTCACTGTCCCTACTGCCACCGATAAATTCAACACTTGACAGTTACTCAGCTCTTGGCTCAGCCTGTTGGCATGAGGGGCATATTATGTGCCAGGTGACATCCGCACCCTTCCTCCTCTCCCAAGACGAGAGTTAGCCCAAGTACTTAGGCAGCTCGGCAGACGTGAGTTCGCATTTGGATTTCTGAGCGCAGCTCTGCGTTTACAGCAGAGTTAGGATGTGGAGGGGTCCCAGGGCAGGGATGGAGATACGGCCTCAGTGTCATGTCCCTCTTTGTCTGTGTTACAGCTGGTGAGTGACTTGCTGGAATTTTGCTTCTATACCTTCCGAGAGTCACAGGCCCTGAAAGTGGAGTTCCCCGCGATGCTGGTGGAGATCATCAGCGACCAGCTGCCCAAGGTGGAGTCCGGGAATGCCAAGCCCCTTTACTTTCACAGGAAGTAACAGAAGATGTCTTACCAGAAGAACTTTGCCTTAAGTTTCCCCGTGTTATTCCACACCCTCGAAGGACCCAAGAAATCATATTTTTAACATGGGACGGTTGGTTCACACTTGTTCAGCAGTTTCTCAAGTTTAAAATCGTGTCATGTCAAGGGTTTGGAGCCGGGAAAGCAATCTGACGTGGATTTGGCAAGACCTGAGCAGTCTAAAGAATTCTTCCCTCTCCAATCCCCCCAGCGCTTAGAAACACGTTCCTGTTCCTCTGGATGAAAAGCCATATCTAGTCAATAACTCTCTGATTTTGATATTTTAACAGATGGAAGTTTTAACTATGCCGTGTAGTTTCTGGTATCGTTTGCTTGTTTTAAAAGGGTTCAAGGACTAACGAACTTTTTAAAGCTTACCCTTGGTTTGCACATAAAACGTATAGTCAATATGGGGCATTAATATTCTTTTGTTATTTAAAAAACACACAAAAAAAGAAAAAATATATACAGATTCCTGTTGTGTAATAACAGAGCCCGTGGAGGGCAAGAGAGGGCCCCGCGGGGGCTCTTATTTGCCCCGGTTCTTCTGCATCACTGGTATACACCCCCTTTAGTGTCCATTTATTATTTAATTAGAATGGATAAGATGTTAAAACAAACGCCTTGGTTTCAATTTCTGGTATCTATTGTGTTGGCTTTACAAATAATTTTTTGCAGTCTTTTGCTGTGTTGTACATTACTGTATGTATAAATTGTGAAGGACCTGAAATAAGGTATAAGGAACTTTTGTAAATGAGACACATACTACAAAAAAAAAAAAAAAAAAAATTTAATGGTTAATAGGATGAATGGGAAAGTATTTTTGAAAGAATTCTATTTTGCTGGAGACTATTTAAGTACTATCTTTGTCTAAACAAACAAGGTAAAAAATTTTTTTGTAAAGTGAAATGTTCTGCATGCATAATGAACCGTTTACAGTGTATTTAAGAAAGGGAAAGCTGTGCCTTTTTTAGCTTCATATCTAATTTACCATTTTACAGTCTCTGTTGTAAATAACCACACTTAAACCTCTTTGGTTGTCTTTAAGCCTTTCTACTCTTTCTGTACTTTTTGTTTTGTCCATGGTCTCCTGCTTAGGGTGTTTGTGGGGGTCTGAGCACGTGTTTCCCGCTTCTGCTCATCCTCCTTCCATCCAGGAACAACACGCTGTGGCATCTGCAGCTCCTTGAAGGTCACTTGACAACATGTGTGAGAGAATGTCCTGGCAGGGCTGCAGCTTTCGGAGAGCTGCCTCTTTTCCTTTTCTCCTCAACAAGCAGGATCAGCTCCAGGAGAGGGAGGCTGGAACCGGGACGGCTCGGAGGGCATAGTCTCATCCCATTTGAGAAATGGAAAATTTTCTCCTTTGGGAAAGAAAGCCCATGCACTCCCTACATCTGTAAAAGGTGAAATGTTCACTTCTGGTCTTGGAAAGGAGTTCTGCGCTCCTGGACCTGGTAATGGGATCACGTAGGTTACTGCAGGATGCACTGGGAAGATGCGTACGGGCACAGTTCAGTGAGAACGGTATGGAGACCACACGATAATCAGAGGGTTTTTAGATTTTTAAAGGTAGGTTTTAAAAATAACTTTTATACATGAACAGTTTTTGGGGGAAAAAAACTACAGGTCATAGAAGCAAGACAGTGGCACTAAAATTTTTAATTCATGAATCTGCTTAGCACTGATGCGATTTATGGCTTTTCTCTTGCCCCAAATCACGTACATATATATCTTTGGGGGAAACTTAACAATATGATTGCACTAAATAAACTACTTTGAATAGAGGCCAAATTAATCTTTTAAAAGTGGTGATAATCTTCAGGTACTCAGTAAAATCACATTTTCCCAAACCTAAAAGCTATATATAGCTGGAGAAGCCCAAGGCCGGAAGAAGACAGCATTGGGATCAACACTTTTCTCCAGGGTTCACCATGCAGGCAACATTACCTTGTCTTTCAAAAGACACCTGCCTTATGCAAGGGGAAACCTGTGAAAGCTGCTTTCGGAGGGAGGAGTTTTTCTAACATAATTTGCATTTCAATAATTTAATTTATAGGCAGATCTTTAAATACAGTCAGCTTACATGCACAGCAATATGAATGCCACACTAGAAAGGTGATAAATACACAGCATGCAGACTGGGGGTTTCTAGAAAAGACATGGCTTACAAGAGCAGATTTAAGCTCAGACTTACTTTTAATGAGATCGGAATTTTGACATAACTAGGTTTGGGATGGAGACGGTCTGCTTCAGCTTTTTGTATTAACAAAGTTACTGGTTCTTTGTGTGTCTCCAAGTAACTTTGCTTGATTAAACAGCAAAGCCATATTCTAAATTCACTGTTGAATGCCTGTCCCAGTCCAAACCGTCTGTCTGCTCTCATTTTTGTACCATATTGCTCATAAAAAATCTTGGTTTGGTACAATTCATAATTCACCAAAACTTCTTCATATAATTAAAAAACACACTAAATTAGTTTAAAATGAAGCAATTTATATCTTTATGCAAAAACGTATGTCTGTCTTTGCAAAGGACTGTAAGCAGATTACAATAAATCCTTTACTTTAATCCTATTGTTTTGGAAACGGTCATTCAAATATCTACAGAACACCTGGATTTTGTGCCCTTCTCAACCTTGATTATTATATCTGCTTCTGCCTACAACCAGGTTAGAATAACAGGGTTTTTTTTCATGTTAGGAAGAGCCCTATTAGCCACATGTTAATTCTACTCTTGGGACCGATTAGATGCTCTGTTTCTTATTCCTAATATCTGGTTCACTAAAACACACTGTAACATTTAATAACAATAACCGCCACCACGTAGCTTCTAAACACTACGTGAACATGAAAGATTGCTCATTTTACAGTCTTTGAGACTCACATGAGTAGACCAGATGCCCCATATGACTCCAGAGTTCTTCCTCCATATTGATATGTCTTCTCTCACCCTTGTAATGGGCCGTCAGGAGACTCAGCTCCGCTCCCCGCAAGCCATGATGCCTCACGCACTCCTTACAGGCTGCTTGACTTCACTCATTAATATGGACCACAAAGGGGCAGTGAGCGATTATCAGCTCCTCTTAAAATGAGAAAACGTGTCCCACAAGATACAGTCTGGTACACTTTTAATGTGTCACTTAACAGGCAATCATTCTCTTTGCTTTCAGAAAGAGAAAACTATGTAAGAGTTCAATTCTACTTCACTTAACATAGTAGATGGATTGCTAAAACACAACATGGCCATTAAATGCAGCACGGGAAAAAAAATATAGAACTTCAGAGTTGTGTGTACAAATTTTTTGTAAAATCTATACATGAGGATAATTTTAAATCTTAAAATGTATGTACTTTGACCCTTAATACCATAAAATTCATATAATTAGGGAGCAGAGCTTTTCACAGAGAGCCTCTAACTTTAAACAAAAGCCATCTCAGGCTGGGAGCCTGCTGAAGCTAGCTGGTAGCCAGCCCAGTAAAGCCCCTGGATTAAAGTAGGTACACTTTCTGAATAGAGCAGGCTCGTTCTTGGGTCAGGTGTGACTATATTTCTAAGAATTTCTAAAAAGCACTCTTAGGCTCCAAGAATCCAGCTGCACAGGTAAGAATCATCAGGTAGAAACTAAGTCCCTGGCCCTGACAGCCACTGGATGCCAAAGCAGTAAAAATTATGCATTGTGGTAACTAGGGGTCTGTTTGCTACTGAAAGTGAGTACCCCTCAAGCAAATAGAAAACACCGTTCAAGTTAAGGTCAGCAACATGCTTTTTGATAAACTCCAAGTGTACACAGGCTAAAATGACTTGATTACAAGTATCTCTGGCACTTTTATTTCAAGTCATCCAAATTGCTAGTGCTGCAATTTTCTTGGAAACAAAAGAGTGGCTTCCCAACCAACACTAAGAGAAGGTTATGATAGGATCTTCATGTCCAGCGTGGACCAAGACTCTACCCAAAGCAAAGTGAATGATGGGACAGGGAAGAAGGTAGCTGAAACCACCCCAAAACTCGGTGGTTTTAATCAACCATCATTATTTCCCAAGAGTTTATGAGTCAGCTAGGAGGGCTCTGCTGCTCTGGACCAGGCTCAGATGAGTCACTACAATTCAGGCATCTGTGGTCGGCTAAGCAGCCAACCGATCTAGGCTGGTTTTGCCCCACGTGGCCTCCCATCTTCCAGTGGGCTAGCCTGGGCATATTTTCATGGCAGAGACAAGGCTCTAAGAAAGATGGTGCAAAGTATAACATTTCTCAAGCTTCTGATTGCATCACATTTGCTCCTGTCCCATTGGCCAAAGCACGTTACAAGGTCAAGCCTAGAGTCAGCCTGGGAAGGCTCCACAAAAAGGGCATGGACCCAGCGAGGGCTGGCATTTGGGATCATTAAATCAATCTACCAATAGCAATTTACTCCGATATTTTTTCATAGCGTTTATGTTGCCAACACAGTGGTTTCCAAGTTTTCTCTGGTGGGAAAAAAACCCACTTCTTTGAATCTTCATGGCCTGCACCAGGCTGGTCCAAAGAGGGCCCTGGTTCCTGGGCAAACACTTGAGCTCGGTCAGGTCATGCTTATCCCACTCTCCATGTTGCTCCATATGTAGTTTTCTCAGTTGCTAAACCCTCCCAGGGAGAAGAAATCCAGCTACCAAAACAGGGCACTGTGCTGCCTGAGTGAATGCCATGGATTTACTACCCATGTCCAGGAGACAAGTCTCCTGTTGGGCAAAAAGGAGAAGTCTGCTTTCCAATCAAGTCCACCTTCTGATAGGAAAGAATTCCCCAAGGTATTCGTCTACCAGGAGATTGAGATACTGTTAGCCAGGCAGCAGAATGTGGGAGGCAGTGAATCCCAAGCCAGGCAAAGAAGAAGCTGACAAGCTCCGAGAAGACATGTGCAGGGCTACGGAGAGGAAGGCTGCTGGAGGACACTCTCCCGGAATAACATCCTCCAGCCGGAGGGAGGAAAGGAAGCTGTGTGGCTCAGACTGACTCAGGAAGCCATGGAAGACACCTGCCTGAGGAAGGCTTCCCCAAGACTTGGTTTGAGAGGCTTGCGCAAAGAACCAGTAAGGCGATGAAGAGGAGCCCAGGCACAGGGGTGAATGCGCAATGGAGACAAGGCCAAGGCTAAAGAGGCAGAGCGTGTCCTGGGAAGCGGGGAGAGGCCACGATACAGGGCAGAGGCACACAGCAACAAATGGCATGGGCGAAGTGCCTAGGAGATGAAGGGGTGCAGAGACAGACGCCCGCTGCCCAGCTCCCTGCCGGCTGCCTTCTCCCACCGGCTCCATTTACCAAACTATTTCCTGCTGCGCACCCTTCAGGCACATCACATCATTTGTCTCATCCTACCAGTGAGGTTCAGTCTATGCTCTCCGCTTCCCAGAAGGAAGGTAAAGCACAGAGGTCAAGTTAACTTGCCCAAGGTCACCAAGGTATAAAAAATAGTGAAAATAGGTTTTTCAAAATAGGTTGTTTTTAACTCAAAACATATACATTTGGCGACTGCATTAGTTTCCTAGGGCTGCTGGGACAAGATAGCACACACTGGGTGGCTTCACGGAAACGTGCTGTCCCCAGACCTGGAGCTGAGGTCAGGCAAAGGTGCTACAGCACTGCTCCTACCGTGGGCTCTGAGGGTGGGCTCCAGACCTCTCCTTGGCTGGTAAATGGCTGTCTTTGCTCTGTGTCTTCACACTGTCTCGTGTTTGTCTCTGTGTCTAGGTGTCGGCTTTGTGTAAGAACACCAGTCATATTGGATTAGGGCCCACCCTACTGACCTCATCTAAACCAATTACATCAGAAATGATCCTGTTTCCAAATGAGGTCACATGTGAGGTACTGAAGTTAGGCCATCAGCAAATGAATATGGGAGGGGTGCACAATTCAACCCATAACAGCCATTACCCCCAACCAGCTTCCAGAGGCAAGGCAGTATAGCAGAAAGAACATGATTAGCTTACTGAACCCGAGCAGAGCTCTTTCCTCTTGAGAGCCTCTCCCTTTTCTCATCTATAAAATGGGCTGATTTCTCCTGGCTCGCTCAGTCATTGTAAGGAAAGATTGAGTTCAATCTCCATCACTGGCACAGATAACCCATTGCTTTCCCCACCCATTCCCTCAACTGCAGGTGTTTCTGCTACAAGGGAAGAAGGCAGGGGGGCACCCCCCATGGGCTCTGGGGCTCTGTTCTCACCTGGCACCTCCTTTATAGGCACAGAGACCACCAGGGCAGACCCTCAGGTGACACCACCAGATAGATTCAAGTCCCACTGCAAGCAGGAAGCAGAAAACCTCGTTTGCGCCAACCCCCCACCCGCCCTGCGCCTCCAGATGAACACAGGCTGGGAACCCGGGCTCGGTAGCTGTAGCTGGTGCTGAACAAGGTGAAGATGAGGGGCCAGAGCCCTCAGTGAGGCAGGGCCACTGCTCAGGCGGCCTTCAGCAGATGCTCGGGGGGTCAGCCACACCCACACAGCAAAAAGCACAGAACAAAATATATATCCCATTTCTCTCTAGGGAAATGCAGGTGACCTTCCGATGTAAGAGCACACCTTACGATCCATTACTGGGTATCCTCTGGGCCCGGCCCAAGGGAGGCTCCCCACTGGAGGCCCAGGCAAGCCTGGTCACACTGGTCCCGTTCACAGAGGAAGATACTCCTGGCGCTCGCTGTTCTCCCCCGGGCGAGCACGGGCGGGTTGGCAGGGTTTGGTGCTACGGGAGCTCTTGCAGCCAGCACCGTGCTGAGGCTTGGCTGCTGCTCCACCGTCACCCTACAGGATGCAGACGGCCCCAGTGACAGAGATGCAAGTGAGAACCATAGTAGTAACAATACAGGGGACAGCAGTTCCCATTAACTGAGCGGGTGCTGCCTACTGGGCGCACTACGCTACTAGGTCATTTCAACCCCAACCTCTTGGGTACCATTTTCCTTCTATGAGGTAAGAACAGAATCACAGAGTCAACTTAATTTGCCCAAAACCACCCAGGTATCCAGACTTGGTAGCAATTTTCTTGACCAAGTAAGTAGTGGTAAACACACTTTGGGAGTTAATAGTCATTTAGGGGTGACCGCAGAGTGGCAGAGTGGGTGTGCCTAAGTCTCTATCAAGGAAGCAAATAAGTCAAGTCCTAGTACAGTGGGTCTTATTTTAATGCCCCAGGGGATACACCAATTAGGAATTCTGCCAGGACATCACACCCAGTGCTAACCCAAGCCCACTGTGACTGCCCATAGGTGGCATTTTCTCACAGAGGAATTTGGGGCACCCCAGTAACCTCTTCTCCTAAGGCCAAGTTTCCCTTCTGCAAACCTAAGCAGTGGGCATGGCAGTCACAAAACGGGATACTAGGGGGCAGGCCACCCCCACCACTGGCCAGGCTGGCCCACTGTACAAGCCTGGACCTCAGGACCAGTCAGTGATGGGGCCCTGGGCCCCAGGACTCTCCAGTGGGTCCACAGTTCAGTATTTTAAATTACAGTGCACTGGGCCTGTCATTTTTATGTAAACATGGATACTTCTCAACATGCCCAGTCCCCTGTACACATGACCCCAAACTTGACATCGGACTTGACCCATATGAGGGAACTTCAAGCCAATCACCAGCAAGTTCATGAACCAACTCATCTGGGAAACAGGCACCAGGTATATCCTTCCTCGAGAAATTCCTAGCAGAGAAGTTTATCAAGCCGTGGAACCTCCTGTGGGGAAGAAAGACACGGCAGGCCCTGGAGCAGGGCAGGCTTCAGAATCCTGAGGCCCCAAAAAACGAGCTCCACACCTGAAGGGCTCCAGATGAGGGGGCAGAGGAGAAGTCCCCTCATCCACAGGAGGCTGGTTCAGCCTGTGCCCGAGTCAGAGGCTGGGGAGAATGGGGACAAGGCCGCCTCACAGTGGGTCGTGGCCGAGGCTCCCCCAGGAACCGTCTGAACGCCTGGCCTGACTGCAGCCTGCCATGATCCAGGAGAGATTAGTGCTGAGGCCTGCGAAACAAGAGGGTGGGGTGGCGTACGGACAAAGCTGTACAATAGGCTAGTCGGGAGGGCTGGCCTCCCAGCACCGAGGCAGCTCCCTGCACAGGATTCAGGCAGGCCCTGGGGAAGGCCTGTTCAGGCAGCTGGACGCAGCCCTCCAGGATGTCACACATCAGAGAGGGCGGCTGCCCCAGGAACGCACCCGGCTGTGAATAAGCACAGCTCCTCGTTAATAAATTCTACCTGTGAGCGGTGCCAACATCAGAGGGAAAAGAATGGCCAGCCACCGGCTGCCAAGTCATAAAACATTACAGAGGGAATGAATTCCACCATCTCTTCCCCCATATTATGACACCAAATCAAATAGTAAATTATATTTTATTTCATTTACAGAGACCTTGGGGCAAAAAGGTGGTGCCTGGGAAACAGCACACAGGTGAGAAGCACCAAGAGAAGCCTGTTATAAATATGCCGGTGTGCTCAGAGCAAGCGTGGGATCCCCAGGACGGCCCCTAGGAAGGTGCCTCTCTCTGCTGCCCCTGGGTTCAGGCCGCTTACTTCCCCCGCCCGCCAGCAGCAGCCCCTCCACACCACTTCGGCCAGAGCCGAGAGCACAGTCTGCAAAGGACATGAAGACGGAAAGTTCCCCGTAAAACCCCAGCAGCAGCCTTGCAGGGAGGGGCCCGCTGGTGTGACCCCTGGGGGGGGCAGCGGGCGGGCAGGCTTTTCTACCCACTCGCTCTAGAGACTGGATCATCAAAAACCGCAACTCCCGAGGCTTGACAAAGGAAAAGTCCATTCTGTTAAATCCTGACCTTCTCACCATGCACAGAGCTACACAGTTCTGTGTGGTGTGTCCCCTCTTCCCCAACCCCAAGCAGTGTGTCCCCCCTCCCCACCCCTGCAGGGCCAATCCACGTGTCCTGTAATTTCCGTGTGTCCAGGTGGCTGTAGGTTCTGCCTGGGAGAAAGAAGGCAGCTCACTGCCCCCAGGCAGGTCCTTGCGTACAGGGTCCGTGCGGGGCCCTCACAGGCCAGGCGCTACAGCAGCTTGACGTAATTCTGTGGAATCAGCCCCCTCTTGCCGTTCAGAGTCCCCTCTAGCCAGCCAGGTTCCCTTGAGGTTTGCACTGAAAAGGAAAAGGAAGAGAAATCATTTTTTACCACGATGCCCCTAAGTACTTGCATATTGTGAATTCACTGCACTGCTGTGAATTTTAAAGCCTCAACCAATAGCGAAAACGTCCGTTCTCGGGGATGTTTAGTTACAAACCGACACAAGGGTTACTTATAGGATCTGCCCCTTGGCCACCACAGTCCTTGTCTATCTACCTGTAGCAGCCTCTTAACCACTGTCTCAGTTTCTAGTCTGGTTCCTTCCAACGCACTGTGCACAAAGGAGCTCAGTGAACTTCATAGAACGCAAAGCTGAACACAGCATTCCCCTGCTTAAAATCCACCGTCTACAGCAACAAGCCCAAGCTTCCACCGGCCTGGTGCACAAGCACCTGGCCCTGCCCACCTCTCCAGCCACCCCTCACATTCCCCACTTGCACACCATCGGTGCCTCCTGCACGGAACCACTGAGGGAAATCGCCAGCTGTGCCCTGGGCCTCTCCACATGCCTTTCCCCCACTTCCGCAACAGGTTAACTCTTCCTTTCTAGAGTCCTCTAAATGCCCCCTGCTCTTGACCATTCTCAGCACATCTCAGGCCTCAGAGGCATCATCTGGGCACTTGTCTGAGTGCCACACTGGACAGGCAGCCCCTGAGGGCAGGGCTAGGCCTCACATACTTGGACAGCGCCTGGCACACAAAGCGAGCCATAAATATCCAGGACAGACACATAAGAGCAGGACCACAGGCTGGACTGCAGATGGCACAGGGTCCAAGCACTCATCACCAGGGTTTGGAAGTAAAACACAGAAGTATTTAATAACCCCCAGTCATGGGTGAGCCCCAGTTCAGGCCTGGACCACAGCCATGAGCAGAAGCGGCAGCTGTGTGCACAGAGGAGAGGAGAGGTGTGGGCCAGCCTGGCAGCCCAAACTCAGGAGCTGGCTGAGTGATGTGCTCTCAGTATAACCCATAAGAACAACTGTCTATCAGAAACCAAGTATACACATTTTATTCATGTGCATGACATGCAGAACTTCATGAAACAGCGTTTCCCTATGTGCAATGCAACTCTACTATTTTTTAAATGCTGACTGCAACTCAGCAGATGGAGTTACTCAGTATAATTCACTGATGTGCAGCAGGCACAGTATGACCTCTATGGGGCTGCGTCCTCGGCTCGGATGCTGTCGTCCTTGGGTACGCCTGGGCCATGCCTACTCACCCTTTGGATGTCATGCTAAGCATCTCCTCTGAGACCACTCTTTGTGCTTCAGACCAGGTCAGGCCCCCCAGTTATACACCCTACATGTTCCCTGTGTGTGCGCGTGTGTGTGCATGTGCCTGGGAGAGAAACGGACAGACACTGAGATTGACTCTTCCACTCCAGGCTCCAACATGAGACAGCAGTGCTTGACACAGGATTACTGTTTAAAGAGTGAATAAACAAATGAGCCAGAAACATGCTCTCCAGACGGCCCAGTAGCAAGTCATTTTCTTGCCCTCATCGATCTTTGCCCTGACCCTGGTCCTCAGAGCAGGATGTTTAAAGGTTCTCACTTGACGCAAACCACCCACACTGGCAATGCCACCAGAGCCCAGCCACATCAGGAAAAGGGACTGGTTTCCAGGGGAATGGCACCCAGGGGTTGTGCACTATGGCAGGCTTGAGTGGATAGGGGCCAGGGCTCAGCTCACAGGGCCTGGATAGGTCTGACAGGTGCCAGCTGGAGACTCCTGGGGAACTACTTAACCCTGGAGCCCTGGCTCAGTCTCTCACCTATATAATGGGGTTACTAGCACGCTGACACCCTCTGAAAATTCCCAGCCTCCAGAACTGTGAGAAATGACTGTGTGTTACTTAAGCTACCCAGTTGGTGGTATCTGTTACAGCAGCCCCACCAGATTAAGACAATGGGCATGGGTCCAGGGACCCCAACTAGCACTGAAGAACTGAAGTACCTTCCTGACACACTCCCAGAGGTAATGGACATGAGAATGGAATAGGGGGCCTGACCTAAAGACAGTGCCTCCCCGTTTCCTGACACTGGGCTCCCTCCCAGCCGGAGTCCCCTGGGGGGTCAGGTCACACCGAGAGGCTGAGAGAGCCAGCGGCTCACAAAGACTCCACGACAGAGGCAGACAGCACGGCGTGCACTCAGCGAGCACGGAGGGGCACCAGCTACGAGCCCGGCGCAGTGGGGGGGCCACAGCCCTGTCCTTCCCCTACCAGCCGTGTGGCCCTGGGCGACTCACACATCCTTCAAAGCCCAATGACTGTGCTGATGGTAACACCAGCACTCCCGAGCACTATGACTTTTTAAACTGCTGTAAAATATATGTAACATAAAATTTACCATTGTAACCATTTTAAACTATACAATTCAGCGGCATTCAGTTTATTCACTATGTTGTATAGCCATCACCACTGTTCATCTCTAGAACTTTCTCATCACCAAACTGAAACTCTGCACCCATTCACACTAACTGCCCAGTCCTCCTCCCCAAGCTCCCAGGAACTTCCTTTCCACTTTGCCTCTGTGAATTTGCCTTTTATAGATATTTCACCTAAGCGGAAT
This sequence comes from Phataginus tricuspis, assembly GCA_029783875.1. Taxonomy (NCBI): domain Eukaryota; kingdom Metazoa; phylum Chordata; class Mammalia; order Pholidota; family Manidae; genus Phataginus; species Phataginus tricuspis. The sequence goes on from JAQQAC010013566.1 coordinate 17,108,634, forward strand.
CATGCAGCATATGTCCTTTTGTGACTGGCTTATCTCACTTAACATAATGTCTTGAAGGTTTGTCCACGTTAGAGCACATGTGAGAATTTTATTCCTTTTATGGCTGCATATTCCATTGTATGTATAAACCACATGTTCTTTATCGACTTACTTATCAATAGATATTTGGGTTGTTTCTACCTTTTGGCCATTCTGGATAATGCAGCTGTGACCCTGGGTATACAAGTATCTGCCTGAGTCCCCGCTTTCAATCAATTCTTTTGGGTATATACCCAGAAGTGGAATTACTGGATTATATGGTAATTCTATGATTAATTTTTGGAGGAACTGTCATGCTGTCTTCCATAGCAGCCGCACCATTTTACATTCCCAGCAGCAATGCACAAGGGCTCCAATTTCTCCACATCTTTGCTAATACTTGGTATTTTCTGTTTTTTTTATAACCATCCTAATGGGTGTGAGACAGTATCTCACTGGTTTTTCTACGTTCTCATGACTTGTCATCCTGTAACAACGGGGCTGGTGGAGCTCACGACAAGAACCACCTTTGAGAAGTTTTCTCCAGAATAGAATATGGACTCAGTTTGGGGTTTTTTCTTTCTTTTTTTTTAACATAATGGAAACAACATATATGACAAATATTTAAATCACTGACGTATTATCATAATACAATGAAAACCAGGAACCCACACCTGACTTAAGGGCAGCGTGACTGAATAGGGGGTCTCTGTCCTGGGCTTGCTCCCTGCTGGGTCTCCCCGCCTCACACCTGTCCCTGCCCCAAGGTGATCAGCAGCTTAAATGCTGCACTTCTCATTCTCTCACCCCAGCAGTTAAGACACAGTTTTATCACATGTGTACGGATCTCTAAGTAATATACTACAATTTTCTTCAGAGAATCGCCAGAATCACATTATAGAGAGTCTCCTGGCACCTAACTTTTCATACATCACTTGTGAAGATTCCCCCGTGTTAGGAATATATCTAGGAATACAACGACTGAGTTGTGGAGACTGTACAGGCTCAGTTTGCCAAGATAATGCCAAATGGTTCTTCTAGGATTACTCTTCATATATTTGAGGCCTTTAAAATGAATCACCAGGAGTTTTTACAGATTAATCTGGGCCACGCCTGCTCACTGGCCAAGGGACCAACTGTCTCCAAGCAGAAACCTACAAAGGCAGGGAAGGGCAGGAAGCCAACCTCCCTGCTGAGAGGGGGCTGCTTCTAGACACCCCGCAGCTCTGGGGAGGGAAAGCACTCCATGCTCTGGCTGCAGGGCCCGCAGCTGCAGGGCCCCCTGTCTGGAGAGAAAGCAGGACTCACTGTCACCTTCTGGGGCTCCCCAGGCCCAAAAGAAAGGGACTGGTCCCTCTGGCAGTCTTGGGGACCCCAGCTAGTTATAAATTCTTGGCTACGAAGTCAACTATGCACAGAGATAAAGGTGCAAACACACATGGAAAAGACTAAGTCCTGTGTAAGGGCCTTTGAGTCTGTGTCCTTTAAGACGTGACCCTAAGAAACGGTGAGTCCCATACTGTGGACTCTGAACACATTCCCCTATGCTTGTATGTGAGCCACACAAGGACCAGGGGCAGGCACCTCCAAGCTAAGTACCTCATAGAAAACGAGACGCGCACACATTCAATGTAGCAGAGGGTGTCAACACATCAGCAGGGCGTCTGGGGAGCAGCCAGCACGGCGGGAAAGACCGAAGAACAATGAGACACCCGGGGAGCCGCAGCCGGCAATCCAGACAGAGCTGGACACCTGCACTGCAGGGCCCCAGATCCGAGGGAGACATCCTTGGTGCAAACAGAGCCATGTCCACGGCGCAACACGGTGCGCCAAGCGGGGCTCCATGGGGACTTGTCCCACAGGAAGAGGAAAAGCCAATCTGATATCGGGCAAGATAACTGCAGAGATGACAATCCGCATCTACTGGCTACAACCACTCACCTCTCCCAAAAACACACTGAGACACACGTATGCGTGTGTGTGTGTAGCATGTATGTATATATATGCATGTACACAGCTATGTGTGTGTGTCTACACATGCACACACAGCCATATGCACACACGTTTCAGGAGAATTCCTGCCAGTCACCGAGAGACTTAGAGTCCTAGGAACTTCAGTCTCCTGTGTCAGACGTCTACCAGCCTTTCCCCTTTAGACACGCTGGCAGAATCCGATTTGGCTGAGGCCCTGCCCCTCACTCATGTGTCTGTATGCTCAGAGGAGATGTCCCTGCCCCCATCATGGTTCTTAGATCTAAGTAATCACCAGTGATGGTTTAGAATGAGCACATGACCCCATTCTGGCTATTGGGATGTGAGGGCAGGTAAACCAGGAAAGAAGTTCTGGAAAGGTTTTCTTATTCTTAAAAAAAGAACACAAGAATAAGGCACCCCCTTCCACCTGGGTCGAGTGTGGCCATGATGCCTGGAACCGTGGCAGCCACCTTGCCCCCCCCCGGGGGAAACCAGCCAGAGGGCCCCGTCCACAAGCTGCAAATGGTTCAGCAGAGGTGGGGTCACTGTGCTCATCTTTGAGAATGTGAATGAATATGCATGAGTCAACCCTGTAGCTCCCTACTTCGAGACATTCTGTTGTGTGAACTAACCCATTTTCAATACCGACTTAGTCAGATGTATCGGTTTTTGTCACTTGCAGCCAAAGGCATCCCAACAGATATATCTTCTACCAAGGGAAGTATTTCACAAATACTGCGTATGAGATTTCAGAGGCTCCCAGACAAATCTAATCACATAATGTAAAAATTCTTCATTTCCCAAATGGGGGGAGCGTTTCAACGCCACCATCTCAGCTCTCCCTTCTGCCCTATGGTGTTGCCAGCGTGTGGCAGGCCTGGGGCAGAGCAGCTGTTGTGCCGCACGCTCCTGGCCAAACTGCATGTATGTACATTATGTTGACAGAGGAATGATTCTGCTTCTACTCCAAGAACAAAATTTCTCCACGAAGTATCATGCTGTCATATGTGGGGTTTTTTTTGTTGGTGTTTGTTTGCTGACACTATCAGGAGTCCCTGGCTCTCCAGAGTACATATCACACATATATAGAAATCTATTCTAAATGCGGCAACTTGCTTTCTAAACAACAATCATCAGCAAATGCCACATTACTGACAATACACCACTAGGCGCTGTGTTGATACATTCCATATATTCCAAACATTCTGGCTAATCAACCATTCCATTCCAAGCTTCTAAGGTTCTCACTGCTTCCCCAGAACTCTCTTGGGCAGCTCCGCCCACACGCAGCATCACTGTTTCCACAGCAACCAATGAATTCCATAATGAGCAGGCCTGGGAAGAAATCAAGAGCGGGGGAAACCGAGATGTACACTGAGCCATAGGAGAGATTTGTCAAATATTAACTGGGCAAAGCTCCTAAATGCTTCTGTGCGAATGTTAAACACGCAAACTCTATAGCCTTGTTTCAATATGCAAAGTCAATACCCATATCTGGAGATTCACACACAGTTCAAATGAGCAAAACTCCTGTACAACGTAAGCATGGTAAGGGAATTATAAACCAAAATTTTTCTTTAATAGGCCTCTGCTGTGACTCAGATTGGTTAAACCTAAAGCATTGAGGAGGCTAGGTTGGAGTCTCTCAGAGAGGAAAACAAAGCGGTCAAATTAGAAATATTTCTTAACTCCAAGTGGCACGAGATTCTTTACAACAGGAGAAAGATGTCCAAACAAAGACCCACAGGCATTAAAAGGGTTGGAGAATAATGAACATGAAAACACAAGTGTTATTTTGCAGGCCCCTGGCATTCGGTTCTGGGGAACCCAGTGGGCCAGCTCTCTCCTGTCCAAACATCAGGGGCCAGCCTTGTGCTCCTGACAAACCCCACCACCAGTGACTGCCTGCTCCGGGTTCTAGGCACTCGGAGGCGACGGGCCACATCCTGCCACAAAGCTCCCACTAACACTTACCGTCCTCAAAAATTGCTCCTATTTCAAAAGATAATTCTGAGCTGTGTTCTGCTTCACATGGATACACCGCACGAGCCTTGCGGTTGATAATGCTGCAAAGGGGACAAGGACACACATTTAAATATGAGAAACTGGGAGAGAAATGCCTCCCGCTCCCCTCCCCAGCCCGTTCCCAAGTCTTATTTGCAGGTCACCAGGGGGACAGACAACTCCCTCCAAAAGAGAAATTAGCAGGGAGGCGAACATCAGGCATATCTACAGCACTTGATTTTTCAAGTAAATGATGGGTTTCAAACTCAAATCTTTCTTTAGGGAGCCTCTGAGAAGCTCTCGATTGAACCTCTTCACCTAATTCTCCTCTCCACCAGATCCCTTGCCTATCGTTCAGCATTATCTAAACCACAGGCCGTGTTTACCCCCTCAGCACTCTGGTTCATCTATTAGGGGAAGCGCCAGGGCCCTGAGACAGAGCAGAGCCGAGCCACCCACCCACCAAGTGGCTTCAGTACACGCGCCGTGGACGCTGGCTCATCTAGCCTGGAGCCGGCTGCCCACGCCACGCAGGGAGCGGCTTGCTGCTCTTGGCTGGATCTTCCGGACTTGACCTCCTCACTCCTGCCCACGGAAGGGCCCATCAGGCTCAGCTTCTCACCACCTGTCAAGATGTCCTCTGTGCCCTTAAGAGCATACTGGCAAGGGAGGGAACCACGCTGCTCGCCACAGGCAGACTGAGGCAGCAAACCTGCTCCCCACCTCCCGGGAGCAGGGGCAGCCCTCTGGAGAATTTCAGCCTGAGGCTCTGCACAAGCGACCCACTAAATGGCTCCGGTAGTTACTGTTTCCGGTGCCCAGTTAACCTTCCTTTAAAACAAAGCATGTGCTGTATGTTCATATATGCAAAGTTCTTCCAAAATCAGTAGTTTCATACATGCACAACTAGCACCAAAAAGACGTGAGTAGGTTCAAGCAGGTCTCTCGTAAAGCACTTTTCTCCTAAGAACTTACTTAAACTTAAAGGCACACTCCAAGACAAGGTTGTAAATGTCATCCACCAAGTCCAGGAGGCTGGAGCACCCAGGCCAGCCTCTTCCATGTGGGGACACCAGAACCTGCCCAGGGTGACCGAGCCCCTCTGGTGTGCTGTCCCCACGCTCTACGTCACCATCCACACACAGACCTTTCAGATGATGGCTTGTCTGCTTCAGTGGCAGCGAAAGAGAGGAGCAAAGACGATGACTTGGGCGAGCAAGGTGTGACCGCAGGGCTGCAGCTTGGCGTGGTCAGAGACGGCGGGGCCAGCCACTGGACCATAGGTGGCCGGGTCTGGCTTGGGCTAAGGGGGTGGGGGGGGTAGAAGGAGGATGATATGAAGGCTACAGAACACCAAATGCAGGATGTCCCATTCCCACATGGCTAGGATGATAGCTCCCTTTTCTCTCCCAAAGAGCTGAAGGGACAGAGTCCTCTCCACATCCTCCCAGGTCTGTAGCCCAAAGGCCCAAACCCCATGAGAGCTGCCTGCTCATTCTTCTCTGGGTTTGTGAAGAAGATCTAGTCTCATCCAACCTAGTGCCACATTGGTTCAGACACCAGAATCCAACTGCTAAAATGTGGATTTTTTGCTACTTGAACTTCTGATGTGTTCATGTTCTCTGTTTATAAAGGAGAGTCACAAGCATCTACAGTCAAACCCGTGACCTGCAGTTCCAGAAATTCAACACACAGCCTTTTCACGTTTAAAGCTCTGTCACGGTCATATGTATGCGGCAACTCAGAGACCACTGCCGCTGGGAATCGAGACCCTTCTAGCGAGGACCAAGCCTGGCATTTAAGAGAAAACCCAATGATCAGCAAAAATCCTCGGTGACCTCAACTTTCCCTACTATTTGCAGACTTTAAAAGTTAATGTAGAAAAGTCAGTGAACAGCCTAGTGGAGGGTGTCTCTAAACATGAAGGAGAGTTTAATAATATGGTTGATCTGAATTATTCTTCAATTATCTCAGAACTGGAGGCTTATGACTGTGGCATATGACATTCACTTTAAAAGAACAGCACTGAAACCTTCTCGTCTCATTCAATTGCATTTCCAGCACATATGTATTCATTGGCTGCTACACCCAGATGCTCTTTCCCTCACATTCACCCTCTTTAGCTAAAACCAGTTTCCATGAGCAGCTTTCTTGTCCTTCCACATTTCTGAGCATTATCTCTGATTTTTTCCTCTTTAGCAGAAGAACATTCACATCACATCCTGTCCATTTTTACTTCAAACAGCTCCCAGGCAGCTCCTTTCGCTACCTTCTCATCATGATGGGATTATCCCATTCACGTTGAGCCATGCCTGTGTTACCACTGTGGTCTCCTGGCTAATCCCCCAGCCCAGGTCCTCCAGCTCGGCAGCTTACCAGCCACATGCATCCACCTAAGACCCAGCCTACCCCACCTGCCTCCCCAGGACCAGTGCACCCCCCACCGGCTCCCCAGGGTGCCCCCTGCAGCTGGGCTTCCCTGATGACCCCACACCCTGCCTCACGATTCTCCCCCCTCCTCCACCCATCACACCAATACACGGAGGGCAGGGTGACGTGGGTTGTGATGGCTTCAGATATTTCTCTTTGGGGTAAGATCAGGTCTTCGTAACAACTCTTTCTGTAGACCCCACAAAGCCAGGCAGAGTACTAGGCACATGAAGTCGTCAATCAACATCTGAGCAGCAATTCAGATGTTCTCTAAAATAGGGTTTTTATAAATCAGGCACATCAAATATTGCAGTATTGACTTGACAGAAATGTGCTATGCAGAGGTTTCCTATCCTCTGATCAGACGAGCAGGGGGAAGAGGGGCAGGGGTGTGTATGTGCACATTTAAAAAACATTATTCTTTGAACAATTTATTTACAATCCCCCTATCCAGCCAGTTCACTTAGAAGTCATAAAACCTATTCCACACCAAGCAAAGAAACCTATAAATCTCAAGGTGATCTGTATCACCAGCAGCAAAAGTCACTCCATTCTTGACCAGAAAATGAACCTTAAATGGTGTCTTACTAATCAGGAAAGGGAGAGGAAGTTCTGACTGAGAATTTAAGACTGTAGTTAGCCCCAAAATTGCCATTTTATCTCCCGGCAATTATCCAAGGTGTGTGGAGGATGGTGATGGGGCAAGATGAGACGTCTTCCCACACCCCCAGCAACTCTCCGTAGTCGTAGTCAAGCAATTACATGATGGCCGTCCATCTGCTGAGAGGGAGGACAGCTACAGGGTGAAGATAAAGTAATAATGTGGCTATATTTCTAAAGCTCTTTAAAAATAAAGATCATAAATTGCACAGCTATTACCTACTTAATCCTCATATCTCTCTTTTTAAAAAAAAAAAAAAGAATTGTTGGAATAGCAGATGCAGAAGGCAAGGCCCAGTAGCCCTAGCTCGGCTTTCTCCATCCTGTCCCAAAACGGGAACTCGGAATCAGCGGCTTTGTCTGGTGCCCGGTTCTCAGCATTAGCCTTTTTTGTTTGTTTTCTGTGAGCTTTTTGTTGCTGCTTGACATACAAATATGCTAAGTGATTCGGTCTTAACCAGTTCCCCAAGATAACCCTTCAGACTTCCCACTTTGACTTAAATTTCTGTATTTGAGTTCCTAAGTTTTCCTATTATTTCAGAAGCCTCTGCTAGGCACTTCTCCTTTAGATTTCGGAAACACAAACTTGCCAAGATGGAATACTTGGAAGAGGTGCCATATCGTCAGGGTGGGGACAGTCTGTACGAGGCACGAGAAGGCGGGCTGGGAGTCCTGTAACGAGGAGACTCACACGGCACAGCAAAGTTTGGGAAACCAGCAGTAGCTGTTATGACACAAGAAACTTTTCAAAGGCTTCTCCACCGGGAAGGAGTGGGAATGAGAAACTCAAGCCCTGAAATTAGTTCTCACCTTAGCCAGGAGAGGTCAAATGATGGTATGTTTTACAGGTTTCTCCCAAAAGCAAACTCTCCATATTTTTTTGAAGGCAAAAAAATTCCAAATTTGAGCTTCTTCAGGGAAACTATCTCCTACTTTCCAGAATGTGGGTTATTTATTTATAATAAGCATCAAAAATGAACTAATTCTTTCAAATATAATACAGTTTCTCAAACAGCAGGAGTGGAAAATACTTTTAAGGGAGCATTTCTGGTATTCTCCTTGTCTGCTAGGCATTCTGGAAACGGCAGCATGCATTTCCATAGCAGAGGTCAAGCAGGGTTTCTCAACCTGGGCTCAGGACAGATTTCTGCTCTAAGGCATCCACAGAGTGAATTAACATCTAGAACGGGTCTACCTGCCTGCGTGTTGGAAGACAGTTCTCCACGGGTCTCATACTCCTGCACTTCTGTGAGCAGCGGCACTGGCTGCTTTAGTTCTGGACTATCTTTTCAATGATGTTTGTAGAGCAAACAGCCTGGACAGAGAGACGGGGTCGCCCCCTGGAGCAGACAGCTGTCCGTATCTGGGATCCTCCCGTGTGAAGTCCACAGGAAGGTGTTACCTAGCCCAGGGCATCACCCTATGGGACCTGAGACTCAGGGAACTGAGACTCCTGACAACTGCTATTGCTGTCATTAATGGGGTCCTTTGAACCCTGACCAGGAGTCCCATGTCCTCTGCCAGCTACCATGAATCATGGCAGGCAAATGAAGTAGCTTGCAAGCCACGTAAAATTTCAGACTTCACAGTTCTTGATGTTACCATCCTTGGGAGACTTCAGAAAACACTCCCTCGGGTCATTTTTTTGTATTCTGTGGTTCAGCAGAGAATCCTGGCTGAGAAAGTCTTTGGGTTAAAGATAAAAAGAATGGATGATCTAAGAATAAAAAGCTCATTACCCGCTAAGAGCATAAAGAAATATTTTGAGTGTCCTCTTCTACTACTTCCCAAACTTAAGCATTTTTTTAAAAATCCTATTTATTTCCTTCTTCCTGCTGCCCCTTTACGGACTTTTGATGAGTAAGACTTGGCATGATCACGAACCGCCAATTTTATTTAATGATGAGCACCTGACCAATTACAAAAACAGTACCTAAGGAACATGTTTCCTGAAAGCCAAAGTGTGGTTTGCAAAAATGGAGGCAGAAGTCAGCTCTTCCTGAAAAGCTCAGAATCCACATTTACCAAAACAGAAATAACTTGAAGAGAAATACCACTATCTGTTCGCTAATTTCCCAATGTCACACACTAAACTGAAAGAACCTTCTAAAGTGGGACTCCTTTCCACTTTCAATGAAGAGCCCATATCACTACCTTCTTTTGAGGAGAAATGTTTCCTTCTCAAAGAAAAGGAACACACAGAAACAAGAGGTTGTCACTAAAAACAGAGTTTTCCTACTGTTAACCTCAGATACGCATTCTTGAAAATACTTACACTGAAGGTTCCCCTGGCTGTTCCCAAGGCAACAACAGAGGGTCTCCTGTGTTTGGGTGGGGTGGGTAGAGGGGCTGGGGAAGATGATAAGCAAGAGTGGAATTTGGCATTTGTGGGAGAGATGAGAGAATTCTCTTCTACAAAAGGCATCAACACTCTTGCTCTGGAAAAACAGATCTGTAGTTGACAGAAAAACTTACAGCTTTCCCTGTGGGGTGGAATAAACCCTGAAAAACATGAAATGATTGCAACTGTGTATGTGTATATTTTACAGTTTATTTTCATAAGAAGGTAACAAATCAGCAGTATAGGCCGCTTCTGATTCAAACTGTGACCCAAGCTTCCCCAATACCAGACTCTACGCTCCATGCATATTAAAAACTTATTGGCAGCAGAAATGCACAAACATTTCAGAAAGTGGGGGCGAGATAGGGACTTAACTGTTAAAATTCGACAGCGGCTGCACCAGTCTCCAGAGAACTTCTGTATGTAACAAACATTTCTTGCATAACATAGAATGGGTCAGGCTTTGGGCAGCACTGGGAATAGAAGTGCCCGATTCCAGGCTCTTAAAGGACGCAGAACAAGGAGAGTCCATGTTAAGAAAAGATATGTATTCACCTTTTATATGAAGTGATTAAATCCCCTAAATACTAAGATATTTGACTATGGTTATATGATACCAGAATCAAATCAGAAGTTTGCACTGGAATGAAAGATTTTTAAAACCTCATTTGCAAGGTCTCTGAGCAGAAGCTAACACATTAGTGAAATGATCTTTCATTCCAGCCTGGGAAACGTACCACATGAGCGTAGAACAGCTGTCCTGGGCAAAAGTGTTTGAAAATCTTAATAAAGTCAGAAGGAAATATTGTAGATCAGGATATTATGGGAAATTTCTGTTCAAAGATGTGCCACTGTTATTCCTTAAGTGTCAGAGAGGGAGATTTCCGCAGCCAGCACATTGCTGGTTCCAAATAAGCATGCCGAGGAGGACAGCCGCGGAAAGGAATGAACACGTGTGACAAGAAAGTCACCATGATCCCGAGGTGGGCAAGGAGGCCTCACTGCCCATGAGGGGAGCTTGAAATGGACTCTGTTCACACGTCCTCCATGGCCTGAGAACTACCCATTAGGCCCCATGCTAGGCCCTCAGGGGACAGTGACATCTGTTCTCCAGGGGCACCCAGTCAAGTGACTAGAGAATGACAAACTGTAATCACAACGCAGGTGGTAAGTGCCATGTAGGGAGCTGACAGGGTTCCACCAGAGAACTGAGAAGGGAGAATCCAACCATCACCGGGGCATCTGGGAAGGCTTTCTGGAGGCGGTGGCATCTACCCCCAGCTGATGCTGCCACTGTCCGTATCATCACCACTTCTCTCTCCCCAGGATCTTGCGAGGCACTACTGCACAGCCTGGTACTGTGCTAGACACAGCTTGCATATGTCAATTCACTTGTTCCCAGCTACGCTGCCATTCCACATGACGCATGAGAAGACTCAATCTCAGGCAGGTTAAAGCGACTTACTCAAGGCCGTGTCGGTACTAAACCCATTTTGAAAAGCCTGCAGAGGCTTGTGACCTTAAGTTCTTCTGAGTGGCTGGAACAGAATACGCGAGGAACTGAAAGTGATGGGAGCCAGCGACACTCAGGAGGCAGGACCATATGCAAAAGGCAAGGGAGGGTTACAGAAGGATTTTAATCCCACAAATCACAAGTGCATGAAACGCCACCACTCCGGAGAGAGGCCTAGGCTCCAGAGCAGCTCTGGCTGTGCGCCTACTTGCAGTTCCTTAACCCCTCTAAGCTTGTCCCTTTTTTTATTAATAAAAAGGACACCTGTCTCTAGTGCCAGGCTGTGGGGAGGAAGAGAATGAGTTCAGAGGGCCTCTCAGAGGCTGGTTGCACACTTGGCAGGACTAGCCTTCCCACACCTGGCACTTAGCGAGTAACACACTCCCTGAGGTCTCAGTTCCCTTAGCTAAAATGCAAGTACTTGTGGGTACGCTGGGTTGCCGTAAGGTTTGAATGAGGTGATAGGTAGAAAGCATTCAGCGGTGTCGGAGCAGAGTAAGAACTGAGTAAATGAAGCCCTGAGCACTAGCATTAGGCATTCCTGAGTGAGATCTCACTGCTGCTTCCCAGGGTTACATCATCACTAATGAATCATTTTCTTTATCAAAAGACCACAAATACATGATCTCAAAGGGGGGAAATGATAGATATTAAGTGGATGTCACCATTTTTTTAAAAGTTACTAAATGCAGCAGAGTATCCTGGATTGGATCCTGGTTCAAAAAGACGACATAGTGGAAAAACTAAAGAACTCCAAATAAAGTCTGTAGTTAATAGTACAGCACCAGTGTGAATTTCTTATTTTCTGTGCAAGTATGATGGTTCTGTGTAAGATGCTAACAATAGGGGAGGCTGGATGAAGGGTCTTTGGAAACTTTATTCTATCTTTGCAACTTTTATGTATATCTGAAAGTATTTCAAAATAAATTTTCGATTTTAAACAATAGATTGAAAAATGAACAACCTCAAACAAACTTTTTAATCATTGAAACACTAAAGGTCTTTTGAAATTATGATCACACACAAAGGCATCCAAAACCCCTCAACTTTTGGTTGGTTCAATAATGTTTGCGAGAGTTACATTTAAAAATCACCTACACTGCCCACCTATAACACAACAATCCCTCTTGTTGAAACTAGGTTTTAAGAAAGGTGGACTTTTCCAAAAAGATCAGATCTGTTTATAGATGGATCGAGGTTAAAAAACTTTTCCTGTAAAGGTCCAGAGAATACTTTCAAGTTTTGTAGGCAATAAGGTTGGTCTCACGACTACTCAACTCTGCCATCATGACAGTGCATGACATGTGATGCTGACCCCTGGATTCAAGGGACCAGATGAGAATCCATTTGGTAGTGAAAAGTTGGAGGAGATGAAGCCAATGCTGGCAAACTCCACTGGGCTTGAGAAATCCCCGTCCCTCTTCCTCCATCCTCACCGGCTGCGGGGCATGGGGCTCCTATTGTGTGCCAGAGGCTGATCTACACAACACCCAGGTCTTTCCTGCAGGAGACGCTCTCTTCTCCGATTGCTCACAATCACCTCTCAGGCAGGAGGGAGACAGGCAATATTTCAAGCCAGCAACCAAAGCAGTAACTTGACAACACTCAAAAAAAATCTTTTACAGGACTGGGTGGGCAAGGAGAAAAGGAAGGGCACTGGAGGAAATCACTCGAGCACAGATAAGATGGAGCCTTTTGAAGTGGCCCTGGCCATGCTGACCACTCAGTCCTCACCCTGTGGGAAGCTGAGAACCCTGGGCGTTTTCTCTCCTTAACAAGAAAGGGCGCCACCATCAGTTCACCCTCCATCTGACAAAGTTCCCTCCCAGGGGGCTCATTCCTTGGGTTTTGCCAGAAAAGAGCTATCCTAGAGCTACATCTCTAACGAAGCTTTCGCTCAAAGAGGGCTCCGTGCATCATCCCCCTTGTTCATCCTTCCAGATGATCAGTGGAATCGGTAAGAAGTTGAACTTTAGCTTGCTAGCTGACCAGAAAAGGAACTGAAGCTTTAATTCAGAAAATCATGGGGCTTTAGAGGTCTCAGTGTAGTGGTCCTGCAGGATAACAGACAGGAAAGTTTCTAACCAGTTCAATTCTTACATGGAAAATGGCTGCTACCAAACATGAGAACTGAACTCAGAAAACAGGGGCTACCAAGCACCGCTTGAAAGGGGCACAATGTTCCTCTGCTAAGCAGAACCCCCCGGCCACTTACCAAGCTGTTTTTCTGAGTTCCCTGTTGTGACGGGTGAACTATCCATACTGCTCAGAATAACTCCCTGGGTCCCGGGAGAACCCCATACCTTGGTCATGCATTATCCAAGGGCCCTGCTCCCAGAGGCTTCTGCAGAGCAGTCCATCCACAGAGGCTACGAGACAAACCCCACGCTGAGACCTCCTGGAGTAACTGCGCTATCTGCTCGGAACAGGGCAACTTCAGGTCACATCTAAGCTTCTGTGGTGTTACAGAGGTTACTTCCCTGAGCTACTTAGTGAAGAGATTCCATAACTGACCAACAAGGAAGTTGGGTCAAGTAAACTAAGAAAATCAAATTGGGTTCTCAGAGGGATGGAAAATCTAAGCAGGGGGCCACCCAGAGTTCCCCGAGGAGCAGTACTGGGTCTTACTACATGTGGTACCTTGAAACCTCACAACAATCCAGAGGGGCAGATGCTGTTTTCCCCTTTCACAGATAATCCTACTAAGCCATAGCTTGTTCAAAGAATTTAGTTAAGGCCCCCATGGTTTTAAGAGGCAGAATGAGGAAGGCTAGCCCACTTGACTCAAATCAGTGCTTTACCAGTCCAAACCGTCTCCACCTTACAGAGAAAGCTCCTAAGGCCCCTGCCTGCATTTCTCTGTTGAAACACAGCCAACCAATCCATGCACAGCAAATGATAAATTCCAACAAAAAAATAATGAAACTAAAAAGAAAAACAAAAGTGATGAACAGACTTTTGTTTTGTTTTGTTTTGCATCTTAAACCGTATAAAAGGTACTACGGGAGTCAGACATGCATCTTTATTTTGTAAAGTCAACTTTTCATTGTGGGGTTTTAAAGTTATGTGAATAATCAACATTCTGGCTTGAAAATAAAACCTCCGAATATCAGAACCTGTAGTCACAGCACAAAGGAAGACGTGAATTAGACCACAAGCAAGTGCCAAGTACACAGTACAAACACCAAAAACACCCGAGTAAGACGCGAGGGACGTGTCTGAAGGACCTGAGGATGCTCGGCAGTCGCAACAGCATAATTTCTATACAAAGTCGGGAAGAAGAGGCACGTAAATATACAAAGTTACACACCCAAAAATAAACATCCAAAGACATTTACGGTCATGGGGGTCTATGATTAGCTTCAGGAGCCTTACTGCAGCTGAAGGGAGACAACTGGCTATCACATTACTCATAAAATGATGATGGATGCTGTTCTGCTGCAAAATTCAAATCTCGAAGTCTCCCGCTCTGTTTCGGAGAGGGATGCCCTCTTCCCGCATTTCAGCCAAACGTGTTGGATGAGGAAATGTGCGGCGACCAGATTCAAGTGTTTGTTCCCCTACATAACAAACCACGGCCACGTGACTTAATGGAGGGTCGGGGCTCCCTCTTCAGAACAAGGGCAATGACAGCTGGTCACCGCGGTCATCTGCCCGGGTCTCAGAATCGGGAGAAAGCTACAATCCATACAGTTCCTATATGCAACCAGGTAAGTTCAACCCTTGCAGTAAAACCAGTCTAGGGAACTTGGGGAAGATAGAACAGGATCAAACACCACCTCTGTCCCTTAGTCATACGTCATGGGGGGCAATTTTGCTACCTTTTTTTGTGCCTCAGTTTCCCTATCTTTAAAAGTGAGGATATACCTACCCCCACTGGATTGATGTGAGGATTAAAATATCATTTATAAAGCAGCTAAAACAAAGTCTGGTAGCCCCAAAAAGTAATGTTCTGTGGTCTTTGACCCTGAAAAATGCCAGAGGGTAACTGTCTAATCAAGCCTCCTCTGTAGACCAGCCCACCAGCCACTGCTGCAGCAAAACCCTCTGCTCCCATAAGCCCCCAGTTCCCCAACAGAAGCCCAAAGGAGCTGGCCTCGGAGCAGAATTTTAAAGGCTGCTGTGGGCGCACAGCAAGGCAACACGCTCCTTCTGCTCATCTGGCCCTGTTCTTCCTTACACATGAGCTCCCTCAGACCTCAATCTTTCTGAGCCCACCCAGGGACTCTACTGCTCACTTAGGTGTGAGAGAGAGACTGGCTTCTGTTCGCTCTTCTCAGACCCCAGCACCAGAGAATACATCCTTCCCTACAAAGGCACTGGCTCCAGCAGCCATCCCAGTCCATGCAACCTACTACATTCTGTTACCCGGTCAACCAGAGAAAAGGTGCGACCCTTATTAGGATACGCTCTCCCTACTAGTCAGCAGATGCTGCGAACTCCTCCAATGGGCAAGTCATCCCTTCAGGTTACGTATCATCCACTACTGATCTCTTTTTAAGGTCACATAGCTTTTTTTCCTTTCCTTGTTACAAAAGCAGTAGGTATTCATTTTAGACAAATTAGCAAAAAAAAAGCAGATGTGGAAAAAAAAACCTTTTTAAAGATAAATTCCCCATTTTCTTTTGAGACAATAATCATAATAAGAGAGGTAGAAATATAAGACACCAACTTCTCAGGAATAACTGACTGCCCCTGCCCCACAGAGGTTGGGAGTAGTAAGATCAGGAAGTGATGGAGTTGAGGAAATTCTCCCTGGAGAGGTGGAGGAGAGGGAAAAAAATAAAGGAAAAGAGAGAAAGGGAGGAAGTGAAGACAGTTGGTCTATGACTGCTACCTTACAATTTCTAGTACGTGCCAAATTTCACAGAAATCTGTTAAGAAATCAAGACTGTTCTTCTGAACTTCAATACATTATTCATGGTGTGCTGTGGCATACTAAGCCACAAATCAAATTTAAGGGGTACTCTGATATCGCCCAGCAAAATCCCTCAACTTCCTGAAAAGCCATCAGAGACCCGACAGACAAGTAATTAAATGCCAAATAGCTGTCTATGGAAACCTCTATTTGTTTGCCCAATTTAAAGGAAGGGAGTTATTTCATTGACAAGAATAAAAATGGTGACCAGTGAGTGCACACACAGTCTATGGGTAACATGCATAAGGCTGTAAATGAGAGCGGGAGTCTACTGTCTAATGATTTTAAGTAACTAGCACCAAGTCTTGGTAGGTACAAATCTCTGCCACACAATAGCGGCTCAAGCAGCCCCTGGGATGCCTGCCTTGAGAGTATCTTAACATTCAGCACAGACTAAGCTGAGCCTCACGTCAGGTGGGGGAGAAGGACCACTGCCCCCCTGGTCTGCTAGAGCAGAGAGTAAGTTGCACCGGGGGGTACTGACATTCCCAGCTCTTCGGAGCTATTCTAAGATGCTACCATCTTGAATGTGGGCAAGTGCTGGCAGAAAAGGTGTCCTTTCCATTTGAAATCTGTAGAGAAAGCACAGAGCAATGCCTGAGTATTTCTTCCAAGAGGTTTTTCTTTTGTGGCAGGGAATCTAAAAGAATTACTTGTCAAGGAACTGCTCCATCATTTACAATTGAAGAAAACCTGTTTAGAGAAAACTACTTTATTGGGGAAAAACAAATGACTTTGGAACATTTGAAATACCTTGACCTATGATGTAATGCCCTCCAAGGAGACTGAGCTAGCGATTCTTCACTGGCAATGAAGTCATCCATCACCTTGCTGGGTGTATAGGTAAGTAATAGCTCCAGATTGATTGACTGCAATGAATAAAACCCACAAGTCATAAACATCAGCAGAAACCGAAGAAATCCAATTCTGCTGTGTTGTTTTCTAGTTGTCAAGAGGCTACGGCTGTCTTTACATGCTGCCTATATCAGAATCTCAGCTGCGGCACGTTTTCCGCTGCAATTTGCTGTCCGATGGCTGAGGTCATGGCATTTCTGTAGAACAGAGCCACTTGGGGTCCTATGTGAGCCACAGACATTTGGACTCCACTTTTCAGGACCTGAGATAAGGCAAGTCTAAGCTCTGGAATGGAGACTCACTGCCCTGGATTAAAACTAGGCAGCCAAGGCATTGCTTCCTTTTTAAAGCCCTGGGTGGAGTTTCAATGACTCCACAGCAACTCTGGTTTGATTAAAAGGAATCTTAATCAGCATTTACTCAGATCCTACTATATTCAATATTGTACAGCTGGTATGCAGAGATGATGGATTAAAAAAATGAAAATATTACATACAAAAAAAATTAAATTTACATATGCTAAGGAAACAAAGAAAGATGTTGCAAAGTGAAAATGGTGAGATCAGTTCTGTGAAATTCTTGGAGGAAGTTTTTAATCTTTATGACGAAAAGGAAGATGGATCAAAACCCAACACAGTTGCCTAAGAGACATTCAGTGATAAACAGGAAGAAATGAGAGTTCCAGAAGGAAAATATTTTTATAAATACATAATAATTAAAATGGGAAATAAAATATTCATTAATAACTACATGAATATCACTAAAAGTTCAAAGACTGTAAGGCCTAATTGCTGTCATCAAGAATTTTATGCTCTATCTTAGAGTGAGGGAAAGATTAGATAGAGTTATGTCCTGGGTGTCTGTGTCCTCCTTAAATTTTTATGTGGAAACCCTACCCCCTCCCACATGATGGTATTAGGAAGTGAAGCCTTTGGGAGGTAATTAGATGAGACGTAGCCCCAAGAGGGGGATCCTGATGAATGGGGTTGGTGCCCTTATAACAGCCACAAAAAGGTCAGCAGCCCACAAACCCGAAGCGGCCTCTCACCAGAACCCAGCTTTGCTGACACCCTGTTCTTTGAAATCCAGCCTCCAGAACTATGGGAAACAAATTTCTGTTGTTTATAAGCCACTCAATCAGAGTATTTTTGTTACAGCAGCTCAAACTAAGATGGATATACAGACAGGCAGGCAGATGGAGATACTGATACAAATACACAGATACACAAACACTACACCACTGAACTATCAAATAACAGTAAATGGTAAATATTAGCTAATACTAGAAGGCAGTATTTCCCTAATGTCGAATTCTTGGGTATAGATGGAGAAAAATATTATTTAGAATCTTCCTGTAGACTAGTACTAGACAAAGCTTACTGAGGTGAAACTTAAGTAGACCCTGAAGACAGATGAGATTGTCTTGAGCAAAGAAAGTGGGGGTGGGGGGGGGGTCACACTTCCCACAGAGCAAAAGCACCGGGAAGCCATACAAGGGCTACTTGAAGACAGCAAACACACCATCCCAGAAGAGTTAAAAAAAAAAAAAGAAAGGAAGGAAGAGATATCTCTTCTCCTACTTATCCTCCTCAGGGAAGCTGTTCATAACCTACACATGCCTAGAACCACAGGGGGGTGGTTCTCTGTGTTAGGGTTTACCAATCGTCACCCGGGGTTATGTTAGAAACACACATTTTCAGGCTGTCCCTTCTACCTGAGTCGCTCTGCTGTGGGGCCCAGCAGTGCGGCTTAACAAGCCCTCCAGGGGACCCTGATATGTGCTCAAGTTTGAAAAGCCCTCCTAACTTCATGATTAATCTGGACTGAAAAATACTTATAAGGGAAACCTTTAAAAGATACACAAGAAATATTCTATATACTTAAAAGAAATATACATGTATTTTATCCAACGTACAGAAAAAAATCAAGTTGCTAAAGTAGAAGAAAGTCTACATTATAACAAAAATCTCCATTCCAGACTTTTTTCAACAACTTATTTTCCTCCCTCCCCTTTTGGTCCCTCAATGTTGGAGTGCTTTTCATGACATTTTAAAATTTGCACGAATAGGAAGCTGGGGAATTCCTTCCTTGTTTGATTTATGACCAAAAATATCAAGCTCTTCACATTTCAGGCATGGATGTGCTACGAATCAAACATTGGCTATACTGTGGCTCATGAAGTCACTCCTCCCCAGAACCACTATGGAGTAAGGATGACTACACTTTTCGCCACTGACTCTGATCTACGCTTACTGAAAGAGATAATTAGAGACCTGATTTTTGCTTTAAAACATACACACACAGGCTAAATCCCACCCCAAGGGTGCCCAAGATTGCACACTCTAGGTTCCTATTGTAACCACTGTCTCTGGTGCCTAGAGTACTAAAGTGAAAAGAATATTTTTATTTCTGGAAAAAGAATAGCAAAAACTGACAAGCACGTTCACATAATATGTAATTTAAATCCACAATGCAAAACCCTTAGCAGAGAGATATACATTCATGACAACCTTGGAGGGCAAAAAAATCTCATCCGGAGGATGTGTGTCCATACTTTAGAGTTTCACTTTGATTTTTGGTTGGATTTTCAAAGTCTTCGGGTCACCCCCAAAATTTCAGCATACCAAATTTTTCCCAGCCTCTTTTAATACTTAATAAGTTCATAATGATTTCATATGAACCCGGCAGTAACTATAAAAAGGCAAGTAATGTGAAGAATACTTTCCAATTCCATTTAAAGTCCCAAGAATGCCCAACGAGGGTCAAAGGATATCATTATCTAGGATCTATTTTAAGCAACTTTGACTTTTTTTTTTTAACTTTAAAGACAGGATGCCCAAATAGTCTCAGGCTGAATTATAAAGGTATTTTTGGATATGATTTGATTAATCAAGTAATGACATGTAATTATTAGTGGATTTTTTTTTCTTCTCTGAGCATTTGTTTGAAATCTGATGCTCTTCTGATGTCCCACGCCACCACCCATCGGCACTTACAGCACAGCCTTGGTTTGCACAGAAAGACAAACCCTCAGGCAGTCAAACCAGGTCCATAGCATTTTGTTTGTATTGGTATCATTTGTCCTAATACACCTGAGCCACCAAACCACCCTGAGAAGGAAGATAACATCAGGTATTTCATCCATCAATTGTCAATTCTGCAGGATGCTATGGAGTAAATAGAGCAGAACACCAGCTTAAAGTTCTCAAAACTGCCAATAAGTAATCTATCTTTCTATAGATCGTCTCAATAGTCTACTGATCACCATGAATACAGTCTCTTGTCTTTAAAAGATCGTATAACTAGTGACCAAACATCCCCAGTAGGACAATGACAAACTTCCCTTGGGCAAACCCAGAACTGCCAGGAAGTAAACTTAACAACAGCTTTGAAATAGCACCCATCCACCCCTTCCACAGTGGGAACACAGACACTATTCAAGAAAGGCCTTTTGGCAGCCCCACTGATTAGAGAACAACGGTCCTTAGATTGAATGGCTTCAGCATCCACTGGCCATGTCACCTTCAAAATGAAGGTCAAAGCCCTCCTTCTGTCAGCACCAAAGAGAGGCACAGCTACTTACGCAATAGATGCCCAGTCCCCAAAGCCACCCCCATCAGTGAGGAGGTGGTCTTTGTCTGGTCCGGGGAGCCCATGGACAGCTGCAGCCGTGGGAGATGGGGAAGAAAGGGAGTCTAGGCTGCTGGTAGGGGTGTCCTCCTTAGGAGGGTTAGGACTGTCACCTAGGGAGGAAAAAAAAAAAAGTCATATACCTTCAAACAAATACTCAGAGGAGAAAAAACAACTTCCCTAGTA
Source organism: Phataginus tricuspis (assembly GCA_029783875.1). NCBI lineage: Eukaryota > Metazoa > Chordata > Mammalia > Pholidota > Manidae > Phataginus > Phataginus tricuspis. The sequence continues at coordinate 17,129,163 of JAQQAC010013566.1, forward strand.
ATTATGTGGCATCATTTGATTAGTCAATCAAGCTATATCCAAAAATCACACTTACAACTCAGCCTGAGAGCATTTGGGTATCCTGTATTTAAAGATTTTGTTTTCTTTTTCTTAAACCAAAGGTGCTTAAAATAAATCATAGGAAAAAACATAGTGAGGAATGTTTCCCAACAAGAAAATACAGTAATCAAAATCAGAGCCAATGGAAAATGAAAGCCTTAATGTCAGCCACAGTGATTTCCTCATGTATAGGGAGCACAGCTATCAATCAACTAACCTCAGGAACACCTCAGAGCAGAATGCCCACAGGGTCCCGCCTCCAGCGGCCTAGTGACCTCATGGTTCTTTAGGGCACTGCCAGCCGCCACCTAGTGCATAATAAATTAAACTCTAAAGGGACCTTGTCTTCCGAGCTGGTGTCTTGGATTACAATTTAATAGCCCAATTTATTAAAATCCCGGACACAGAGAAATGTCTATTTCCCTGAGAACATTAGGGAGGATGTTACAAGAATCAGGTTCCTGCAGTGACTACAGAGGTTGACTTTAAACCAAAACTAAAAAACCATTTTTTAAATGGGTTGCATGACTTATTCATTCGCAGAAAACCACTTTGTGAAATACCTTTACTATCATTTGTACACATCATAGGCTTGGGTAGAAAATGTAGAAGATGGAAGAGAGAGCTCCCAAGAGCAGCTGTTTGCCTCCCTGGGCTTTTTCCTTTCACGGGACTCCCAGTTTAACCATAAACATACCTGAACAGCACCCATCCGAGCTTGGACCCTTCAGCCAGATTCACAGCCCCCATTAAATAAGAACTGCTCTGGGGTGCCCTGCAGAGGCAGCAATATTCTATTAAGATGGCGCTGACTCAGCCCTGATCTTACAGGTGATGGGTCACAACAGATGTTCAACTTCTGTTATGTAGCCGGGGGAACATAACAGAATGTGAGGGGCCATACCCAGTCACAAACAGCTTCTAGCTGATTAAATCTTCATTTTTCCTCCATTCTACATTCTAGAAATAGAGTATGCACGAACGCCAGGAACAGCAAGAAACTTAACTCTCAGAAAACCACCTTAGATGCATTCCAATTTTACGGAAAGGGAAGCACGAGAGAAATCCTGGGCTCTCATTAAGCTAGATCCCAACATGATAATTGTGAAAACTGATTGTATGAAATAATTCTTACTTAACTCTGACGCAGCTTACAACTAAGGCTAAGACAAAGAGTCTCAGAAATGGAGATCTAGAAAAGATGAATTTAGAGAAGTCAGAGTTAGAGATGGGGGCAATGGCTGGGAAAGGGAATTCTTCTGGGGGCAGTTCGGAGGCAATACTAGGATGATTATGTGCAGAAGATTCTGGTAAGGGAGTTTTCTGAGCTTTTTTTTTTTATAAGTGTGTTGTCAGGGAGGCTAGAAGTCATGGTGGGACAAAAAGCGAAAGAGATCTCTGCGGGCAGGTCTTCTCCCTGGTCTGAGTCTCCCTGAGGAAAGGGAGTAAAAGTCTTGCTCTGGCCCCATTCACAAATACAGCATGATTCCTCTTTCCGGGAAGTCACTTTTTCTGCAGCCTTTCACCACAAAACTGTTCACCCCATTGGAGGAATTCAGCCCCACATAGATGGGCTAGTTTTCAGGCAAATAAACCAACCCCCACTGATAGACCACTATGACTTCCTTTTTATTTTTGTCCTGGGATACAGTATGCTTTGAAACTAAAGCTACTTCTTCTCCTGTGCCTGGGTAGTTCAAGTCTACCCAGTTGTTTTCTGCAAATAAACCCAAAAGCAAAGGGCCAGAGCCCCAGCTTTCCCAGGCATCCCCATGCCCACTAGTCCCCATTAGCAGTGACTCCCTTCCAAATCAACAGGGTCTCAAATATAACCTCAGCACAGAGTCTGAGTTAAACTCCTGAACATTTATTTCCCTGCACAATAACTGCCAGTTTGGGGCTTGGCTAGAAGTAGCAACATATGACCAGTTCTGCAGGAGAACAGGGTTAACGTCAACAGTGAGTCAGGTATAAGCAGCTTCCTGGCTTGAGGAGGCTGGATCCTGGCCCTCTGCTCTCTGGGCCTCATGCCCTGTCTCCAGGGCAGGGCATGGCATAGCAAAAGCAGCAAATGACAGTCTGGGACCAGCTATGCCCTGACTCATTCCTACCCAGAGAAACCTGTCAATGAGAAGCAATTTTGGGAAAGTGGAAAGCAAGGGTCTAATGTTACTTTCAGAAGACACCTGACATGAGTTTACAGCCAGACTCACTAGCTCATCTACATAACCTCAAATCCTTTTCCCAAGCAGACTGACAGAGCACAAACTGTCATTCAACATACTAAATCACATTCTAGTAAGAGAATGTCTCTCTTCCTTTTGGCCAAACAGTGGTAATCTCAGCCCTCAACTGAAAAGAATATTGGTGGAAGGGAGTATGTTTACAGAAACTGATCAAATGAAGAGATACCCCACCCTCCTCTTTGTGTGCACAAATTTTCTCCTTTTCTCCTTCACTGTTCAGGGGTGAGCTTATCTACTTGAGAATCACTGAATTTGGTAGCCACCAGTATCAGACATATAAACATTAAACATTTACAACAATTCCTGACACTTCAGTTCACCAAAATCAAACTGCTACTTCTTAATTAGTATGAAAATAATAAAACTTCTTTTTAAAAAATACTATGTTCAACGATTTCTGGAATAAAGAGTTTAAATCTTATGAGACTAATATGTACCTGAGAATCAAAGTCAGATACTCTTATCATTTTTCACTTTTTATTTGTTCGGAGTCTCACACAACCTCTTCCCTTAGGTGTTACCCTTTAACAGACATCTACAGTCAGACAAGTCACCTGTGAGTAACAAGTCCGGGAAGTGAGCAAAATGCTGAAGGACTTTGTTATGAACAAACTCCAAGATGAGAAACTAACTAGAAACAGAACTACCACCATCTAGAAGAGAAAACGACTTCCTCATAATATCCAGCTTAATTCCCACCTTCTCCACAGACCACTTGCCAGCCACCTTTTCTGCCTCTTCTGTCCTTTTTCAGGATTGCAAGCAGCAGTCAAGTTTGCACTTCACTGTCATGTACTGGTTTCATGACCTGGTTTTCATTCCGCATTTCCATTAAGCATTTTTTGAGGGTGGAGACCATGTCTCAGTCTTGGTGGTCCTTAGAGAACATAATGCCATGCCAGGCAAATCAGGAACTTTCAGGAAATACTGTGGACTCAATGCCACATGAAATATCATGAACATGGAAAGCCAATGCCTTTAGGAATTAAGAAAGGGAAAAAAACCTACAAGCCTCAAAGTATTGTTACAAAATCCACACACAGCTTCTGGTTATCACCCTCTCCCCTTTTAAGCCAAACATCTCTCACCCTTTCTATTCAATCAACAAGCATTTAATGAGCTTCTATTTATGTAAATCATGGTGCTCACAGCACACTGCAGAAGCCAGGCAGGCACAGCACCTGATGGTATAAGCTGTGCTGGGATTGCAGCAAGGGGCTCGGAGACCAGGAGGAAGGAAAAATCTGCCAGTGGTGGCAGCGAAAGATACGGGAATCGGACAACAAGTATTTGAAGAAATTATTGCCAGACTTTCAATGTAAGAACCTGTAATAGAGAAAATATCAAGATTAAAAGCATAGAAACACGGAGAACGGAGCAGTTTTTCAGAGCTACAGGAAGTTGGAGCTGGCTGAAGAACAGGGCCAAAGGCAGAAAAACAGAAGTACAAAGTAGGGTAACATATAATACTACGGTTTCTGAATTTGTCCCGCAGGCACTGGGAAGTTATTATAAGGATTTCACAAAGTGACGTGATCCAGAGAATAGATTCAAAAGATATCCAGGTATTACAGTCGCTAGGACTCTCTGAATAAGAAAGGGGAAGGGTGAGCAAGGAACCTAGGCTGACCCTCAGATGCTTGGCTTAGGGAACTGGGTGGGTGGTACAATTACTAATTAAAACAGGGGGAAAAAAACAGGGAGCAAATTGTGTGTGAGAGATAATAAGACCAGCTGTAGAATTCTTGGGTTTGAGGTGTCAATAAGAAAAAAAAAACAGGTGAAGCTATCCAGAGGGGACTTGGTTATATAACCCCAGAGCTCACTGGGGCAGTTTTATTGATTTGAGAATCATATCAGCAGAACTGAAGTCACAGCATTGGATGGAAAGAAGACGTAGAAATGTAGGAGAAACTTGGAGGAACTTCAGATGTAAGGAGCAGGCCTCTCTTACTTTTGGTTTTGGTGGTGGTAGTAGTGTTTACTGCTGTTGTTATGTTACATACAGGGAAGTGTTATTTTGCAAATATTTAGGATTCCCCGCTAGACACAGATTCTCATAAAAATTGGGCAAAAAACCACGTCGGAGGGCATGCCTTTCATGGCAACTACTGAATTTCACCATTTGGTCTGATTTCCTCATGACCCTGAGTATAGGAACAACTGTTTCATTTTCATGAGAGAGTAAAACAATCTTCAAAGCCTGGCAAGAAGAGGGATTAAGAACTTAATACTTCTACCATCACTAACAATTTAGAGGATGTTCGTCTCAATTTTAATACACTGGTAAGTTGTGCCTCTGGTTAGTTGAACCTCGTTCTGATGACGACAAACTGTTCCCTCCATTCATCTCTGGGTCGTTTCACTTAAACAGAACTGCTTTTGACTGTTGGAAGAAACAAGGCTTCAAGTTTTCCCTCCCATTCCATTCATTTTCTCTTTGTCTTCCTCTCAAATATACTTCCTAACTGTTAAGAAGTCAGAGACAGTTCCCTTTATATCCCTTTCCTGCTGTTTTCTACTCAGCCTAAAATGTCTGGGCATGCTATGGCCCCACAGCAGCTCTCTGTTATTCCTCAGAAATGGATTGTCTCCACAGCAAAAGTATTCCATGTTTTTCTCTCTTAAAGCATCCTGGCTTATGCATTAGAAGAGGTAAGGAAGAGAAAGGGCGCGGGTGGAAGGGAGAGGGACAGAAAAGAAGAAAGAAAGTAGCCTAAAAAGAAAAGATCTGACGTATTAGCCGAGCTTAATTCTAGCAAACCCCATAGTTACGCACTTGGGTTCACTGGAAGACAACTGCAGGTTACCACCACGCTTCCACCAGCCCACAGTTACACTTCCTGTCAGGTCAGAATCACCTTAGAGGCTTCTAAATATCAAACAGCTCAGCAGTAAGAGCAAAGAAAGATTTACTGAGGATAAAGGCTGCACGTAACACCACAGGAACACTTTTACAATAAAAGCCAGTCAGGAAACCTCCAGTCATGACAGCAATGAAATGTTAAGTGGAAACCCAAACCCCACCACACATATGCCCAACACACAGAAAACCAAAAGAGAACATTTTAAAAAGAAATAAAAAGCTATAACTGCACTCAAAAACTTGTTACACATACCTGTGAAACAGACAGAAAAAGGAAACCATTTCAGACGTTGGTGGGAGCACAAGCCAAAGGCCCACTGGCCCCAGGACCTATTGAAACCACAGCCAAACCAGCCAGGTACTTAAATCCTGTGGTGCCCCCAGTATAATACATCAGCAAGACACCAGGCCTGGGCAGCGGGCTAGAACAGGGCTTCCCAGGTGCAAACCAGGGTTGGAAGATGCTCCCCAAACTAAATGGAGGCCAAAAATATATGACCATGTTCCCCACTTGCATGTCTACCCCTCCCATCCCCAGGATAAGAGTTACGAGCAGGAATAATAAAACCTGGTTCTGAACCGACGTGGTAAACGCAAGAGGCAGAGTGAAAAGAAAAACAAAGCAGGAGGAGAGAGAAGGAGGCTCCGCCTCCTCGCAACCATGTGCACACACACCAAGTCCTCCCTCATGAAGGGCTTATAAATGACAGTCTCTAAGAACCTGAGAAACTGAGACAGTCAGCAAACTCAACAGATAAAAAATTTCAGAGATTTAGAGAACTGGAATATGGAGAGTAGAAGTGAAATTGCCAACACTCAGGTCCCAGAAGAAGAAATGAATTAAAGGGAAGAAATATTTGACGAAATGATGACCAATTCCTCAACATTAAAGAAACTTCAAAGACCTCAATCCAAAGGACCAGACCATCAAAGAGAGAATCAAGAAAATACTGCACATAATATATATTTAAGCATATCAAATATAAAGACAAAAAAGCATTCTGATATATTTTAAAAGAGAACCAGACTGACATCAGCATTCTCAACAGCAACACTGTTATGCACAGCAATACTGAAGTGGTACTTTTGAGGCATTCAAGAATTGTGAGCATAGAATTTTATAATCAAATTGCCAAATGCCATCCAAGAGTCAGGCCATAATAAACATATTGTTAGATATAACAATAGCCGAGGTTTGCCACACAAAGAATTATACTGATAACCCTCTTAAAGAAGTTTTTCAAGTATTTAAACAAAAGAATATGAGATGTTCAACAAACTTGATCATTTCTACTGTCTTCAAAGACTTTAGGATAAAAAGAAAGGGTAAAAACATAACCAAAATGATTCAGAACCAAAATTCTAGAAAATGGTGGGGGTGGGGAGCCCAGAGAGATGAGAGTCCATTAAGTTATTTGTCTTTTTTAGGGGTAGACAGAGAAACTAGATAATTAAGTTTAAGAAATCAATGGGTAAATGAGATTTTACAACCCAAAGTAGGGGCAATCACCTTAGTAACAAAAACTGAATATATATCCTTGGAAACAGGTAAGACCTTTTACTTTTTGACAAGAAGCCAAGAAAGAAAAACATATATCAAAATTCATTAAATAAAAATTATAACTGAAATTCTAATATAATAGTAATCATAATAATATATAAATGATTTAAAATTAAACTCAATTAAAAGACAGTGACTCTCTGAATGTATTTTTTAAATCCAACACTATGTTAACTTCAAGTAGCATGCTTAAAACAAAAAACAAAGAAGGGTTGAAAATTAAAAAAAAAAGACAATGACCTTAAATGAACTATGTGACAGTCATTTACTACTGATAAAGGGACAAGATAATCAAAGAAGATAAGCATGTCATGATACAATCTCAAGCAACAAATAGACTTGTAAGGAAAATAGAAAAACAATTGTTAATTGGAGATTTTAATACACTCCTCTCCAAAACAACTTTCAGGAAACAAAAAACAGATATCTGTAATCAACAATACAAAGCTGATTTATTTCACATACATATGTACACACACCTTGCAATAAACAGAGAATTCATGTTCTTTAAGAATAAATAGAACAGTTTTGAAGGAAGATTAAGTCTTAACAAATTCCAAAGGATGAATATTATACATACTTTCTTCTCAGACCCAAATTGCAAAGTATTTATAACTTAATAAACACAAGGATACATTTTACAATTTGCATATGCTGATAAATGAAACATAGTTAAAAAGAAAATTATAATGGATTTTTCAAAAGATTTAGAACTCAATGATAATAAAAAACACTTATCAAAATTTGCAGGAAAATAATACCAAAGAGAACTTTATAGTTCTAAAATATTTATTAGGAAACAAAAAAGATTCAGATCATTTTTATGTCATATTTAAATAGACAATTTTCCTAACTATTGATTGTCAAAGAAGAGTCATCATGACTGTTTAGATATTCAAATTAAATTCAGAAAGGGTGAATACTCCATAAAACTAGAATTTACTGAACTATATTTGATGTCTTAATTTTCACGAAGTCACTCAGCAGAGATTACTTATATACTACAATAAATATACTCAAGCAATACCATAAAGTGAAAAGTTAATATGTCTCGAAACTAAACATCTACTTTACTTTTGAGGGTGGCTTCAAGCAAAATTAGGTGGATTCTCTCACCAGCAGGGGGCGAACAAAGCTGCCGTGGTTGACTTAAACCCCATACCTGTCACCCCTTGGGACCTGATTCCCTCTCCTGTCATTCTGCATTTTCCATCTTTTAAAGGGGGCTGCTCAATAATAATCAATAATGGCTCACTTTTAGTATTTCAACTTCTTTGCCCAGTTGGTGCGTCTGCTCTAAGGATGCCGTAACCAAGGATGGCTCAAGCACCAAAAATTCATGAGGAGGGCTGAGGGGGGGAGGATGAAAGAAAGGATATTTCTTTCTTTTGGGGATAAACATCTGCCACAGTAGCAGACAGACTAACAGCCCTGGGAAAGAAGCGATGAGAAGAAGGGGAGGGGAGTATGAAATGCTGCAACAGGACGACAGTTGTGTTAGTTCTGCTAACTTATGTAAGCCTGTTCAAAACATAACCTTTGAACTTAGCAGGAAACATTCATGCTTCCCCAGTTTCCACCATGTGGCAGACACTATGACACCAATAAAACCTCCCTGAAGCCATAGCGGTCCTTCCTCCTAAGGTTACCCCAGGACACAGTGCTGAAAGGGAGAGGGTGCTGGTATCAACAGCAGGACTCCCAAGTTCATTTCATGTATTTTCTGACATAATTTCTACTTCATTAAAGGTCTGAGTTACTGTATATGACCATGTCAAAAACCAGTTCCTAATGCTGTACTGACTAAACTAGAAAAAATCAAAACATTTTCCCTCCCCCAGCTCAACATGCCATTGAACTTGACATTGTAAATAAAACCTATTGTTGAATAAAAAATATGAAAATGACCTTTATAAATAAAGCTAAATCTGTCTAGGAGCTGGTGAAAAGGTTCCAATATATGAAACTGTAGAAAAAAAACTATTTTTCTACCAATTTTCATAAAGCCAACATGACAGAAGGGATGGGGGCCAATTGTGGAATTTTCTTTTTGGAAACATATTTTTTTTTATTTGGTATCATTAATACAAAATCACACGGGCAACACTGTGGTTTCTAGATTCCCCCCATTATCAAGTCCCCACCACATGCCCCATTACAGTCACTGTCCATCAGCATAGTAAGATGCTATAGAGTCACTACTTGTCTTCTCTGTGCTATACTGCCTTCCCCGTGCCCCCCCCCCACATTATGTGTGCTAATCATAATGCCCCTTATTCCCCTTATCTCTCCCTTTCCACCTGCCCTCCCCAGTTCCTTTCCCTTTGGTAACTGTTAGTCCATTCTTGGGTTCTGTGAGTCTGCTGCTGTTTTATTCCTTCAGTTTTTCCTTTGTTCTTATACTCCACAGATGAGTGAAATCATTTGGTATTTCTCTTTCTTCACCTGGCTTATTTCACTGAGCATAATACCCTCTAGCTCCATCCATGTTGTTGCAAATGGTAGGATTTGTTTTCTTCTTATGGCTGAATAATATTCCATTGTGTGTATGTACCACCTCTTCTTTATCCATTCATCTACTGATGGACACATAGGTTACTTCCATTTCTTGGCTATTGTAAATAGTGCTGCGATAAACATATGGGTGCAAATTCTTTTTGAAACTGGGCTCCTACATTCTTAGGGTAAATTCCTAGGAGTGGAATTCCTGGGTCAAATGGTATTTCTATTTTTAGTTTTTTGAGGAACCTCCATTTTGTTTTCCACAATGGTTGAACTAGCTTACATTCCTACCAGCAGTGTAGGAGGGTTCCCCTTTCTCCACATCCTCGCCAACATTTGTTGTTCCTAATCTTTTCTATGTTGGCCATCCTAACCTGTGAAGTGATATCTAATTGTGATTTTAATTTGAATTTCCCTGATAATTAGCAATGTGGAGCATCTTTTCATGTGCCTATTGGCCATCTGAATTTCTTCCTTGGATAAGTGTCTATTCATATCCTCCACCCATTTTTTAATACGGTTATTTGCTTTTTGGGTGTTGAGGTGTGTGAGTTCTTTATATATTTTGGATGTTAACCCCTTGTCAGATATGTCATTTACAAATATATTCTCCCATACTGTAGGATGCCTTTTTGTTCTGCTGATGGTGTCCTTTGCTGTACAGAAACTTTTTTGCATGATGTAGTCCCATTTGTTCATCTTTTATTTTGTTTCCCTTGCCTGAGGAGATTCGTTCAGGAAAAAGTTGCTCATGCTTATATTCAGGAGATTTTTGCCTATGTTTTCTTCTAAGAGTTTTATGGTTTCATGACTTACATTAAGGTCTTTGATCCATTTTGAGTTTACTTTTGTGTATGGGACTAGACAATAATCCAGTTTCATTCTCTTGCATGTAGCTGTCCAGTTTTGCCAACACCAGTTGTTGAAGAGGCTGTCTTTTCCCCATTGTATGTCATTGACTCCTTTATCATATATTAATTGACCATATATGTTTGGGTTTATATCTGGGCTCTCTAGTCTGTTCCATTGGTCTATGGTTCTGTTCTTGTGCCAGTACCAAATTGTCTTGAGTACTGTGGCTTTGTAGTAGAACTTGAAGTCAGGGAGCGTAATCCCCCCCACTTTATTCTTTGTTCTCAGGATAGCTTTGGCTATTCAGGGTCTTTTGTGGTTCCATATGAATTTTAGAACTATTTGCTCTAGTTTGTTGAAGAATGCTGTTGGTATTTTGAAAGGGATTGCATTGAATCTATAGATTGCTTTAGGCAGGATGGCCATTTTGACAATATTAATTCTTCCTATCCATGAGCACGGGATGTGTTTTCATTTATTGATACCTTCTTTAATTTCTCTCATGAGTATCTTGTAGTTTTCAGAGTATAGGTCTTTCACTTCCTTGGTTAGGTTTATTCCTAGATATTTTATTCTTTTTGATGCAATTGTAAATGGAATTGTTTTCCTGATCTCTCTTTCTGCTAGTTCATCGTTAGTGTATAGGAATGCAACAGATTTCTGTGTATTAATTTTGTATCCCACAACTTTGCTGAATTCAGATATTAGATCTCGTAGTTTGGGAGTGGATTCTTTAGGGTTTTTTATGTACAGTACCATGTCATCTGCAAACAGGGACAGTTTGGCTTCTTCCTTACCAATCTGGATGCCTTTTATTTCTTTGTGTTGTCTGATTGCCATGGCTAGGACCTCCAGAATTATGCTGAATAAAAGTGGGGAGAGTGGGCATCCTCGCCAATAGTGGAACTTTATGACCCACAAGAGATCAAAGGATAGAGCTGCCATTTATTCTGTAATGATCTAACCCACGGGACAAATAGCATGTGCTAAGCAGTGCTGTTTCTCAAACGTGGTTAATACTGGTCAAGGTATACAGCTTGACATATGAAAAGCAAGACACCATAGAATTGTCATACTGGATCTGAACAAGAAGCCAACCAGCATAGAACTGTACTTTGAACAAGGACATTCTAGTTGTCCATGACCTCACTCCTCCTGCCCAAGCTCTGATCGTACATCATAATGTGTAATTGCTTTCAAACTACTGAGTGAAAATTATCATAGACAGTAAAGCAATCATGAGTGCGAACTCTGAGTCAAGGAGTATGACTTCCAGAACAGCTTGTCACTCCCTCCTGCTCCAAAGGCAGCTTCACCCTTCTGTCCAGTATTTTGTCTTTGCAGCTCGTCCTTGGCGCTGGCATTCCACACCTACTGACTTACAGACCCAGGGGAGGCAGGATGCCCGCAGACACTGCAGGACGGAGGGAAGACTCCAAGCCCATGACCCTTCTCGGCCTTGCTGCTCACAGACTGCTCTGCTGTGTTCCAGTCTTTCTGTGTGTGTATGGCAGCTTCTCGTTACAGAAGGCCAGAGAGTTCTGCAGAGTTCTGGCCCAGCTTTTCTTAACTGGAAAAGTACACAGCACACACACAGTTCTTTTCTTACACTAATTAGAATAATAAAGATAGGTTAGGAAACTCAAAGTTTGACTTTAAAAATGGACTTTTAAAATTGCCAATGTAATTAGGTATCCTTCTTTAAAAAGCAAATCCAACCCTACCATTCAAAGGGAATTCTTTACTGAGAAGAGTAGTAGGTGGTAAATGATCACTGTTTTAAAGACTCTTGATTCTTTGATCAGAAAATCTTCTCTAAGTCTTACATTAGGGAAAAAAGGGGAAGGGGGTGGACCGAAGAAATTAACACTACCAACTGCCCATTAAGGAGAGAAAGCTAATTGTGTTTCCCAGCAGTAGGAGGTACACTGAGACACGAGTTATAATTGCCAAGTGGAAGGAAAGGTTCCTAAAGTCCCACTTACCCCAGTTCTCAATTCTGCTCAAGTTAAAGCAATGCCACGCTGGGTAGGGGGCAAGATGTTCCAGTTCCTCTCATTTCATTCTGCCCTCATCAAACAAGACAAACCATAATGGGAACCATAAAGAAGCTAAATAACATGCAGATGAATGACAGTCAGTGGCTAAGTGAGAAAAATTCACTTGAGTAATACAATTTATCTAAAAATTACATCTAGGAAAGGGAAACGTGACTCTCAATAGAATAAACTCCCACCCCAATCCCAAAAGCACAAAAACCAAAACTACATATAGATACACATCCCCCCAAAATTGAATAAGAGAAAAAAGGCAACTCCTGAATTATAAATTAAAGTGTCATCACATTAAGGTATGAAAAGATGTAATGAAATTGCTATAAAAACATAAACCATATTTTATTTTCTAGTGCCCGAAGATTTTCAAAGTTAAGCATAATGCTTGCCCCCAAAAGCTACTGGACAGCTAAAATAAGCCAAAAGTGTATGCTAGGAAAAGCTGATGAGGGCATCGGCCATGTTATAATCACATGACATAAAACAGAGACCCCATTATAATGTTACAGCAGCAGCTAATAGGCATTAGGTTACAACTCCAGGAACCACCTCTACTACTTGCAAAGGTCGATGGAAGTCTGCAGCAATTCAATTATAAAGTGAACAAAACCAGTTCAGTTGCAATGTCAATAGAAGTCAAAGCAAATTGCTTTACTCTGTAAAGCAGTGAGCATTTTTATATCATAATCACAGTCCCGAGGCATCATTTACAGACTGAGATTTCTGCTTACATAAACAAACAAAAAATATAACCACCATGTGCTATTATCCTTAGGAACCAAAAAGTAATCAGACACTGAGTCAAACTGCCTCCCATAAACTGAGGAAGCCTGACACTTTGACAGCTCAGGAATTTAGAGCAGGGTGCTCAGACCAACTCTAGGCCAGCTGAGGCAGTGAGGGCTGTTGGACTCCTAGTTGTTTACCTGTCCTCTTAGCCTGGTTGTTCTTCTCACCTAAAGAACATTAACTGCAAAATTAAGATGCTAGCAACAAATAAACTTCAGTATTATGCTTGACAAAAATAACCAAAAATAAAAGACTAAGTTACATTTTCTTTGAAAGCACACCATATATGAAAATACATTTGAAGTCCTCTACTTCAAAGACCAGATCCTCAAAAAAACATAAGCTAAAATACTTGAGTATTTACTAACTCCTGGGTGAGGTACAATCATTACTCATGTGTTCTTAGTAAACACATGTGAAATTATATTGCCCCAAACCCATGAGGCTTAAAAGGGAATTTGAGGAGATTATGAAAGAGAGCAAGAGTTAGAGATTTAAATCCAGGTTAAATCCAGACCTAACCACAAACAATTTTACCATGCACTTAAACTTGTTTGCTGCCCAAGTAATCCCCCACATGCTAGGACAATGTGGCTATGGGAGAGCAGTGCAGGTAGAAGGTGAAAGATGTATTAGACCTACGGGGAAACTGCTAAGCAGCAAGAGCTACTCATTCTCAATGGTGCCAGTGACGTCTCCCCAGGCCAATTCATGCCAGAGGCACTCCACAGGTTTCTTTCTAGAGATCTGCTTCATTCTTTCCACTTCAGACTGGTAAACTTACACCCAACACAAGTGCCAGGCACAGCTTGCATCAGCATTAAGCTGAAACGTTTATAACTTAAATACATAAATATGAATGTTGTATGTGTGTGTGTGTGTGTGTGTGTAATAGGTACATGAGGGTATAACAAGTAATGCACTATAGGAAAAAGAGATGTGTATAAAGAAGGAAATCACCAGCCTCTCACCCACTAAGTATAGCTACTGCCATAACTGATTAACATTCTTCCAGATTTATGTCTATGCTTATGTATTTATTTACATAGTTTTTTCTTTAGAAGTGAGGTTATTCTGAAAATTCTGTTTTGCAATGTGCTTTATTCATTCAGAAACACAGAAGCCTGTGTGTGCTTCTAAAAGGCCTGCATCGCCTGCTTGTGTTTGGCTGAGAACTCAAATGCCCACAACAGAACACACAGAACACTATACAGCAGTAGAAAAGGGAGAGGGGTGCTCTCTTCGTATTGACATGAAAAGCTAAGGAAATACACTGTAAAATAAAATTTTTAAAAATTAGGTACAACCACTTGGCTGCACAAGGAGGTAAATAAGCATCTATATTCCTTTTTGCTTATGTATACATAAAAAATTCTGGAAGGATAAATGAGAAACCATAGGTTGAACCATGTGAAGCTGCTATTCAATCATGTGTGATGTACACAGAGCAGTTTCGTGTGCTACGACCCCACTGACAATCCAGTTTGGATCTCAACCCTGAAAGTATTTAAGAAATTATAGCTTGACCTATATGAAATTCCTGGGGCTTTATGATTTTTGACCTAAGTGAAAAAAAATTGAAATTGCTAATATTAGATAACTTTGGAACTAAAGATGGACCTTGTGATGGCTCAGCCCCGTGTGGCTATGAGATGCAGGTGCAGCAGGGCGCAGGAACTGAAGTGATACGGAGCAATGGAGACTTTACACTGCATCGTTATATACTTTCTGTTGCTGCAAACAAGGGAACATGTTATCTCTTTTAAAAAATATTTTTAAATGAAAGGAAGAGAACAGAGAACAGAAAAATAGGAGGAAAAACCACTATATTAAGGCAGCATCAGATTCCTGATTGTATTCACTTTACTCATTTCCAACAGTCCGTTAAAGCATGAGGTGCCTGAGATAATCCCATCACAACTAAAAACCAGATATTTTTTTCACTTAGGTAAATGGCTGCATACATCACAATAAATATATCATCAATATAAAAGATTGCTTTCCTTTCTCCTTTCCCATAAAATGAGCCACCCCTTTTCGCTTGCAGGGCCCATTTTTATTATAGTGCATTGTGTCCTGGGTTTAAAACCACACTCACCTCTGGCTGTTTCTTATCCTTTATCAAGACCATATTTCAGATTCTTCTAAAACAAAACTAGCCATTTTCAAAACTAAGGATCATTCTTAAAATTTAAAGAGAATAAATCAACATAGCGTTTGAAAGATGCAGAGACTATCTCTGAAAAGACTCAGAGGAAAACCGGTCACGTGTGTTGACTCCAGGGAAGATAAGATTTTCCCACTGCACTTGTGTTAAGCACTTGTGTTCAGGGTTATAGGATCCCAGGCTGTGGATTCAATACTGGCTTTGTCACTGACCAGCTTGGGTAGTACTTGGGTGAGCTACTGACCTTCTCTGTGCCTCCATTTCTTGAACTATACAACAGGGATAATAATACTACCTATAGAATTATTATGTGGATTACCTAAGTTGAATAAACATGGCCAAAAACACAGTACCTGGCATATAATATGGTATATGTAACTGTTCACTATTATTACCCTCTAGATTTTGTGTCCTGTTCTTGCATTAAGCCATTAAAATTTTTATGAAGAAGAGTACACCTTTAAAATAACGAAGATCGTAAACAGACTTAAATAATCACTATTTCTATTCTGACCCGAAGAGAAAAATAACATCAGAATCACATTTCAAGCTCAAAAAATCCTGCTGCTGATTTTGAGAATATTAGTACATGAGAAATGTCAGCCCCCAAATTCAATTGAATAGGCTTGAAGATTTCATCTAAAGGTGACACCGAGCTACCTCTGAGTACTGCTCGGAGGCACGCAGGGATGCCATGCAAAGCAGACTGAGCACTGCGGGAGACCCGAGCTCCAAAGGCAGCCTCCAGAGCTCAGAGGCAACACGTGAAGACGAGCTAGCAGAGTCTTCTACATCGTTGACTCAGTCTCACATTGTTTTCTTTTTTCTCAACAGCTGGTAAGGATTCAGGAAGTAAAAATGAACTGCTACAGGTTTGTTCTGTTATATTAATTGTAGACAACACTTAGATTTTCCTGGTCATTCTTTTCACGGTCCACAAGAGTTTTCTGAGTAATAGAAGTCACTTGGAATCGGCCACACTGAGATAATATCTTCCCCTTCAAGATTTCTGTTCATCTTCCTGGCTACCAAAGAAAACGTTTCAAATCAGTCACTCTTGACAGCCTTAAAAATTCTGTTTCATTCAGGATAAACAATACTTCGGTTGGTTTGAAAGGATGTTTCTTAGACAGCCCGGCTACCTCCTACGCTGTAAGAGTTTCAAAGAGGGCTATAAAGAGAGTGACAGCTGCTTGAATTCAAAACTAGAAATTAAAATAAAAGCTATCAGAAGTGAAGGAAAAAACCCACACCACAGGGAGACAAGCTTTAAAGAATTTTTTCTCTCTTCTATAAACCCGTTACCTGCCATGAACTTATTTTCACCACAGAGAGGCAGCTATGTATTTTTTTAAAGCATTAAATAAGCTTTCTTTCTCTGCCAGAGAAAGGGGAAAATGTTCATCCCACACAGAAACACAGTTAAGATTATATAGGAGTCATATAAGAAGTGGCCTTGTGCTTTGTCACTAACATTAGCAGGGAGCTGAGCTTCTGGGAGGCTGCCGGGGAGAAGCCAATGCCGGGGAAGCGGCTTGCATGATTTATGGGCATGCCACGACTCAATTACAGCCCTGAAATTTCTGGCTGCCTTTTCCAACCCATTGATCTCATCACTGTACAAGTGAGTTAAGAGATAATCTGTCTACATATACTGTCCCTGATGCAAGTGTGGTCTTACGTTTCACTTCACAACACAGTGATTCCATGTCAAGGAATCATAACATTGCTCTAAGGAAATGGCAAGAGGCCTTGGCACTCAGAAGTTATTACCCAGAGCACACCCGTGAAGTGTCATGCAAAAAAAAATGGTAAGAATGAAGAGATTACCAGGCTGAAGCCAAGGATCTGCTTGTGCCAGGGTACTTAGGTTGACCATAGTTATGGGTCCAACCGATCAGATATGTCTACCAGGAAACATCAGCAACCGTAGAATGTCACAGAAAATCCATGCCAGCAGTGGACCTCTCGCATAGTGTCCTGACCACATTGTGGGGAGGAAAGGGTAGCTACCGTTCACTTATAAAAGCATGTTTTCGGGAAGGTGGTTTCTGAAGATGCCGGCTTGGGGACTGCGATTAGAGAGCACGTGGCTGCCGTGACCCGGCTATCCGCCCGTAACTGCTATTGGAATCAGCGGTGGCTCCCAACCTTTGTGAGGCGTCTCTATGTGACTACGTGTCTGGTCTCCGAGGTAAAGGATGAGAAAAACGAGCTCCCACT
This sequence comes from Phataginus tricuspis, assembly GCA_029783875.1. NCBI lineage: Eukaryota > Metazoa > Chordata > Mammalia > Pholidota > Manidae > Phataginus > Phataginus tricuspis. Next base: position 17,146,483 of record JAQQAC010013566.1, read on the forward strand.
GTTCATGGCTAAAAGACTATTCTTTCTCTAAAAAGACATGATATTTTAATAATTATTTAATTTTTTTCTCTTTTCCAAAGTAGTTACATATAGCAGTATGTATTGAAGACACCAATAAAATGAGGCATTTCTTTCCTCCTGATGGAAAAATGGCCCAAGTTTAAAAAAATAAAACACCTCAGGGCAAAAATCAAGACATAAACATGTTGATATATTTATCTATGAGCCTAAAATGTGGCTGATGACATCCATTCTGATTATCTGCCTTCATCCTCCATATCCCATCAGTTAAGAAGTCCCAACAATTTGCTTTAACATCTTTCCCAGATTTATTTCCCATCCTTAATGCTGGTTCAAGCCCATATCAACCTAAGCCTTAATTACTTAACCAGGCTTTTACCAGATTTCCTGATTCTTACAGATTAAGTCAGATTAAACTTCCTCCTTAAATATCACTTTCCATGTTACAACTCTTCTCCCTTGCAAAAAAAATAGTAGCATCTCTTACCATTTAAACAGAAAGCACTTTTCTCTGGCATTAATAATTCTGAAGAGCAGCAGCTAGTGTTTGAGCATTTACTACATGCCAGCCATTGTGCTAAGTATATTAACTGCCTTAACCTTCACAGGCCTCCTCAGCACTAGACATTATGAATACTCCTATTTTGTAGTTAATAAAATGCATATGGAAAGGGTAAGTGATGTGCCCATGAGTACAGTTGAAACACAAACTCCTCAACCCGCGCTCCTCACCACCCCCTGGTTCCTCAGGGCCACTTTCCCAGGTCTGCCCGCATCTCGTCAGGTTCCCGCGCCTCTACCCCTCGACCCCGCCCCCTTCTGGTCCCGCTGGTCTCCTCCTCACCTGCCTGCCTTGCACTTGCTTGGAACGATGCTGTGCCTTCATGCATGCCAAGCCCCTCACCTGAAACCCTTCCCCAGCCAACTGTCAAGAAAGCCCTGTTCAGAGGCAACCGGGAAGCTTTTCCCACCCACTGCAGCCCTGGAGGGCTCTCAGGCAACAGCCCACCACTGGGCACTCATCACCACACTGTCTCATATTTCCCTGAATAGTGACAGACCAAATGAGAAGAGAGTATCAGCTCCTTGAAATAGAAACCATGTGTGGCATGATGCGGAGTTTACAAAAACTCTTTAATAGATATGTGGTGTCATTCTGATTTTAGTATCCAGTACTAGAAAAATCACTAATAAATGATGGAGGTGGAAAAACTCCAAAATGCTAAGAGCATTCCATATTTTAAGATTAAAAATCTACATTTCCAAAGACCTTATACTAGCCTAATTTTTAGTTTTCATTTTCCTTGCTTATATCTCAGTGTCCAACCACAGTTTTTTGACCCACCTTAAGTGGCTAATTTGTATCACCAACATTAGTCTCATTGATGTGGGACATTTAAATGGCAGGTAATCATTCAAAGATTCTAATCTGGATTCAGTTAAGCTGAAAGGACATCTCCACAGGACTCATTTGTCCTACCAACTTTAGAGACTAATCCCTATTGCAGCATGTTCCTCCACAGGACAGAAGGAAAAACGATCATGCTTCATTGTTTATTTATCCCCCTTTTAACAGTTATATTTTCCTTTTTTTTTATGCTCTCTGGCTCTGTACCCTCATCATGGTGTCTGGTACCATAACTTTAGTGACACATGTCCAACAAAATGCACTGCAGTTAGCACAGCCAGGACCCAAGCGTGTAAGTGCTGACCCGAAGATCCCCAAGTAAGACCAACTCTAGGATGATATTAAATCCTGCCAGCTGGCTCGCAAGATGATTCTGTTTCCAACTCACTATAAATCCTATGCTTTAGGCTGCCTAAATAAGTCCTGTATCATGTACAAAAGAAGACAGGCACAGAATACCTAACTACCCAAGAAGGTGCAAATAAAAACCAGTCCCACGAATGTCTAGTTCTGTTTAAAACATAGCATAAAGGAAGAAAGGTGGAGCTTCGTCAGATGATAACCATCTTCTCTCCTACTCCCCAAACCTTCTTTTAAAATTTTTCTTTTGCCTTGAATGAAAACTAACGGAGAATGTCCCATCCAACCTCGTGAACTTGCCTTGTATTTGGGGGAATTACAACAAACATAGCAATCTCTCTTTAAAAATAAGAGGTAGTAAAGACATAAGTTTGGAGTGGGAAGGAGAAAACAAATATATAACATACTGAATTTTTTAGAATTACTGTTTCTAATTCTACAGAAATGAAAACACAGAAGGGTAACCTGAAATGAAGTGAAAGCAAACCTTTGATTTTTAATCTTCTTTTTACCACTTAACAAACTACCTCATATTCTGCTCTTTCACAAATGACTTAGCCAAATCTATTGAACTTTGAAGTTCATGACATTATTAAATGCTATATGAAAATGAACAATATGGCTTCTACAAAATGATGAAAGGCAAGAACTTCAGTGAAGATTTAATAGCTGCTCTATTTAAAGAAATCTAGCTAGATACTATATCCATTCCAGTTCATATTAATCATCAAAGATTCTTAGTAACTAGAATGTTAAAGTCTTCTGCAAATAATTTTAGTATCATTTAATCATCTATTACAAGGAAAATAATGTGCATTGTGTATACAGTACGGCTAAATGTGCCAAAGCCAATGAAAGTCTTCAATAAAGTAAAGGTATTATGCATCTTTAATTAAAATGGTCATCTCTCAATTGGGAGTGGAGTCGGGATTGAATATCACATAATAAAAATCATGTCTAACAGCAGGTTTCTCTCCTGTTTCATGCCAGCGTGGATTCTCTGCTCCCAGGCCAATTCCACTTCAGCTCCTGCTAACAGGCTTGCTGACTCTTTGCTAATAGTGACTTTTTGGTCTGCCTGATGTTAAATTTAAACCAAGTCTGAGTGTTTTCTAGGGTTGGCTATTTGGTACATCACATAGTTTCATACCCTACTCAATGCAGAAAAAGAAATAACAGACCACAAGCCAGTTCACTCAAATACCAAATCTGTGACCACATCACAGGGCTGAAGAAAATCTCCAGTCAGCCAAACTAGTTCTTTAAATCTTGGCAGATAATCTATCTAATTTTTATACAAAAATTGGTCCTGGACTTTATTAAGTTAGATTTAACTTTTACTACAGTGAGTAAATGAGGGGGGAGAAGAACATACTTGCGCTTAAATTTTCTATCAGACTCATATTAGCTAACAAATCTGGAAAAATAATCAACCAAGCCCTCCTGCATACCTAAAACAAGGTAAACATGCTAAGTGACACCACAACATCAGTAAGAAATACAAATAAAAAGGTTGCAGAGTTAACAATTAGATGATTCAGCATACTGAAAAAAAAAATTTAAGTCCTGGTAATAAGAATGGATTTTTTTTTTGAAGGGGTAGTTTTCAATATACTAAGTGATATTCAGTAACATAGTTTGTTAGTATCCTTTCCCTATATGTTTTCTTTCAAAAGCATATTCACCATCTCTCACCTCTTATTTCCATTTTAGAATATGCAAAATGTAGGCCCTGCTTTGTGCTCTCTGAATAATTCCTTTTCATACCATTTGGGTTTCACTAAATCTTAGCAACTAATAATTGGGGGGGAGGGGACAGATCAATAACAGTTTTAATTGTTTTATTTTATGAGCAAATAAGATAAAATAAAATCACTCCAAGACCAAAATCATGGGCCTTCCAGATTCTGACACCCTGCAAAGAAAAGGAAGAAATCCACGACTGCAATCAAGAAGAATTCATGTAGTTATAAAATGCACAATATGGAAGAAAACATCATATAAATAATGAACATAAAAACAGAGTACAGAATATTTGACAATCTTTTTTTCCCTTACAGCCAATTTTTAAGATTTATTATATGACCTAAAAATTAGGAAAGCTACATCTTGAGCATTCCATAAAAAAACGTGCTGAATACCATGTTAGCCGCTGCCTATTACTAATAATCACTTAGCAACTCAGTGATCAGAAGATTAGTACACTATACACACATGCTTGAGTATTATGATTCAATTACTAGAAATACCAAAAAAAGTAGATGTGATTCTAAAACAGAAAGTCATTCTTTGGTCATTTTCTTTAAACACAGTCAGTTCAGTTTGTTCAAAGAGCCAATGAGCCAATGTAGGTACTATTCTATATCTTCTTGATTTCTTTTTCTTTCCTATTTTCCAACATTTGCCTCTTTCACTATTTATTAACACTTCCACCAGAAGTCAAGTGAGATATAAGAAAAGGTGCAATTCAAACCAGTCAGTTTTACTCCTTATTAGCAACTCTGTTGAGAGAGAGGAAACATGAGAGAATAGAGAGAATAAAAAAGTTAGCTGGGAACAGAATTTGAGACTAATATCTAAAAGGAAGCTCTGAAATTATAGTTTGATTTTAATGATTCATGCCCTTCCTCTGGAAAATAAGGATCTGAGTGCAAAACTAATACTTGTATCATCTGATATGTTTTCAACAATTCAAAGGAATACCAGAATGTCTTAGCCCCCAGAGTTTTACAGAATGCTTTGTGAGTCCTGCAGATACACCCCCATGTCCACTGAGCTGAAAACAGTTGGTGCCTGCACAGAACTTTAGATATTAACTTCCTGGACACTTGATTATGTAGCTGCTTATGATAAAGATACTGTAGTTCTATCTTCCTTCCCTTCCTCCCTTTGACAATCAGCACACACTTCAAAACCAATATAACCTTGGTAACTTAAAAGGATAGTAAATGAACAATTAAAAAAAAAGAAGAATGAGAAGAGGATGAAAAATGAAGACTAATTTCCATTTCAGGAAATGTCCTCAACAGGGGTGAGGTCTCCCAACAAGCGAGTCGCAGTTTCAGACAGGCCTGCTGAAAATGCAGGTTTCGGACCAGGACCATCTTACTCTCCACACATGATTACAAGTCGGCGATCCGGAGCCTCCACACGGCTCACAGACTTGTTTTGTAGGGATCACCATTTAAAATTCAAATTTCCAGGCTCTTTTTTAAAACTAGGCAATCTGGCAATACTGAGACAACATGAGCACATGACACAACCAACAGGGACGTGGTCACTCGGATGGGACTTGACAAATTCCATTTGCCAGAGTCCCGGTGCAGCTCAATTCACTCAGCCAGGCCCCCGGAAAGCAAGTCAACCTGCCCCACCTGCCACCTGATGGGACCCCTGCCTTAGGGGAAAGTCAAAAATGGAGCAAGTAAGGTACAGAGGCCATCGACTCCAGGGCCACGGTGAACTGTGCCTTTAATCGAGATGAATTTAACATTAGACTCTATCAGCTCCTCTCATAAAAGATCTGCTTTAATTTTAGTTCCCCCTCCATTTGTCTCAGGGTTATGTAACCTCACAGGAGGTCACACAAGTCTCCCAAAAAAGAAATTGAAGCTGTCTTTTAAAAATAAAAAAGAAACGTGCATAGCAAATACCAACACAAAACTGAAACTCGCGTTCTCTCCCAGGCAGGGAAGCGTCACCCCCCTTGTCCATTTCAGGAACGATCATCTTAAAGGGAATGGGAGCGAAATCCCAAGGGATGGAAAACCATGGCCTGCCAGGGGGCTATAGACCATAGTCTCAAAATGCACCAACAAAAATTATAGTTAACGCCTTACCACCTTCCAGCTCAAGACAAAGATTATACACAGCGATGGGCCTCTTGGTCCTCTGGCCTTGTCTCTTCGATTGCCTCGGTGGGGCATTTGGAGGTGATGCTGAGAGGGAGACTGGCTCGGGGACTGTGGCATCAGGCAGGGTCCTAAAAATCTGCCATGAAAGCATAAAGGACATTAATTGTTTCCCATGAACAGAAACCTGTGTATTCTACCAGAAAACCAGTATCAAACAACATCTGATTTGGAGTTCATCCAAAATTGGCTGGAGCCCAAGTTCATTTCTCCCAATTTGGGGTATGGGTCATAAGCCTTTGATTTATTTTTTTAATGGAAGCTTTGAAAATAAAATACCTCATTAAAGTAAAAGCAACATCAAATCATTATATTTCAAAATAAATTCACTCCCAAACTAAACAAGTATAGTTATCTTTACCAGGTATAGACAATAACACAGCTATTTATTCACAAAGGAAGTAGCCAGGATAAAACATGAAAAACAAATATCCCGTTAAATTTCATACAGCCAAATACTAGTCTCAACTTTTTTCAAACTACATAAACAGTAACATACGACGGCAAATATTTTTTACACATTTAAAAATAGCTTGTGCTTATGAAATTACCTTTCAGATCCCCATGGACCTTTTTTCACAAAATGTTTTGTAGATTTCATCAATTCACTTAATACCCTCCAATTTCTCTTAATAATTTCCCCTCCATTTATGAAACCTAGAATATTTTGCACCTTGATTATCTACAGTGTCTTTCATGAAATCAGCAATAACAACATGAATTAAAATGTGCTGCTTCCTTGCTTAGCATTGTTTTCCTGTTGAGAAAAGCAATCTGTGCCATAAAGGGATGCGTATCAGACAGAGGTGATTTATGATTTATAATAGAGCTTCCCTAGCTGCCAAGACCCGAGTTCAGAGGTTTCTTGTCCCCAACAACACTGGAGACCTTTCAGCCTTCAACGAAGTCATAAAATATTTAGAGACATCAACCTAACAGACACTGCATTTCCAGAAGGGCCGTGTTTTTCAGGTGGAAGCAGGATATAGGAAGAAAGCCAGCGGACATTAAACCAAACATAGATATAAAATTCACAATAAAAGGCACTGCGTGAAAGCTCCAGGGTGGCAAGGAAATTACAGAATAAAAATAGGCATGTGACCTATGTATACAAGGGAGGGTATCTCTTACATACGTGGATCACATTAAATAACTAAAAACCATGTCAGAGTTAAAATCACATAGGCTAAAAGTTCTCACCTAAGAATTATTATATATCAATAATAATAAACAATCTCAACAGAGCATTCGCTTTACAGTACCATGCTGCCCCCTCATGTGTAAACAGAATAAAAAATGACTTAAATTACTGTGGACAAATATTTGCTAGTGAGAATTTAATTTAGTGCTCCAACTGGTAACCTGCTAACACCAGATTTCCACAGACTCCATGTTCCGACAGGGCACGCTGGCAAATAGCAAAGTACTTATCTGCCTTAAAAAATTCCCTGCTGTCTAGACTACCGTCCACAGCTCGGTTTACTGCCTTCTGTCTTTGTTCAAATTAAAGAAGGTTGTGGTGTGGTGGGAACAGGAAAGAAGTTAGCTTGGGAAGAGAGGATGACAGTGGTGAAGGAGAGAAGAGGAGACAGGAAAACTGAATTCCACTGAAAGAAAACACCTGCATGTAACCAGCATTTGGAGCAGCTCCTTGACTTACCTAAGTTTTATCTTTACAAACATGGCAAATGCCTCTAGGGTGTTACTGGAATAGGAAACCAAACAATACGGGCCGCGGATACGTCCCAAGCCTAAATAAACAGTGGAAAAGTTGTATCTCAAGAACTGGCATTGGATAGCTGACAACCTTCTGAGCAGACCTTCCTGGGATATCAACACCGATGACTGCTGTTTCCCCTTCTCCCTCCCCACTCCTCCTCCAACTGGAGGTGAGAGGGTGGGGGCAGGGGGCAGTGAGTTGTAGGGACAGACAGCCCCAGTCTGAGAGTCAGACTCCAAAGCAGGGAGCCAGGAGCGTGACTGAATGCACAGGGGACACACCAGAAGTCTCCAAAATATTCGTGATGCTGTTCAGTTTACATCTGAAAATCTGGGAGATTATTATTCAGCCATAAAAAAGAAGGAAATCTTGCCTTATGTGACAATGTAGATGGACCTTGAGGGCATTATGCTAAGTGAAATAAGTCAGAGAAAGACAAATACTTTATGATCTCACTTATATGCAGAATCTCAAAAACAAATACACCACAGATGGTGAGTCTCAGAAGCAGTGGGTCACAGGTGGGGAGTGGGGAGGAAATAGGTGAAGATGGTCCAAAGATACAAATTTCTTCCAGTTATAAGATAATTCAGTTCTAGGAATGTAATGTACAGCATGGTGATTATCATTACAATACCATATTATATATTTGGAAATTACTAAGAGGATAAATCTTAAAAGTTCTCATCACAAAAAAAAAAAGACGTTACTGAATAGTAACGTTATACACCTTAAACTAATACAATGTTACACATCAATTATGTCTCAATAAAACTCAAGAGGATAAAAAATATCTGGAAGTGGGAACCGGACTGCAGATTCTTTTGGCCCTGTTTTTCTTTGGTCTGCATTTTAAAGCTCCCAGGTGATTCTTTTGTGTGGTCAAGGGTGAGAAACACCCACTTGGACAGTCATTCGACATCATTCTACATTTGCATCAGGTGAGCCAAAGTCAAAATCAAAACAACAGGAAAACAATCATTTCAGAAAAATTGGCACTAAACATAGGCAAGCAATCCTTGGACCTTCCCAAGTTCTAATCAGGAGTAAAATGTTTCAAAGATTTTAAGTATCAACCACTCCCTCAATAAACTCCATGCTACACTAGCATTTCAAAGAGGTAACCTATCATCCAGCTTAGGAGGTCGCAAAGAACAGATGCTGACCCCAGAAAGCACCATCCTAGCTTTCATGCTTTCCCAGCTATGCTTAGACATACTCCTTAAAATCGTGGGCTTTCTGCGCTCATTTGTGTAATGAGGACCATAATACCTACTTCTCAAAGTATTACAGGGATTAAATTAGGAAATGTTATAAAGTGTTCAGTACACAACTTGGTACACCAGAGCCACAAATAACTGGTAGTTCACTGGTATTTGCAGTCTGATCACATATAGTACATCCCCTTAGCTTTGTATATTTATTTCGGCATTTGGGCACTGAAATTTTGAGATTTAAGCTCCTTCTTCTTTTGTCGAATACATTTAAGATTTAACAAACACCTACCAGGTAGTAGGTTTTCTCCAAAGCACTTTAATACTTTGCACAGCCTTTGAAGTAAGTATCATTCCCCACATTTTAAAATGATAAAAGCTCAAAGATTGTACAATTAGGCCAAGTCGCCACAGTTTGAAAATGGTAGAGTTGGTAGTTTTAACTCAACTCTGATTCCAACGCTCCTATTGCTAGCTTAAAAAAAAAAAATGTAATTCTTAGTTAAAAAAAAAAATCAGCTGTACCATTCCATGTCTGTCTAGAATGAGTAAAACAGAGGACATCCATACAGACTTGGCATCACTGTCCTCCTAAGTGTTTGAGGAATGTGTTACCTTTACCCGCCAATGCGCTCAACCTTGAGAACTCAAGTTCTCAAGTCTTGTTTTGTTCTATTTTTTGAGCTACAAAGCTATGCTCTCATTGTTCTCTCTGAAACACCAGAAATACTTTAAAAGGATATGATTTTTAAGTTTAGGAGGAAATACTAAACTCTTTACTTTAAAAACTTAAACCCGTTTTTTGGCAATCTGATTCTAGAAGTTAAAACTAAGCTTATTTTATTCTATGTAGCCAAGATGTGTGTCATCTTTAAAAACAACACTTTAGGCTTTGTAAATTCTAATTTGTAAATTTAGACTGTCCAACTTTAAAGCCACTGCATAGATGCAAATGCCTCTAATGCCCAGGCCTCTTTCCTTAAAAAATCTCTCATTGCCTTAACTTCCCTACCAACATGTTACCTTTGTTCTATTAACATAAACTCATGTTAAGCAATACTAAGAGAGCAAGTCTACTCAAAACCTACTTTTTTCAGGGTAGAAAATTTCTTCACTGCACCTACGTATTTACAACAAAGAAAAAATTCAAACCAGATAATCCAATGACAAAAAAACAAAACTCCACACGTAGGCGTGTCAGGTAAGTAAGCGCTTATTCAAGTCTCCCACGAGTGCTAGCACAAACACAAGTCTGGCACTATTTTTCAGAGTCACAGATCCACAGATTCAACAAACTGGATGTTTATGCCCATGGGACTCACTCATACATAGAAATACCTCCCTGCATCCTTCATTTTCTGCACCAGGGGCCACATGTGGAAATAACTGGGCTACTTCTCCCAGAAATACTTTATACAGATCAGGAAACAAGGATGGTCTCTGAAAATTTTGCTTTAGTACCCAACTCAAACCTGTAGCAATTGATTCAACTGAAGTAATCATTAATGTGGTTAAAGGAAATTAAGGACAATGAGATCTTTAAAAAAAATAAAAAAGGGTTTCACAGAAGAGTCCACCAGTCTTTACTATGACAGATTACTAGTATATTCCTATCATCTTGTATAATACTTACAAATACTGGGTAATTGGAATATGCTGGACATTATGCCAAGTACTTCACCTACAAAGATGTGAACCCAGATTTCCTGATTCCAGTGTGCAAGTCTCAGTGACCACACTCCTCTGCCTCCAACATTACCCAGTCATGTTAAATCCATTCATATTATGTCCTCTTTGGGGATGTCATATCTCACGTAACTACATCTACCCATAACAGACAGATGTATAACTGGAAGACAGTTGGAAATCAATGCATACTCCCTTTAATAAACCTTTACCATAGAAAGAAGCAACAAAAATAAAATTTCCCATCTTCTTTCTAAAATACCTAACTACAAAATGGCCAACTATTTACTTTTGACTTTAGCGTCTCTAGTGTTTTTAGGCAAACACTCATGACCTTGGGGTCGTGGACTCTAAGTTGGCCCAAGGTATCCTGAACCTTCCATCTACAACTTCAGCATTTAGTGACCATATGGACGGTACACACTGAGCTCTGAAAACTTTCCATGTCTACCCTAGAAGCAGCACTACCCCAAGACTAAATATGGGTCTTTTATAGCAAATTAACTAGAATTGATAACAGGGACACGTCACAGAAGAGAGTAGGGAGGGCAGCCAGGAGGAATGGGAGGGAAGAGGACAAGAGGTGTTCCCAGTCCAGTGGTAAAATACTAGTTGGGCTCAGGCTTAATGCTGGAAACATTCTAAGGCTTTGTGTTTGCTCTGGTTCATTAAAACTCAGAATCTCAGAGCCAAGAAGTATCCTAGGTGTCACTTAGGCAAACCCCTTTATTTCACAGTTGAACACACTGAGGCCCCTGTGGTCAAAGATTTGCTCATACTCATACCACTAGTTAGTGGCAGGCTCAGGATTTATTCCCACACCAAGACCTCAACACCAAAAGCTGTTTCCCATCTTGCTGGCTCTGGCCCTTTCTTTCCAACAGACTATCCTTTATGCATGACTTCCTCTTCAAGGGAGATTTTGCTTAATAGCTGAAACTCTTCAAAGTGCTTTCATATGCATTATCTGATACAAGCCTCAACACACACATCTGTGAGACTGACACTGGAGCATGTTATGGAGTCACGTTCCGTCCTACCACTACCGGTCAGCATGAGGCCCTTCCCATCATGGCACAGAAGACAGCAAGAAGGGCAGCCAGGAAGAATGGGAGAGAAGAGGACAGGAGGCGTTCACAGCCCAGTGGTCACTCACCCCACAGGGCTTTGACCATGGCCCTGACTTACCAGGAGCCTTCTGAAAAACAACGTCCACTTTAGTTTACAACTGAAAAAAAGGGAAAGCAGAAAATGTGCTTGCTGGAATTTATCAAATGGGTAGAATTTATCAAAGTTTCCTTTTAAGCTTTTGGCTTTAATTTCTGGATACAATTTCAGACCCTTTCCCAAGTCCTAATGGGGATACCACATTGATCTCTGCAGCACGCTATGTACTAAACAGAGTACTACATAACTGACTGGTTTCTGACTGTAAGAGTTCAGTAAATGACAGCTTCTATCAACCAGACTTTATAAAATGAAACATACCTGAACTACGCCAACAGGTGGCATTTTCAGTGGCATTAACTGTGGATTCTTCAGTGTCCTGGTTCTTCTACTGTCCAATGAAACCAGCAAAGGTAATACTAACACATAGCTCTGATATACTGGGAACCTAATGGCATTAAAGAAACGTTCATACATTCACTAAATAGCTTTCTCCCCAATCGAATAATAAAGTGAACTCCTTCTGCTTAAGCCAAAGGTTGCATCACTCTTACATTCATAGTGCGAACATATATTCCCAGTTATAAAATGTTGTTTTCTGGTTTGCAAACCTTTAAAAACACTCCAGGTGCAGCTTTATCTATTTGCACCTGTAAACATTTGGGAAACACAAGCATACACTTTCCAAAGTCAGAAAAAAGAAACAAAAAAACACTTTCCCAAACACAGCTGTAACTTTAACTTTCATAATCCAAATGTCTGCAAATATTCTTCACTGATTAAAAAGCCAATGCCTAGAGTTTTTTCCAATCAAGGTGTCCTTTGCTCACATGCAAACAGAAAGCTTACATTTCATCAATAAAAGTCTAGAACAATATTTAAGAAATATAGATACTCTACATCAATGATAAAACATACCCCATACCAGATATCCCTTTTTTTGTCTTCTCTTCCTTTTCCTCCTTCAATTTTGGTGTACAACTTGCCTCCAAGTTCCTTTTCTTTTATTCATCCTTCATCTTTCCAGGACTCAAGCGTTCCTTAGAAATCACTTCGTCCTAACAGAGCACCAAGGATCAGAGCACAAGAAGCCCACGCAGCACAGTGCCCAAAGGCCTGGGAATGCACCAGGAGAGGGCTCCCCACCCAGGGCTCACTCTGACCCTAATGTCTTGCCAATGGGTTTCAGCCCCAGGCAAGTTCACTATGGATTCAATGTGACCAAAGAAATGACAGAACGTTCTTGGGGTGAAAGGGTTATACCCAACTTTATTCCCACCGTGGCAGGTCAATAACTAGGTTCCTGTCCACTCACAGCAAGTCTGCATGCAGCAAGCCAGTCTCTGCCTCTGGGCCTCTCTGCCCCCATAGTCGTCTCAGTCTCTGTCCTCTGCTCTGCTCTCCTGCAGCCTTGCAGCCATACCACCGTGTCACCCAGAGCACTGGGCAGAGCTCTTCATATAGAGTCAATAGCAACATATTGCCCACACATGTGCAATGAGCTAGCCGACCAGGGCCAGGTGAGAATCCTGGCCATAGGAACCTTCACTTGAACCACACATGACAAGAAGCAGAACCCTCCCTCAGTGTTACCTATGAAACTTTAAACTGAATGTAAGCAAACTCATTTAGAACTGAGACTTGTCATCTTAGGAAATTTTCAAGATGAATGCCATTTTTTTCTTTTGGAATACAAGCCATGACCCCTCGTTATTTGGCTGGGCACAACTGACCATTTCCCTAGAAAGAAAAAATAAGCCATGGACCTATTAATTTTCCAAGGGAAATGTCTGAATTCTATTCACAGTGAAGAAAACATCTGAAGGCGCTTATTTGATTATATTTATCAGAATCACCTAAAACCTTTTCCAAGTATGTATGCCCCCAGGCACGGCCTACATATTTAAGAGATAATGCAACACACTTTTCCCCATTTTGCTCTCATAAAATAAAATGCCTAAAGAAAAAACAGGTTTTGAAAGTAGCCAATGGTAGTACTTTATGATAGCTGCATGGTTGGAGGAGGAGGGCATTTATCAGCCTTCGTATTTATTCACTGCTCCTAAAATTTATGGGAGTTTTGATTTTCATTTATCGGTAAACTTGTTTTTCAAATTATAATGTATTCAAATTCCAAAAGTGAAAACTAATACATACCATATTCCTTCAATATACATTCATATACATCCACAGGAATTCTGGTAAACTAGAAAAAAAAGGCTCTTATGGAAGATCGAGACCACCCAGCACCACACGCACAGACACATTCCTGTTAAAATTTTAATAACTCTTCTTCAGTTGTTTTTTTCTTTAAATCCAACTTTTGCTTCACATTTTAAAGGAGTCAATACATCAGTACAACTACATGTGGACCTCAGGCTCCTAGGAATTACCAGTATGTAGTCCCTAGTTACACATGAAAGGTGACCTCTGCTATATGCATCTGTTAGGAATAAGCTTGGGGCAAGATTAGACTTCTAAACACATCAGGACACAGCTAGATTTTACCTCCCAACTGAAATGTTTCTAACTAGGGGTTTAGAAAACATTCATGCATAACTTTAAAAGCATTCCAAACAGCCCAATGTTTAGCCACTCACCCTCACCAACTCACATCTATGTGAGGGTCACATTTACTGGAGCCTGGCATGTCCCCCCCCTCGGTGTGCACTGTGCAATTTGTTTTAGTAAGTCTTAAATAGGATGGTGGCATCACCCTAATTTCTGTGTCTCAAAAGGTTAATCCTCTGATTCTCATATCACACGTCAGTTTGGAACTTGCTAACTCTCAGTTATAGTAGCTACATTTGAAGTGCAAACGGAAAGATTTCCCTCGCCTAGGACCAGCTTTGACACAAATGTTTTCAATCATGATAAATGGTGCAATGATGTGGTAAGTGTATTCCTTTCACTGGAAGGAGAGAGAACAGTCAGGATAAAATAGCCATAGATCCACATACAGAGGAGAGCAGAAGCCCTTCATCTCTCTTTCTGTTGACATTCTAATAAGCAAGTGTTTGGTGCCAACATCAGTATGAATGTCTAGTACCTGTCAAGCTGGGTCACGCATGCATATCTTTGTCACAGACGATTTCGAGGACCCAACACTGTTTGTTCTCATTCTATGTTTATTTACTGGAAGATGAGCACATTATGTATAAGATTTTTATGTCACTTAAATCCCAGCTCACAAATGTACAGGAGCCTTCAGTGAATGTTGACACTGAAGGGTAAAGTCTGACGAGGAACAGGATACTCTAATATTCTCACGGTATCTCCTAATGGATCACTGTTAATACAAAGAGAAAAAAAGGTGCTTCATTAAGAAATCTGGCGATTCACCACCTGTGGCAGTTTTAAAACATGGCCGCAGATTCTTTGACACTCTTCCTGTCAAGAAGTTGGGCCTGTGTCCCCTCTCCCTCAAATCTGGACACGCTCCCAACCGCATCAACCAGGAGCATGTGCATGAGTGATGCCATATGACTTCTGATGCTGTATTGTCAAAGGCCCTGTGGTCTCTGTCTTGTTGGGTGGAACACTCCCTTAGAGCCCTGGGCTGTCATGCTCTGTGAGGAGGCCCGCGCTTTCTGAAGAGGCATGTGTAGGGAGCTCTTGTTCAACAGTCCAGAGGAGACAAGCCTCCGAGTCATCCTGGCCCAGGCACCAGATGTGAGTGTAGAAGCGTCCAGATGTTCCAAGCCTCTAGCAATTCAAGACTTCTCAGCTGATGCACAAAGAAGAATCAGCATCATTCACCTCCCTCAGAACACATAACCTAAATCTAATCATGAAGAGTCAAAGTAAAGATCATTCTATAAAACCATTAGCCTATACTCTTCAAAAGTACCAGTGTGGGGAAGGACAAAGACCGAGAAACCATTCTAAAGTAAAGGAGACGAAAGAGATACAATGATCATTAAAACGGTGCGTGACACCAGACTGGATCTTGCACTGGGGGTGATATTTCTATGAAAGGTATCATTCGACAACTAGTGAAGTATAAATATGGACTAACCGTTAGACTGGTGCTTCTCAAATATTTATGCACATACAAATCAGGGGTCTTGCTAAAATGTAGATTCTGCTTCTAGAGTGGTGCCCCAAAATCTCATTTCTAACAAATTCTTAATTAGTGCCAATTTGTTGGGACTGTGTACAGGTCACATAGGGTTCTAACGTTAATTAGGTAGTAATACACAGTTGACTCTTGAACAACATGGGAGTTAGGGGTGCTGATCCTCCATGCAGTCAAAAATCCATGCATAACTTTTGAGTCCCAAGCTGAGCTTCTTATGAACTGGACCACACAAGGGCATTCCATTCCATTATGCAGTAAAAGAATCACTAAAAACAGAAGTCTCTCCAGTGGAGTGTAAACATTCTAGTCACTGTGGGGTAAGTTGGGGTTCCTATGGCCAGGATCCTCACTGAACCTAAACCACTTGATGCTGTAACTGGCCTGTTGCTAGGCTACTGCTTCCACACCCATAGACAATAAGCTATTACTGACTGAGTCACTATATAAAGAGCTCTGCCCAGTGTTCTGGGTGGAGGCAGAGACAGAGGATTACAGGCCTGCAGACTGTTGGATGCAGACATAATTCTAGTGCTTGAACTACCTCCTGGAGTACAAGCGGGTAATAAACCCTTTCGCTCCAAGAACGTTCTATGATCATTTCTGTGGGCACATTGAATCCATAGCGAACTTGCCCGGGGCTGAAACCCATTGGCAAGACAGTCACCAATTCCAACGGGTAGGATCTAGTCACCCATACCAACAGGCAATTCTCGAATACCTACTGGATATCCTATAACTCAACAGAATTCTGACACTATCTACCCTAGAGAGAGAATCAGATTCCACAGGTTAAGAGCTCAGTCCCACAAGATACCCTCCACGTCTGCCACTGATCACAAGTGCTGGTTGTCACCTGTGATTCTGATCAACTGGCTGTAAATCAGAGGTTCCCATAACTCCTCCCTCGGGTTCAATTAACTTGCTAAAGCAGCTCACAAAACTCAAGAAACCCATTTACTCATTAAATAACTGATTTATTACACAGGATATTAAAGAATGAGAATCAACAGACTGATGAAAAGATACATAAGGTAAGGACCCCAGCAAAGGAGTTTCTGTCTTCATGGAGTCTGGGGCTCAGCATGGTGGCATGTGGAAGCTTTCTGGTTCCCCAAACTAGAAGCTTTCTGAACCCTCTCCTTTTGGGTTTTTATGGAGGCTTCCCTACATAGGCATGATTGATTAAATCACTGGGGATCGGTGACTGATTCAATCTCCAGCCCCTCTCTCTTTTCCCAGGTCAGGAAGTGAGACTGAAAGTTGCAATCCTCTATTCACTGCTGGTTCCCCTGGCAACCAGCAGCCCCCATCCTTAGCTGCTTTCCAAAAGTCACCTCATTCATACAAACCCAGTTGTGATGGAAAGGAGTGTGTCAGGAATAACAACACACCCATTTACCTCTGCGGCTCTGAAGCATTTCAGGAACTAGGAGCAAGAGACCAAACATAATAAGGATGCTCCCACTGCTTTTATAGCTCAAGAAATTTTAAGGGTTCAGGGAGCTATGAGCCAGCAATCAAGGACACACCACCAAATGTATATTTCTTTTTATAAATCACATCACAGAATGTGACCAGGAAGGTGGGAAATGAGAAATCCAACAAGTCACAGTGCCAATTCTCCAGTTCTAAAAACACTACCATGTGGAAGAGGGATTCAGCATGTATTTGGCCCAGAGGTTAAAATCACGGCTAATGGGCTGAAAACTGTAGAAAGGCATCAGCTGAATAGGAGAGAAAAAAACCTTTTGAGCTGGTGAAGTTACCCAACTCTTGGGCAGGTTAATTTGGGAAATAATGTGTTCCATGTTACCAAAGTTTTACAAGTTTGAGACTAGGGGCGTTCAAAAAAGGTACAAACTCTGCATGCAGGGCATGAATAGTTTGGCCCATGGATCTATGAATGAGAAAATACACACCCATCCCAAAAGAGAGTCTCACTTACCAAGCAATTTGAGCCAAGTGACTCACTCTTCTCAACAGGGAAACAAGCCTGTCAGGCTGACCTGTCACCCTTCTGTGCAGGGCACGGCAACCTTTCTTCAGCCACTGATAAACACACAGTGTACCGTGCTGAGACCTGAGCTCCCTTCCTCGCCTCCTCCATGTCAGCCATGAGCTGGGTTCTGACGACACCTGCTGTCTGCTGTTAACATGCCCAACAGGTGCCCCTGGCTGTTCAGGGAGCAATCTCATTTTATTATTCTTACTATTCCTTTTATTCTGCTTTTCTCTTTCCAAAAGCAGAACATGCCAGATATTAACAAATACATGAAAATGCCTTGTAAACCATTTCATAAATATATTATAAATAAAGGCATCCTTGCGTGGCCCCTGAAATACTGACCTTGTAATTCTTCCAGACACGGACAGAGATTTTTTTCAAGGAGCCTGCTGACCAGCCTCCCTTCAGTTTCCCAAGAGCCACAGCACCTACAGGCATTTTCATCTTATTTTCCCATATCCTTTTATGCAAAAATTAGTAAACAAAAACACTATATAGGTACTGTAGTAGGACTGAGCTCTCCTCTGAAAAAGGCCAGAGAGTTCACTTGATAAACGAGCTCTGTGTGTCAGGGAAGGAGGAAAGAGCAGAGGGCAGGGTAGGTGGAAACTCAGCCAAGTGGCCAAAGCTCTAAAACCACTGCCTGTATGGGGAGAATAACCTAAGAAGATAGTGGATCGCCTGGAGATCCTGTACTGCATTTTCATTTTTAGAACTTGAATCGTATGAAAAGATGCAGGTAACATGTTGCTCTTTAAATATGTAACATTTAAAAATATTCCCTTTTCCACCTAAAAGAACACTCCTCTGGAAATCAATAGGGAAACAGAATTCACTAACCCCAGATTCATTTCATGTGAAACAGTGGGCCATTCCTTCTCTTTATTGCTGTGTACAGACCTCTCCAGAGCTTAGTGGTATCCGACAACCACCACTTTATTATACTCCTAACTCCGGCTCAGGTGTTAGGGCATGGCAGTGCCTCAGCTGGGGTGAAATGACTAGCTGGTTGGGGCCGTGATGGGGCCATATGTCTGAAACCTCAGTTCTGCTTGTCGGTTGGGTTCCTCAGTTTGGTCTGTTGGGGTCTGAGATGACCAAGCCACTTTCCCATTTACCTGACACCTGGCATGGGAAGGCTGAACAGCTAGAGCTGGCTGGACCTGTATCTTCTTTCCCCCTACACAGCAAGCAAGACTACCTCACAGCGTGGCAGGGTCAGGCTGGCTGGACTTCTCCCACAGCAGCTAACCTCCCCAAGAAGGACTGTTCCAAAAGGAACTGGAAGCAGTCAGGCTCGTCAAGCCACAGTTGAGTCACTTCTGCCACAGTCTAATGATCAAAGCAATCTCAGGGTCCACCAAGATTTAAGAAAATGGGATGTAGATTCTCACATATCTAGGGGAGGAGTATGAAGCAATTTGTGGCCATATTTAATCAGCCAGAAGTTCATAGATCTGCCATTATTTCATTTCTTCACCTGATTATCATGTGTGTGTATAACCAGACGGTAGTCTAGATATGAGCAAAACAACTGTTGTCAAACTAACTTCAAGATATAAGCACTTAATAATAAGTATATTGTGTTAAATAGATCATATGTGCAAATACTTCTCTCACCACTGCTTCGAGTCTCTGTCACCTAAGGATAGATAAGACGGCCACACACAGGCTTCATTCATCAGAAAGGAAGGACGCAGAGAATGTAAGGAGCTCTAACTCAAAAAAGAATCAGACTCCCTGTTAAAAGTTTCTTCCATCTGAAGCCTGATCGCTCCAGTGATTTCCATTTTGGACCAATAAATCAGTCAAACTGACATATATTTTTATACTCTTGACATACAGAACTATTTATTTTTTATTCTGTAATATAAATTTAAGTATGTGGTAGTTGGTTTACTTTTTCTTTAAGTCAAATAGAAAAACTACGAATAAGCTATAATCCCCCAATCCTGATAACACTATTGATGATGATATTGACACACTTAGAATATTGGAAAAATATTGAGCCCCCTCCTCCTCAAGGTAATCACTGTCAATAGTTTCTTTGATTCCTGATAAGAAAATTTAAAAAGTTACCTATGTCTATGCCTGTATAGGCCTGTAATTTCTTTGTAATATTTTAACATACAGGATAACAGAGACAGAGTTCCACACTTCAATTTTTAAATATCTATTCAAATATTAACTGAGTGCCTACTATAGACATGCCATATTTCAAACATTGGAAATAAATGAGTAAGATGCAAAGGCCTCAGCGTGGAAACGTGCTTCGCATATACTGGGAATACCAAGGAGGCCAGGGTGACTGGAGTGTCATACAAGAGGGTACGGAAAGGAACTGGTATCGGTAGGTGGCAGGAGAGTATTTATTTATTTATTTAATTCAGAGTGAGACAAGATGCCAGCGCCTTGGAGATCATTACATTTCAGCATATTCATTAACGACTGCTGTGTAACAAATCCCAAGTTCAGAGCCTGCAAAAATACATTTACTGTGTTTTCCAATTTGTGTTTTAACATATATAAGCAAGGTTCCATGTGTCAGGAGTCCAGGCACATCATAATTAGGTCATCTGCCCAGGTCCTCAGGTCGCAGTAATCAAGGTGACAGCCAGCTTGCACTAGGAGGATCAACCTGGGGATGAATCTGCACTGACGCTCATTCAGGGGAGAGAATGCATTTCCTGGCAGGCGTAAGACTGAGGGTTCTGACTTTTTGCTAACTATGCAGTTCCTGGCCATGGGGCCCTGTCCACAGGCAGTTCACAACATGGCTCTTTGTTTCCTCCAGGCCAGGAGAATCTCTCTCTCCAGTCCCCACTCTGCTCCAATGGGAGTCTTATTAGCAAAACAACCATGGGAAAGACATCCCATCACCTTTGTACTGGTTAGAATCAAGTCACAGGTCCCAGCGGCACTCAAGGGCCCGCATCATTTGCTCACCTTCCAGTGGGTCCACCACAGTCAGTAACAGCGGTGACAAATCTACCTCATTCCGCTTAATGGTGACTGAATGTTTCTTCTTATGGTTATCCCGTATTTTATTTAACCCTCTTTCCTGCCACTGAAAGCTATGTGTTTCTGATTTTTGCATCGAGAGATGTATGCGGTAGTGAGCATGCTCTATAATCTGCGAAACTTTGAACGAGTGCCTGTATTTTGGAGCAGAGAGATCACCTTTGAAGCAGGAGGGGGCATCTAAGCCGCACCGTGCACTGCTAAACTGCCTCAAAAGGCCTCCTCCAACTCCACCCCCGCCAGCAGGGCATCAACATTTCCTCCTCTCAGAGAGACTTTTCTCTTCTCTCTCAATGGAACTTGACAGTTTTCTTCAAATAGGTGTCCTTCATCACTTGCTGTGGGCTTATACCTGGGTGATTTCTCTTTTCTTGATTTAGGCGTACACTCAGTTTTTATCTTTTTGGATGGCATTGATAATAGGACCTATTCTCCCACTGTATTTTCTGATTCTTGTATATAAGAAAGCTATTGATTTTGGTCATTACTTTTAATCCTTCATCTAAATGGGTCATTTTGGTGTATCTAATAATTCTTCAGTCTTTCCCCTTGGGCTGTCTAGGCAACCAATCATTATCTGTAAATATTGCAAAATGTTCCCTCCTTCCAATTTTCATACCATCTCTAATTTTTTTTCTCTCCTTTCCTGTCCAGTAACTCTAGGACAATAATTAATGAGTAATTCTGAGCCAAGTCACCATCTCAACATTAGGCATTTCAATAATTAAAAATACTAACTTAACGGTTCAAATACACACTAAATCATTTTCAGGAAGTACCCAGAATTTCTGCTTTATATTAAAGTATTTTATTAGGAATTATATAAATTTTATCAAGTGCTTTTAGGCTTCTGCTGAATATTTTCTCCTTTGACTTAATAATATGCTATATTACATTAATGTATTCCCTAATTTTGAGCCACTCTCGTATTTCAGGGATGAACTCAATTTAGATTGAAATATTATAGTCTGAAAGTACTGCTGTTATTTGCTGATGTGTTATTTAAGATCTCTGCATAATACCCATAAGTAAAATTGATCTACAACTTTATCTCCGACAGGCTTTGCATTAGAGCTCCACTGGCATCATAAAAAGGACTTGAAATTTCTCCCTTTACTGTGTTGTGGACCAGATGAAAGGCCAACAGATTTAACTTTCCTCCATGTGTGAAAGAATCCACCTGGGACAGTAGCTGTGCCTGGTGCTTTTGGGGGAATGGATGGTGGCTCTTTAAAAATGTTCTGTTTCATTACTAGTTCACCAATTTCATTCAGATTTTCAAAATTCTGTGTCCTGTGTATCTATGGTTATTTCCACATTTGTTTCTATTTATACATGTGAGCATTCTCTCCCACCCCTTTTTTCTTGACTAGCCTAGCCAAGAAAATGGTTTGTTTTATGCTTCAAAATCCACCAAAAATGTAAGAGATGTTTATTGAAACGACTTTTTTTCCTCTTTTCTAACTAATTAGTTTTATCTTTTATATTTCTTTTTTTCTTCAAATTTAGGGGGAGATGGATAAATAGAAGCTCACCCTATTTCATTCTTTCTGGCTAAGTTATACAGTTATTTAAAGTTAGAACTATCCATCAGAATGTAATTTTTGCCCTATCCTTTAAGGTTTGATAGGCTTGTTTGCACATTTTCCTAGGTATTCTACAATTTTTCTTCTTTCTACTTCGATCCAAAAATCATGAAAGTTTTTAAATTTCCAGATGACCAGGGACTATTTTTTGCTTCTATTAGTATTTATTATTGTTGTTGTTGTTAATCTCCAGATTTAGAGTATTAGGGGTCAGAAAAAGTGATCTATATTATTTTGGCCTTGAAATTCAGGATTGTTCTTGGTGGCCAAAAATACATACTCAAGACCTCTAAACATTGCCCTGTCTTCTGAGTTGCTGTAGGGAATATATGAGGCAACCAGATGCCTCCTCCCAGTGGAATTTCTATTCTTCCTCAAAATCCAGTAGCTGAACCACAGGTGGTCTCTATCTGGATAATTCTGAGAGATGTAAAATTCAGTGAACACTTTGATCAGATTAAGGTCTTGGACTCAGAAAAACGTTCTCTGCAGCTTTACCATTAAAACTGTTCTGTGTACTTGACTTTGTGCTCCACGACAGCATCATGTGGTGGGTCGTCTCTGCCCTCTGGGTCAACCATTGTTTTTGTTTTTTTTGCTTTTGCTTCTTTTATCTGTTTTTCTCCTTTCATTGACAGTGAACGCTCATCAATGACAGTTACTGCTTTTTTCAATTTTCGATTCTATTCATTTCTTTTCACTTTGCTGATTTCTTTACAAATGTTGCTGGAGATGTCAGCCTGTTTTCTTAGCCCAGCAAGGACCTTTACAAAATCCTCTTTAATAACTTTATTTTCGAACTCCCATTTGTACTAATAAATATATAGTTCTTCTCTAGAGATAAATTTTAGCAAGTTCATTTCTACTCTTCCGTAGATCAGTATTTCCGCCAAAGTAGAACCTTGATCTATAGTTCCCATTTTTTCCCTGCAATTCATCCAAATATACTCCACACAGTGGATACTTCTGGTTGGTTGATTTCAGTTACATGCATGTTTAAATGGCCAGCTTTGTCAACACTTTCTTTTCACACCACTGCACTGTGGGTGACATCTCCCAGAATCTCTTCCCGTTTTGGATATCTGTTTTCCTCTTCCACACTACACGCTACAGTTTTGCCTGTGTGGTGTTCTGCAGCTGGAGAGAATGACATATTGGTCTGTTAGGGCTGCCACAGCAGAATCCCAGAGACTAGGTGGCTTCAACACACGTCTACTTCGGCACAGTTCTGCAGGCTGACGTCCAAGATCAAGGTGTCACAGGGGCTGGTTTCTTCTAGGCCTCTCTTCTCGGCTTGCAGAAGTCCTCGCCTGGCCTTTCCTCTTGCATGCACATCCTTGGTGGCTTTTCCTTTTCTTTTCAGGAAGCAGTCCTATTAGATTAGGGCCCGTTTTATGACCCTTAATTAACCTCTTAAAGACCCTATTTCCAAACAGAGCCACACTAGGGGGTAGGGCTGCGACACAGGAGTTTTGAGGGTCCATATGCAGTGGGTGTAGGAGAACAAGGAGGCAGCCAGGGCTGGATGTGACCTAGCCTTTGACCTCATCTCTGTGGTTCTATCAAAATGCCTGTGTCTGCATTCATACCCTGTGCTTGGGCTGAATACCATTCCAGCAGAGGCCCTGGCCTGTCAGCCCCTGTCAGGGGTCTCTGTCCTAGGTGGCCAGTGTCTACATCACTTCCTTTTATTCTCCTGGCAGAAGATAGACCAGGTAAAAGACAGTGATTTCTAGGCACTTACAGTGGAAGTTCTCAGAGTGGGAAACGACACTCCCCCTGTACTCCCAGGGTTCATCTTCCCGTCTTCCTCTCTTGCAGAAACTCTTTTTCGATTTAGTTTTGGTGTTGGTGTTTTCTTTTTGACTCTGTTTATTGCTGAAGATCATTGGCCTAGGGTGTCTATGAGAGGGATCTGGGTGGGTCACACCCCAGCTGTCTTCTCTGGCAGGAGAGCAGAGTGGCCAGGAGGGGCTTCTAGCTTTGTGGAAGCAGCAAGTCTTTACCCAAGGTTTCCCAGACCAGCTCCTCTACCTGCCTGCAAAGGGGATTTTTGAGGACTGCCTAAGCATGTGTCCCATGTTGTGTTTGTGGAAGGTTGAGATGGAAGTCAAACAGAAATAGCCCGTGCCAATTTTTTGGAAATATTAGTTGTGAGTCTATCAGCCCTTGACTGATATCAAGGTTTGTTTTTTTTCCTTTAACTTATTTTTGGTTTATATTATAAGATTTTGATATATGTCCTTGCCATCTTAAAGCATGTGTTTGAGATATCTGCTTTAGGTAATAAATGGACAATAAATGATAATGGTAAATACATAAGTAAAAAGTAATATACTATGCACAGTATATTAAACTCTAACTTAAACTTCACTATTTCCCACATTCTCCACAGGTGTAAGTGGGCTGCATATTTTTATTAAGTTATTTCAGTATCACCCAAGTTTATTTCACCAAAGCAGGGGTTCCTAACAGAGGTCTCTTATAGACTTTGGTACTGGCGTATGACCTAAAAACAAATATAAATGATGAATATGCATTTCTATATTTTCAGAAAATGAGATTGGTATCTTTCATCAAATTCTCAATGAGAAACATAAAAACTTGTTAAGAATCACTGACCTAGAGTAATAAATAGGAAAGCTGCCAAGAATGGGAAACAATGGAGAATTAGACACAATTTTCAACAGTTTGGATTCATCTGAGTAATAAAGCAAAACAGTTTTTAAGTTACATGAAGTTTGGATAAAGCCCCAAAATTTGGATAAAGACTTCCAAAAAAGTTCATCTGTGGATGTGTTTGTGGCCCTGGGCACTGTAGGAAACACAGTGGAATGAAATGATTACACACCTGGAACAATTATCACTCCGAGAACCTTTCCACATCCATTCATCAAGAAGCCCAGCTTACTCTGACCGTATCAGCACATTAAGCACAAATGACCTAATTCCCTCATTAAACTTTGAAAGTGGTGACTAATCCTCTTAGTGGTCATTTGCCTCACTTCCATCTAAACAGAAATGACATTTTAGAGAAATCAAGTGTTTGAAGCCTTCCCTGGAGAAAGAATGTCTCCACTTCGACTTACTG
Source organism: Phataginus tricuspis (assembly GCA_029783875.1). Lineage (NCBI taxonomy): Eukaryota > Metazoa > Chordata > Mammalia > Pholidota > Manidae > Phataginus > Phataginus tricuspis. Next base: position 17,171,754 of record JAQQAC010013566.1, read on the forward strand.
CTGAGGTAGGGAAAGAAAAACAATTAGCTAAAAAAAGGCATAGCCTATAAATAAATTCCATTTTCAATATACAAAAAAAAGTAGAGTTGATTCAGCAACAAACTAAAGACAGCAGGAGGTAGATACAGAGAATAATACATATACTTGAGATGATGGCCAGGCTCTGTGGGAGTTTCTACTGTATACTGTTTCCTTATATTAACATATACAGAATTGCTATATTTACGAAGGATTATAAATCTTCCTCAAAACCTATTAATCCCATCACTTGAGAGATTTGGTCGGGCACAATCTGCAATCTGTAGCCCATGTGCACTTCTGGTAATTAAGAATAAGTGATAATGGTGACAAACATCACACCAGCCGTGCAAGGCCCAGAAGCTTCTTGTGCCCACAACCAGGCGCTGGCACGTGTGGCTCTAGCAAATATATAAAGCTCATGACTTTCTGAAATCAAATACAGAGATTTCCTTTCTTACTCCCGCACATTCCAACAGAGACATACATAAGCACTTTTGTACAATTTAAACTTGGAGCTATCCATGTAGTAATATTGACTGAAACACTATGCATCGTTTAAACTTAAAAAGAAAAAAAATACCGTCTTGTTTTTCTTGGGACAGTAGAAAGAACCACAAGGAATTTTCTAACTGTGGCTTAACTGCCTAAATCCTTTTTGGAACGAGGCAGGCTGTAAATGAATAAAGCAAGCTGTGTGACCTTGGGTGAGTTAATTTCAACTCTCCCAGCTCCGGTGTCTCGCAAGCACCTATAAACTGCAGACAAACCAATCCTATCCACACTTTCAGGGTTGGGGACGTTGAATCACAGTTCGTATGAACCAGAGCTGGCCAGCGTCCAGAATACCAGGAGCTCACAAAGCCCTGAGTGCTCAACTCTTCCCGAAGCAGACTGGAAAGTTTAGGAGAAGGAATCTTGCATTTTATAATTATATCCACTATATCCCCTGAAGGCCTAGCCCCCTGCTGGGAATGGAATAGGTATAAATATCTTCTGAAGAAACAACTAAGTTGATCCACAAAGGGACGCCTAGGACATTAGGTCTTTGAAGTGCAGAACTGTTCTTGCCCCTTTGGACAGACAGCTACTGGTTTCTCATGGGTCCAAACTCAAGCACACAACCTCCAGGCCAGGCTACTAAACTTCCACTGTGTCAGAGTTAGTTGCACTGTTGTCTTTCTTACTAAATGCTGGACTTTTGGGAAGCAAGATCTGCTTTCTTTGCCCCTTAATATTTTGTACCTGTCCATATAGTGCAAGGCATGAGGAGCGGCTTAATAAATGTTTGGTGGATGAATTTGTAATTATATGAAAGAAATGATGCCAATACCAAATATCAAATCATTTAAATTTTATCTTGCATAATTTCATATATCTATGTTTCTATATGTGTATAGACATATATATATGTATGTCTATACACACACACACACACACACACACACACACACACACACACATACAAATAAAAATAATAATATAATGAAGTGCTATGTACATAACACCTAGCGGCATCAATCACTAACTGATGACCCAGTCTTGGTTCATTTATAGCCCAGATTCTTTTGAAGCAGATTCCAGACTAAATACAGGTCTTTTGGAAGCTTTAGGTAACGAGATTTTACTCTACTCTAGAAACAGGAGTCAGAAACACATAATACTTCATAAAGATCAGTGGAATTCACCATTACCTGGTCAAGAGAAGACCTGTGACACCAGCAGAAGTAAAAACCAAACGCTTCCCCCACATCACTATGGATTAGAGGGCACTTTTAGTATGACTAGATAAAATATGAAAACAAAAAAGAGAGAGACAACAATTCTACAAATAGCTGCATGAGAAGAAATAAAGGCTCATGGGAGGAGGAAGAGCATGGATACTGGACAGCAAGCTCACCCAAGGAAAACTGACAGAAAGCTACAGATAAAATCCAGGAGATCGAACACAGGACACAGGGGATCTGAGGAGGGCCAGCGTCACCTAGATACTAAAAGCCTAGGCCGAGTAAGTGGAAGGGAGTTTTGACCAGATGCAGAGGAGAGAGGGCAGGACCTTGATCCTTGAGAAAATGCGGGGACCCGAGGATAGCACACAACGGAGCTGAAGGGTGAAAACAGAAATCAAGCCAACGAAACTGATTCCCATCCTTTGGGGTCACTCTCAAGGAGAAGTCAACCAAGTGGAAAGCTTAACAAGGAGGGCTTTTGAGGGACTTTTCATTCTGTGCCAAATTACTCCAGTGACAAGGTTGTATGGCTTGAAACTGACTTAACCTATACTGACCACATTCTTCTCAATTCCCACGCATCCCAGTAAGGTTAATCCTATACTTTTTAATAGGGCTAACAACATGCACTTCCCCCACAGAAAGGGGAAGACACTGCCAATGCAAAAGAGGAAAGGCTATGAATCCCAGTGACAAGGAATATCCTTGCAGGAGAAACTCACCCTCATCCCTGCCCCTCAAGTTCACCATGGCAGCAAAGAGATGCCCCGTATGCAGAAAATCAAGCCTGAAAGCTATCCTTAGAAAGGTCTGCTTGCAAAGTTGGTCCTCACTTAATGTCCAGGAACTTGGCCGGTAAACAGTTCTCTAAACTGACATATAACATCCCCTAAGTGGTTAGGATGCCCACTGTGCCTCTACCGTCCGCACACAGATGTGCATGAGCGGGTATCATGCAGAACAGCTGCTTTCCTTCTGGGAGTGTGCAATCCGTTAGGCAAAGGATGCTTCTGTAACCATCTTCCAATAGACACCGAGTTGCTAAGGGGCTTCCCTGAACACAAACATTACACACGTGCGGCACTTTCGGTACTGGCCATGTCAGCTCAGTGTGACCCCTGCTGGAAGGGTGGAGCATAAGAAGAGTACATGTGGGTTCCTCTAGGCCATCTGCATCTTATTCTTCTCTGTGTGCTTACACCACTGTGATAAACCTACCTGTGGGTACAACTCTATACTGAGCCCACGAGTCCTTCCAGCAAATCCCCAAACATGGGGGTGGTCTGGTGAACCCCGAACACACCTGGGAAGGCAGGTACTGGACTTAGTGGGGAGGAGGACACTCTGCACTGGCCTGCTTCAGCCAGTGGTCATTTTACCCACTCTGCCTTTTAGATGCAGTGGGAATTGGAGGGTCGTGGCCGCCTAGCAGAAACAGGACTGCTCTGCCCCAGTGTGCCCCAGCTAAGACTGCCAACCCCTAATTTAGCTGTTTTCTGGCTAGCATGGGTCAGAACATTCAGCTGGGCAGGATGTTAGTGTAAGCCATTCTCAAGATGCAGAAACCTAGATATTAGCACTTGGCCAGCACTCAGTCATCACTGATGAAACGCAGCAGTGATGGTCCAGATGGTTTTAATTTCAGGGAGATTCAGAAGAACTCCAATGAGATAACAAGGCTGCTCTGTGAAAATCAGACCTGACAGAGGTGTCTTCTTCAATCTGCCCCTGAGTCAATTTCCTCCGTCTTCCCCTTTGGGCAGAAGTCTGTGTACTGGTATATTTCAAAATAATGCCAAGTGGCTATCTTTCATTATCTAAGCAGAACTGCCTTTCAGGGTGGGCTCATACTTTCCACGGCCCAACTGAACAATCAATATTTTAATAAAAGGTTTCCTTGGTGGTTGGCCCCAGGTGGGCAACAGAACAATGAAGCGTCGCCGAGGAAACAAAGTGTGAATCTCGGTGAGGGTCACCCTCACCTGTTTGCCTCACAACTGCTGAGCAGACGCATTCAAAATAAGTCAGCAGCAAAAGACAAGAAAGGCTGGGCCTGCAGGAATGTTCTAGACTGTAACTTCTCAGGGATTACATTTCAGCCCTTGGTTTCCTCACAGGTCTAGGTTCCTGACCTGGGAGTCCCCGAAATTCTTAAAACTACATATACATTCCTTTTGTGTATATATACTATACTCTTTTTTGGCAACAGGGCCCAAAGCTTTCATTAAACTTTCAAAGTGGGTCCTAATGTGGTAATGCTTCAAAACTATGGCTCTACATAGAGGAACCAGAAGTCAGATTCAAGAGTGGACTTTAAAATG
>JAQQAC010013566.1:17176222-17325111 GCA_029783875.1 Phataginus tricuspis
AAAAAAAAAAACAACTTTTCTCTGAAGTATCCTAACCTGGTGTAAATGGCTATGATATCATTGTATAGTTATATAATAATATATAATAAAGTAACATATAATAATATAAATTTTTTATCTTCTTTAATTCTGAAGTTTTTGCTCAAAGCATGTAGCTTATGCTCAATCCTCTGGCTTAGAGTTTAGGAAAATCGATTCTTTACATATTATTGAAGTGATAATGCATGTTTATCTTTTCCCACTTACATGATTTGATGTAACTTTAGATTCTTGAAAATATATTTGAGACATGGAAATATTCTATTTTTAGTGATTTAGTTCACTCTACATATATCCCAGATCTACTGTTTCTGAGGATCAGAATATGTAGGCCAGCCTAGTGGCCCTGAAGACATAAGCCTTCCGCTTGAAGCCACCCAGAATGGAAGGAGTGGCGACCTAGCCCAGGGCTCCACAGCTCCACCTCGAGCCAGACAGTCCCAGGTGAAGGCCGGTGCTGCTCTTTCTCAGATGTGTGATGCTGGGACAATTCTTAGGGCAAATTCTTATACCAAGCCCAGCTTCCTCATTTGTGAAATGAGGGTGATGATAATATCTACTCCACAGAGTTGTTGAGCAGAGCATTAACTGAGATCATGATGTAAAATACTTAACAGTATGAGCGCTTACTAAATATGGGGCATACTGTTACGATGTCAGTTACATTGATGGGGATGAAGGCCAGGAGGACGATGATAAGCAGAGCTCAGACAGAGCTTTAAATTTAACCAAGGTGATGCTGAGGCCTGACACTGCCTGCCTACCCCAGGGGACTGGGGCATGTGTCACACTTGAAACAGCAAACTAAAAGCAATCTGAGGGGAGGGAAGGTGGCCAGTGGAGAAGAGTTTGCTTCCCTGGCATTAGCCTCTGGGTTGTAACAATCACCTAACCCCTTGATTCCCTCAAAACACAAACAAGTCAGCGCTAAAATGAAATGAGTTATCAAGCCATGAAAAGATAGGTTGGAACCATAAATGCAAATTACTAAGGGAAAGTAGTCAATCAGAAAAGCCTACATACTGTATGATTCCAACCATGGAACATTCTGGAAAAGGCAAAACCGTGGAAACAGAAAAAAGATCAGTGGCAGCTGAGAGGAGGTGGGAGGGCAGATGAGGAAAGACGTGAACAGGCACAGCACGGGGGTTTCAGGACAGTGAAAATATGCTGATGATAGTATATTGATGGGATATATGTCACAACACACTTGGCCAAATCCACAGGATATACAATACCAAGAGTGAACCCTAAATCATGGACTTGGGGTGATAATGTGTCAATGCAGTTTCCTTAATCCTATCAAACGGCCACTCTGCTGGGGGCTGACAATAATGGGGGAGGCTGTACATGTGTGACAGTGGGGGTTATACTGGAAATCTCCATACCTTCTTTCTCCATTTTGTAATTCTAAATTGTCGTGAATCTAAAGCTGCTCTACAAAAACACAAGTCATTACAGTTACTACAAAATGTCTACGATTATACACATATTATCAGACAGTGACAGTACAGGAATTAAGGGGCAGGCTTTGGAGAGAGGCAGACTGGGTTCAAATCCCAGCCTGACCACTCTGGAGGAGCGTGGCCTTGAGCAAGTTATGAGCCTCGTCGTCCTTCCTTATGAGACAGCAGTGTTGTGAAACAGCAGGGAGATGAGTGTCTTGCATGGATTAGCTCCCCTCATCACGGCAAACCACTCTGTTGGTGAAGTACTTTAGTTAATCCTATTTCACCAATGAGGAGACTGACGGGGACGGTGACATGAATAGGGTGCCCAAACCATACAAATGTCACACAATTGGTGCAGCTGAGGTTCCAACCCAAGGGACTGTACTGCAGGGCTCACTATGCTGCATTATGGGATACTGTCTGCAGGATATTTCAATAAATGTCATGCAAGCAGCTGAGCCTAGTGCCTAGCACATAATCATCCCTCCACCAGTGTTGGCTATTACCGTGATTATTGGTCTCAGTTTTATCTTGAGAGACGTGGAAGAGACAGCTCTGAAAACTGGTGTCTTTAATTTTACAAAGAACCAAGTAGTGGGCACCACATCTATGCAAAACACCAAGCCCACGAGCCCCCACGCTATCCTGTCCCCTAAGGCAAGGCGGCCAATGGTTCCTTCCCCAGATCCCACCTACACACACCCTACCACATCCTCCCCCGACTCCTCGATTCTTCTTTTCCCTTCCAAGGATTCTTGGTGTTGCTCGGAATACAAGCAACATAAAAGGAGAGGAACAACAGGATCACGTGTCTCCTCAACATCCTTAGTTCTACCAATACTGACCGGGTGCCGGGTCCCGGGCGCCGAGCTATGCTCTGAGGACTTGTCTTCGCAGCTTCCCATCTCCAGAGACCTCACAGGCCGGCTAGCCTTACACCAACAACTCAGTCTCATCTCTAACATGAACACATTCCCATATTAAAAATATTATGAAGTTCTTCCTTCTCTTGGGTCACAGACTCAGCTCCTGGCAGGTTCTGCTCACTGGTACTGAGCATGCTTTCTTAGGCAACAAAGAATAAATCTACTCCCCCTTCCATACTGCAGCTCTTCAGTTTCCTCAAGACAGTCCTGCCATTTTATCTACACTGGAGACTAAAATGCTGCAGAATGCAAGACCCTCGTGTCCCAAATTTTCTCTTAACAAACCACTCTAGTCCCACAAGAAAACACCACCTACCCAACTCTGCCACTACATTACAGCACAGAGAAGAGACTTCTAGGCCGTAGCTAAACGAGAGGAGGAGAACTAGGAAGACAATGTTATTATTAGTTTCTGACTCTCCCTCAAGGATGCTTTTCAAGCTTCTTTTTAAACACTCCAGAAAATGCAAGGCTCTGCTGAGGAAAAAAATATCTGACATTCAAGTAAGTTTCCATGGCCATGCCAGAGAGGCCAACATCCATGAGAACTGGAAGAAGGGGGCAAAACCAGCCTCTAAGAAAATGTGTCAAATATCCCTGTGGTGGGGTTTTGACTTCTATACTGAACAGCCACTACTCAGGCAGCTTCCAGAAACTTTGGGGTTTTATCGCTGTTGCTGTTACTTAAGACATTTATTCTTCCCCTAAACAAAAACCGGTGCTGCCTAGCAACCCAGTGTCAGCAAAGCTACATCAAGAAGCATTTTAGGTTGGAATGTTTTTTAAGAGCTTTCTTTTTCCCATTAAATGACAAGCATGCTGGAAGGCTGGAAGGTTGCTCACACTTGAAAGGAAATGGCCTGCAAGCTAGTCACATGGGCCTCCTTCATAGTAAATGAAGGGTGAGACCAACCTGCAGAAGGGGGCAAGCTGTATGTTGTTCACACGGCGACAGGAACCGAGGTGCGGGCGGCCCCACACCAAAACGGTCCCCACGCGGCTGCTGCTGGACTGCAAGCTGGGGTCCTGAACAGGGAATCCACTCCACCGTGGAACCTGGGGGCAGGGACACATTCTTCCAGCTTTTGGCGACAATGGGGATGCAGGTCTGAAAGCTGCCCCAAGGTCAGTAAGAGGAATGCAGTGCACCATCGGAAAACCTCCCACGAGTGTGTGTGATTTGATATTCTGACGATTATGTTGGACGCCTGATAGGAAACATCTATGCCCTTCTCTCCTTCACTCTTCCTAAGGCTCTTCTGTGACCGAAGGGACACCGGCTAGTCAAGGACTTTGCAACACGTGTTATTACATAGAAGGATAAGTCAAAGTGTACTGAAGAAACCTCAGAACGGGAACGTGACATCAGTCTTGTCCACAAAGTAAGATCATTACGAATGGCCTCCATTTTCTCACCAAGGAAAAGGAGACCCAGCTGCCAGAGAACCCCTTTCAAAGGCAAAATGCTTACTTTGACAGTCATAAGAGCCCTCAGGAAGGAAAAGTTTTTATGTAAATAATACAATTGTTTCTGGCACCTTCTGTGGTCCACAGAAGCTGTACTGTGTACAGGCTAACCCCTGGGAAAACTGCATGCCTTGCTGACTATCGGAGACCCGCTGAGCATCAGGATGCACTGAAGCAACACGCGACTCAGATGACCCGGAGCGCCACACCATGCGTGGCTCGCTGGGAAGCCCATTGTGATCCTTGACAAGATAAATGCAATTTGGATTAAAACGATATTATTTTATACTGTGTAAAGTGACTTGGTTGAGAGTTAACATTATTTATCTTCTTTATATGAGTTGCCAATTTAAATATTAACATAAAATAAGACAGATATTAAAAGAAAACCCTGACATTAATGTTTTCTTTGATGATTTTCGAAGGCTCTTCAGGACCCTCTGGGGCCCCCAGGGACTAGAGGGGATAAGGAAGGAGTCACCCTACAAACACCAATTTCTTTGATGACTTTAAAAATGTATAAAATAGCAGAATGGGCTCAACTTAAACAGACCCCATAACTCCTGAGAAGGTTCCTCTACACATCTGTCTAACTATGTTCCTCTAAAGAGCTCCCCGACTCGGGTGTGCACCAACAGGACATCGCAGTGTGAGGGCAGCGAGTGAGCCAGAGGCGCTCAGGTGCAAGCGGTCCCACTCGTCTCCTTTCCTATCATGGTTACTCTGATTTTTCCTCCTGTGTATTCTTCTGTCACACGCGAAGAGAAACGAAGTAGATCTACACTTATCATCACCCATTCCTGATACATACTCATTTAAACGCTAGCAAGTTGACTTCAGCTCTCGCTCTTCACGGACGCTTCACTCTCAGAGAGAAGACATGCAGTCATCCGCCAGGGCCCGGGCTCTCCCCTCTCCCGGCAGCTTCCGGCACCCCTGCCAGTGCCCCCTCGGCAACCTGGACGCTAAACTCTCCTGGGTTTCTTCTGGCCCCTCTTTTATCACTAATACCAAAGTCTTGGTGTTTCTCAAAGATACTGTCTGTACCTTCTCCTAGTGATGAGGGGCCAAAGCTTTGGGGGCAAAGCTCCTCAGTTCAAACCCAGGCATTGCCGCCCTCCAGCTGTGTGCGCATAAGCAAGCTAATCTCTCACCCTTCGGTCTTCTTCTTATATAAGAATTTTGTACATATCAAGGGATATTATTACATATATTTGCAATGGGGAGTTTATATATTTTTACTACATATGTATTTGAAATATATATTTGAAGTGTGAACACACACACACACACACATACACGCAAGCTCTAGGGTTGGATGAGATAAATACCCTCTATTAGCAGACCAAAAGCATGTAACAGGATGAACATCCAATAAATACTTTCTGACACTGATCTCATGCCTCTTTATCTTACATTACACTTTCTACCATTAAATTCCCTCACAAGTTTGAGCTCCACACCACCGACTGTCTGCTAGACAACCAGGCAACACCTAAAATTCATCGTGTTATTAACTGAAGTCATCTTACACCTGCCCTCAACCCCTTTCTCCCTTTTTATTAACGATAGCAATATTCTCGCAGGATTGGGTGCTCGGTGATGACCCACCGGCCATCGTTCACAACACACCCCTCTGAAGCGCCCCCACAGACCCAGGTCCGGACCTCGTCCACTGCACTCCACGGGCCGGTGCTCTCCACTTACAACTCCCCATCCCCATGACCACGTCCTTAACCTATGCCAAGTGACCGCTCACCTGGTCTTTTATGCTTCTCCTTCCTATTGCAAACCCTGCTGCCAGGTCAAGCTTCCTGAAGCACTTCCCTTGATACCAGAGAGGCCCTTGTACCTGTAAAACTAAATCCAAAGGTCCTACAATGACATTCTTAACCTCCCAACACCTGCCCCAATCCCCTTACAATCTCATCTATGTTCCAACCGGAGATACATTACCAGAACATACACTTATACTCACTGTATTTCTCTGATTACATGATCCCCCTCATACACAAAATGTCCTCTTAAAAGATCTCCACCCATTCAAACTCCATTCTAAAACCTGTTGAAACCACCTATTCAGGAAACATTCCAGATTCCCCACAGTTGGACATAAACTCTCCTCTGTGGCCTCTAACATCTCAGCAGCTCATCTGTCTCTCTCTGAGAGCACTTATTCTCCACCATAGCTCGCAATTGCTGTTGGGCATACCTTCTCTCCCCTACTAGACACACCATCTTCACCTACCCCAAATTTCACACCATGCCTGCCTCAGAACAGGCACTCACCACAAATGTACTGAATTAATTCCTACCAAGTATACTTTGTACAGAACAAAACTTATGCGAACCTCACAAATTCTAAGGCACAGTCCCAGTTTGAAAATCCCTGGGAATTTCACAGTACCCTTTTCTACCTGGGAAATGCAATTTTCTGGTTCGCATGGGAAGACAGACCTTAATAATATTTTTGGCCTATGAACACTTCTTTTAAAACAACATTGTAATGTATTCTGTGGAAATGAAGCCAAAACATATGGGTTAAGTTTCCTATAAGTACATATGGATTTTATGAAAACAGTAAAGAGGCTAAGATAAAATGTGATCTCCAAAGCAGATTAACTAGGGGTCTTTCCCTAACTCCGAAATTAATCTAGAGCTTTCTTGCTTTAATTATATGTTGAAAGTTTCCTCTCCTGCTTTAGTGACTTTCCTAGTCAGAGCTGACATTTTTCACATTCCTAGGGTGGAAAATAAGTGACTTGGGAAAGGAAAATGTCTTATTCCTATTGTTTTTTTCCCTCTCTGTTCTCCTTCACAGACTCTCCCTAGGCCTCATTTCCTCTCTAGTTTCTCCTCTTTTTTGTACCCCTACCTATTATAATTTTTTCCTTCTTTACAAGACTATTCTTTTTAGCCTTTCCCATCCTTATTTCTCTTTTTCTTTTCATTTCAAACATTCAATGGAAGGAACTATATCCCTGCCTCACCACATTCAAGTCAAACGTAAGATCTTTGAGGGGTCTATGTAGACCAGTTGTCATGGAAACCCGTGGCTCATATGGGTACATATGTCCACATGAAGTTTCTTGGCACCACCTTGTCAGCAGAAATATCCTTCCTCACAGCAGAGCCTAGACTCTGAAGTGAAATCAGCTGAGCAGAAACAAAGAGCTGCAAGGGAGAGGGAGAGGAGACAAGGATGAAATCGGAGAGAAAAGAAGAGGTAATGGGAAATGAAGTTCTCAGAAATATTAACTAATCCAAGCTAAGCGCCCCCCACTCCAAGCAACTCCGTACTTTCAAACCCAAACCCGTGCACTCAGTGAAGCATCTGAAACTCACTCTTCCACCTGCCTGCTTCTTGGTGGAAAGCCTCGGTATTGCACTTACTGCTGGCTGGGCACTCACACTGTCTAGCCAGCCCAGCCACAGAAAGGGAGAGTGAAAATGAAAGCAAGCCCTCTACTTAGCTCTACAAAGCACCATCTTTGAGAGCAGGTCCAGTTTCATCTGCTTTGACTATTGTATTTGGCTCACAAATGCCACTTGGAAATTCCTGTAAGATTTGTTAACAAGGTGAAAGCAGCCCTACCTACTTCCCAGCAGAAAAACCATGTACCGATCTTCTCGGCTTCAAATAAGAAAACAGGAAGCTGCAGCATGAAGTGGAGATCTTCTTATCTGAGAGCAAGACCCAGAGCCATTGTTTTCACAAATGAAACGCATAAAAGTTCCCTAATTGGGTTTAATGGAATGATAGTTGTGCCACTGAACACTGTTGCAAAAGCTTAAACTCTAATTATCTCTTTTTCTCAAAAGGAGCCATCTTTCCAAGACATTGTCTAGATAGCTTAGTGCAACACCAGCTACCCCAAAACAACCAACCAACCAATTTCTTACACCCATAAATAAACAAGTTGCTTCTACCACACTGCTAAAGAAATCTCTGATTAGGGGCCAAGCCTACCTTTATTGTGAAACTGATACTCACTTAAACTCGAAGTGCTCTAGCAAACAGCAAATGCAACAAGACACAAGAAATGCTCCTGCAGTGCTCAGAGACAACACGACACCCCTTTCCCAGTCCTCTGACCCCTCAAAATTTACTGAGTTCACTAACTCGTCCAATAAGTATTAACTGAGCACCAGGTATTATTCTAAGTATACAAAAAGGTCTCTGCTCTCAAAGATCTGGCAGGAAGAAAGAGAGAAGCTAAGTAGGAAGATAAATAGGTGAATTATATAGTATATTCGGCAGGGATAAGTGCTATGGGATACATACAAATCCCAAAATAGGGCTCCCCCAGGTTGTCACCTGCTTTCCATCAGGGGCTGTGAGGTTCAACATCACATCCCAACATTAATCCATTCTTGGCATATAATGCAATTTCAATTTTTAAAAAACAAACTTTCAATAAACAGATGTGTATCCAAGCATTTTAACACTTTGCCAATTCCCTATTTTAGAAGCAGAAGTGAGGTACTATTAGCAAGTACTAATCTATTAGTTGACAGAGTAAGAAAAATAAACCTAAACGGTCTTGAAAGCATCTATTCTATTTTGAGAAATCATGTATTCCCCTTGATTACAGAGAAACAAGTAACAAGATCTGTTACCAAAGAGATTATTCATGTAAACCAGAGATTCTGGGGTTCCCAGATTCAGGGATGCATGCGACTCCCCTGAAATTGTAACACAACTGGGCGGACAATGCAAGTTATGTGTGTTTTTCTGGGGAGAGTGTGACAGACTGAGAAAAATATTTTCCCCATGTTACAGAAATGGAATCTGAGTGAGGAATCGAAGGACAGGAATAAAAGCAGCAAAAAAAATCTGAACAGTCTGTAATTACATGGCTGGTATTCATCTACAGCTGGATTAAATGTTTCTTCCTTAAACCAGTCAGGTAACAGACCAGGTGAGCTTCAGATTTACACAACTCCCTCAAAAGACAGGAGCTCAGTGAGAACTTCCCAGAACCAAGCTCATCTTCGTGATAATAAAATCACTTTTCTAAAGTAAAGAGAGAAGAGAATCTAAGAGGATAATGGCACATCACACGGGGATATGCCAAAAACAGAAGTTCCCTTAACAGGGGGGGAGAAAAAAAGTCAAGTTTTACCTTCTCGTGATTTTCAATTAAGATTTCCACGACAATGTTCTGAAACTTCAAATCCATGATGGCGGCAACAGTTTCTTCCTGCGGCCTCATCAGAGTTGGTCCAAACACCACTCCTAAATTTGCCACGGTCATTAGGTTCTGCTTGGAGTGATTTGAAACACTGATATTGATGAGGGGGAAAAGAAACGTTTCTGGTCAAAAGAGGGGAAATACCTGGAATGTAAACTATTCTGCCACTCTGTCCTCAGTGCCTGTCTCTGAAATGACAGGATCTAAGGAGCCCCTACATGACGGGGCCCCTTCCTACTTCTCACTCTCTGATGCTCTGCTCTGACGACAATGGCTTTCTTGGTAATTTCACGTATAAGCTAGGCTTGTGCTCCTTCAAAGGCCTTCATTTACTGTTCCCATCCATTTAGAACATCCCATGCCCTCTTGTCCAGATCATTACACTCTAGCATTCAGTGACAACTAGGAACTAGGTGGCATGGCACCTTTGTAAGAACTGGCTTCATAAGCACACAGAACTTGATCAGAGGAGCTATACTCATTCCTCTGGCTCAGGACTATTGTGCAGTGAGCAACCTGGATAACTGTTCTCAGCGGTCTTGCCTCTTAATTCTGGTCTCAACTCAAAGATCCCACTCATCCTCAGAAATCTTCCAAAATAACCCTCTTTACAGTCCCACATGCAACATATTTCTCTATCCCTTGACTCTATTTTATTTATTTTTACTGCTTACCACATAACATTTTATATTTTTTTACTTATAATCTGTTTATCTTTCCCTCTTTAAAAGGAGGGGGTGGAACTTCATGAAAGTACGGACTTTGTCTATCCTGCTCAACTATGTACCCACTAGGACCTATGTAGTAGGACCTTTGGCAGGTCACAATATCCTCTGGCCTTCAGTTTCATTTTATGTAAAATATTCTAATAATGTTCCTCAGCTTCCTCTCACCTCTGAAACTCTATAATTACAGAGTTATGATCTAGGAATCATTTATATTTGAAGAAAGAGCTAATTTCTCCATTGAATTACTGTATTTTGCTTGCTTTTTAAAGAGGAAATAAAAAGACTAGAATGAATCCTATGAAATATCTACCCATTACTGGATTACACATTTAAAGGACATGTTCAAACTTAAGAGGTAAGTAGGTGTGAAACCAAGCTAAATTTGCTAATAGACTTATAATCACATTTCCAGAATCTGTATACAGGGAAGCATATAATATTCTCTCCTTTTATTTCAAATCAGACCCTGAGTTGCTGGCAGTGATGTTAAGCAAATACTTATACGACTTCAGGAAAGCATCATATTTCAACAGTCTTGTCCAAAACACACACAGTGAGTCAGATGTCCAGCCTGCCCTTCCAGGTGTGGTCCCTGGTATTGTGTATACAGCCCTAGTTCCAACCGTCACAAATCCAAAAACACCACATAGCACTCAGAGCAAAACGAAGAAAGGGGAAGGAAAAAAAAGAGGCTTACTTTGTTAAGTGTTTCACCAAAATATCCAACATTTCTTTATTTTTCTCTGGCAGTTTGTGTACCAAGAAATGGATAGCATTAACACGAGATTCTGGGCTGCCACTTTCTTTAAAAGAAGGAAAAAAAAAACAGTTAGTAGATTGCTTGGAATCACATATACAGGCATACCTTCTTTTATTACACTTCACTTCATTGCACTTCGCAGACACCGCGTCTTTTACGAACTGAAGGACTATGGTTCCCGTGCATCACTCAAGTCTTTCAGCACCACTTTCCAACAGCATTTGCTCCTTTTGTGTCTCTGTGTCACGTTTTGATAATTCTCACAATACTGCAAACTTTGCCATTATTACTGTACATCGTGGTGTTCTGTGATCAGTGATTATGACTCCTTGATTTTTTAGCAATGAAGTATTTTTTGATTAAGGTATGTGCAATTGTTTTTTAAGACATAATGCCACTGTGCACTTAAGAGACTCTAGTATAATGTAAAAATAACTTCTATATTCACTGAGAAACCAAAAAATTAAATTGACTCACTTTATTGTGATACTCGCTTTATTGGGGTGGTCTAGATACACACCTGCCCTATCTCCAAGGTAGGTAGGCCTCTATTCCTAAAAATTAACAGTTATAACAGCTCACCTGTTCAACAGTTGTAAACATGGAATGTAAACATATTCGGCAACCCCTCAAAGGAAAATAAACTCCACCTTTCTCCCTCTTCTTAACCTTCTGTGCCTCCACTGTAAGGTAATCTCAGATGGACTGCAAGTAGCACTGTTCCCTTGGTTGATAAATTTAAGGACATCCTCCCACAGCTCCTCCTTCTGGCATGCTGGACTTCAGTTCTGTTCACCTGGTACTTGAAGGAGCCTAGTCACAGGGTGACTGCCCCACAGTGGAATGCAAATAAAATACCAGCCAAATAAGTTTTTTCCCATAATTGAATCGTAACCCTCAAAAAGATATGTTGGAAGTTCCAACCCTCAAGATCTCAGAATGTGTATATTTTAATAGGTAGCCAGGATTTGTGTTAAGCAGGTAGGGCAGGATATGCATGCATGGTAATGACTGTCATGAAGAAAGAAGTTTATATTCACAGATCCCTACAGACAGGAGGCACCACGTGCCATGCAGGACTGCATGGAGAAGCACCAGGGTCAGTCGGGAGGCAGAGAGAATAGAGGGAAAGGTGGGCAAGAAGCTTTACTGTGGTTCTCATGTGAAGGAACAAATGAGGCAGAGTAAGCAGGCCTAGGATTGGTCGGCTGGTACAATTTCAGTGGGCTCCATGAAAAGGGGCTGTCCTGAGTTGTCTGGTACCTGTCTCTGGGCTGATCAGGACAGGAGAAAACTAACCTGGAGGGTCAGAGCCCAAAAGAGGAGTTTGGAGAAGGAAAAGTGGGCTCTGGACTGGTTAGTTGGCATATGGAAAGCACGCTCAGGTTTACTATCTCTAGGAATTGGTTAGCCCGGGTTTGGCGGGTGGGGGCAGGCTCCCCAGGGTCAGTAATGCCCCAGACATCAAAACATCGGAATAAAAAGGCACGTTTAACACAATGACCTTATTTGTGAATAAGGTCATGGCAGATGTCATTAGCAAAGACGGTATCATCCTGGTGTAGGGTGGGCCTTCAACCTGACTGGTGCCTTTATAAGGAAATGAAGACATAGGAGGAGGATGGCCATGTGAAGACAGACAATGGGAAGAATGTCATGTGACAACAGAGGCAGAGACTGGAGTGATACATCTACAAACCAAGGAATACCAGGAATTGCTGGGAACCACCAGAAGCTGGAAGAGGCAAGGAAGGATCCATCCCTAGAGACTTCAGAGGGAGCATGGCCCTGACAACACCTTGATTTTAGATTTCTAGTCTCCATAATTGTGAGGGAATAAATTTGTTTTAAGCCATTCAGCTCATGGCACTTTGTTATAGCAGCCTTAAGGACAAACACATTCCTTTACCCCAAAGATTTTAGAATTAATCATTATCCATGGCTCTTATTAAAAATGTACCCAAATTCCCTTTTTGAGCTCTTGATAGAAATTATCCAACAAATTCATGAAATGTTTATTTTTGAGAATTATGCTAGAGTTTTCAGGGGCATCAAAGGAGTGACTGCTGAGAATGTGGCACTGTTTACCATAGCAGAAAGGACAGTGAAAAATTGCTTTGAGGCTTCAGAGAACTGGAGAAGCTGAAGAAGGGTTTCACATATGGGGGAGCTGGGTCTTGAGTTGGTCTTGAATTCAAGGAGGGCAGAACTGAGGAGGTGAGGGGCACATGCCAGATTCAGCAAACAGCATGAGGAAATACACAGCCTATTCACTGACAGCACCTCTACCTTTATGACACATTGAACTTTGGTCTGGAAAAGCTATTTTGAAGCATCTGTTCTCCTGCTGGCCTCTAAATTAGGCACTGTAAGTAAAGCAAGGAAGGGTAGGAAGAGAGTTAAATTTAGGAAAGATTTGCCTGACATTTTTTGGAGAATGGATTAGAATGGGGAAAAAGGCAAATTAGAAGGAAGTGCCATTTGGGCAAGTGGTAATGAGGCAGGAAGGGGGTGGGCAGTAGAACTAAGAAGAACAGCCTGCACACATTGCGCTCTCTGCTTCAGCTGATGAGTAAGTGGTCTGGAGCAAGCTCCTCACCTCTTCAGGCCTCCATTTCCTCTTCTGCAAAATGGAGTTAACAGTCCTCTCTCTCCAAAGGCCATTTTGAGATCATGGAGGTAACATCTGTGAAGGATTTACCCCAGTGGCTGCCACATGTGGCGTCTGCTCACGTTAGCTCATTACTGCTATTGTCAGGGTTACTCTCTATAAGGTGGAAGCTACCACAGAAGAAGTAGAATTGACAGGGTTCAGCGGCAGACTGGCCGGGGGTCAGAAGGAAGAAGGCAAAGAGGACCAGTGGTCCACATCTGGGTAACACAGCAGGAGGGTTCCATGGACAGACAGGAGCACAGGAGGGGCTGGCTTGAGGGTGAAGGTGATGGTGTGAATGATAGAGGAAGTGATACTTAAAGGGCCTGAGATCTGGCAGGTAACTGGAAACCACAAGAGCCTGCAGAGACGAAGGTAGCTATGTTCTCCAGAGGGTATGACCTCCAGCACACGGCTGAGGCTGCCTGATGACTTCGGAAGCTAACAGAGGACACTGCAGCGGAATGAGTTTCAAAGATGTACAAGACAGTTGCCAGCTGGGGGCTAAGCAAAGCACAGTCAGAGGAAGAGAAGGGAGAGCCAGGGAGGTTCAATGCCATCAGCAAGTCAAGTGAGAAGAAACCTATCAATACTGGGCAGCCAGTGGTATCAAAAGTTAGAGAGATTGGGGAACGGACTGGGAAAAGGGGCCTGGACACCACTGAATTTACCAGTTAGAGCTCCTTTATGGTACTATAAAGTGAATGTAAGTGAAAGCATATGGTATTTATCATTCTCAGTCTGACCTAGGGATTTGCTTTTTTTCCCAAATGATAATAGTATGACTTTTTTTCTTATGTAAAAATTAATTATCTGCTCTGCTAAAATTTTAGGAAACAGATCAAATTTTTAAATTCAGTAAAAAAAAAAATCACTAAAATTATGAAATACATATCTATATAGTTGAGAACAGGCAATGAGACTCTAAGGAACGCCTACAAATCAATCAGAAAGTGAGAGACAGCCCAAAAGAAAAACAGGCAAAAGACCGGAGCAGCCGCTCTTCATGAAAGGGGATGGCCACTTGACCAATAAATGCAGGAAAAAGCGCTAAACCTTGTTAGTGACCAGGGAAACAGAAATTAAAACCACAATGAAAGACTACTATTCGCCCACGAGAATGACTTTAAATGAATACTAAGCTTGGGTGAGGATACAGAGTATCCAGAACTGTCGAGTGCTAAATAGATGGGGATAATTACATGGTTCAACCACTTTGGAGAATTGGTTGGCAGTTATCTACTGAGCTGAACACACACATTTCCCATGACCCAAAAATTCTACTCATAAAGTCAAGATAAGTGCACACAGACAGTCACTAAATGACACATATTAGAATGTTCACAGCAGTAGCACTCTTGGTAACAATCCAAAACTGAAGCCAACTCAAGCATCCATCAACAGCAGACAGGTAAGTAGGATATCTGTTCAATGGATACTGGGCTGCAGCGAGAGTGAATGATCTAATTCACTCAACACGATCAATCTCACAGGATGAGCAAAAGCAGCCAGACCCAAAAGAGAATAGTCTGTATGATTCCATTATCTACAATTCAAATGCTGCAACCCTCACCTCTGGTGTCTAAAGTCAGGGGAGCCGCTCACACGTCCTGGGGGAGGGCAGAGACAGCATGCGTGGGAGAGAGACTTCTGATCGTGTTCTATTCCTTGACCTGGAGGGGATTATATGACTGTCCTCACTTTGTGAAAATTCACTAAGCTGTACACTTATTCTTTGTGCACATTTCTGTTTCAACAGAAAGTCCACTTAAATTACAATTACCTATAATAAATCTCACCCTAAGATAAGCCAGTAAATGTTAGGTTTAATCCTTTCAGAGTTCTCCTTCTGTTTGTTGTAATGAAATGTTCAAACTGTCCACTTCATTTAATGTATCAAGACATCTCTTCTCTGTCACTAAATGGAACTCCACACCATCAATTTTGTGAACGTTTAAGGTTTCTTCCAACATTTATAAAGTTAAATTTGTTCCAGTTTATACTTCCAAGAGTAGTGTTTAAGAGTGAGGAATAAGATTTTACAACACAGAACACAGTTGTGGCTGACAAAAAGGAAGCAAAATGGCTAAGAAATGAAAAGGCATGTAAGACAGAACACAAATAATCAAATCATATCACATAATGAAAGATGCTGAGATACAGACATCTGTCATTGAAAACAAAAGTACAACTATCTACAGCATTAGGTGACAAATTATAACCAAATTTCTAATCTGGAGTTAAAACCAAGATAATGCCTTAGTAAATCAAAGCTGGAAAAAAATTAAAGCAATAATTTTCAATTCACACCTTTAATCTGAAAAATAAAAGTAAAGCACAGACTCTGAAAAACAGTGCAAAGTTCCAAAAAGGCATAAAAGGATACCTACCTACAATAATAATTTTGTACATTCAAAAATCAAAAATTTTTTAAACTTTGCACTAAAAGGCTACTTCTAACTCACATATGTGTTTTTCATTAGTAATCATCTTTCTCCAAAGAAAACCTAGTTTTAATAATTTTTGGAGTTATGCAGAAACACAAGCTAGAGATAGTTTCCCACCCTCTCTACAGGTAAGGTTCCTCATTTCTATAAACACTAGAATTCTGAAAGAGACCCTCTCCCCACTACACCACTCCTATGTCATCTGAAATCAAACACAACTTTTTCAAGTCTGCTTTTTCTCTCTTCTTCTAAAAAGAAGAATGTTTGGAAGTAAGCTTTTGAAATAAAACTACTTTTCACTTTGACATTAATCAGAGCTTTCTGTTAATGAGCATTTCCATGTCTATGGGTTCATAATAACTTTAAGGCACTCAGGAAGTTTTCTGAGATAAATTATCTATGTATCTTATATCTTCATATGCTATAAGCATTTCATAGTTTTAATTTACATATAGACAAAGAATGAAAGGCATAACTTTTTTAAAATCTAAGGGCCTGAATTAATCCTAACACCAAACTCCTGACATATGCCAG
Source organism: Phataginus tricuspis (assembly GCA_029783875.1). NCBI lineage: Eukaryota > Metazoa > Chordata > Mammalia > Pholidota > Manidae > Phataginus > Phataginus tricuspis. The sequence goes on from JAQQAC010013566.1 coordinate 17,192,423, forward strand.
GGAATTAGGAGTTTACTGTAATAGCAAAAGCATTTCTAATTGTGAAACTATAAATCAACATCCATGACACAATGTGTTTATCTGTTTATCATGCTGTGCCAACTATTGGAAAAAGATAAAATCATAGCTTACTGGAGCTTATCAAAGATACACAGGAAGATAAATGTTAAATTATTTCAATATTTAAATGTCATTAAGTCAATAATACTGTAATTTTAGGAAAGCATTAGCAGTAACCATCTAAGCACTTGCCAAGGGCCTTTGGTCAACAGACACCAAGAATTCCTGTTCTTCTATGAGAGATCCCACCTACCGGGAAATGAGTACCTCAGGCTAGGATTAAGATACATCAGTATCATTAAGCACTCAATTCCTTTAATTTCTAGGTTTCCAAGTCCTTCCCCACCAAGACCACATGATATTGTCTTGCGTCCCAAGCAGGTTGACCAACAAGGAGAGAACAATCTAGTTAGGCCAACAACAGTGCCCTGGATCTTATAATAGTTACTTTTCATCATAAACGACTAAAGAATTTTATGTTTAAGATTTTGCTCCCCAGGTCACTTGACTACACAAAGAAAACACACTAAACAGAGCCAGACAACTGCTCTGGTTTGGGGGTGGGGATGAGGGGCAGAAACTTTTCATGTGGTATTAGGCAGCCAGGCTTCAGCTTTCATTCCCAAAGTAAGTTTAACATGAGTCCAGCTTTCAGTGGGTCGAATTCTTACCAAGATGATAACATCAAGGACTCTGAGACAGAAAAGCTGAGACACAGACCAGGGACCACAACACTGTCAAAAACAACACAGCCAGGTAGATGCCTGCCCGCCTTCCCCAGGCGGGGCACAATCTTTTGCATTCCCATGTAAACTGTGTTTTCACGTTGTGAATTTCTATGCTAAAAACCCATTACATGCGATCACAAAATGGATGATGAGAAATAATAATATGAAATACATACACACACACACATATATATATATATGTATTCATTCATTCATTCATCCATTTATATGTCTCTCCCTGGTTCCTGACACAAAGCTCCTAAAACCCTTATAAATACGGGTGTTCAGAGAACCCTTTGTTCTAATATTTAGTCTTTGACCTTGTTCCTGATACAGAGCTAGGAACTCTGTAATTTCCTGAGTGACAGGAGTGTCTGAAACTGAGCTTCTCAGTCCCTTGGAATTTCCTGGGTGGTGACATCTTTTATCCTAATGAGGCGACTTTTGGTGGGCTCCCAGATGGGGATTGGTTGCGAGAAGACCAGGCCATGATTAGAAGCTTTTCAGCCCCACTCCCAGACTCTAAAAAGAGGAAAAGGGCTGGAAATGGAGTTAATAATCCATCATGCCTACATGAAGAAGCCTCTATAAAAACTAATAATACAGTATTTGGAGAGCTTCCAAGATATGTTTGGGTGAAGCTCCCGCATGCAGGACCCCTCTGGACCTGCTCTATGTATCTATTCATCTAGCTGTTCATCTGTATCTCTTATGATATCCTTTATCATATAATAACCTGGTAAACATAAGTTTGCATTTCCCTGAGTTCTGTGAACCATTCTAGCTAATTATATACCCAAGATGGAGGCTCTGAGACTCCTGATTTCAAGCTGATCAGTCAGAAGTACCTGGAACAACCTGGAACTTACAACTGGTGTCTAAAGTAGAGGCAGTCTCGTGGTACTGAATCCTTAATATGTAGGATCTGATGCTAACTCTAGGTAGACAGAACCTGAACAAAACTGAATTGCAGGACACTCAGCTGGGGTCACAGAATTGGTTGGTATGGGAAAAACCCACACACATTTGGTAACCAGAAGTGTCAGAGGTGAGGTATTTTGTGTGCATAAAGGAAAAACACAGGAGTGGTTTTCCTAGACAATGGTCTCTAGTTCCTGTTTAGCAATTTTAGTTAACTCTCTCAGCTGAGAAGGTTCAGTTAACTCACTTAGTTTTCTCTAAGAAAAAAACATTCCCAATGCATTCAACATTGAGCAGTAAGTCAATGTTTTTTAAGAACGAAGAACAGAAATTTTTGACTTCTGTGGTGACAACAGAGAAATAAAATTTGTATCTGTAGCATGCACTCCAGAAATTAACTCAGAGGCTCTCAACAGAATTCTACAGGTAAGACGCTGATGAGAGAAAATAAAGGGACCAAGGGGAAACCTTTGGAAGTCCTAGCAGGGAGGGAAGGAGAGACAATCTTCAACCGCACAGAACAGATGGAAACCTCCGCACATGACTGAAAAGATTCAAAAATTAGTTTCCATGCTATTGTGAGAGGCGGCAACGAAGATTGGTGATGCTTGATAATTTTAGCAGTCAGTTCAGCTAACAGACACTTTAGCAAAACAAGGTAATCTCTGCTATTGTTAATGGAAAATGATAGCTTAGCAGCAATCCCAATTTTCCAACAATATTCAAAAGGGAAGACTAATTTCGGCCACTTAATTTCTGTAACTGCTTTATTTGATACCAAGTACATACGCAAAAGATTAGAGGATTTTCTCCCACACTGTTTCCTAAGACAGCCACAGTGAGCACAGAGGTTACTCATAAGAGATTCAAATAAAAAATTCAAGTCTACATTGGAAATGTTGAATACACCCATTTAATACATGTACTTTTTCTCATTAAATAAGGTAATTACAGGTCCCATTCGAACTGCAACTCCACTTAGGTGAGAAGACATGCCAATAATTACAATAACTACAACATTTCTTTGGAACAGGACTGTTATTCAAATCATTGTGAAGACTATTACAGCATCGCCAGAGAGTTGGGAAGCAAAACAGAAGATACTGGTCTAGCAGGTGACAATCCTTTTATATTTATATAATCTCTTCTACCACTTTGTTCAAAGAGAGCCCCAACAAACTATAAACTCATCTGTTACCACCATGGACTTCATTAGCTACCTCTTAGGATACCTGGATATGAGAATTTCAAACACACTGGTTTCAGTTACAAAGGATGATAATAATAGTGACACTAACTTGGGGTAATTTAAAACCTTATTCCATAATCACTTTATCTTTCTCCAATTCTCAAAGGAGTTTAGATTAAAATTGGCACTCTTTTGCTTTTTCCAGTCTCCAAGGCGAACAACATGAAACAATTGTCCTCCAACCAGAGTTTAATTTCTCTTTCCCCAGATTGCCAAAAATGCCACAGGGAAGAAATCAAAACAGCGAAGCATTTGCTTGAGATTTTGCCAAGAAAACTTCCCCCAACTTTCTTGATCACACAAATTCTTTAAAAAAACCAACCTCTTCCACATGAAAACAAAAGTGAACAGAACCATATTTTGGCCTTTTCCAAAAGCCTAGTTTCAATGTATAGTCTAACTGGGCCTACACATTGCTTCTTTCTGCAAACTACTAGGAACTTTTACACCAACTGAAGCAAAGACCTCACAAGAAGACAAAATTCACAGCAATGTTCGGGCAGCAGTAACGTGGGACCCAAAGGGAATGTTCTGTGTTTTTCAACAGATTAAACTATGGAACACATCCAAGGGGAAAAAAATAAAAGGAAATGAAAATACAATTATAGCTACTGTCGGTGCACCTGTGAAAACCAATACTGCAGGTTTTAGCCAGTGGAACTGGGTTTTTGCATTTTAAATAAAAATCCCTATAATCTGGCAAGTTACTTAACATGCCTCAACTTCATTTCCTTAAGTATTAAATACTCAACACCAGTGTATTTTTTAAAACTATGATGATGAACACCATGTGTACAATATAAAAACTGAGGTGTATGATAACAGAAAACAAGAAAGCTTCAAGTTAAGTATGACTCACAAAAAATGTAATCACAAATTAAAATTCTACCAACTAACTATAGGTTTTTTTCATTTAACATTTTAACACATATAATTCACTCTTTATCGAATACTGTGTGGGTTTCTGGAATTATCTCACTATATTCCTTCTGCTTGTAATTTCTACCTAAATATCCTTCTATGTGAAGCCATTGCCAACCTGCTAATCTTTCCAAATCTGCTTATCTTCCCAACATTCTGCAAGTCAAAGTCTTCTGTGTTCCCGCGGCTTTTTGCACATGCCATTATTATGTATTTTAGGGAACAGTGGAAGGTGTGTGTTCTGCAATACTTGCTAGAGGATTGACTTCTGGGGGCAGAAATACTTTTATGGCTTTACCTATCCTGTCTCTACGACTTACTGGCACATATCCTGTCTCTACACTTACACACACTCTACATTTACTGGCAACCAATAAATGTTTGTGAATGAATGCATGAATACGTTAACTGTCCAATTTTTTCAACTTCTAAAAGGGAAAAGAAGCCAAAGACCTTCTGAAGTGAGTTCTATTTTTAACAGAGATTACACTAATGAGTTAAATTTTTCGTGAGGAAATTTTAGTTTATACACGCCTTCAACCACAAAGCTGTGCATCTCGGCATAATACTTACTGGCTGGAACAATGAAATCTCCATGTAACTCATAGGTCATAAGAGGCTCTGGAAGACTCCTGTACAAAAAGGACAGCTCAGAGTCACCAAACAAATCCAAACAGGTCACCACCCTGCACACATTCTTTATAAAAGGATATTAAACATGTTGTGCAATTCTTAGTGTGTGAAACTTCCCTAGGGAATATTTTTCCATATCAAAAAGATACATAAATCAAACGGAATTCTTTATTAAGTGCTATGTACACCAGACACTATCAAAGCTTATAAGAAGCCACAAATTCTTATCACATCTAAGCACACAGTACTTCATATTTCATGTTGGAAAGTACCTTTACAAACATCTGATTTTATATGTAAAACTTCCTTTCACACGTTACCTTGTTTAAAATCAAACATTCTATCCAATCACATCACATATAGGCATACAGTTTTGAAAATCATGTCTAGGATATTTACTGAAGATACCGCAAAAAATATATAGAAAAGATCAAATAAACTTTAAAAAGATCAAATCCTCTTCTCTTAGATATTTCTAGTATAAAAAATACAATATCCATTTTTGGTTTATGTCTATGAAACAGTAAAGAGAGATATAAAATAAAATTGATCAGGACTTGAAATTGAAAAATACACACATCATTTTAATTCTCTACAAAACCGATCACATAAATGGTAGTATATCTTATCCTGTATTCAACAAAATGCTACAATTCAATCAACTTTTATACATGTCTTACATTTATGAAGACCAGATCTCTGAACTCTATAAAAACACTTAAAGAACACTTAGACAAGTATCAATCTGTGCAGTCTTTCTGGAGGGCAATCTGGCAAGATATTAAAAATCTTTAAAAGGCTTAAATTGTGTAACTCAGAAATTCCTCTTGAAATGCTTTCAAAAAATGAAAGATGATTAAAAAAAACTTAAAACATATGCAAAAGCCAAGAAAAATGCCAGGGACAAAGGAGGTCATTTCACATCGATAAAGAGGTCAATTTATCAGCAAGACATACTAGTCTAAAATGTTAACGGATCTAATTAACAGGAGCTTCAAAATACATGAAGCAAAAATCAATGGAATGATAAGGATAAATACAGAAATCCACAACTATGGCTGAGATTTAAATACCTCTCTGTCTCAGTAACTGACTGAACAAGTAGACAGAAAATCAGCTACAATACAGAAGACTTGAACAAAGCTATCAACCAACTTCACCTAACTGGTGATGTCCTTTCACCTAAATCGACACTCTATCCAAAAGCAGAAGAAAACGCACTTTCCCAATTTACATGGAACATTTATCAAGATAAACCATATTCTGGGCCAAGAAACAAATCTCAAATTTGAAAGGGTTCAATCTACACAGGTAATTGTAAATCTCAGATTGCAATAAAATTTGAATTAGAACAGAAAGATATCTGAAAAAGCCCAAAGAAAGGAAAATTAGAAAGTATTCTGAACTGAATGAAAATAAAAACATGACATATCAGAATTTGAAGGATGTTATTAGTAAAGCAGTATTTGGGGGTAAATTTGTATCACCAAACTCCTATATTAGAAAAGAAGGAAGGTCTTAAACCAACGATTTCACTTTTCACCATAGAGAACCAAGGTGGGGGAACAAGAGTAAATTAAACACAAAATAAGAAAAACAGAAAAAAAGTAGATAAATAAAGACCAGAAGAGAAGTCAGTGAAATTGAAAACAGAAAAACAATAGAAAAAATAAACAGATCCAAACCGGTTCTTCGATAAATCTAGCCAGAAGAAATAACAGCGAAAACACAAATTACCAACGGCAGGAACAATAGACGCGAGGCCCGAATCACTGCAGGATTTAAAGGTATTTCTTTAAAAAATAAGACAATTTTAGGCCCCCAACTTAACAAGTTAGATGAAATGGACATGTCTTCAAAGACCCAAGCTACTAAAGCTTGTTCCAGAAGAAATATATGACCTGAGTAGTCACAAATCTATTGGAGAAGCTGAATTTGTAGTTAAAAATCTTGCCCATAAGAAAACCCTAGGCCCAGATGACTTTAGTAGTAAATTATGCCAAACAATTAAGAAATACCAATTCTACACAAATTTTTCCAGAAAATATAAGAGGGAATACCTTCTTATTCATTCTGTGACATTGGTGTTGCCCTAATACCAAAATTAGAGACGTTACATGAAAACTACAGATCAGTATTACTCACGAATTTAGATTCAACTATCCTCAGTAACTCAAAGTCAGCAAGACAGATAAAAGGATAATACATCATGGCCAAGCTGGGTTTATCAGAGAAATGCAATACTGCCTTCATATTAAAATAAAGTAAGTGCAATTCACCATACTAGCAACCTGAAAATAGAAAACTGTGTGATCATCTCAACAGACAACTCAGGGGAGAAACGACTGTTTTTCTTACAAATAATACTGGAACAACTGGACATTCATATTCAAAATTGACCTTGGACCCATACTGAATATTTTACACAAAAATTAACTCAAATAGATCTAGGTCCAAATGTAAAAACCTAAAACTAGAAAACTTCTAGAGGAAATAAAAAAGAAACCTTTGTGACTTTGGATTAGGCAAAGATTTTTTTGATACATTACCGAAAGTACAGTCCATAAAAATAAAAATTGATAAACTAGACTTCACCAAAATTAAAAACTTCTCTTTGAAAGACACTATTGAGAACGAAAGATAAGCCAAAGACTGAAGAACACATTTGCAAAGCACACACCTAAGAAAGGACTTGTACACAAAATACATAGAGAATTATCAAAACATAGTAATAGGACAAATAACACAATTTTTCAAATTGTGTGAAAGACACAGACAGACACTTCACCTGAGAAGATATATGGGTACCATATATGCATATAAAAAAAAGTTTATCATCAGTCATTATGGAAGTGCAAATTAAAAGTATAGTGAGATACCACCATACACCTGTTCTAAAATTAAAAAGATTAACCATATGAAGAGTTGGCAAGGATATAGAGAAATTGGAATTCTTGTACATTTTTGGTGGGGAGGTAAAAAAGTACAACCACTTTGGGAAAAAAAAGTTTGTTAATTTCCCAAAAAGTTAAATATACAAACCCAACATACAATTGAGACATTCTACTCCTAGGATTTTACCCAAGGGAAATGGAGGTCTGCATTCACTCAAAGATTTGCACACAAAGGTTTTTAGTAGTTTGATCTGTAATAGGCAAAGCTACAAACAACGCAAATATCCATTAACAGGTGAACGGATAAAAAAAATTGTGGCATATCCATTCGGTGACACACACTAGTTAGCAACAAGAACGAATGAAGTATTTGTACGCACCACCACACACATGAACCTCTAATTACGCTGAGTGAAAGAACCCAGGTTTCCTTAAAAAAAATTTTATAGGAAATGAAAATGAATGTTCAGTGACAGAAAGCAAAGCAGTAGTAGCCCAGGGATGAGGGAGTGAGAAGGGAAGGGTCGGGGAGAGAGATTTCAAAAGGCATGAGGAAGCTTTTGGGGAGTAATGGTTAGGTTCACCATCTTGATTATGGTGATGGAATCACAGACGCACCCATATGGCAAGCTTATCAAAATGTACATTATAACTATGTGCAATTTGCATGTGAACTGCACATCAATAAAGCTGTTTAAAAAAACACAATTGATGTAAAAATATATTTACAGTTGTATTCCCTCCATACAACTTCTGACACTGCAGCACATATACACACGAAATGACGATTTTGGGGGTATGAACAAAAACTTCAAGCACTGGTGAAGGAAAGATGTTCTTATTTCCTCTCCCTTCCTCTTGCCCCCTACACTCTCATTTAAAGAAGAAAAATAAAATCAATTACACCACAGCCTACATAAAGGCAAATAAGTAAACCTTTAGGGGTTTTTTTTTGTTTCAAAATATAGACAAGCAAAAAGTAGTGACAAAAGAAAATGGTTATCTGGCCAAGAAGAAAAGTTAAAGAATTCTGAGGAGGAAACAGAGAAAATGACACCACCAAGAACAATCAGAGAGGGCATTCCTTTCGCAACAAAAATGGTTTTGTATCTAAATATCTCCTACAACTACTTCTATCACTGCCATATGTCTGCTAGTTAAAGCAGCATAAAAGAAAAAAATAAGTATAAAGATTGTTAATGTTAGGGAAGCGGTAAGAACAAAGACAAGTTCCCCGTATAAAATTTATAATAGTGAGTCACCGTGTCTCTCAGCTTCCCACCCAACTTGTTTTGAGCTACATCTCTCTGCCACCCATTGGGAGCTGTCTGGGAATACAAACAGTAATATTTACCAAAGTTGGCATTTTCTTCCCAAAACGTCCCATTCCAATTTCCAGACTTTAAAAGGTTCCTCCAGGTAAAATCACTTTACTAAAAACCTCACAAAGTAGCTCATTGGTGGGGAACTGCTGTAATGAACACACTTCTGGAAATCAAAATTACAGTCTGAATAGATAGGAAATCCATCACAGCACCGGCATTCAGCCCTCTAGAACACAAATAAAAAGACTTTGCCCCGAGTCCATAGGAGATAAAGGAGATAACCACCCACATGTCCCCTACTATCCTCTCCTTTCTCCCAGCATTTTGAGGGTTTGGCTATTTCCCTTCTTTCGACCTCCAACCTCTGATCTAATAAAGTGGCTGTGTTATTTGCAACGAGAAGAATTTAGGAGCACAGTATTTTTGGCGAGGGAAGCTATATTCAGCTTCAAGCTATGGAGCCTTAAGTGACAGAGCTGGAACCCCCACCCAGGCAGGCTGGCTCCGGGGGCCATGCTCTTGACCATCACACTCCATGACCTCTTGTGCGGCAAGAAATCCACTTGCTCAAATGTAATCAGGTAGCCAAAATGGAGGTAAATACAAACTCAGTTTTCTCCCATTTGGTGCCACACCAGAAAAAAGTGCCAATTAAATCCTAATCACTGCATTTTCAGTTGCAAAAAATAACACAGAGGAAAGAATAGCAACCTAACTTTCAAATCTCCCAAGGCATCTGCCATTTTATGATAATCACTTTATCACATTCAGACAGAATGTGTATATGGTTAGGACTGAAGTTACATAATAACAGCATCGCATAACGTTGTCCTGTGGCACTGTTCCCTTAAAAGTGGAATTCAGTAGGGTGGAGCAATGTAATGAGAGAAAAGGGGCAGAAACAGCAACACCGGGCCAGGGCAATATGGGACTAGCTTCAGAGAATAACAAAAACCAGAAAGACATTTACTCAAAAAAAAAAAAAAAAGATCCTTTAGTTTATTAAACTATTTCCCCCCACAAGGGAAAAAAAGAACCATATATGAAGCAGGAACAAAAAACCACAAGCGATTTACTACAAAAGAATTGGATTTTTGCCCTTAGAGTCTCACCCATAACTGAGTCACCCTGGTCAATCCCTTTAACTGTCTTAGGCATGAATTTACCAAACAGTACAACAAGGTTAAAGCCTCCTTCTCGAGTGGTGGCTCCCTTTTTTGGTCAAGTTAACATGTACAGCTCATTATATTTTCATATCATTCACCCATTTTCCTTCATCCACCTAATATGGGCTTTCTCAACCTGAGCGCTACTGACATTTTGGATGTTTGAGGGCAAGGCCGAGATGTGTCGTGTACTGTAGATATTCAACTGCCCATCCTGGCCTCCCCCATTACATGCCAGTGGCACCCCCTCTCCAGCACTCGAGATAACCAAAAATGTCTCCAGACATTGCCAAATTTCTTCTGGGGGGGGTGCAATATTCCCCCCAGTCAAGAACCACTGCTCTCCTGTTTGAGTGGCAGGTGTAGCTCTAGATGCTGGGAACACTGCCATCAACAAGACGCATAAAAAGTCTACCTTCAGGAAGCCTGTTTTCTAACCCCAAGGTGGAGCTAACAAGATTCATTTTTACTATAAGCCTTAGCTAATCCAGTTAGCTGCTATCAGTGGCAAACTACACATAAGCATGTAGACTTAGCCTTAATTTTATCCCTTTATCCAAAAGGGATAACAATAGTAATTACTAGATTAAGAACAAACATTTTAAAACAGTGGTAAAAACATCTTGCTTAATAAGTGAAATACTCAAAAACAGGCAAAATACATATGAATCCACTGATATATTTTAATTACAGTAAAAAAAAATGGAACAACCAGATAACACAGAAGTCCATAAAAATACCACAGGAAGAATATAGCACCACTGTGATGTGTTCTGGAAATAAATAATTTTTTTTTTTAATTTTACCTGAATCTAATGAAGCCTTTAGACTGAACTATTAGTTGACAGGAAATAGCAGGGCTAGAGAACCATGTTAAACGACACCATGACAATACAACCAGCCATATCTAAAGTGGAGAAAATTCTATTTCAAAAAATGACCCAGGTTCATCAACAAAAACATGTCACTGTGGGGGGTGGGGGGTGTCAAGAGGGAGGTACGGGGTGGGAGTGGGCACAGGGGGGAAGGGGAGGCACAGATTAAAAGTGATTTCAAACATAACAACCCAATGAAATGTGTTGACATTGTTTAAACCCTGTAGGAATTAAAACAAATACAAAAACGTCTCTGAAAAAATCAGAAAAAATTGAAAATACAGTAATGGATGATATTTTGTTGGGTTTGATCATTATATATTCTTTTTATCTTTTCTATATTGTTCTTAAAGTCCTCATCTTTTTGGAGATATATACTCAGTATTTATGGGTATAGTAATGTGATGTTATAGTAAAATCTTCAAAATATGATCCAAAAAGAGTGTTAGGTAGGGAGAATGGTAATAACTGAGAAAGCAGGATAATGGGCCATGAGGACTCTATATTTGCAATTTTTCAAATATATACATTGTTTAGAATATAAAATATGTAATTGACCCTAATGTGCTCATTCAACTCAGGTAATTACTTACATGAAAAACATTTCTATCTGTTGGTTAAAAAGAAATAATTCCAGATGATCATTTCAGGCCAAAAAAAATAAAGGCCCCCAACAGAACAACTGCATAAGAAATAATCACAATTTTTTTCTTTTATTCGTTTCTTTTGTTACTGTCTATGTACTTCTTCTTCATGTAGCTTTTTATCATTAAATCCCTTTCTTTTTTAAAGGGTAATGACCCATAGAAATGATGAACCCATTTCTAACTCTAGTCCTAAATACTTTTTGTAGTAAATGCAAAACTTCAGTTTATCTTAAAACCTCAAGTAATCTTGTTTTCAAATAGCTTTGTATTTATGTGTTATCACTGTACACCTTTAAGTTTAAAAACTCAGCTTAGCTAAAAACATAAAAGAGTCAATGAATTCAATACATAGCTTCCTTCCTCACTGTTTAAACAGCACTTAATTCGTAAAAACTCACATGGCAAAAGACATTTATTTCAAAAGCTAACTCTACTCCAGTTCTCTTCTGTTGTCATTTACCTTATAACCGATGATCAGCAACTACTTGCCTCACTTTCTGGGACATTACTAGACACCTCCCAAATGCTCAGCATTTTAAATAAAGTTAACTTAACTATTGAGATTTAGGGGCAAGAGTCACTATCTGCTGCATGTCAGATACGCACTCTGTTCTACCCTTCAGTTACAGAGAGGAGCTTACCTCAAATACTGTTTTAGGGCACTTGTTATTGTCTTCACTTCCCAATCTATGGAATTTTCCAGATCCACCTCATTGCAGGTTTTTACATCTAGTGAGCAAACAGAAAACGTAATTAAAACTTGAACATCCAAAGGCTCTCGACTGGCTCACAAATCTTTCAATTTCAAATGGCCAAGTCACAAATAATTGACTCAGTGGTTTCCTATAAACACATTTTATACAATTTCTTCTAATAATATAATCCATGTTCTGTTATTTGATATTCCTAGCACTTCCGAAAACCTGTGGTGGAGATCAAAGTGCAAGGCTGAGGGCTGCTGGGAGGAGGGAAGAACGGGGTATAGCACAGCATTTCAATATTTATAACTGCAAAGCACGTATAGCTGCCTTATTTTTATTATTACTATTATTATTATTAAAGGTACTACTCAATAGCCATGGCTCAGGGCATGTGGCATTTTCGGTGTCTGTATATTTTATCGTGTTTTGGGTGACATTACTGCTATCACACTGTGTTCCGACAAGGAAAACAGGTAGCACCCTTCACAGCAAAAGGACTATTAAAACAGCAACAAGTCGGTGAGAAGTTTGGTCTCAAACTTCAGGGATGTGCACTCATCATATTATCTTTCTGAAGATCAATGCATGATCGACCAAAACAGATATATGATGACACATAAACTCAGAAGGACATTTATGCGTAACGTTCCACATTACATCCACAGTATTTACTGGCAGTCTCTGGGTAACACTGCTGACATTCACTCTAAATTAAACTAGTTTCCTTTGTCCTAAAAGTATGTCAATGAGAGATTCTTCCAAATGCCCCTCCAAAAACTCTACAGAAAAAGACATGCGGCTAACAAAAAAGAGGCAGCAGAAGGGAAGACGGGAAGGCAGGCAGGAAATTTGAAAAGGAAAACGTTGGTCCTGATTTCAATGAACGGGTGGCGGGAAAGGCAAGCAAGCGCTCAGGAGTACAGTGCCACCTTTGATCCCTGTAAGGCTGGGCGGCTGCCCTCAGCTGGGGCGTGAGAGCGGGGCGGGCGCACACACCTGGGCTTACACCCTGCCGCCACCCCGAGCAGCCACGCACCCAGAGAAGTCAGGCCCAAGCCGACCAGCGTCAGGTCTCCATCCGCACCACGGAGATCATGTATACGCTCCCACAGAACTACAGAGGGCCTCAGAGCAAGTCAGGAAATGTATACAGATTTCCATAAATTATTACATGAGTAAGGAATTAGCACAGATGAGTCGCTGGAAGTATCAGCCTTCAGGGTGGTACCTGCCACAGGGAGGCAGAATGAAACCGACCAACGGAAGGAAGCTTGTCTGGTTTTCTGCACCCCCGTCACGCAGAGGAGAAAACAAGAAGTGCTTTCTCCCTCGCTCCTGTGTGGGAGATGCTTCGAACTTAAGACCCAAAAAAACCAGCTGTTTTGGGGTGGGGTTTTTTCCTCCCTTACCCTGCATTTTTCTGTAATAGGGAAGGAAACATCTTGTTATTATTTCCTTTTTAAAACCTCTAAAAAGAAAAATCTGTCAAAATGGGACCACCACAGAAGTCATGCCTGCCACTTAAAAAGTTTTCAGCTTGGGCACAAGGAAGGGTGACAACTCACGTTACTCTCTTTTTTTGAAAATCAAATAAAACAGGAAGTGATGGTTATTTCACAGCCATAACATACATATGAAGCCAATTACTCAAAAGTCTGGAGGGTTTTTTAAAGCACTTCAACAGTTCTTGATTACAGCAACTGACAGCAGCGTGCAATAAACTTCAACAGTGGCAGTTGACACTGATTACATTTTTATCAGGTCCTACAATTCAGAACTCATTTGTTACTGAGCTTGTCAGAGAGGCCACAGATCCATTCAAGAAATCAAATTAAGCGCCCCAATGAAAGGCGGCGTCCTTTATAACTAGGACTAAATAATTCTGTTCTAAAGGCTTTGCCAGCCAATTACTTCAGTAACTGAATATTCTCTCTCTCATTAAATCAATTATTTAAATCTCATTTTAACATACAAGTCAGATAACATTTTCAATCAACTTGCGACCAGCAAGTCAGCATTTTAAAATCCAGGAGGCTTCTAAAGGAAAGCTTTTATTTTTGGCTTTCTACCAAATTATCATTCTATATTTTGAGATTTCTATGGAAAAATAAGCCATCCTTTGGATTCATGGAATAAAAGGTAGCTGTCACATTAGAAGCTAATGACTACAGAGTGTCTATGGTACTCATCCTCTATTAAATTTTCACTGTTTTCAAATAAGTCAATCATCCCGAGCAGGGCTTTACAGTCAGTGGACGCACTGGGACTAGGGAAATTTGTTAATAATTTATCTAGGACTCAAACTTAAAAATGCATTTGAGCGTTCCATCAGAATGTATGTTCTACCGTAAATAAGGTAGAAATGTTGCTTCCCTTCTGACCAAGGGACAGCACCTCATGGATTAAAAATGTAAACTAACAAGTGCAGGTACAAATAGTTAACTTTTGATTTGGGTTAATGTTGCATAATTATATAATCAGTGGTCTTTGTTTTGAAACTGGAAATTTTCAACCCAGCCTAAATGCAAAGTACCTGCACCCTTCTGAATCCTGACATGAGGTTCCATTTTTAAATATTTAAAGAAGTGCAGTCACTGAATGAATTTTGAGAGTATATTTTATAATCCAAAATGAGACATTTTTCTCAGCTCCACTAGTTAACTTTTTTCTCGAATCTTTGTGAAAAAGTTGTCCTATGGACAAAATAAGCAAGGTAATATTTTTTAAGTAAAACTTCTAAATTAGTTTTATTTCTTTTCTATGGTTCTGTGTTTAGAAATCAAAGCATCCACACTTTTTTTTTTTTTTTGCAAATTTAGAAACCACCACCAACACACACAAGCTACTACCTCACTCTCTCAATTTCCCCTCCCTTGCTATTTTCCTTCTAAAGTGGGGAAGGAAGAATACATAATGATTTTAAGTTATCTTAGTTATAACCTACCAATAACTATTACAATTATCTGTTACATTCTCATCCCATTTGTTAAAAAACATGACTCACCCAAAAAGATCTCATCTAATATTTCTCTCTGCTTTCCCCAACTGCTAAAATTTTCTATTAAAAGAAAAAACAAAACTTTTACCAGACTACATATGCCAAAGGGGAAGGAAAGAAAAAACACCCACAGAGGGAAGGAAGGCTGTTGCTCACTTGGACATTTTCTTTTGGAAACCTTAGAAGCTTGGTGCAGAGAGAGCTAGAAGGTTGCTAGCAATCCAGCACACTGCTACCTTCTGCTCCTGGGATGGAAGACAACTAAAGCAACAATTCTCATCACCAGGGGAGGAACAGAGCTGCCCTCTCCTTCACCTAACCTCGGAGGAGTACAAATGATGTGTCTGTTTAGAGCCCCTTCTCCGGTCAGCTGCCCTTAGCGCCTCTTGTTGGCAGTGGAAGGAGGAGACGAGATGGGAAGGGAGGAGAAGAGGGAGGGGAGGTGGAGGAGGTGGGAATGGGAGAAGAAGAATGGAGAGAAACACTTTGTTCTATTCTCATCTTTAACGTGAAGAGTGAAAACACACCAAAAAAAGAGGCAGGTGGCAAAAACATGTGAGATATTAAGCACGCACCTTTTTTTTTTTTTTACAAATTATCGTAAACTTTTACGCGAGTATTTGATAAACACACATAAGAATGTCAATAATAGAAAAATACCACCATAAACCATGAGTTCTCAAGAACTAAAGAAACCAATTAAATGGAAGTTCTTGTCCAGTAATATTAAATGGCTTGGGATCTTTCCTCGGATATTTTAAAATTAGATTTTTGCTCATTTCCACAAAGGAAATGCAGCAAACAAACAGTGCTTCAAAAAATCTCCAACTTGAAAGAAACATTACCCGGAGGAGTAGTCATTTAAAGAAAATAACTGCCTGGGACCACAATGGGCAAAGCCATCAGGATTAATTTATCTCACAGGGAAAAAACACTGGTTTAAAAGAGCAAAGTTAAAATCTGGCAGACTCATCCGTTTTTTTTTTCTCTTCACGATATGTAACTTAAAACACGAGAGATGGGAAAAGTTGGAGAGAGAGAATATCCAGGGGGTGGTGTATGCACTGCTACTCAAAAACTCTAAAATCTTTTTTTGGGGGGGAAGACGTATAAATTTTAATTTGAACACTCACTAAATCAGGAGCTAAGGAAAGAAATACCTCAAGGAAATCTTAAATTTATTAGGATATAGTAAATAAATCTATTTTCTTAAGAGCTAAAGTTTAAGTTGGTAAAGTAACAAGAAAGTGGTATTAATGGTAATTAAAATACAAAGTTTGTGACTGACAATCTTAAATTCATACCAGGAATTATTTATAGATCCAGTTAAATCATTTATATTGTGCAGCCCCCCCCCTTAAATGAATTACTTAAAAAAGAAATAACAAGTTAGTACCTCTCCCTCATGTCAATTCCCCGGTGCCTCTGTGTGGAGAACATTACTGAAAACACAGCGTTTCCCTTGCCAGCAACTTAAATGAGGTCGTGTCATGCTTGTATCCCGTACTTCTCCTGGACTTCTCTACTCTGAGTCTCTTGGAAACTGACTGCAGTTTTCCAGGTTATGAATTTTTGAAGGTTCAAGTATTTTAAGATACCCTTGTAAGTTAAGGACTATCTGGAGACATTTCCCCTGTGCAGAGGAAACTCCCACCTTAGTTCAGAGATACAGATAATGTGGGATTATATGAATGGAAGAGCAAACTGAGTCAGTTTAGCACCTTAGTGTGACCACAGATACACCCCTATTTGAACTTCCTTGAACGTGAACAAGAAGATAGTAAGAATAATTGTAGGATTGTATGACCAAGTTAACGTCAAAGCGTGCCTTTCAGCCAAAATATCCCCTTCAGATATCAAGAATCTTCCAACTCTTATCATGATAACACCATCTTGGAAACAGGAGAAGTGTTTCTAATTTTAAAATTAACAAAAAGCAGATACTGCAGTCCCATTAAACTCATCCAGCTGCTACTGAACCACTGGCAACCGGAGTCTATTTAATTTGCAGACCACTAATGGTAAAAAGGAAAATCTGACTGCCAACATTGTACACCCAAGTTAAACCAGAGAGGCACAAAATGAAAACAGCTCGTGAAAGCGAATGTATCCTAACACAGCTCTCCAACTGATGACGGGTAATTTTTCCTGCGGTTATTGCTTTAAAAAAAAAAAATTATTGCTTGTTAAATCCTTAATTCAAATACAGCCAAACAAGCAATCCTATCTGTAACATGTCAGTTGATTTTATTCAGCCTAGTTTATGCTCCCTCAACATGAAGCTTGGCTACAATGATTTAAGATGCAGTCAGGTTTAAATGCACCGACAGCATGCCTGAGGGCATTGTTAATATTGATTAATTAAAGTGAGATATCAAATTAATTAATATTTAGCAAGGTCATTATGACAGATTGGTTTGACATACAGGCCCTCAAGCCTGATGAGTTATCAGCATTCCTAAGGAGGCAGCCTACTTTGGGGTGGGGAGAAAAGTGGGGCACTGTACAGGTGGCACTGAGCTGACAGGAATGTGGAATGTAAAAGTGCTTTGTCATTCACATAATGTCTGGGGTAATGAAATGGATTCGCTTTCTGGCTTCCTCTAGTTTATGATGCCAAAGAACACTGTGTTATCAGCACAGATGGAGCATGCATGGTTCTGGAGAAGAGTCTGGTGCAAACTACAAACGAGCCACTGTGAATACCAATGACACCCTGAGAATCAGACCCTTGCTGTCGAGTGACAGTTTTGGAAGCTCCATAGAATGAGTGAGTCCCAGTGGTCTTGTGCAACTAGATGTACTGTCAAGACTCTGGACAGGCAATTTGGAAGCCATGAACATCACTGACGCCGGGCTGCTTCTTTCCTGTGACGGGCATGCACAAGAAGACATTCACCCATGAGCTGCGTTCTTTTTTTTTTCCTCCATGTCTTAGTAAGCAGAGGGAGTGGATAATCTGTGCAGATGTAAACATGAATCTACTTCTCTCTTTGCTCAGGAGAATCTAACCCAGGCGGGAGAAGAAAAGAATGGATTCACAAGTGTGCCGTACATTACTAGGAAATATTAAGTTGTGAAGTCAATGAATATAAACAAATAACACATGGAAAATGATTAGAAAAGAGGCATACCCATCAACATACTCAGAAGTCTCTGGACCTTTGAACTCACCCCCACAACTCTGTACAATCCTTGGTCATTTATACCTATTGGAAGAGACAAAACATTAGCAAAGTACAAGACTCGTATTTTTAAAGCTGTCAACAAACAGTCGCATTCAGAATCTTTGCTAACTCACATTAGCAGCCTTCCTGTTGACTATAAAAATAACGTTTGACAAAAGCAAGTGTTTACCAACTTGTTTTAGCAGCTTGGTATTCATGAATTATGGCTGGAAAATAATCTCCTAAAACAATGCCCCATGTGGGCAAAACAAGTCAATGTTAATGAAATAAGTCTCTTAAGCGGTACTCATGCATGCCAGCGCAATTTGTAAAGATGCATTATAACTTTCCTGTTTATTATGTTTACTTATTTCTGACATTTTTCTTAAAAAGTTTTAGCCTTTTAAAAATAACATGCTGATTAGCACAGAGAAAGAAGTCATTGTTTGGGTGATTCCTGAAGACCATGGAAATGCATTCAAAACTAAGGCAGAACGGCTTTTGTTTTTTGTTTTTTTTTTTAAAGAACTGTTATGCGCACTGCCCAGCAAGGAGCTCCGAAACTTCAAATGAGTCTCACCACAAACCGTACATCAAAATGTATACACCAAAATCACTGCATTCTGCCTCTGCAGAGACTGGAAACAACAGATCTCTCGGCACAACAGACAAGAAATAAAGGCAAGAAAATTTATTGTCAAACATTATTTAGTGTATGGAACACATGGTCTTCTTTGAGTTCTGATTTCAACAAACCAAGTGGAAAGGACATTTTTGAGGCAGCCAGGAAAGTGACTGAGTGGCATTAAGGTTATGTCAGAAAATGTCTGTATTTTTAAGTTACATGTTGAAAGTAGTGAAAGGAACATATCTTAGATTTTCTTTAAGAACAAGGAAGGAATAAGGTAATTTTTAGCAAAATCTTGGTAGCTGTTGAGTCTAAGCAATAAGAATATGGGGGTTTACTGGACCACTCTACTTTTTTTATGCTTGAAAACTTTCAGAATAAATAATGACTTCCAAAACAAATGACATTATCTTTATTTCTGTGTCTATTTTCTGCACTACCAATGTTAAAACTAACAAAGAATATGACTAGCTGACAAGGTTTCTAACCCCCAAGGTTTTTCAAAAGAAAACAAACCACCATCAAAAAGGCCATGGAATTTGCTCAAGGGAGCTTAGTTTCTTTTTGCCTCTCTACATAGGGTGATGAAAAGAATACTAGACAGAAACTAAAGAACTGGACTCAAGCCACAGGTCAGTCATTCCTACACTCTGAGACCTCAGGCAACACAGGGAACTTCTCTGAGCCTTCAGGCTGCACCTGAGGTCAAGGGCAGCCCCCTGCACTCTGTGGGACATGGTGGCAGGGAAGTGAGATGACGCCAATGGGTGCACCGTCAATTAGAGCGCACTGCACACACAAGGTTTCTCTTATTCCTTGCAAAAATGAGTATTTCTTTTCCTTTTCTCTTTTTTGCCTTTTATTTGTTCCTTCTTAATTGTTTTCTGAGCTTCTCAAATGCTCTATTTGTCTGTCTTTTATGGGCTGAATTGAGTCCCCCTGCAAAATCCCTGCAAAATCTGTTGAAGTCCTCACCTCCAGTACCTCAGAATGTAACTGCATTTGGAAATAAGATACTTTAAAAAGGTAATGAAGTGAAAATGAGGTCATCAGGGTGGGCCCTAATCCAGTGTGACTGGTGTCCTGATAAGAAGAGATGAGGACGGGACACAGAGGGAAGGCAGTGGAGAAGAAGGGCAAAGGCAGTCATCTTCAAGTCAAGGAGAGAGGCTTCAAAAGAAACCAGACCTGCCAAACACCTACATCTCAGATTTCTAGCCCCAAGAACAGAGAGGAAATAAATTTGATGTGTAAGCCACCAGCCCGTGGTACTTCACGATGGCAGCCCTAGCAAACAGTGCACCTTCTCTCCACTTGCCCAGTAGCATTCAAAGAGCCAGAACAGCAAGCCCTTCAGTCATACAAGCCTATACAGAACGCTAAAGAATCAAAGTAGCAGAGAGGCACCTTCTGATGGGGAATGCTCACTGACTCCAAGAGAGGAGAAAACGCAGGTCAGCCCTGCCAGGAGGTGGAAAAAGGAAAGGAAATGGTCAATTAACACAAGCTCAGAGCTGGAGCCTGCTACAGGAGAAGCCTGGACCTCCTTCCTTCCTTCTTTCCAAGGGACAGAAGACCACAACCAGGGAGTTTAAAACACCAGAGGATTTTTTGTTTAGTACTAGTCTATTTAAGAACCTAAAATAGTTTGGCCTCAGTGCATGCAGCCAAAAGAGCAAGTCACATTCTGCAAAAACAAACATGCCTCTACGAGAAGGGCCTGACATATACAGGGAAATGAAATAAGAATGTTACTTTGGCAATAATCATCGCTCTGTGCTGGCAATTATTATCAGATAATTGATCAAGTTCAAATTCATCAACCTGAGGGAAGCAGAGTTAATTGCTAATGCATAATGGAAGGTATCAAGGGGAATTAATGCTACTCAACACAGTTTTTACTTTTTTTCAATGAAATTTAAATAAACCTCATACAAAAAGCAGCTTGGAAAAAGTCTGTAACACACACACACACTCAAGTCACATAGGATTTTGTTTCTTGTTACATTATCCTTAAAAGCTCTGGACTAAGAAACCTGGAACAGATTTATATCTCTGAACACATAGGGCATACAAAAGACATCAAATAAATATATTTGAAGAACATAAGCCAATCAATATGCCAAGTCATAGTACTGGGTTTATCATATTCTCTCGCTTCCCTTCCAAACTTTCCTCTTACAGCCAAAGGGATCACTACTACTAGTTACCAAGTATTAGAATGCTGAAATTGTCTTTGACTTCCCATCACTTTCCAAATTCAACAGGTCAATGCCTGCATTTTCTTCAAACTTCAGACTAATCTCTGCTTCTTTAACACAGCCTTGAATTTTATGCACACACATGTATTCAGGCTCCTTGCAGGGAAACAAACCACCATAATCCACGCTGCGCACATCATTTTTTCTTCTTATTTTTCCAATCACTTTGATTATCTCAGGTCTCTTCCATCCCCATTTAAGAGTAAGACATCAGATGAAGTCCAAACTCCTCAGCTGAACAACTCTGCAAAGCATAACCACGTAAATATCTACAATAGGCCCCACCTCACCTACCCATATTTACTGCAGAGTATCTGCCTTAATAACTATATATGTGCCAGGTGCTATGCTAGCTGCCCAAGGTTCAAGCATGAGCAAAGTAAAGTCCAATCCAGACCTTCAAAACCAGATAAAATCCTGCCTTTTCTGACGCCAACCTAGAGTGACTGTCTCTTTTTTTGAATATGACTCGTAATTAATTCCTTTTAACACTTGATCACAATATCTTATTCACAATTCCCAAAATCAAAAGTCTGAATGCCTGGCCTGACATCAGGTTATTTAAATCTGTGTTTTTCCCCACTCAGTGTGAATATTCATATTTCACCATATTAAAAGTAATTTCCACAACAAACTGACCAGGAGATATTATATACTAAGCAGTATAGTCCCAAATTACCTTTTCTAAAACACATCTAACCTCTGAATTTTCAGATTAAGAATTGAGGACGTGTGTTCTACCGTATCTCCCCAAATACATAGACATATATTATCTGGAAAGATTCTAAGTCAATGTTGGTGTTTCAGATTTTTTTTTAATAGCTTTTATGATGACTTGTACAGAATAACTGGGTGCAGAACAGGTATGGCTAGGTTGTTCTTACCTGAAATTAATTTGGAATTACAGATATAGATTGGAGTTGGACCAAAGCAGACATTACAATTAGGAACTGAAGTCTTAAAACTTAACTTTTAAGACTTCAGTTCCTAATTAAATATCCAAGTTAAAAAAACTTTTCCAGGATCTGAAGTTTCCCTGGTAGTTATCATTACTGCAATGCTTTCTGAATTTTAACAAAAATTGGTAATCTGGTCAAAGTGTTGACAGGCCCAAAGATTTTTTTTTCTTTCAATAAGATTAGCCCTGATCAGTAGTAAAGAAAGGGTAAGTGCTCTCCATTCCAGTGATGAGAGCTGCTGACAGCTGTCCCTGGGCAAAGTGGGTAAGACGTGATCGAATGTGTCTTTACTTGCCCCACCCAGCTCCTCCCATCTCACACAGTGCTGCCAGAGGGCACCACCCACGGCTCCCTCCAGGTCAGGGTCACAGAGCGGGAATGAGTCATTCCATCATCACCACCTCGGCCCAACCGTTTCCCTCTCCAAACCCAAGTGATGCCACCACAGCCAGTCTAGTCACTCCAGAACACACTTACATGGAACACCAACGCACATACAGAGGCCCTTCTAGGTGGGCTGCAGAAGCAGAAGGGAAAATAAGGTGCTTTAGGACAATAAAAGAATCAGACACCAAAGGAAAATAACCTAAGAGGGTTGACAAACTCAGTTAAACAAAGGAGGGGAAGGGGAGCTTGCAGGGGCTACAACTGGCAAGTACATGTGGTAAGACGACAAAAAGTGGCACTTGGAGTAAAGGAAGCAAAAGAGAGAAGACAGGTAACTAACACACACATACAGAAAAGGTAAATAGGGAGAAGAATACAGAATGAAAGGAAGGAGAAACTGGAAATAAATGAGAAGATAACAGGCTAGAAATTGGAGAGCACTTAATTTTCTGTTAATTTCATAAAAATTATTGCATATGTAACTATAAGCACTGAGATAGAATAAATTGAAGATATGGGATAAAATTCAAAAGAGAATAAAAGATAGCAACTTAGGATCAACCCAGCAATTAAGTCTTTTCTTTCCCTAGTTTTCTCTTTTGGCTTCAGGAGCAAATTTTATACCTGATAGCTCAGTATTCTTAACACCTTACGTGGGCTTCAGCACATGGTATACATTTAACGAATGAACTAGATAAACTGAATAAATAATAATTATTTAGTAAAGGAATATGGAAAAAATTTAGAAGAGACAAAAAAGGTTACTACTAGAAAGGACAGGTACAGCGATATAAAGGAGTAAGGCTCGAGGTGGGACATAAACGCTTTTGATGGCAACGGGCACAAAATCATTAAGAAGGACTTTCCAGGTATATGTTTCTAAGAAATAAATGATGGTATTCCATGGGGCTATAAAGTAACATTTGCTCCGGTCTCATCCAGTAGCCAGCAGAGTACATGGCATGGAATGAGATAACTAATCAATATTCGCAGAGGGACTGAATCGTTTATTTGCACTTGTGAGTGCTGACAACAGGGTAAAGGTCGTTCATGTTCGCATTCACAGGATTTACACCAAAAGTCTTCTGCACATCAATGAGGCACATGTGTGTGTGTGTGTATATGTATATATGTACATGCATAAATGCAAATATAGCTTTACATATTCCACCAGCACTGCAAAGAGAAACTCTCCTATGGGCTATGTAACGAACACAATTTTATCCTCATATAAATATTCATTGCAACTGTAAATATGTTTTATAATTATATATATGGAATTATAAATATTAACTGATCTTGGGAGATTCTTGAAAATAAAAGGAAAAAAAGCACTACAGGTAAAATGATTAAGAAAAATGTGAGAGAGTGCCCAGCGGCAGGGCTAGGACAGACACGCTATAATGGCAACTCAAAGAAAAGCAGTTATGGGGTTCGTGAATATTGTTTCAGGTCATAGGTGAATTACAAACATTGGGTAATGTATTCCTTACATGTATTTTTAACTAATTCTCAATAAACACTCTGCTTAAATGTCTGTGTAGGTAGACTAAGCATTTTCCTGGTTATCCATAAAAATAAACAGGTTCATACACAAAGACATCTTTCCAAGATACTGACTGGGCAATTAACATTTTAAGGTTCTGCCAAGAATGCATGTTTTTATTAAATTATTTTTAAATATAAGCAGACAGAACCAAAAATGATTTGCTCTGTTCCATCAAAGGGACATAATATTCAACATCATAAATATAAGATATTGTATATATAGAATTACAAAATTCTAAAACTTTGTAAGAATGTATTATTTTTAACATAAAGTCTTTAATACTATAAAAAGCAGGGTAAGAGACAATTTCTAAGCATTGGGATAGGAGATAAACTATAGCTGTACAAAGATAAGAAACTCAAAATGATAATAATATTTTAGCCTTTCTAGATCTTGGTCCCCTCATTAAAAAGAACATGTATATATGTCCTGGAAACACAAGTTTACTAAGTTTGTACCATATTACAAGTAAAGGTAACTGGTATCCTGAAAACGTCCATCTCTACCACCTCTCTGTTGTATGACCTGGCAAGTTATTCAATCTCTCTGTCTCAGCTATTTTACCTGAAAAATGGCATTAAGGATGGCATAGTAGTAATAAATGTGAAAACTAAAGGAGATAATGTCTGTAAAGCATCTGTACGAGCTTCACACACCAAGCACTCACTAAAGCTTTAACTGTGCATAAAATTCAAAATTAACATCAAAATAGCGAGGCATAATACATACAAAAGTCACCCTAAACAAGGCCTGTAGTCACCCTAAACAACCTACTTTCCTAAAATAAAGCACATGTCGGGAAGACAGAGTTTATTTAATAGGAGCGACTCATGGAAAATATAAAATTCCTGTTAACCAGTAACATTTGGAATTTCTCCCCCTGGATAATAATTATTTGGGCAGCAGAGAGAAAAACATTACAGACAACTCTTATCTACCAGGAACTACTAGCCTGCTTTTTCCCTTCTTACGAAGTCGTGCTTTCACTTCCATGTGGGCCGTCCCATACTCCTTCCTATAAACCCAGTTCTAAACTATGATGAACGGCCTCCTCACCAGCAGGGCCTGTGAGGAAAGGTCTTAAGGATTCCATTCGCACAGTCTTCCCAAACCGGCCAGAGACTGAGCTCAGAAACCCAACAGCTCGGCACAGGCAGGTAGCCATGCCTCCTGAGGCCAACTGCCACATCCACTTCCATTACTGCTGCCCATCCCAGAGTGAGAAGTATGGAAAAGTTTAAGGCAGATACCCAATCTAGGTCTAAGCCGGTATTTTTGGAAGTATTGATCATTTCAAGACTCTTCAGCTACATCTAAGGCTTGACTCTAAGTCTCATCCTCTCAAATCCAAATTCAAATACAAAGGTATTTGGGTGATATTAAGGTCAGAATGCACTGTATATTCCCAGGACTCTGTGTGGCTGGCCTCACTTCTACTTTCTGGCCAACACAAGAGAAAGCAATTTGCTTCAGACCAGGCAACCCCTAAACTTGTTGCTATTCCTTATCTAACCACCCAAGCCAGTGGGCAGCGTGCCCGGACAGGGGCTGGGAGAAAGCTACAGAGTTACAGGAGTGTCCTCTGCCATTAGGAGCACTTGTGGTCCCAAACTCTCTCCCCAGGATCTGAGATCTTGCTACAACTCATTCTCTGTGCCCTTCAGTCCACTCCACCAGCATGAACCCTGGGGATGGGCTATCGCACAGCCTTAGGGCCTTCTAACAGAATTCAGCTTCCCTGGTACCACTACACTGAGTTGTCAACCAACTCTTACTCTCACCTTACTTATACTGCCACAGGAAAGGTCTGAGAGACAGAAGACCAGGATGTGAATCCCTGCTCTGCCACTTTCTAGTTGTGTGAACTGTGGCAGGTTTACCCTCAATATGTTCCAAGCTTCAGATCCTCGAATACAGCTAAGCCTAATAAAGAAGATATACCTGCCCCACAACCTCCTGAGTTTTGTAAGGATTGGGTGAGCTAGAGTACATGAAATACTCAGAAAACATAAAATGCCACTTACTACGATTTTAAATACTGTCAGGTGCAGATTCCACACTGACATTATGTCTACCATTAAGAGACTCGGTGTTGCAGAGATGCTCAGCAAAGTGGGACAAATCTTTCTCGGGCTGATGGTGCACCTTCAGAGGTCCATGATGGAGTTGGTGTGGCGAGAAGGCCGATGCACTTTAGAATGGCTCCTCCCCACTTCCCTTTCCTATTGTCTACACCCTCCAACCCCCTCTGTTCCTGAACATTTTTTATTCTCTTGATTCTTTTGTTCATCTCCAACATCCTCAGACGATCAGCCTCTACAGCCTCCACCTCCTCATGTTACTTGTAGTTAAAAACACCAGGATTAAAAACTCAGTCTTGGATCTGAGTTGTAGTCTGCTGTTTATCATCTCAGACTTACAGGGTCAAATCATGTCTCCTCACTTCAGTTGCTCATGCAAAATGGAGAAATACCACTGTCTCACTGCGCTCTTGGGGAATACGTACGATGTGCAACCTGCTTATCTCCAGCTTCTTGCCTTCCCTACATCCAATGGTCTCTGGGTTTTCCTCCTACCTGAACTTTCTGGAGCATCCGACACAGGTGCCTCCCTGCTCTCCGGACTCTCCTCTTTGGGATTCCTCTGCCACACTCTCTTGGTTCTCCTCCTACCCCTTTGATTGTTCTGTGTCTCCTTCCTCACATCCTCTAAATACAAAGATCCCCAAAGGTTCCACTCTTTGCCCCAGCATCTTCCTCCCTCACCATCTGCCTGCATGACTTCTGACATTTAAAACTTCGCCCCTCTGAAAATGATGTCCACCATCTCTCCTACTGCCTCCATTCTCTTTTTTCTGACTGAAATGTCACATGTACCTGGAATTCACGATATCAAAAAACAATCTATTTTCCTCCCAAACCCACTGCTCCTCTTGCATTCCTTGTCTTGGCTAAAGATGTCGTCATCTACCTTGACGGGAAAGCTTAAGAATCACAGTTTTTGCTTTTCACTTTTCCTTACCTCCTACATCCACAGGTCACCAGATTTTATTCTTCAGTCAAGTCTCTCTCGCTACCAATCCCTTCTTTTCCAATGCCAGTGCCCCAGTTTAAACCCTCATCATATCTTGCCTGGATTATTTCTAAAATCCAACCAGCCATCCTGCCTTCCATCCCTCCAACCCACCTCACTCCAATCCATTCTACTTTCTGTCAAAGATCTGAACATACCCCTGCTCAAGTATGTCAATGTCTCACCACTATCTGCAGAAATGAGGCAAATGCACAGCAGAGCACCTGGGTGTGTCACACTCTGACCTCAACTGCTCACAAAGCATCTTCTCACATCATTTTCCCCCACTCACCTCTGCCAGCAACACCCCAGGGTGGGTGAACAACATCTGTTTCAGTATCTCCCTCTGGAGCAAAGAGCAGATTTGCTTGTAGCCGTAGAAAAGAGAGATAGAGTCTCCATCTAGAGCAAAGGGCAGGCATGGTTGCCAGCCATCATGAAAGAGCCAAGTTTCCTAACTTCAGAATGTTTTCTCAGTCATATCCACTGTGTCTGCAGATAGCCTCTGATCCTCTTTGCGATGCCCATGGGAATCAGAGCTCAGAGTACTGAAATGTAATACTTGGGCTGAGAGTAATAAATTGCCCTATATCTCTGATCCAAGAGTTAGTGTCTTCAACCAGTATCCATGAAACTATGCCAGATGACTTGCTCATATGAAAGTAGCATAAAAATCTCAGAGCTTTCGCTGTCTTCAACTAGACTGAAGCTCATATTTAAGAAAAGGAACCATATTTTTTTGGTTTAAGAAAAGGAACCACCATTTTTTCTTCCAATATCTTTTCTGTAGGAAACGCACAAAAAGCATTGACTAGAGCCCACCAACCCTGTGCGTGCCCGAGAACAGCTGAGTGTTAAAGTAAGCTGGAATGGATGGGACATTAACTAAAAGCACATATTATTTTCAAACTCACTCATGTAGCTCGAGCTTAAGTAGTTACAAAACATCACTTATATAAATGAGAAAGAGACTCAAACTCAAGGCAAAAAGTTGGCTGCTGCTTTTTGCAAGACTGCTTTACATCCCTCCTTTATAGAGATCAGAACATTAGAAAGGCCGGATGGTGTCTCACTGCTGCCATCTGCCTCTCCACCTCAGAGCAGCTGTGACAATCAATTTTAGGCAACCCTAGACAACCCTTTTTTTTTTTTTCAAAGCTTGAGGAGATCTGAAAGCCATCTTCTCCTGGAGCCCCTTTCCTTTCTTCATGGCCTCCTAGCCATTTTCCTGCCCAAATGTCCACAAGACACTGAGGAAGAGAAGGCTGAAAGCCAAGCCAGGTGATTCTGCTGCTTGTTAACAAGTGCCACATATAATTACTAAATAAAGTGAACTCTGGTGATTTAGTTCCCTGTGCAAATTACTATTTTTCAAAAACTAAACAAAGTTCCTCATTGCCCCAGGAGGCTAGAATCAATACTGGGACTACTAAATGTCGATTGGCCTCAATAGATTTATCTCTAAATAAGCAACTCACGTTTACTGGGCACTCAACGTGTGCCCATGTCCCACTTCTCTTTTAACTCCCACAACAATCCTACGAAGGAGATGCTATTGTCCCATATTATACATGATAAAATCAGGACACAGAGAGGGTGAGTAACTAGCTCACCATGGCTGCAGAACTAATAAGGGGTGAAAGAGATTCCAATCAAGACTGACTTTCGAGCTCACGCTCTCCAGCACCACGCCAAGTGCCAGAAGAGCCTTAAACAATAAAATGCCATGGAGCTTATCTGACTTTGAGCCAAACACACAAATCCAGCATGCCTCCTCTGTAGCAAGACAGTTTGCCCATTTGTCCCTGTTAATTTTACTCAACTATTCACTTGGAAACTAATAGCTTTGGAAGCTTATTTGTTCGAGAAACAAATAAGATTACTAATCGAGCAAACGAATAAGCAATCCTGAGTCGCCTGGATTTAGTATTTCAGCTATTCATTTGCATTTCTGCAGACACCACCAGACTCTTCAGCTCCCTCCCACATTTAGGCTGTCCTCTGTATCCACCCACACTCATCTCACACCCATTATGATTAAAAAAGAGACAGTGAGCAAGAAACTCTAGTTTACTTGCTGTCAATTTTCGGGGGACAGCTGTTCTTTATTTTCTTCATTTTGCACATAATTTGCCCTTGGCAATTTCAGACGAATGTGCAACCATGGTAAAATATGGGGCCAGTTCACTTTAGTTATCTTCCCTCCCATAAGGATTGATACTGAAAATATACATTATCATCTTTCATCAGGCTCATCTCGAGACCCCCATACAGTTCCAGAGTGCTCTGGAAGCAGAAAAAAATCCCCAGTTCGACTTTAGATTTTCCAAAGACCTGGAATTTTGCTTTTCAAAAAAAGAGAAATCACTTTTACACGCAGCAAGTCAAGGCTGTCACATCTTTGTCGTGGCTTCCTACTGCCGTCCCAGGAATTCACAGCTTGTTTCAGTGTGGAATTTGATGACTGACAGCTCGCCGAGACCGACATTTTAATGCCATACTCCAGAAATTAAAGTGAATATTCAAATTGTTCACATATGGAAGATTTTTTGAGAG
The DNA here is from genome assembly GCA_029783875.1 of Phataginus tricuspis. Classification (NCBI taxonomy): domain Eukaryota; kingdom Metazoa; phylum Chordata; class Mammalia; order Pholidota; family Manidae; genus Phataginus; species Phataginus tricuspis. The sequence continues at coordinate 17,222,120 of JAQQAC010013566.1, forward strand.
AAACTTCATAAACAAAAGTAGCATACGAATTTAGTTTTAAATCATGATAACTATTTAAAAAATGTCAACTCAAAAAAGTTTCTAAGCAAAAACGTCTTACTTTGTTTTCGTGTATTTTACAGTACATGCACCTGAAAAACGGTGTCATCAAGTTCCAGGAAAATACAACATACTGGGCATGAGAAGTGGTTCCTTTATATAAGGAAGGGATGCTATTTACTTAAGGAAATGATGTAATTACTCTCCAAGCTCTGAAACCATAAGACACTTTCACATACAACACGATGTACCTTTCTATGTCTAAGTATCACCCATAATTCAGAAACATGCTGGCATAAATTCAAAGGAATGAAAACCAATCCTGCATGTTATTTGAAAGTACTAATTCCAACCACATACAAAGAATAACTCTTTCCAATGATTTTACAAATTGTTGGAACACCTAACATTGCCAATGTGGCGTTTTAACCATATCTCTGAACACTCACACAAAAAGCAACTGTTTATTGAGGGCTTGCTGTGTGGGTAAGACACTGACTGTACTTAGAAATGAAAAAAGGCAAGCAAAGGATAAATAAGACGTTTTCTCCACTCCAAGGAAACAGTAGAGTTCCAGAAGCAAAATAAATATGTGAAATATAGTTAACAATACCAGGCAATGTAAGTGCCGAATGAGGAACATGGACGTTTCTCAATTAGAGCGATTCAGGGGAAGGACGGAAGGAGGAAATAAAGAAATATATTTAATGAATATCAACTATGTACAAAAATTAGCTCTTTTATCCTCACAAATGTGGGTGTGGACAGACAGTGTGAATGAACTTCTTAGTTCCATTCTTTTAGAAACTAAGGGTCTGAGAGGTTAAGAATCTTTCCAAAATGCCTATCTTACTGTACTTATCTTACTTACTTTCAGGCTTAAACCTGACAAATCCTATCCACCCACAGAAGGGTGCACTTTCTACAGGGTAATCTGAGCCTCTCCCCTCTTCCCACACCCCTCTTGAGTGGCTCCCCTGGTCTTGCCAATAACTATGAGGTCCCAGATGTGTCAGATTCCTTCAAGCAGCTACACCATTTCCTCTGCCAAAATCCTTCTTTCTGATACCCACACCCGTGCACCTGGGCTATTCCTCTCCGTCCTTCGGAACTCAGCTTAAGTGCTGGGGCCTCAGGGAAGCCCTGAGTTGGTGTTTCAGAGTCCCAGAAGGGCCAAAGAAGGATCCTTCCAGAGAGGCAGATGGAACAGCAGACTCTGTCATGAGAGAGCCACAGATGATGGTGGTCACACAGTAGTGTCTGTTTCCAGCAAGGCCTAGACAACGGAGAACGGTTGTGTAAAACCCCTTAAGAACAATGGGGTGTTTTCCCACAAAGAAGGGACAAATTACCACAGGTCACCAGAAACTGACCTTCCCACAGAGATTAAAAAAAAAAAAGTGGGGGGTGGGGGGCTGGAGCCAAAGCATGGGAGGAGTGAGAAGAGGTGACATGAGTCTGAATCTGCCTTGGATTCACCTACAAGCATTGGGTTTCTGGCTTGCCCTTGGCTTGACCACAACTTACTTCTTCTCTCAACCTCGCTTTTTAGGACAGAGGTTCTTCCCTATATATATGTTGCCTTTCATAATCCCAAACGCTACACACATGATCCTTGATGCAGCACCCTCATCAACTCTACTCTCTCAGGAAAGCCCACGTGGTTCCTTCTATCCTGTCAAAGCAGATGAGAAAAATCCTGTCTCCACTTCACTATTCCTGTTGGACCTCTCATTGTCTACAGTAGAGGCCCAGCTACAAACAATTCTGATTCCATAGAGCTGACAGCCCAGGAATCTGCACTTTCAGGTAATACCCCTGGTGATCCTCACATGGTATCAGGTCTGCCAGGGCCCCCTGAGTTTCCTTGATACCCTCTGTTTTTCAAACTAAAGCTTGAAGGTGAAATTCCTTGCAGAGCTCTGATTCTCTCTGAACAACCAACCGCTGAATGTGACTCCCTCATCTACTCAATCAGATGGATGTATCCATGCTATCTGACACCCCTCAGTACCAAATCCATCTTCCTGAATCAGCGTTCTCTCCTATGGAATACTCCAGCCTAGGCAGGATTCTGGAGCTTCATCACTAAGTCATCCCACACTTGCCTACCAATGCTAGTTTTCTAATTTACCTTTCTAAGCCTGCTACTCTGTTACCCGCCACCCTCTAGTACCTACCCAATCAGTTAAATGCAAATATCTGAGACCTGCTTTTACGCTGTTTCAAGCTTTCTTTCCAATCAAATTTGGCTTGTTTCTGTCATGCTCTGTCTCCACATCTTTGCTGAGGTTTCTCTAAATGCCAAAATATACTTTCCAATTCTTTGAATCTAAGGAAGCACATTTCTTCCTTAAACATGGCCCTCAATTAACATCTACATGCATCCAAACACTCTAAATCCTTGCAAACTTTTAAAACTTTTATTTTATGACCTGGTATACTTAAATTGCAAATCTCTGTTCCATCTGCCATTAATGAACCAGGCATTCTATGTAACCAACCTTTAATATGTATCACAAGGTCTACAGCAAGGCTATGCACACTCTGTAATTACTAAATAAATACTGGTTAACTGACTGGCTTCAGATTAGAATTAGAGTTTGACTGTGATAAGTCACCTGTTACTGAGAAAAGGGAAAGAACATTGTGCTGTTTTCTTCAGAACTTTTTTTTTGTTTGGACTTTTGGTTTGGGTTGAGGTTGGGTTATTTTTTAAAAGTTAAGAGAAAAACTACCCATGTAAGAGGACACTATAATCATAAAGATAATAATTGTGTGGCCTAGTTCTCCAATACACCAGCAACTCTTCTATTAGGACAATGGTTCCCAAACTTTGCTAGATATTAGAATCACCTGGGAAACATTTAAAACTCTCTCTTCCCAGTTCACAACCCCAAAGCAATGAATTCAAACTGGCAGTGAGAGACAGGTCCTACTTTTTAAAGACCTCAGGTGATTCCAGCATGCAGCAATGTCTGGGGACAACTGATTCAGTAAGGCCTTCAAGCCTGGTATACATAACGAGTAATATTTTTAGTGGTAGTCATATGGCCTAAATCCATTAAGAGCTAGTACATATTATTAACAAGTATCTGATAAATGGATGAAAGATAAGTTGATCTGACTCCCACGGGTGCCTTAATTTCATAAGCAAACAACTCTAAGGATAAAGGAGTATGCTTTGTTAACTGATGCTGATATTGTAGCCAAATGGGGTTGTTCTCATCTCAAAAGTAGAGTAACCTAACTAGTCCCACCTTGGCCAAGATATGCTAGCATCTATATATGTCAACATATATTACGTGCGTTAATATACTACATTATATTATATTAGTGTCATTAGTGTCATATATATTAATGTAATAGATTAATGTCAATATATATAACATGTCATCAAAGATATGTTAGTATATTAGATCCTAAAAATGTTACCTTTTCTTAGGGTTTAAGGACCACAGTAAATTTTAGACATTTGTCTGATGCTTTGCAAATATTTCAATGATAAGAACACATTAGCACAAATGTACCCTGACTGCTTTAGACAAAACACACAAAATGGTAGTTTTCAGACAATGATAGTTATGTTTAAAACACTGAAAACAGTGATAAGAAATAATTTTTCAATCAGATCTCATTAAATGTTGCTGGTCATAAGGCATGTAGATCCACGAAGTACACAGTAGGCATAACTGCTATTCACCAAATATTTCTAGTTCTCTGTGTGTTTCCTAATTGAGTGAGGCCATGCAACTATTTCTGCCCAATTAACTCATTTCAAGTCTAGAGCATCCACTTGCTGGGCCAAATCCTCCAGAACAGTTTTCTTCGAACAAGGAAACCAGGAACCCTAAGCCCAGATACTGGTCTTATTTTAAGCCACCGAGACTTGCAGGTTTCTTATTACAGGAACATAAACTAGCTTTAAACTAACTGATGTAAAAAAAGAGAGGCAAGAACACCAATAGAGTAATAAAGATCAATTGCTATGAGAGTTGATTTGCGAGAAATCATTGAGAGCAATATTCTTTGAAGGAACTTCCCTGAAGGAACTTCCAATTTTAGAATAAAAACCTCAGAGGTTTCTAAAATGTTCTTCATCATTTTTAATAATCTGACTGTTGATTCTTTTAGTTCTATTTTTGGTCTATTACTCCATTCAATGCAAAAGACTTCAGTAATGGAAGACTTTCAGGACCCAAAGATTTGAAAAGGAAAAACATGCTTTTCAGTTTTTATTTTTAAATGTAAAAGTCTAAATTAAAACATCTAACAATTTATGTTTATACTAAAATATACTCAATACATGGAGATCTAGTATATATAGCTCATTCAATGTACGTAACACTCCATAAAACTACACACACCAACCAGAAAACATTTTAGATATATTTTTATCTGTTCAGGCAGAAGCAAGTATGTATAAAACATATCCTTTTGGGCAAGAAGTTATCAAAATAATAAGCATGCAAATGATACAGTTAAGGTTCTTAACATGCAGAGCTTAGGAAAAGCAGAAACATGAACATGAAATGAGAGGTATGAAGATCAGAATATTTTTCCTAAATTTTGAAAATGTGTGAAACACTAGAAAAATGAGGACATTTGTCAGTGTAGGTAGAAATGAAAGAGAATCTGTCACAGCCTGTAAGAGTTCGGGAGAAAAGACTTTGTGTGGCTTGGGTTTTTATAATCGATGGACAAATCCCCAAATCATAAACGAGCTTGTACTCAGCTGTTACCCAGCACTCTAATTCCTCAGGTGGCAGTCCTGGCTTTATAACAAAGACCTTGTTTTGACAGAAAGCACAAATGCAATGCTTCACCCCACTAAGTCATCCAACGTAGGACTGAGATACACAGTATATGAGAGAGAATTAAATATTCAATTTATCCGTACTTCTACTAGGCCTCTCAACAAAGAGAAATGCAGCCTCCAGAAGGAACCTGTTTTGCAATGCTTAGTATTTAGTTTTTCCAAAGTCTGCTGGAATGGCTACAAAGTGCAAGGGCCCTACTTTTCCTTAGGGACCATGAAGAAAAAGCTTTTGGTGGAGGAAGGGATTAACTTCCCTTAAATTTAAAATGGGAACAACCCAAATATTTATCAATAGGTGAACGGATAAACAAATTGCAGGATAGCCATATAATGAACTACCTACCTACAAATAAAAAGAAATGAGCTAAGGATACACCCAACAGAAAATGAATCTCAAAAACATGCTAGATAAAGAAGATTCAAAAGGCTATATACTAATTCCATCTGTACAAAATGCTTTAAAAAGAGAGAACTGAAGTGATTTAAAAAAAAGACAGCTCAGTGGCTGCCAAGGGCCAAGGAGAAAGTGGGGATTGGCTGCAAAGAGGCACAAAAGGACTGCGGGGGCACCGAGGATGTGCAGTTAGAGATCTACAGTGGTGGTGGCAGTTACACAACTGCATACACTTCTCGAAACTCAACAATTTGTACGGTTAAAATCAGCACATTTTACTGTAGGTAAATTATACCTCAGTGCCGGTGAGTGTCTACATGTAAGCCAACAAGGTGATGGAAGATGTGCATGAACAAAGAGTGATTAAGACTAGCTGCCCACCACTGCTGAGGCCTCTAATGATTCCCATGTCAGCACTGCCCTCATACTGCAACACAGGGAAAAAATGTAAATAAAAATGAAAATCCCACCTTTTCCCAGTGTGGGTAAAATTGTAATATTTCCAGAATATCTCACCGGGCTTTAGTATATCTGCATATCAACAGGCACTTAAGGGTGGACAGAAGTATGGCTTTAGGGCATTTGCATCGTTTCTCAGGGGTGGAGAGAAGTCCATCTCCTTATCAATGGGTAATTACCCGGGCAACCGAGGGTGTGTCTGAACCTGAGAGGTTAAGGGAGGGGCTGGCTTGCTGCCTGGCTTCTTCCAGAGCAGAGGAGAAAGACGGCCCAGGACTGCAGCTTGTGAGCAATAAACGGATTTTAAACTTTATTTCTCCCTTTGACTGATTTCGGTTTTTAGAGGTATTTTGCCCCGGGATTTCCTTTCCCCGGACTTAGACCCAGTAAACAAATCACTCAATCTCTGACACGTAGAATGTATGTTTTGCATTAGTGTATTTTATTCTACAACACTTGGCCATGCAATAAGCATTTTAAAGGATGCTTAGGTTTTACATACCTATAGCCTTTCATGAATAAAATGATCAGACACTCATGTTACCTCGTGTTTCAACTGCACTGATGCATTTTCTGAGAATTGTAAATCCCATCTTATCCAGCTGAGCACCTAAAAGAAACGGTTACAAAACATTAAGATCATGATACAATTACTTACATACATTTTTCTCCCTTAAAAAATATGGAAAAATTATTGAAATCCAATTTAATTTTTATTTCACTATTAAAAAAGAAAGCTAAAGGCCATGCATTCCCTGTTTAAATTATATACATGAGAATTTCAAATATTAAATTATTAATATTTATAAATTAATTAATAATTTAAGATCATATTCATATTAATAAATATAACTTATCTACAAAGTGGAAAAGAAAGTGATACAGACCTTTAGGGGACACTATCTATAAACAGTTAAGATACATTTTGCCAAAATTCCAATAACAGCTCAATTTTTTTTTAATTATATAAATATGAATGAAGGTTCTTAAGTTACTTGACAGTTGGAGAAATAACACAAATCTTTCTTTGTTGCTTTTAAACCTAGGAAAAAATTTTAAGGAATGCTTTTTTAAAATATTATTTGGACCATGAGCTTGAAAAATAATTTCCTACTTTATACCATTCTCTAAGTATTTAATATTATTTTCATAATGAATTTAAAGGAGATGATTCATGCAACAAAGATTATTCTGAATATACAATTTCATGGTTTTTTTCTCATATAGATTCTTGCCCATAATTAGGCTGCCATATTAGAGTATCCTAATAAAAAACAATTGTTGTTTCAAAAAATGAAATCAGGGAAAATGAATATTTTAATCTGTATTTAGAACTGGGGAACAGTAATACTACCTCTTGGCTCTCAGAGAGGATACCACAAACAAGCTATGAATTTAAACTTTGCAGGGAAACCTGGGCAGTGGCCTACTCTTTAAGGATCCAGTCACAACAGTTTATAAAATGGAAGTGTTTCTTTATGCCTAGCAAACCTATTCCTCCCAAATGAAGGCATGTTTTCATTTATTCAAAAAAATGAGAAAATCAAGGAAAGAGAAAAGGAAAAATGGAGAGGAGGATGGGGGAAGGAAGGAGCAAGACAGGAGAGAAGAGGGAAAGAGGAGGGAAGGACAAAAAGAGATGAAGAAGGTGCTTCAGTGAGCTTACGATTGGCAATTTCCAGTGCCAGACTAGGGGAGACGTCTTTTATTCAAGCATTGGCTGGAGGGATGTACCATCATTGTTAGGTAGAAAGATAGACATGAGCAGCGGAGGAAGGGGAAGATAAAAGTTCAAGGAAAAAACCACCCAGTTAGGGGTCCCACTTGAAGACAACAAGACTTAGTAGGGAGATAACTTCCTTGCCTATGGGGACTAGGCCAAACCCGTGGGTCCAGACCGAATCACAAAGCAAGGCGGGCACAATGGAACAAAACTAAGAACAGCTAGAGGTGCCTCCCAGCCAGAAGGTAATAAAAAGGCCTCCTGCCTAGGGGCCTTTGTCTGCCATGACTCTGGCCCACTCCTCCCTCAGAAAATAAACTTTCACTCTTAACTATTGTGTCTCTGCCTTTCAATTCTTTGTTTTGGTGGGGACAAGAACCAAGGAGAACAAATTTAGGATAACAAACTCTACCAGTAACATCATAATTTTGAAACCGTGTATAATATATAATAGAGTGTTTCCAAACTGGGGACATCCAGTAAACATAGCCTTAATTTCTACAAATTAAAAACTAAGAGCCGCCCAAACCACACCTCATCATAGTCTCATTAAAACACAATTTACATTGCAGTTTTGCTCCACACACAACCCCCCAACCCCTGCCCATGGGGTTCTCTACGCACATTCTGGGAAAGGATTGTGCACTGAGAGGAATGGCTATATAAACGCACCTGTCAATCAAAGGATTTTAGCAAAAGTAAAATCATAAACAATCCAACACATCTGATCACATTTTTGTTTTACCTCAGTAAAAATCAAGAGTGCAGAGCCAGGCAGTACTTCATTTTCCTCTAGTGCATACGATGCATGTGAAGATCACTGCCCTAAATACCTGATATGTCTGATTGTTGTTTGTTATTTTCTGGGGTGCAATGGTTTACTTCTTGTATAGTCCACACTCAGAGACTTTAAGGATAAAGGATATCAATGGCGGAGGTTAGGGGGCTGCAAATAGGGGACCTTACGATAAACAGCTCTTACCCACAGGAGCTTACAACTAGGAACTGAAGGAAACGTACCAGAAACCCTCATGCATCATTTATGGCAATAAGAATAATATCAAAGGGTGTTTAGGGTAAGTATTTTGCTTTTTGTAGAGAAGGTAGTTACAGAGAAAGTCAAAAAAAAAAAAAAAGCTCAGAGTCAGGGAAGACCAAAAAGGGTCACAGAAAAATCTGAGATCCCCAATGGATAAAACAGAATACATACAATATTTGGACGATTAGCTTAGAGAGGCTGCAGAGAGTGAGCACCCAGCAGTATGACAGCAGTAATGAAAACAAAGTAACTTGAAAAAGGGAGACTGAATAGTCATTTTATAAGTTAGCACTTACTTCCTTCTGGTCTTGGGGCGATGGCTCTATTAAAACTATGGAACAGCTGGTAGAAGATAGAAAAGAGAAACAGTATTTTTAACCATTAATAAAAATGATTCAAGTGGGCATGCCTACGACCACGCAAAAAGATACACTGATATTGGTTAATCATATACTATTATCTGCTTAAATGCCAAGTTCAGTAACAAACACGGGCACCTCTGAGTCTACTTTGTCTCTTACTGAGGTATGTCAAAGTGGCAAACATAAGGTGAAGGAGCCATGATTCTTTAAGAACTTAGTTTATGTAAATTTGAAATGTTCGGCCTCACAGGTGGAAAATGACAAAGAAATCGCCCCATTCTAAGCAGTAGGATCGAGCTCATTCTTTTAACCACTATTTCTAGTATCTGGTATTTACTTAATAAAGAGGGGACTCCTGCCCACCATTTAAATAACTATATCTGAAATAGCTAGGTGATAATTCCAGGTTGCCTGTAAGAATTCCAGCGCTGACCCATTATTTACAAGGCATATATAGCACCTTGAAAAAAATCTGTAGTGTCTAAAGTGTCCCCACAGTAAAACATAACTAAGTATTTTTCCTTCTGCAACTTGCCTTTGTGTGTATCTCAAATAAACTGCTTTGCTTTATATTCTAAAGGAGAGGTATATGCCTTCAAGGTGCACTGCATTTAGCAACAGACATTTCTCAAAGACTTATGATGTGATCTTTTTACTATGTAAACTCACTTTCCTTCTTCAACCTCCCAGGAGGCAAGTCCGAGTGGGTGCACTGCCTTTATTAGAAAGAATCTGTATAAAGTGTTTTGGATCTCAGCAACCATTAATATTGTAAGTACTCTTGATTCCCCACTAAACATTTCAAGGGCAAATTAAGAATAGCCAGAAATAAAACTACACAGGCTAAATGCAGATCAAATATAATAAAATGATATACAATTCTGATTACTACTTTTTCTCCCAAGAATGGCACATTCCTCTTTACAGTACCTATTTTAAAAATGAATAATTTCAGTTTTCCTTTTTCAAACACCAAATCAGAATTGCACATGCACCACAGCCCAGCTTCCTTGCCCCATTTCCTATACTCTCAGCAATGTGATTGATCTCCATTTCCGTCAGGTAACACCATCTTTCGCCTATTTCGTAAGCTCTATTCTGACACCTCTCTTTTTACTATATATGATCCCTCTTCCACTTTGCAAGCCATTCTCTTTTCCTTTTTCTTAACCCTACTGAAATGGCAAGTGCTTTCCACATAAGCCCACTTGGTACCTGCACTGGCAGTTTATTTAGAGTCATAATGCATTAAGCAGAGTTTACTTAAATTGGTTCTATGGCGTTTTCTATAATTATCCTAAGTCCACAGCTCAATATCTGCCAAATTCTCAACTCCCAAAGGCCACCAGCCCACTGACATGAAAAGTAGTGCTTGAAATAAGTAGCAAGCAGATTGAATACCTGTGCCTCTGGGTCTGTATCAATGCCTTTAAGGTTTTCTTCAAAGTAATCTGAATACAGCAGCCCACTCACTAAGGCTACATAATATCGCAAACTGTAAACCAGTGGGCCAAACCACAGATTGTTCAATCAAGCAAAATAATTACAGCAGTCACTTAGAATCTTGCCTGCACTGCCTCATCTCTACTGTTCCATCTCCACTAAGATCAAAATGAACTGCAAGCATTTACCGCATTCATCACCCTAAGTCCTGTCAGGTAGGAAAGAAGACACTGAGAATTTAGATGACTTCCTCAAGCGAAGCAAATCCAAGGGGCAAAATCAAGAAAGACAAAAGGTAAAAGCTAATGATACCCCCAGGCTTACGTGTCCTGCCACCTCCAGCCAAATTACTAGAAAACTGAATGCTTCCAAGATGAGTTCAAATGCCAGTTTTCAGCAGGGAAATTTTTTTTCAAATACTATAGAACAAAAATAACATAAAAATGAACACAAGTCAACTCTACAGGATTTGAAATAGAACTCAACCACTGATTATTCTTACAGCTTCTTTTCCACCCAGAGCTTCCAACCACTGCTTCCTTTCCTCTTCTGAAAACGCCTGCATGGTCAAGGAAACACCAGGCCTGAAAGACATCAGCAAGACATCAGGTTACTCCTTGGCCACTAAAAACAAACCTCCTTTTCCACAGTCTAACGTTTTCTTGTGGTGATTAAGTTGGGGTTCTCTTTCAGTTGTGATAAAATGCACTTAACATAAAATTCACTGGCAAACACTTCTAAGTTCAGCGGTGTTGAACTTAGTAAGTAGAACCATACAGTAATTGTCTTTTTGTGACTTGCTTCTCTCATTTAGCATAATATCCTCCAGTTTCATCCATGCTGTAGCATGTATCAGAATTTTGTTCCTTTAAGGCTGGATAATATTCCACCGTATGTTTACACCATATCTTGCTTATTCATTCATCCATTATTGGACACTTGGGTTGCTTCTACCTTTTGGCTATTGTAAACAGTGCTATCATTAAGACAGGTGTACAAAATCTCCCGAAGACCCTGCTTTAAATTCTTTTGGGTATATACCCAAAAGATATGCTGGATGTGACACAATAAGAAATACATATTTGATGTCTGACCTCATTTCCCAGCACACAGCTTCTACAACCCTTGGAATCACCAAACTGTTAAGTGTCATTTGGTATACCAAAGAGATGAAGGGGCTGGTTGCCAGGGAACCAACCTGTGATTAGACGGTTGGAACTTTAAGTGTCACCTTCCCACCCCTCCCAAGAGGGGACAGAGGCTAGAGGCTGAGCTCAATCACCAATGGCCAATGATGCCATGAATCTTTCCCACACCATGAGGCCTCCATAACAATGTCTGGGATTCAGAGAGCTTCTGGGTTTATGAACACAAGGAGGAGAGGACATGGGGGCTCCAAGCCCCTTCCCCTGTACCTGTCCTATGTATCTCTTCTTCTGGCTATTCATTTGTTTGCATTAAAATAGCCTTTGTAATAAATTAGCAACAGTTATCAAACTGTTTTCCTGAGTTGTGAGCCATTCTAGCAAATTATCAAACCCGTGGGGAGCATCATGAGAACCCCAATTTACAGTCAAAAGCACAGGTGACGACCTGGACTTGCGACCGGCATCTGAAATAGTGGGGGGCAGTGCTGTGGAAACAGCCCTTATTCTGCAGAGGCTTCATTCTAGTTAGTGTCCCAACTGAGTTAAATAGTAAGAACTTGGTCGAAACAGGGAACTGGAGAATCGCTTGGTGTTGGAAAACCCCAACATTTGGAGTACGGAAGTATTCTGTGAGGAGGGAGTAATAGGTCTGCCTCACACCGGGTCATATAGTAATCTGTTTCCAACGTTTCTGAAAAACTGCCACACCGTTTTCCACAGCAGCTGCACTGTGTACATTCCCACCAACAGTACAGAAGGGTTCTAGGTTCCCCACATCCTCACCGACACTTGTTATGTTTTCTTTTTTTTTTTTGAAAGTAGCCACCCTAATGGGTGTGAGATGGTAGAGACAATTAAATTTTATTTGTAAATGCGATACATGCTTATAGTTAGCCAGATATGGACAGAGGAAAACCAGAAAGTCATTTCGCACCCCACCGCAATTCCACTTACAGGAAGACAGAACTGTTAACCGTTTGCTGTATTTCCTTTGTTTTTTTCTGAGAGCTTTGTGTTAGTCCTCAGGGCCAGATGTCCCAACTTTCTCAGTTCAGTTTATTCAGACATTTGGAGATTCTACAGAAACTCTTAATCTGGGGAAGGAATACCTCGTAGAAAAGCTATGAATAAGTCGTCTTAACCTGGGGGCAGTTTCTCGAATGAAACAAATTTTGTATATGTGATCAAAGTATTAGAAATGAACTTGGCAAGGAATTAAAAGGCAAAACAAAGAAAACTGGAAGTAAAAACAGATAGTTGAAATGGAAAGTAAGTATTAATTCCCATTTGACAGAGCATAGGCTCTTTAAATGTATCACTCCTGTAACAGTGTTTCACCTCACTTTTAACTATTGGATAATCTTTTTCACATAAAACAAGCTGTAATAACCAACTGTAATTCAGTGATCGCTGATATTTTTGTAAAGTACAAAGTTCTGCAAAAGCACAGTGCCAAGTATGAGTAAGCAGGGATCCCAGCCCTCCTCAGGCGTCCTGCTTTCTCCCCACAGGACAGTTACAAAGCACAAGAGAATCTATTTGCTTAAAGTGCACCACAAAGTAACTTACAGCTACAACTGATGGGTTCTTGTTTACAACCATTTTCTCCAGACTGTGAAATCAGTGGGAAAAAAAAATCACCAGTAATTCCTCAGCCTAGCCCTGGACAGCAGGATGATTCTTTCTTGTCTCCCCTCCACATTCCCGCACTGGCCCATCACCTTGGCGGAGAGCAGAATCAAGGTCCCACCTCCTCCAGCTCTACTACACACAGCATCCTTTTGGATCAAGAATCAAGGCAAGATGCCCAGACAACCAGGCTGTTTTAAGAAGTTCCTTGACTGGGATGTGAAGATTTTGGCCCTTATTCTTAGTAACCCACACTGGGCTCACGGGAGTTAATTAAAATTGTGAGGGAAAACTTCAGATGGCGCGCATGTTTTTCTTTATATCAGTTAAGTGATAAAACAATATTTATACATGGGGGTCTCACGTCTGCAAGAATGCTCCATTCTTGTAAAGAGGAAAAGCTATCTAGACCTCTCTAAAAACTGCATTTCATCAAGCATTTAATATGTAATTAAGTGAACAACAGTATAAAATTCAAACTAAGATGCTGTAGCAAATACTTGATAGAAAGTTGACAGCTTTTCTAATCCAAGAATGGTAAAACTAGCAGAGAAAATGGGACCCAAGGCCAAACAGGGCAACTTTTATCATAAGAAGACAAACCCAGGGTTTCTCGTGCTGGGGGTAAGAGTTATTTATTGACTACCTTACCCACTGGGCTGAGCATACCATCCACAAAGGGCTTATATTGATTGTCTAGCAAAGAAATCAAAAGATCAACAATTTACAAATAATTTATTAAGTACAACTGTACAGAAGGGAAGGCAGTATAGCACAGAGAAGACAAGTAGTGACTTTGTAGCATCTTACTACACAGATGGACAGTGACTATAATGGGGTATGTGGTGGGGACTTGATAATGGGGGGAATCTAGTAACCTCAATGTTGCTCATGTGATTGTATATTAATGATACCAAAAAAAAAAAGATCCTTTCTCAAAAAAAAAAATTGTACAAAGTCAGATAGGTAACTAAATTAGTGAAGCCATATACCTAAAAGAAAAAAGAGGGAGCAATAAGGACATTCAAGAATGTGTGCCCAAACGGAAAAGCGTTCCCCTTGAAATAGGTTAAGTCATTGTCAAGAAGACATGTCTATGAGCTAATTCAGCTGACAGTCTTGGTAGTCAATCCACCACTTCCAGGCACTATCAGGAAGAAAGAGAAAGGTCTGACCTAATCCTGGAAGTTAGGCTTCCCTGGGAAAGAGACATTTAATCAGAGGCCTTAGGAATGAATAAACCACGTCAGAGAAATCGGGCCAGTTATCTTCTAAGCCAAGAAGACGTGTATGAGAGAAGAGCAGGCTCTGGAGAAGCCGGAATCAGCCGGAGCGCAGCCCAGTGCAAGAGCAGAGGCACCTGAGGTCCAGCCACATGTGGTTTCTTGTCCATGCTAAGGATTTGGTTTATCCTGTGATGGAAGGCTTTTAATAGGGGAACAGCGCGATAATGTACATGAACACTGAGTGCTGGGTGGAATGGACTGAAGAGTTGGCTGCCAAGACTTAGACTGAGAGAGAGAGACAGAATGGCAGAAATGAACGGACTTCAGAACTATCCCAGAGAAGCTTCTACCTGCGCAACACAATGAAAAAGGAAGCTGTCGCTCCAAGAAAAAGAGTAAAAGACCTATCAACTACCACACTGACAACAACTAATAAAGGGATTCCACAAAAGCCAAAAACGGTTCTAGCAAATAAGGCCTTCTGACACTGAGCCTGATGAAATTCCTTGTGCTTTCTAGTTCCTTTTCATATTCTCCTGACATGTAAAGGAAAATAATATTTACAACAGGGGGATGGTTGGATATTCGCATAGAGAAGCACAGAGCAATGTTGGGTAAGAGAAAGAATGCCTGGTTCTGGTGACCTGGGGTCCAAGAAAAAAGTTTTGGATAATAAAGAGTTTAACGAGTTAGGAACTGGAATTATAGATACCAAAGCAGGAGGAAAAGCAGCTGTCGGGCTTCAGCTAAAACAGCCACACTGTGTCTGGATAAAAAAACCAATGTGACATAAAAACTCAAGTGTTATTATATGCCTTGCCTCCAAGCACAATGACTCAGACCTGAGCCATCCAGCCCTTTGTGGGGTACAACAGGGAACAGACACACTTGTTTAAAGACGAGCGAGATGAAACAGGAATTCTCACCTGCAAAGAAAGAATTCTAATTCAGGTTACTTTCTGACAAATAATAACATGGTGACTGAAAAGAGGTCCACTTCTGAAAATTAATTCCTGACACTATTCAGACTTCAAAACACTTCACGACTGCAACACATTGCTGAAGGATCAGTCACTAATATTATACAAAGCTGGGTTCCCGTCCCATCACAGAGACTGTTCACAACCATCCCCCATTTACTGAACCCCCATCTATAAAGCACCAGTGTAGGAAAATCAGTCACAGTGCACTGAAACATGTTTTAATGTTTTAAAATTCCTAAGTCTCTTCCTTTTTTTATAAGCAATTGCTAGGGAGTCATTAAACCTGAAACTTTAGGAAACATTGGGACCCATTTTTAACTTCAATATTTATAGTATCTTACTGTCAAACCAAACTATAAAAATTCTTTATAAAAATTCCTGCAACCAAGACATATTTTATTAACAAAATTTAATGGATACATAGGACAACATAGCGAATACACCAACAGCACAGAACAGAAAATTTTGCAACAATATGGAGGATTGTTCACATTTCTATAAGAAAGACGTAGCAATTTTATCTTCTTCATCTCACAGAGAAACTAAAGCAACAGCATTCCTGACTCCAGTGGAGCTAGAACTACAATTGACAAAGTTCTAACTTGTGGTTCTTGAAGCCAATATTGCTGCAATGTATTATATTGGTCCAGCTAAGAACATGGCATTTTCTTCTTCATTTAATCATTCCTTTCGATAAAACTAACATTTGAGTATCTAATACGTGCCAGACACTGTGCCAAGCTCTGAATAATTCACCACACACAGCAAGGAAAAGCTAACTCTTCATGAATACAAGGTCAACAGTACAAGTTTCATGAAGAAAAAAACGGACCAGGTAAAAGAAAGAAACCTGCCGGGAAAGTCCGTCTTTCTTTACTTAAAACTGTAATGATTAGCTACAGAGCATAAGGTTGAGAATTGAGACCTGAAGAAAGAAACACTTAGACTAAACAAGTTCTTGCTCTTAAATCAGCATCTCAACCTCTTTCATTCACTCCTTTTTTAAAAGTCATACCACTACACCAGGCTTTACCCAGGCCCATGCGTGTGACACAGCTCCAGGGACCTATTATTTATATTCTGCATTTCACGTCATGTCTATTAATTCTCTTTCAACTGCTTGTTTTACAGTTCCATCAAAACATGTAGAAGACATGTTCTCCTTATAGTCTACATGATAGCTCAATGAATCTGTGAATTAAGAAAATATACAAAAGGACAAAAGTAGAGAGAAATGGGAGGCATTCATGACAAGTCAATTAAAAAGAAATTACTGTAAACAGAGAAATTAAGAGAAAAACCTAAGAGGTAGATACCAAAACTTATGACAGTAACAGGAATATCTAATGTTTTTCTAAGAGAAAGAGTAAAAAATGAAAGAAAAAAAAATCAAACGAGTGTATTAGAAATCCTGTGCTGTTTTCCTATGAGAAGGGGAAAGTGTCAAAGCCAAACAAAATACTTTTAAAAGTCATTGAGATGTAGCCGTCATAATCAGCTTCTCAAAAGGGTTGCTGAGAAAAAAGCAGTTAAGTACAAATCAACGAATCACACATTTCTCCACAGATGATTAAAGCCTGTTGCCTGATTTTACAATGGGTGAAGACTTCACAGTAACTTCTTTCTTCTGTCCACCAAAAACACGTTTCAAATAGAGCAGGTGAGCAATGATATAGTCAAAAGTAGGATTATTTCTGCCAAGAAAAAGTGATTTCAAACCATGAATCATTTGAGAACTGCTGCTTTAGAATGTAGAGTTGTAAGAGAACATAGTTCTACCCTAACAAGATGGAGAACCTATAAAATCACAGCTTTTAAAAGATACAATATCTGAGAACTGAAGATGTAAAAAAAAAAAAAAAAAAAAAAAAACCTAAGGAACTAAAATGCAGACAGTAACAAGCCCCTGGCTGGAGAGAAGCAAACACAGGCATAGCTGCTTTCAGCCTTCGCCAGACAGCATGACAAAAAGGAAGCCATCAGAGAGAAGGACAACAGAGCGAAGTTTTTAAAGGTAGAGCATGGGCTGGTGTGATGCTGTAGCATCCCTAGAGGAGGTAGACACAAAGGGAGTCTGCACCTACCCTCCAACTCCATCCCCTGGGACTTCACCACGCGCTCACAAGGAAGTCTGAGAGCAGAGTGAGAGAGCCTCGCCCTGAGAAGTGCGTACCAGTAAGTATGAGGGGCAGGGCAGAAGAACTTCCAGAGAAGGTTCTGATGGTGTCCTCAGATCCCAGGAAGCCTGTGATAAATGGAATCTAATTAAAGTAGTGACAATGCAGAATCTCAGCTCCACTGCCATCTACAGTGACGGCTCTACACGTTAGCGGCCCAACCGAAGAAGGGGCATGCCCTCACCAGGCGTAAATATGACTGTGCTCTCGGCTGCTCTCTTCCAATACCTGGCATTTAATCAAAAACTTACAAGGCATGCAAAGAAGCTAAAATACACAGCCCAACATATAAAGAAAGAGGTTAAGGGAACCAGACCCAGAAATAGCCCAGATACCAGGGAGAGAAAAAAAAAAATCAAACAGAAACCTAAATCAACTACACACATGGTAAAGGATCCAGTGCAAAAAGTGGCAGTATGTATAAAATGATGGAAATCTTGGCAAAGAAATGGAAACTATTAAAAAGAGACAAATGAACATGTGAGAAATGGAAAATAAAATAACGGTGATAAAGAATCCAGGAGCATACCCTTCACAGGCAAACCAATCCATCTCCAGTCTATATCTGCCACCACCCTCTTTCTCACTCACACACCAAGCCAGTATGTCCCCTGCCCTACATCACGCCAGGACCAGACCACCCCTGTAGCCCAGAACCCGCCAACGTTATTCAGACTAGCCAACCCTCAACCTCTTCCCCTTCTCTGCCTTGTCTTTCTGTGGAAACCCCAATAAAAATTCTGGTCTAGGTTTTCCACTCGTTCCTTCCTGACTCCTGACCAAAATGTGGCATTTCCTCATGCGTCCCTGTGTGGCATGACGTGCCCTCTTCTCTTGGAAACTGCAAGTAATAAAATTCTCTTCCATGAGCATTAGTCTATGTTATCACTCTGTCACTTCCATAAATTAAAATCCTGCCGAGACAACCAAAACAAGTATTAAATGGTCTGAGATAAACGTAACTGGAATCCCAGAAAGTGAAGAAAGACAAAATGGGCTAGAAAAAGTATTTAAAGAGATAATAGCAGAGATTTTCTAAAACTGATAAGAAATTACCAACCTACATATCCAAGAACTTCAAGGAACCCCAAGCAGGATAAATCAAAGCCACATCTAGGCACATCATAAAAAGAAAACCTTAAAAGCAGCAAAAGAAAAATATGACATTCAGGGAAACAAGAAGAAAGATGGATGACCTAACATGAGGGAAAAAATGAAAGCCTGAAAAAAATGCAGTGACGCCTTCGAAGTGCCAGGGGGGTAAGATCAATCTAGAAATCTACATCCATCAAAAATGAAAGCAAAAATAGAGATATTTGCAGATAAACAAAAGATGAAAGAATTCTTCGCTAGCAGACCTACATTACAAGAAATGCTCGTATTAAATTAGCCTAAGGAACTTTAGGGAAATGGCAAAAGACAGACACTTGTTTCTGCAGGAAAGAATGAAGAAAATCAAAATGAATATTTTAGTATTAAAAAAAATCATACATACACATACTCATTTATGTATATATATATATACATATACATGTATATACATATGGATAAATAAAACATTAAATATCTTTCAAAGATTACTGATTACTGATTTCATAAAGTAAAAGTAATATGCATTATTGGGTTCACTACATATGTAGAATTAAATATATGATAACAAAGGTAGAGAAGGCAAAAGGGTGGCGATGATAAGTCTACTATTGTAAGGTTTTTGTATTATTTATGAAGAGGCAGATGCTTCAGTGATTTTAACATGGATGTTGTACTTTCTAGGACAACTATTAAAAACGCAAGTAAACAGAGGCATAACTAAAAATCAATAGAGGAGATAAAAAGAAGGAAGCAAAGGCAGAACAGAAGCCCAGAGAGCAACAGGACAGACAGAAGACAAAGCCAAGAGGCAGGCCTAACCCATAAGGTGATCAATAATTAATCACATTATGCATAAATTGCCTGAAACCTGATTGAAAAGCAAAAATTAACAGACTGGACTTTTTTTAAAGCAGGACTCAATTACATACTGTTTATAAGACACAAAGTTTAAATATAGAGACACAGGTAAAAACAAAAGCAAGAAACACATGCCAAGTAAACACTGAGCATAAGAAAGTAGTTGTGGCTCTATTAACAAAAAGGTGGATTTCAAAATAAAGATTATTAGCAGAAACAGAGAGACATTTCATAACAAAAGGGTCACTTCATCAAGAAGACGTAACAATCATATGTGTGCATACACAAAAAAGAAAACTCCAATATTCAATACATGATGCAAAAATGACAAAATTAAAGGGATAAACAGGCAAAAACAATCATGGGGGTGTTAACATCCCTAAGTTGGCAATTGACAAAACATCAAAAATCAAAACATAGACGATTTGACAACACTATCAGCCAAATTGATCTCACTGACATTTAGGGAACACTACACCCCAGCCGAAAACTCATCCTTCTTAAGTGCACAGGGAACATATACACTAAACAGACCACATCTGGGGCAATGAAACAAGTCTAGTAAACTTCAAAGTACTGATAAAACACAGAGTATGTTCTCTGGCCAAAAGAGTATTAAAGTAGGACAACAATAATATTACACAGAGAAAATCCCCAACCATTGGAAATTTTAAAAATGTATCTTTAACTAAGTATGGTCTATAATGGTTCACCTGGGGTAAAACTCAACAACTCTTTCCTAATCTCATAAAAATTTTTTAAGTTTTTTAAAAATTTTGCTGTGTAGTGCTTTTTAAATTTGAATTACAATGAAAACGCTACACATCAAAATTTGATTTAAATGCTTATATTCAAAAATAAAGTGGAAAATCAATGCTTTCATTTTAAGCAATTAAAAGAAAAATTAAATCCAAAGGAAATAAAAGGAAATAATAAAATCAGTAACAGAAACCGATGAAATATAAAATACACAATATGGGTTCTCTGAAAAAATTTACAGAATTGGTAAGACTCTAGGCAGGGCATCAGGAAAAAAAAACTTCCACTATAAGTATTAAAAAGAGGTATCACTACAAATCCTACAAATATGAATTAATAATAAGTTGACATTATGAAGAAATGTATATTAATTAAAATCAACAAAATAAACAAATTCCTTGAAAACCACAATTTATCAAAAGTAACAAGAAAAACAGAAAATCATAATATCTCTTTACCCATTAAATAAATTGATCTGTAATTTTTAAGCTTTTCACAAAGAAAACTCCTGACCAAGATGGCTTCATGGGTGAATTATATCAAAACACTTAAGGGAGAAATAATACCAGTATTTACACAGACGCTTTCAAATAACAAAAGAGGATGGAAAATTTCTCAATTCTTTTCTGATGCACCATAATCCTGATACAAAAATTAGACAAAAACATTGCAATAAAAGAACATAACACATAGTATTTCTCATAAACAGAAATAAAAGAATCTTTAAATCAAATATTTGCAAATTGAATATAGTAATATACAAAGAGGTTAATATATCATGACAGTGCAGAATTTATCTCGGGAATGCAAGGTTAGAAAATTCAATGCAATTCATCCATTAACAGATTCAAAAACAATTACTTAATGATCATTTCAATAGATACTAGCAAGTATTTTGTCAAAAATCAACATCTATTCATGATTTAAAATGGGAGGAGATAAAAACTTCCTCAATATGATAATGGCACCTACAATCTTCAGCTAACGTCATAGTTTACAGTGAAATAAGAAATGCTTTTCTGCTAAAATTGGAAATAAGGCAAGATTTCTAATATTAGCACTTCTACTAACATTTTATTGGAGCTCTTCGTGGTGCAATAAGGCAAGGAAAAGAAATAAAAGGCATACAAGATTGGGAAAAAAGGGGAAAAGTTGTTTTTATTCACCTATGATACCACTGCATACATAAAGAATCCTAAAGAAACTTACAAGAACTGGTAAGTCAACTCGGCAATACTGTAGGAGACAAAACCAAGGGCATTTCTATGTGCTAACAGTGTATAGGAAAATGAAATGTAAAATATAGTACCTTTAAAAAGTAACATGCAGAAACATAAATTACTTAGGGAAATTTATCAAAAGATGTCCTTGAAAACTATAAAACATTACTGAAAGAAACTAAAGACTAAATAAATGTTAAGTCATATTCACAAATCATTAAGGCTCCATGTCGATAATACTGGCCCATAGGGTTTTTGTAGAAATCAACTGATTGTAAAATTTACATGGAAATGCAGAGCATCTAGAATAGCTAAAACGATTTTGAAGAAGAACAGAGGAATCACACGACCTGGCTTCAAACTTACTATAAAGCCACAGCAATAATGACAGTGTGGAAATGGCAAAAGGACAAATAAATTGATCAATGGAACAAAATGAGAATCTAAAAATAGACCTATACATACACAGTCAAATGATGTAGGACACAGATGACAAGACAATTCAATGACAGGAAAGTGCTTTTCAGCAAATGGTGCTAGGATGACCAGATTATCTACATCAGAGAAATATTTAACATTCAACCTCCACACATCACACCACAGTCTTCACAGGTCACAGACTAATTGTAAAGCTTCTATAAGAAAACATAGCAAAATATCTTCACAACGTTGGGATAAAAATTTCTTAAAAGTAAAGATTCCATCAATCAATTTTTTTTAAACGATCAATCCAAATAGGTCAATAAATGAGTCATGGGAACAGAAGTACAACACAAAGAATATAACAAATAATATTGTAAAATCTTGGTATAATAACTGGGAGCAACTACACTTACCGTGGTGAGCCTTTAGTAATTAATGTATATAATTATTGAATCACTATGTTGTCCAATTTAAAAAATGAAAAAAATAAAATAATTACCAACTCTACTTCATCAAAATTAGAATGTTCTTCTCATCAAAAGACACTTAGGAACAGACAGGCCACAGATTAAGGAAAATATTTACAACTAATATATTGGATAAAGGATTTGTATCCAGAATACTTAAAATAACTCCTGCAATTCAGTAACAAAAAGACCAACAACATAACTTTTAAATGAATAAAATATTTGAATAGATGCTTTACAACCAAAGAAACAGAAATAGCCAAGAGCACATGATGAGCTAAAATGAAAAAGATCTAACATAGATCAAAGGTTGGTAAGGAGGTGGAATACCCACAACACTCACTCATTGCTCGAAGGAGGGAAAAACTATTTTGGAAACGGTCAATTTCCTAAAAAAACAAATATATTATATATGCATATGTCTATACACACACACAGGCCCACACACCATGGACCCAGCAACCCCACTCCAGGGAATTTATCTAAGAGAAATGAAAACAAGTGTCCACAAAAACCCTTGCATACAATTGTTCACAACAGCTTTATTCACAAAAGCAAAATACTTTCCTATGACCCACACTCCAATGCCCTTCAGCATGCATTTTAACAATAAATTCATATTAATGTCAACTCAGATTTCCATTTAAAGTTTGGAACCAATGTAAATGTGGCTTTAGTATGCCGCTACCAGCAATACCATCTTGAGGGCAAAATCTCATACTCTGTGCAAAACACAAAAGTTTATATGTAAGAAATGCTGTTTCTAATTCTACCCACTCTATTTTCTACCAATTCCACCTAAATTCTTTAGAAATAACTTCCTTTCCTACTTCCTATATGCTGGAATCTTAGTAGAGTTCTTGAATGATGCCCCATTCCTGACAGGACAAAGCCACACAGGGCCCTTCGTCTTCTGGCTTTGCACTGAACTAATTAAGGTACTGTTACACTTTTTCATTGAAACATACACCTCACAAATACATTCATGTAAAAGAAAACAGTACAATTGCATTCAGTTCCTCAAACATGCTCCGGTTGGTTTCTTCTCAAATGCATTAGAAGCCTTAAAATCAGAGCTTCTCAGTAGCAGTACTGCTGACATACGGGGCCACATGATACTTGGTTACAGAGGGCTGTCCTGTGCTAGGTATTCAGCCTCCTGGCTGGCCTCTATCCACTATATGTTAGCAGCAATAGCCTGCACGCCTCCTCCCCACCACCAGCCTACTCCAGTTGGACAATCAAAATGTCTCCAAACATAAAATTGCCCAAAGTTGGAGATCGTGACTTAAAGGACTATCTCAACATGGTTTCTCAAGACTTCCTAGGATTCCTTTTGCCTCGGGCCTCCCTTCCTCTGTGTTTCCAAACTGATACCACATCTTCAAGATTCAATTTAACAATCAATTTTTCTAGTAAGCTTTCCCAGAGCCCCGATCACTATTGCTTCTCAGCTCCCAGAGCACTTCGGACAGACGTCTGAACTGCGACTTGTTCGTAAATGCTCTAGTCTGTGAGTTCCGTTAAGGTCAGGCCTTTTAGTTTCTGGTTTTTCTTGCATGCTCAGTGCCAAATACAGTCAACATTGGTTTAGGTACCTCAATGAACATGCTACAAAATATACACAGATATAGATTAATGATACCAAAAAAAAAAATACACACAGATCCTACTACAGTTAATGTGCTTCAGAAACATTATTCAGCCAAACTGCATGAGCTTCTAGAAGCAACATATTCTCAATTCACTCTTCCCAGCTGACGAACAGTACATGGATGCTAATAAAGTCACGGGCAGAAAAGCACTCAGAAGTGCGTATTACTTCAGATGGATAGGTGACTTCATCCTCCCACTGTCATCATGAAAATACAAATGCGTCAATGATAAAAGTAAGAAGTATCCTGCCATGCTTTCACAAGTGATACCCCAGGAACTAGGCAAAATCAAACGAAATATATTATCTGAAATGTCAGACTGATGAGAGCCAAATGGGAAGCATTTTCTTTAAGCAGTGCCTGAAGGGATGTGTGGGAGAACGTCACAGAATGGTGATTATTTATCAAGCAAATGCGTGGGGGTCGCAGCACAGTGTAGCATGTGGCAAACATGCCAACCGAGCAAAAAGCACTTTGTAGAACACAAGTGCTGGGGCAAGAGTGGGGAGGGAGGGGACGGCAGTGCATCCTTCAGAGAGGAAAGCTGGGTCTCCTGACAGACCACAGCTTGCCATGGGGGAAAATAACTCCACAGAGCACCCTTCTCCAACCTAAAATGAGTGGCATGACCTTTCCACAGCCCACGGTATTTCAAGCGTGGCTGGCATGAAGTACTGAATGTTTATTGCCATCTTATTAAGAGCCTTATTTTAGTTATGATAAGTCTTTATTTATAGCTGTGTCCCTCTTTTTAAGCTTTACTGAAATATAATTCACACCATAAAATTCACCTTAGTGTGTGTATAATCCAATGGTTTTCAATATATTCAGAGAGTTGTATAACCATCATCAAAATCACTATTAGCACATCTTCATCACTCCTCCCAAAAAATCCCATGCCCATTAGCAATTAGTCCCCATATCCCTCCAAACCCCCAGCCCTAGGCAGCCACTAATCTTCTTTCTGTGAAGATCTACCTGTTCTGGATGTTTCATGTAAATGTAATCAAACAATATGTGGCCTTCTGTGGCTCGCTTTCCTCACCAAGCACACTGTTTTCAAGGTTCATCCACGTCACAGCATGAATTAGCTCTCCATTCCTTTTCATGCCAAACATTTCTGTGGTTGGATATACTATAGTATGTCTGTCCATTCATCATCTGACAGCCATTTGGGTTGTTTCTGCTTTTTAGCTATTATGAACAATGCTGCTATGAACATTCATGTACACATTTTTATGTAGACATTTTCATTTTTCATTTTTCTTGCATTTATAACAAGTGTGGAATAACATGAAGTTTTTAGAGTGCCCCACAGTGGTCACAAAGTCAAGGAGAGCTATGCAAATTGTAGAGGCCCTAGACCTGCCAGGACAGCTCAGGCTGTGCGGTGAAGATGCCACATAGCCATTCTCACCTGTGTCAGCCAGACTGCCACAGCCCCTCATCTGTGGCCCAGAGGAGCTCAAAAGAAGTCAGAAGTGAATGTGCACCTGGCTCTCCTGACCTTGATAGAATTCTTTAGGGGCCTGAGTAACAATCCCAGTCCTCGCCTCCTCTCACACACAGGGAGCATCAGAAGACGCACAGTCTATTCTTTCAAGACACTAACCGGATGCATCCTTCACACACTGCTCTGATGTACCGATTTAATGTAACCCCTTTCCTGTGCATATCCCCTGATGTGAAAGGTCTATCAACTGTTGCCAAAGGCTTTTCAGTAATCTGATCAGAGCCCTCTCTGATCAACAGTCAGGCCAGGTCATAGCCCTCAGTAAAAGGCTGACTACACTCTATCTAATACAATAACCATGGTGATTACAGTTGACATGAGGAACAGAATTTCTGGGTCATATGGTACTTTATGCTTAACTTTTTGAAGAACTGACAAACGTTTCCACAGCAGCTATACCATTTTAATTTCCACCACTCACCCGTGTATAAGAGTTCCAATTTCTCCATATCCTCGCCAGTACTTGCTATTGTATAACTGTATAATTACAGCCATCCCCTAATGGGTGTGAAGTGCTATCTCATTGGGGTTTTGTGTCGCATTTCCCCGATGACTAATGGCTAACGATGTTAAGCATCTTGTCATGTGCTCATTGGCCACTTGTATATTTTCTCTGAAGAAATGTCTAATTCAGATCTTTGGCCGATTTTTTTAATTGAGTTGTCTTTTTATTATTGAGTTATGAGTTCTTTATACATCCTAGATGTAAGTGCCTTATATGACCTGCAAGTTTTTCTCCCATGCTGCGGGTTGTCTTCTCACTTGTTCGAAGGTGTTCTTAGGGCATGTGACCTTAAATACATCATCTTACCTCAAATAGTCAAAGCAGCCTTTCAGTGAATTGAGGGGAAGAAAATGAAGTGCATATGCATGTAACAATGATAAAGCAGTAACAGCTAATGGACTCCCCATCTACCCCACCCCAAGTCATTCTCCCCTTCACCCTCATTAATAGATTCCCCCAGTATTGGATGCTGGGGGGAGAAAAAAAGAGAGCAATTTCTCAGCCTCAGCATTTCCAAGCCTTCCTCGCAGCTAGTGTTAACCACACAACTAGCGGTATGTGAGCAACAGTACTGTGTGTGTGACCTCTGGAGAGTGTTCCTGCAGCAAGGGACAGTGTTGTACAATAAACGGGAGCAGGCGTCTTGGACCTAAGGTGACTGTTAAAGTGAACCATGCACAGGAGAGAGCAGCAGCTCACGCCATCAGCCCTGATCTAACCACCTCTAGGCTTCCTAAACAAGAGAAAAAACAAACTTTTACACTGTTTGAACCACCTTATTTTGAGTTTTTCTGTTACATGCAATCAAACCTGATCCAAAGTCATGAAACAATTAACTGAAAGCTCTTGATTCGTGTCCCCACAGATCAAATGCAAGCCAGGCTCCATTTTGCAGTTTATGAAATATGACCTGTTGTCACAATGTTACCTGACCGCTTGCTTTTCCAACACACAGAATAGAAGGTAGTGAAAACTGATATTGGAGAAGAAGACAAAATATATTTACATTAAACAAAAGCAATCAACTGTGAAACTGCTATATGAAGGTACCCAATAGGAATTTGGTACAAACTCCATCAGAAACCCATTTACAATACTCACATGCTCCAAAATGGGTTAAGTTTATTTGCCTTAAGCAGAATGAAAACACCGGAGCCCACAGTGCTGCAGTGTGTGCAGGAGAAAAGGAGGGTTGACTGACAGCTGCTTGATTGAATCTAAGCCCAGTTCTGTCACTTCTAAGCAACAATTCAATTTCATTTAATGCACTTCAAATTTGGCAAATGCCCACCACAGAGAAAGCATTGCATTTGGTATTGCAGTACCCAGGAATACTAAGACAGGGTTTTTATCCTCATGGAATTCATAACCTAATAGACAAGAAACAAATTACTTGTAATTCCCAGTAGTCTATTTGGCCTGGAACTGTGGAAAGAGATAAGAGAAGAGAAGCTCATTCAAACTTTTCACTAAATAATGCCTTCAAAACCCCAGAATTAGGGTAGAGACCTCAAAGTAGACTCCCCCTTTCTCCCCCCGATTTCGCTCCAGAAGTTGGAGACCAATGGCAACACACTGACAGGGGGTGGCGGAAACCTAAGGGTTCCCACCAACACTACCATTGGTAACATCAAATCTGAATAGCTGTTTCCCTGTTTAGAAATGAGGACATAAACCAAAGGCACCAGGAGTCTGTATTCCACTGAAAAGTAGCATGATCCTGATATGAAAAAGGTTGTTTTCCAAATTAACCAAAAAGCTCTAGAGAGAAAGGCTTACTATAAGCATGTATTACTTCGGAAAAAAGTATTTCTATAATATTTGTATTTATATTGAATATATATTGGAGTACATATGAAGACTGAATTAATATACCTATATAAAATGCTGGATCCCATAAAGGAACCATTATGGTCCCACAGATTCTTGGAAAACTTGCAAAAACCAATCAATATCGCACACCTGTGCACTACTAAAAATGCCTATTAGATGTCCCAGAAACAAAATTGAATTAGGCAGCTGGACAGAAGAACCTGGAGCTCAGAAAGAGATCCAGGTAGAAAAAATAGATGTGGGGGTTACCAATAGAGACGGCACTTAAAGTCACGAGACTGGACAAAGTCATAAGGGGTAGGGTAAGGGAGAAGGACTGAGCCCCAGAGAACTCCAACACCAACAAGTCAGGGAAATGAGGAACCGGCAAGGAGTTTAAAAAGTGAAAAGCAAGTCGGGGAGGTGGGGGACCAACAGCTGCGATGTCCTCGGGCAAGTGAAGCGAGTGTATCATGGGGGAGAGAGTGACTGGCCGTGGCAGCAGCCGCTGCCAGAAGAGAACAGGAGGACTGACCCCTGGATGCAGCACGTGGAGAGCATGATAATCAACAGAAGCAACGGCCGTGGAGAGGTGCCGGCAGAGGCCCAGGGAGAGAAGGCCACAAAGAGAACAGAAGGAAGGAAACGTGAGGCCTGACTATAACGGCTTTTGAAGGAGCTTTGCCTTTTACGAGGAGAGAGAAATGGGCAGGAGATGAAAGGGAAGATGGGTGAGACAGGTTTTCCACTGGTGGTGGTGGTGGTATTCTTTCCAGATAGATGAAGTCAGAATAATTTACATGTTGAAGGCCATAATCCAGTAGAAAGGGCAAAACTAATGTCAACAAGAAAGCAAAGGAAAATGGGCTCGAGTGACATCCCAGAGTACTAGAGGGAGGATGGGGAGACAGAATGGAATCAACGGGCCAAAGGCGGCCTTGTCAGAAGCACGGCCAGAAGGCAGCGTGTCTGGGCCCCGTGATGGAACAGGTGGATGTGGCAGGGGAACATCTCTAATTACTTTCATTTTCACAGCAAAATAGGACACAAACTCCTCAGGAAAGAGAAGCAGTGTCGGAGGCTTAGAGAGGAAAATACAATATATTCATTAACTAGAGAATGAAGGAACTAAGAGAATAGTACATGATTCGTAGCTAGAATGAATGGCCTATTTGAGGCTAATCCCAGTGAACTGGTTCAGTGTCTCTCGAGGAAGGGACTGAATCTTGCCCAAGTTGGAGGTTGTGCAAACAACTATAAGAAAGGAAGAGAAGGGCACCGGAGTTGACTGTATTCAAAAGAATGACTATAATGATGAAGTATGGAATGTAGACAAGGTAAGGAAGGAAGGGTGTGAGGAGGCCGAGTAACAGAAGGATCAAATGATTATGGGCCTTGATGGGGAATCTAAGGATACTTGCTGGAAAAAAAGCAGAGAAGGTAGAATGTGGCATCAGAAAGAGAAAGGTTTGCAAACTGAAATTATAAAGGGGTTTCAGGCAAGGTCTAAAAAATGAGCATAGGAAGGCATAGCTGGTACAATGAAGATCTAGATGCCTGAAGGATAGAAGCTCAAGGAGTGCAGAGGCAAAGTGCTACAAGGATTATCTAAAGCAATACTGAAGCTGTGACATACACCAGGCAGAGAATAAAGACCATATGGTATCACTTGTATGTTGAATCCAAAAAAACAAACGAACAAAACAGAAATAGACTCATAAACACAGAGAAAAAACTGGCTATTTGCTGTGGTAGGGAGTTATGGGGAGAAGAGGGAGGGCAGGTAAAGGGGAAAAGGAGGAAAAAAGTTCCTTATAATTACAAAATAAATGAATCACAGGGATAAGTACAGCACAGGGAATATAGTCAATAATATTATAACATCTTTGCATGGTGATAGACGGTAACTATACTTATTGTGGTGAGCATTTTATAATATATGTAATTGTTGAATCAGTATGTTGTATACCTGAAACCAATGTAATATTGTATATCACTATATTTCAATTTAAATAAACACATACATACATAAAGAGAAAGAACCAAGAATTATAAACAGAGCAGCACTGGAGATACACCATATAAAGAGCTAGAGATACTAAAAGCAGTTCAAAAAAAGGTAAGGAAAATATGGATTGTAGAGAGATACAATTTGAGGGTGAAACCAAGTGAAGGGATGGAGAAAGAAAAGAAAACCATAGGAAATATTTAAGGGGCAATGGCTCAAGAGAGGTCCAAGAAATCTGGGGAAAACCAGCATGGGTCAAAGGACAGGAGAGTGGTAGGAGCGAGCAGCTAAGTACCAAGTCAAATGCTGCAGAAGATGCCAAGTGCCACACCCAATTCCTACTGGGTTTCTTTTATTTTATTAAGGTATCATTGATATATAATCTTATGAAGGTTTCACATGAGCAATATTGTGGTTACTACATTCCCCCATATTATCATGTCCCCACCACATACCCCATTACAGTCACTGTCCATCAGTGTAGTAAGGTGCTATAGAGTCACTACTTGTCTTCTCTGTGCTATACTGCCTTCCCAGTGCCCCCCTCCTACATTATATGTGCTAATCCTAATGCCCCTTAATCCCCTTCTCCCTCCCTCCCCACCCGCCATCCCCACCCCATTTCCCTTTGGTAACCGCTAGTCCCTTCTTGGAGTCTGTAAGTCTGCTGCTGTTTTGTTCCTTTAGTTTTGCTTTGTTGTTATACTCCACAAATGAGTGAAATCATTTGGTACTTGTCTTTCTCTGCCTGGCTTATTTCACTGAGCATAATACCCTCTAGCTCCATCCACGTTGTTGCAAATATCTTTGTTTTCTTCTTACGGCTGAATAATATTGCATTGTGTATATATACAATCTCTTCTTTATTCATTCATCTACTGATGGACACTTAGGTTGCTTCCATTTCTTGGCTATTGTAAATAGTGCTGCATATGCCTTTTTCAAACTGGATTCCTGCATTCTTAGGGTAAGTTCTTAGGAGTGGAATTCCTGGGTCAAATGGTATTTCTATTTTGAGTTTTTTGAGGAACCTCCATACTGCGTTCCACAATGGTTGAACTAATTTACATTCCCACTAGCAGTGTAGGAGGGTTCCCCTCTCTCCACATCCTCGCCAGCATTTGTTGTTCCTTGTCTTTTGGATGTACGTGGAACATCTTTTCATGTGCCTGTTGGCCATCTGAATTTCTTCTTTGGAGAAGTGTCTGTTCAGATCCTCTGCCCATTTTTTAATCAGGTTATTTGCTTTTTGGGTGTTGAGACATGTGAGTTTTTTAGATTTTTGGGCGTTAATCCTTTATCAGATATGTTGTTTACAAATATATTCTCCCATACTGTAAGATGCCTTTTTGTTCTGCTGATGGTGTCCTTTGCTGTACAGAAGCTTTTTAGCTTGATGTAGTCCCACTTGTTCATTTCTGCTTTTGTTTTCCTTGCCTGAGGAGATGCTTTCAAGAAAAAGTTGCTCACGTTTATATTCAAGAGAGTTTTGCCTATGTTTTCTTCTAAGAGTTTTATGGTTTCATGACTTACATTCAGGTCTTTGATCCATTTTGTGTTTACTTTCATCTATGGAGTTAGACAGTAATCCAGTTTCATTCTCTTACATGTAGCTGTCCAGTTTTGCCAACACCAGCTGTTGAAGAGGCTGTCATTTCTCCATTGTATATCCATGGCTTCTTTATCGTATATTAATTGGCCATATATATGTGTGATCTCTATTCTGTTCCACTGATCTATGGGTCTGTTCTTGTGCCCTTACTGGGTTTCTTCTCAATGATCCTCAGCAATCTAACCCTACGTGTCCCCAACTGGATTCATCATCTGCCTCCATCCCCAGTCCCCCTTGGTTCTCCATCAACTGGTAAATGACACCACCTAATTGTTGAGCCAGATAGCTTCTCCTGGACTTCACCCCATATACCAACATCCAAGTTATCTCTAAATTTATCTTTAAAAATCTCCCTCAGACAGATCCCCTAGCCTGCATTCCCACTGCCACAACACTAATCTATGGCCCTTTCACCTACTCTGGCCATCTCCAAACCTTTCTGGACATTGCCAAAGTGAGTTTTGAAAAACCCATCACCTACTGCCCTGCTTAAAGCCATTTAATGGATCAGGCTCCTGCCCCCATCTCAGGCCTCTTCTCCTCTCTCCCTGTCTGCTCCAGTGATTTTGGATGTCTCCAGGGACCTCAAATGTGCCCTGCCCTCCCTTCTCTTCAGGCCTTCACATAGGCTATTCTCTCTGCCTGGAATATGAGTCTCAGTCCCAGCTGACTCCAAGTAACCTCTCAGTTATCAGTTAGATGTTCAAATCCTCTGAATAACTCTAACTATCTAGACTAGACTAGTGGTCCCCTTGCCTTGAGTTCCCAGAAAGCAGCTCTGGGGGCCACCAGGAGGAAATCAGAAATTTCTGTGAGAAGGAAGCTGAAAGGGTAGGGATCCAGGTCCCTATCCCACTGTATTAAGAGAACTTTCTTTTTACACTGATATGTAAAAATGTAAAAAGTACATATATTTGTAAAAACTTATTTGAAAAGAGGGCCTCCCTATAAAGCAGTTTGAAAACCACTAGGATACATGACTTCTAAAGGCCTCCCCAGTTTTGAGAATCTCCTTATAAAGTATCAACCTTTATAGATAAAAATAACTCCCCATAATCCCTTGTCAAACTGTGAGGAGTAGAAAGTGAATCCAATCATAATAAGGATCATGTTTATGAAGAGCATTTTGCATGATCAAGTCTTAGAGAAAATATGGGATTAAACTAATTGTATTAAAATGATATATGAAAGTACTACTAGCACTCTGCTTTCAAAACAAATGAGATTAACCTAGCAGACAACACTGCTGACTCACCTTCATCAATTACTTGGTAAAAATCACAATTACACAGTAAGTAATTCCCCAAGTCCTATACCATGGCAGTTAAGAGCTTGGGCTTTAGAGGCTGAATGCAGGAGTTCAAATCTCAGCTCTTCCACTTACTAGTTATGTGACTTGGGAGAATCACTTAAACTCTCTATGCCCCAGATTCTTACCATAAAATGAGAAGGCTGATCTCTATCTGGTGGAGCTATAGTGAGGATTCAATGAGATAAAGCATAGAAGAATTTAGAACACTGGGTGTGTGTTAGAAAGAACTCAATAAATGCTCGCTACAGGTGTGTGTACCATACACATGTTAGGCTGTGCCACACAGCCTGAATCGCAAAGTTTTTGAACCTGTCCTCACTGGCTTAAAATTTAGCCTCTCTCACAATAACATTCTCTTCCACTTTTTTCCAATGTTGGCAAAATGCTTATTAAGCTACCTGTCCTTTTCATGGTAGTGCCAAATTTATCACGGTGCTTAAGGGCACATTTATTATGTACTTGGTCTTGAATTCATTTATTGGAAAGTAAAGCACAGATCTTCCCTCTCGGCACTAACCCGATTACATCATCTGAGGGAAGAGTAAGCATTAAGTATCTTTGTATTTTGGGTCCTGACCTGAAATGAACTTTTTGTTTAAAAACCCTTTACACTGTAAACTTTTATTCTACAGATAAGAACGGCCTCATCTCAAGACCACTGTTAACCAAAACCAGGACAGGTAAGGAACTGCCACACTGTGAGCCCCCTAGTGGTTTTCCTCAGTGCTACAGGAAGACCCAGAAATAAACGCCAGAGAAGTAGTCATACTGCCAGATGAACTGTTCTCTTTTTTTTACAATTTATTTTATTTTAGTATCATTAACCTACAATTACATGAGCAATATTGTGATGATTAAACTACCCCCTTCATCAGGTCCCCCCCACCAACCCTATTACAGTCACTGTCCATCAGTGTAGTGAGATGAGAATCACTACTTGTCTTCTCTGAGCTGTACAGTCCTCCCCGTGCCCCCCCACCCTATGTCTGCTAATCATAATGCCCCCTTTATCCTCTTATCCCTCCCTCCCGCCCTTCTTCCCCAGTCCCTTTCCCTTTGGTAACTATTAGTCCGTTCTTGGGTTCTGTGAGTCTGCTGCTGTTTTGTTCCTTCAGTTTTTTTTTCTTTGTTCTTATACTCCACATATGAGTGAGATCATTTGATACTTGTCTTTTTCGGCCTGGCTTATTTCGCTGAGCATAATACCTTCCAGCTCCATCCATGTTGTTGCAAATGGTAGGATTTGTTTTTTTCTTATGACTGAGTAATATTCCATTGTGTATATGTACCACCTCTTCTTAATCCATTCATCTACTGATGGGCACTTAGGTTGCTTCCATTTCTTGGCTATTGTAAATAGTGCTGCAATAAACATAGGGGTGCATCTGTCTTTTTGAAACTGGACTGCTGCATTCTTGGGGTAAATTCCTAGGAGTGGGATTCCTGGGTCAAATGGTATTTCTATTTTGAGGAACCTCCATACTGCTTTCCACAATGGTTGAACTAATTTGCATTCCCACCAGCAGTGTAGGAGGGTTCACCTCTCTCCACATCCTTGCCAACATTTGTTGTTGTTTGTGTTTTGGATGTTGGCCATCCTCACTGGTGTGAAGTGATATCTCATTGTGGTTTTAATCTGCATTTCTCTGAAGATTAGCGATGTGGAGCATTTTTTCATGTGCCTGTTGGTCATCTGAATTTCTTCTTTAGAGAAGTGTCTATTCATGTCCTGTGCCCATTTCTTAATTGGATTATTTGTTTTTTGTTTGTTAAGGTGCGTGAGTTCTTTGTATATTTTGGATGTCAACCCCTTATCAGATACATCATTTATGAATATATTTTCCCATATTGTAGGATGTCTTTTTGTTCTACTGATGGTGTCCTTTGCTGTACAGAAGCTTTTCAACTTGATATAGTCCCATTTGTTCATTTTTGCTTTTGTTTCCCTTGCCCAGGGGGATATGTTCATGAAGAGGTTGCTCATGTTTATGTCCAAGAGATTTTTGCCTATGTTTTTTTCTAAGAGTTTTATGGTTTCATGACTCACATTCAGGTCTTTGATCCACCTTGAGTTTACCTTTGTGTATGGGGTTAGACAGTAGTCCAGTTTCATTCTCTTACATGTAGCTGTCCAGTTTTTCCAACACCAGCTGCTGAAGAGGCTGTCATCTACCCATTGTATATCCAAGGCTCCTTTATCAAATATTAATTGACTGTAGATGTTTGGGTTAATCTTTGGATTTTCTATTCTGTTCCACTGGTCTGTGGGTCTGTTTTTGTGCCAGTACCAAATTGTCTTGATTACTGTGGCTTTGTAGTAGAGCTTGAAGTTAGGGAGCGTAATTCCCCCTGTTTGATTCCTCCTTCTCAGGATTGCTTTGGCTATTCGGGGTCTTTTCTGGTTCCATATGAATTTTAGAATTATTTGTTCCAGTTCATTGAAGAAAGCTGTTGGTAGTTTGATAGGGATTGCGTTGAATCTGTAGATTGCTTTAAGTAGTATAGCCATTTTGACAATATTTATTCTTCCTAGCCAAGAGCATGGGATGCATTTCCATTTGTTAGTGTCTTCCTTAATTTCTCCTAGGAGTGTCTTGTAGTTTTCAGAGTACAGGTCTTTCACTTCCTTCGTGAGGTTTATTCCTAGGTATTTTATTCTTTTAGATGCAATTGTGAATGGAATTGTTTTTCTGATTTCTCTTTCTGTTAGCTCATCATTAGTGTATAGGAAAGCAACAGATTTCTGTGTGTTAATTTTATATCCTGCAACTTTGCTGAATTCAGATATTAGTTCTAGTAGTTTTGGAGTGGAGTCTTTAGGGTTTTTTATATACAGTATCATGTCATCTGCAAATAGTGACAATTTGACTTCTTCTTTACCAATCTGGATGCCCTGTATGTCTTTGTTTTGTCTGATTGCCGTGGCTAGAACCTCCAGTACTATGTTGAATAACAGTGGAGAGAGTGGGCACCCCTGTCTTGTTCCCGATCTTAGATGAAAAGCTTTCAGCTTCTCACTATTAAGTATGATGTTAGCTATGGGTTTGTCATATATAGCCTTTATGATGTTGAGGTACTTGCCATCTATACCCATTCTGTTGAGAATTTTAATCAAAAATGGATGCTGAATTTTGTCAAATGTTTTTTCAGCAACTATGGAGATGATCATGTGGTTTTTGTTCTTCTTTTTGTTGATGTGGTGGATGATGTTGATGGATTTTCGAATGTTGTACCATCCTTGCATCCCTGGGATGAATCCCACTTGATCATGGTGTATGATCCTCTTGATGTATTTTTGAATTCGGTTTGCTAATATTTTGTTGAGTATTTTTGCATCTACGTTCATCAGGGATATTGGTCTGTAATTTTCTTATCTAGTAAAGCCTTTGCCCGGTTTTGGTATTAGAGTGATGCTGGCTTCATAGAAAGAGTTTGAAAGTATTCCCTCCTCTTCTATTTTCTGGAAAACTTTAAGGAGAATGGGTGTTATTTCTTCTCTATATGTCTGGTAGAATTCAGAGGTGAATCCATCAGGTCCGGGGCTTTTGCTCTTGGGTAGGTTTTTGATTACCAATTCAATTTCGTTGCTGGTGATTGGTCTGTTTAGTTTTTCTGTTTCCTGCTTGGTGAGTCTTGGAAGGCTGAATTTTTCTAAAAAGTTGTCCATTTCTTCTAGGTTTTCCAGCTTTTAGCATATAGATGCTCGTAATATTCTCTTATAATTCTTTGTATTTCTCTGGGGTCCGTCGTTATTTTTCCTTTCTCATTTGTGATTCTGTTTATGTGTGGAGATTCTCTTTTTCTCTTAATGAGTCTGGCTAGGGGTTTATCTATTTTGTTTATTTTTTCAAAGAACCAGCTTTTGGTTTCACTGATTTTTTCTATTGTTTTATTCTTCTCAATTTTATTTATTTCTTCTCTGATCTTTATTATGTCTCTCCTCCTGGTAACTTTGGGCCTCATTTGTTCTTCTTTTTCCAATTTCAATAATTGTGTCTTTAGACTCAATTGGGAATGTTCTTCCTTCTTTAAATAGGCCTGGATTGCAATGTATTTTCCTATTAAAACTGCCTTCGCTGCGTCCCACAAAAGTTGTGTCTTTAGACTCATTTGGGAATGTTCTTCCTTCTTTAAATAGGCCTGGATTGCAATGTATTTTCCTCTTAAAACTGCCTTCGCTGCATCCCACAAAAGTTGTGACTTTGTGTTGTTGTTGTCATTAGTCTCCATATATTCTTTGATTTCTGTTTTGATTTGGTCGTTAACCCATTGATTCATTAGGAGAATGTTGTTAAGTCTCCATGTATTTGTGAGCCTTTTTGATTTCTTTCTGAAATTTATTTCTAGTTTTATACCTTTGTGATCTGAGAAGTTGGTTGGTAAGATTTCAATATTTTTGAATTTACTGAGGTTCTTTTTGTGGCCTAGTATGTGGTCTATTCTGGAAAATGTTCCATGTGCACTTGAGAAGAATGTGTATACTGCTGCTTTTGGGTGCAGAGTTCTGTAGATATCTGTTAGGTCAATCTGTTCTAGTGTGTTGTTCAGTGCCTCTGTGTCTTTACTTATCCTCTGCCTGGTTGATCTATCCTTTGGAGTGAGTCGCGTGTTAAAGTCTCCTAAAATAATTGCATTGCTGTCTATTTCCTCCTTCACGTTTGTTAGTATTTGTTTCACATATGCTGACGCTCCTGTGTTGGGTGCATATATATTTATAATGGTTATATCTTCTTGTTGGACTGACCCCTTTATCATTATGTAATGTCCATCTTTATCTCTTGCTACTTTCTTGGTTTTGAAGTCTATTTTATCTGATACAAGTACTGCAACACCTGCTTTTTTCTCTTTGTTGTTTGCTTGAAATATTTTTTTCCATCCCTTCACTTTTAGTCTGTGTATATCTTTGGGTTTGAGGTGAGTCTCTTGTAAGCAGCATATAGATGGGTCTTGCTTTTTTATCCACTCTGTTACTCTGTGTCTTTTGATTGGTGCATTCAGTCCGTTTACATTTAGGGTGATTATTGATAGATATGTACTTATTGCCATTGTTGGCTTTAGATTCGTGGTTACCAAAGGTTCAAGGGTTGCTTCTTTACTATCTGAGAATCTACCTTAACTTTCTTGTTAAGTTATTGTGAACGCTGTCTGATGTTTCTTTATCTCTCCCTTCCTATTCTTCTTCCTCCTTTCTTTATATATTAGGTGTTTTATTCTTTGCCTTTAGTTGGTATTTGGATGGTCTGCTTTCTTTGCTATGATTTTATTTTCTCTGGTGACATCTTTTTAGCCTTAGGAGTGCTTCCCTCTAGAGCAGTCCGGTTAAGATATCCTGTAGTGGTGGTTTATGGGAGGCAAACTCTCTCAACTTTCTTTTGTCTTGAAATTGTTTAATCCCTCCGTCATATTTAAATGATAATCGTGCTGGATACAATATTCTTGGTTCGAGGCCCTTCTGTTTCATTACATTAAATATATCATGCCATTCTCTTCTGGCCTGTAAGGTTTCTGTTGAGAAGTCTGATGACAGTCTGATGGGTTTTCCTTTGTAGGTGATCTTTTTTCTCTCTCTAGCTGCCTTTAATACTCTGTCCTTGTCTTTGATCTTTGCCATCTTGATTATTATGTGTCTTGGTGTTGTCTTCTTTGGGTCCCTTGTGTTGGGAGATCTGTGGGCTTCCGTGGACTGTGAGACTATTTCCTTCCCCAGCGTGGGGAAGTTTTCAGCAATTATTTCTTCAAAGACACTTTCTATCCCTTTTTCTCTCTCTTCTTCCTCTGGTACTCCTATAATGCGAATATTGCTCCGTTTTGATTGGTCACACAGTTCTCTTAATATTCTTTCATTCTTAGAGATCCTTTTATCTCTCTCTGCCTCAGCTTCTTTGTATTCCTGTTCCCTGTCTTGTAATTCCTTGATCGTGTCTTGAACCTGATTCAACCTGCTGTTGAGCCCGTCGATGGCTTGTCTCATTTCTGCATTGTCTTTCCTCACTTCCCTCACTTCCTCCCTCAGCTCTTGCACATTTTTCTGTAGATCCGTCAGCATGGCTCTGACTTTTATTCTGAATTCTTTTTCTGGAAGACTATGCATGTCCATTCCTTCAGATTCTCTCTCTGGGGTGGTGTTTGTCTGAAGCTTTGTCTGTATCATATTCTTCTGTCTTCTCATGACTATAGAATTAGTTGTTGGTAGTTGTCACGTATGTCCGCTGGGCTCTTTATGACTTTAAAAAGGAAAGAGAAGAAAGGTGAGAAAAGAAAAAAAAGAAAACAAAGAGAAAAAAAATACGACTACTAATAAAAAAAGTAAAGAGAGAGAGAAGAAAAAGCAGCAACACGTAAAAAAAAAAAAAAAAAAACGCCTACTGGGGGTGGTTTCTGTGTGAATGCTGTAGGTGGCGCTATTGCTCCACTATTCCAGAGCCATGGCCATGTCACTCGCACGGCCCTTTAAAGCTGTGGCCGGGGTGAGAATGAATGGGAGGCTGTTGAGCTCTGTGGGAGTCCTAAATATGGCTACCCTTTCCCAGTCGCCCGCTATGGGGTCCGAGGCTCCCCAGGACTCCCAGCCTGCTCGGTTGAGTGTCCCGCTGCGATGAGGTTCTCTGCTGGACTCCTGTCTCTTTAAGACCACTGAGAAACAAAGCGCGCGCTTTTCTCCTTTTTTTTTCCCCTTTTCTTTCTTTCTTCTCTCTCAAGCTGGGCTGTTTATGACCGCCTCGCCAGGTGCCAAGTCCTCTCTCCGGTGTGTCTGGCCACCAGAGCTCTGTGGGGAGGAGTGCTCGGTCCCACCGGGTTGCGGCTCCGTATCTTATCCGCCTCACCGGCGAGTTCTCTCAGGTGTACCTGTACGCTGTGCACTTTCCTGTGTATTCTGGTCTTTTAGGGATAGTTGTATTTGCTGTGTTTTCTTGAATAAATATAATGTTGGGAGGAATTTTTCTGCCGGTCCGTTCACGTCGCCATCTCCCGGAAGTGTCTCTGTTCTCTTTTTTTACTTCCTCCTCTGTGGAAAGATTCTTTTATAATTAAATAACTGAAAGTCATACAAGAAAAAAATAATAACTAGCCTTTGAATAAATAGTTTGCCTATAACCCTCCGCCACATACAAAGTGTATATACGGAAAAATTCCTACACACAAAAATCAGTATTGTTCTGTATTAATCGCCAACACCATCTCTTTTTAGCTTTGTCACCCACTTGCTCACTTTCATTCATTATTCTTTTAGTGCCATAAATGAGGCTTGGATCAACAATGTTCTAAGGTTATTTTTAAGTGACAGCTCTGGTTACAATGACTTCAAACTTCAGGCAAGATTAAGCTATCACTTCACAAATGAACACAGTGACCATTATGTTCTAAACAGTTCATAATGAAGACATAGATCTGGAAATGTAACAAGATAACATTCTTTCAGGCCACGGGAAATCTCAGTTGCAATCAATTTCCTTTTTTTACATGACTCAGTGAGTCCAATAACTCCAATAACTTACCGGTCAGCAGCTTCTACATCAAAACAGAACCTTCTGTCAATGGAGTCGGTATGCCTTTTGGTACATTCTTTCAAAAAGAACGCCTCTCCATCCCCCTGCAAATAATCATTTTAAACGTTCTCAAAAACTGAAGTATAAACATAGACACACTAAGGCACCTATCCTGGTAGTGCGGGCACCAAAGTTCAAGATTTTAAGTCCCTTCATCCTATTCTCTTTTGAATTTGTTTGTTTAAACACTATTTATAATCACTTTGTCCTTTTCCTTTTATTATGGTTTTCTAGATCTTGCTTTGATTATAGTAACATTAAAGCAGACTTCCTAAGTGCTAATTTGAAAAGGTGGATGTACAGTTTCTACATGATAGAATATGTTATTCTCGTATTTTGCTTTTTAAAATAATGATAATTTGTTTTGTTCTATTATGTTATACCATATGTAATAATCAAATATGTGACCATTTTTGACCTAT
Organism: Phataginus tricuspis; assembly: GCA_029783875.1. NCBI lineage: Eukaryota > Metazoa > Chordata > Mammalia > Pholidota > Manidae > Phataginus > Phataginus tricuspis. Next base: position 17,262,766 of record JAQQAC010013566.1, read on the forward strand.
ATAAATTTTAGTTCCCTATGAATCTACCCGTGGGCCCCAGATTATCGACTGTGATCATCTAGATCAAACTAGAACCACTCAATCAATGTGGGTTCTTTTTTGTTTCCTAAGTGAATCACCCCAAACTTAAATTTACTTAATTTTTTAAATATGGTACCATTTTACCTCCTCAACCATCTTCTCTAAGAGCATTCAAAAGAGGTGGGAGATGGGGGACGGGAGCCATGCAGGAGACAATCCTCAAATGAGAACCATCGGAGATCTGAGTATATAATTCTAGAACATGTTAATATTTCCTAGAATGTGAGAATCTCAAAAAATTACACAAACATGTAAAATATCAGGGTCATTATATTCTAAAATATATTTTTTATGACTTGGTGGTTGAAACAGAATGACATCACTAAGGAAATGTGTCTAAGGAGGCCGAGTTAGCTCTAACAGGAACTTACATTCAAACCCCATGCTCAACCTCCACTCTCTCAGCCTTCCAGAGTGACATTCCCCCTTCCTTCACTTCTCTCAGGCCAATTTTCCATGCCTATTTCATTATTACAAAACTTCTTTTGTATTATAAACTGTTTTAGATTTTTTTTTTTCAGGAAGATGCAAAGCATATATAAATATATAAGCTTGGGTTAATTCTGTAGTCACCTAAACAAAATGATACCCATCCACCCAGCAAGCAATAAATTAGCCTTTTAAAAAAAATGTTACCAATTATGTTCAATATTGGTGGGAAAAGCTTTGTCTACAAACCATCAATTATTGTTACAAGCTGCAGCTTCTACATAAAACACACAGGATCACCTTTCCTACACAGCCAGCTACTGGGGTCTTCTCCCTCTTTTCTTGCTATCATGTGTTATTTTGTTTTTTTCAGTGGGAGCTTACCTAAGTAAGAATTTTAAAGTCTAAGTGAAAAACTAAAATTCATTATAGATCATCTATTCTATAAAGGTTTTCAGGCTGTGAATATATGTGCACACATCAGATCGCTGTAAACACTAACCTGACAGACCACTGGGTCATGAAAGCTTGTTTTAGGTATTAACTTTATATTCTAAGAGCACTGACATACAAGCATTCTACTCTTCCCTTATTAAAAAGAAAAAAAATCTGACCATAAAAACCCACACATACAACTCAAAAACCACAAGTTATTGCTTGTTGTTCTGTGGCCTCTTTTACTTAGAAGCCAAAGAATGTTTAACCCGAAAAACAAAATACAACGTATTTTCATTGGTGAATATAAACACCATTAAAATGTCACCCTCAAAAACCTCCTCTCCCATAGAATAGAAAGTATAAAAACAAATACTCACAAGTTTCCCCCCAGATCTGTGTTCAAATGGGATGATGTTGAACTTCTTGGCTGCTTTCCGATACATGCAGTAGTGCTTCACCCAACTGGAACCAAAAGGTGCCGGCCCTTCAACAAGAAATAGAACTTTATATTTTTCCTCCTAAATAAGCAGATATGCAGAATTACAAACATGCTACTAAAGCAGAAACAACCAATAAGCAGCAACTGATAAGAGCTCAAGGAACCGAATCAGCAGCGCTACTGTTCTTATTAAAAGGGAAAAGCAGGGGAAATAAGAAGCCTCAGAGAGACCATTTCAGAGACTATCCTAATACTGTGCCACAACACAGAAGAGATGAAAGGACATATTCTTCAAATAGTTTGCCAGCCTGTTAGCCCACACCTCAAAATCTCTTCATTGTGAGCTATAACTTTTGCTTGTTTCCATATATTAAGAGCTTAGGAGGGTTTCAAGAGTTCCCGTCAATTTGAAAAAGACATATGCACCCCTATGTTTATCGCAGCACTTTTTACAATAACCAAGAAATGGAAGCAACCTAAGTGTCCATCAGTAGATGAATGGATAAAGAAGATGTGGTACATATACACAATGGAATATTATTCACCCATAAGAAGAGAACAAATCCCACTGTTTGCAACAACATGGATGGAGCTAAAGGGTATTATGCTCAGTGAAATAAGCCAAGCCGAAAAAGATAAATATCAAATGATTTCACTCATATGTGGAATATAAGAACAAAGAAAAAAACTGAAGGAACAAAACAGCAGCAGACTCACAGAACCCAAGAACGGACTAACAGTTACCAAAGGGAAAGGAACTGGGGAAGATAGGTGGGAAGGGAGGGATAAGAGGGTAAAAGGGGCATTACGATTAGCAGATGTAATGTTGGGTGGGCACGGGAAGGGCTGTACAACTCAGAGAAGACAAGTAGTGATTCTATAGCAACTCACTACGCTGAGACAGTGACTGTAATGGGGTTGGAGGGGGACCTGATGAAGGGGGTAGTTTAATAACCATAATATTGCACGTGTAACTGTAGATTAATGATACCAAAATAAATTATTTTAAAAAAATAATAAATAAATAAATAAATAAAAGAGTTCCCGTCAATATGTGATGGTTTGAGGTTCAATTCTGGCCTCTTAAAATGATATGACTGCAGACTCGCAGTGCTGAGAAAAAGCATCTAGTCTAGAAACCTACTCTAGAGCTTTAAGCCTGCTCTAGCGTCTCAGTGAGCAGCCGTCCTCAATGATGCTAAAGCTAAGCTTCAAAATGAAGTATGAAGAAGGCAGGGTGAGGTGTCCACTTTTCACCTCCTGCTAAGTTAGGATTACCACCATCCAAGCTCTTCAGAGTCAGTGGTCTATTCAGGGGTACCTAGCATTTAGAATTTCAGGTGCCAGGAAAGGTCCAATTATAACAAAAGTTAGGCCCAACAGAGTTTAACAACTTTATCTTTTGCCAAGTAAACACATTGTTAAAGAAGCAATTAACATCTTATATCACCATCATTTCATCTACAAACAAACCAACCTTCTACACCAAAAAATGAAGGACAAGCTAAGGAGGGAAAGGACGACTCATCTGAAAGGAATACACTTACCTGTAGGAAAGCCCATTACATTATCTTGCTGGGGCTGGGGGAAGAGATGTGAGGGATAACTAGACCACAATAAATCTCATCTCAGGCCATCACCAGTGCAAAGACCAGAAATCAGGAACCACTGGTGTGCCTGTTATGAAGAGCTAGCATTTGTATCGTGTTCTGGGGGGTCACAAAAATATTGCCCAGATACTTCATTCAATATGAAGAAAGAAGACCTCAAGGGGAGATGGTGTATTATTGTCTTTTTAATCTAAAGAAAAAACAAAACTTAAGTTTCAACCAAATGCCTGAGATGACAAAGCCTAACTTCAAATCAGTGTCTCTGGCCCCAAATATCAAGGTCTCCCCACTAAGCCATCATCCCCTACTGACCTCCACCTGACCCTACTCAACTGGCTCTGAGCATAAAGGCTTTTCACACCCATCCAAGCTCCAGGCAATAATACAAGAGAGAGTGTGGCACAGACTTGAATTTCAGACTGACAATCCCAGCGTGCAGGAGTTATCCCATCTGGGGAATTTTCTTATCACTAATTGAAGTAATAATAGTACCTTCACTTTACAGAGTTTTTTAGTAGATTAAATGAGACAAGGTGCAAAAAGAGCTTAGCACAGTGCCTGGCATACAGGTTAACAAGAAGAGAATTTTGGCATTATTGTTTTTGTTTTCCCATCTAGTTTCAGCTCAGTTCCTCTCAAAACCAGTAAAAAACAGTTATGAATCTGAAAATTTTAATTTCCTGTGATTTCCACTTGACCATATAATACAAAAGTTCTATCATTTTTATGTCTCTACTCTAATTTTTCATTCAGTTCTTTCGAATTCAATAAGATAGAACATCAGAAAAATACAGAGTTCCTCCATACCCTGTAACGGTTCTCCACTGAGAGTCATGAAGACTATGATAGTCCAGATTCAATAAGAACAAAGGGGAAAATGATCATCATTCTGCCGGCTGCATAAAACATCAACTTCAATTCACAGTACAGATACCGCATAGCTGCTCCCTAAGTACTCCGCTACTGGACTGGTCAGTTTGAAAGTCCTGTAAGTCAGCCACATTTAACAATAGAACAAAGACGACAAAGCACCTTGACTACAGCCAAGGGTGGGGTGGGGAGGCAAGTAGTAAATAGAGAAACATTTGCACATTCTCCTCTTTCTACTTCCTAGTAATCAGGTTCTACAGTTGAGGAAGTAAACTTTAAGGGCTCAACTGTGAAAATAAGACCAAATGTCAAAAGTGTGAGTTTTGGGGTGCCTTAATTTTCAAGTGAAGGACACTCTCTGCAACGGGTACTGACAGCAGCACTACTAGAAATTCCGTGAGATGAATAATTTCTACAGCCCCCTGCAATCACCCTGATGATTTTAGTACAAACAATCTCAGATTGCTACGGCAAGAAATAATGTGGAGGAAGAAGAGAAGTAGGTCCTTCTTGACTTTAACATATGGAGAAACAGGGAGGAGGCTTGGGGGAGGTGTGTGTATGTATACGAGTGTGCGTGCTGTGATTAGGGCTGGGTGAGGAGAAAGAAACAGATGATGTTCCGCCCAGCTTTCAGCCTTACACCAAGTTCTGACTCCCTCACAAGCAGGTTTTAGCCAAGTGTGGATTGATTTTGGGGGGTTTTGACTGGAAAGCAAGTGCTCATAGGGTTTAATTTTATTGTTCCCTCCCTAGAGTAGGAATATATTTTCCCCATAAATGCAAAATACATCTTCGAGGGAGCAAAGAAAGTGGCGGGAATAATTATTCCAAAAATAGAGAAATTACAGTAAGAACTTTAAAATGATTTTTTAGCTAGTTATTCATCACTGTTGGGGGGCCGCTTACTTTTTTCCTGCACGTACAGGTAGCCTTCTGCTGTGAACTGGCTCGCTCGTTTATGGTCTCTGGGATTCTGTCTGATTTTGTTCATAAGCTCTTCCACTTCTGACCTTGTTCCTTCGAAACGATTCCGGGTCTGAAATGGATTAAAGAAACACACAAGTTTTAAGTTCTCACGTGAGTTTTTTCACATACATACATTTTTAAGTCTCTGGATGACTGTAATTAAATTTGTAGGAATTTTCTATAAATTTCTCAAAATATACCCATCCTTCCCAGTGTGTCTTTTTGTTAAGATTACCGTTAAAGAGAAAAAATTAGTGATAAAATAGCTAAAAGAGGAATCTAAGCCAAGGTAACTAGAGCTTATTTGCTCTTGAAACTATGCAACACAAACAATGATTCTATTATTTGACGTAAGAATTCCTGCCCCCATATCTCCCAATACTAAACTCTCAGATTTGTTTAAAAAACAAGTCATAAAATATCTGGAAAGTCTGGGCAACAATCAATCTGACCCATTGTTACTAGTACACCAAGCAATGTGTCAAAGTATTCAGATTCTGAAAAATTTAATTCTTCTGTGCAAATAAATATGAGTATCATTTTTTTCTCCAGGTCATATCAATTGCACTTGAAACTGACATTTCTTCTCAGAAAAAAAGAAGGGAGGGGGGAAATTCCACCTACAGATAATGTCTTTGATATCTGAAGAGACAAATCACATTTCTGACACCCAGGAGACTTGCTGTGCCAATATCTCTGTCCAGCAGCTACACGGAAAACGTATAACGCAAAGGTGAAGGGACGAAACCACTAAGGCAGTTACGATGAGTCAGCACCACTGAGTTTCTGGACATTTCTTTCATCCACACTCAAAAATAATTGTATTAACACCAAAAAACTGCTGATGTGGAACTGTGGAGAAGCTGAGATGAGAGATTATTATTGATATCTCTCCTCTCTCCTCCTACAATGGACGGGGTTACCAACAGTCCTAAGAGCAGAGAAAATGGAAGAATGGTGCATATATCGTAGAGGCATGGGGAGTCTGATAAATGTAGATCGTAAATGGAAAACTTATCTGCAGAGGCTTATTTTAAAAGACACTTTTTTTTGCTATTATTAATATACAATGACATGAGCAACACTATGGTTACTAGACTCCCCCTATTATCGAGTCCCCACCACATCCCCCAGGGCAGTCACTGTCCCTCAGCGCAGAAGGATGCTATAGAGTCACTACTCGTCCTCTCTGTGTTAGACTGCCTTTCCCGTGTCCCCCCCCCTGCACCCCCACCCCCACCGCATTATATGTGCTAATTGTAATAGCCCTTAAAAAGACACTTTTTAAAGAACCCGTTTATGTACTAGAAGCAAAGGCAGAGCTTTGAAAAGGAGGGGAAATCATTTGTTAATGGCCAGCTCCCTCTCCTCGTCCCATTTCTCATGCCTCTAGGATTTCTTGTCCCCATCTTAACACTGTTTATACCCCGATTTTATCTGCCTCCTTTGTCGCTTTGCTGAGATTGCCCTTAACCCTCATTTCTGGCCATCGGTGTGGAATATTTATACACAACATCTATACACACACATATAAGTGAGCCACATATGTACAGACGCCAGCACACACGTGAGCGCACACATATATTCCTAGGGACCTAGTGAGCTGCACCCAGTGCTCTCCTATCACTTAGGTTAAGGCTCCAACTGCCCCAGATCTGACCAAACAAGGGCCCTTCTGGCTGACTCTGTGTCTTTGAGTAATCCCTCACTTTTCTGGTCCAAAAAGGCATCCCAAGTTCATCTTAATGCTTTCCCCAGTCCTAGAACTGGCTATTTTCTGCCATTTCCCCAAAGGAGCCCTTGTTCCATTTAGTGGAGTGTAGTATGAAGAAACCAAGATCTGAGCACAGCATGCTCACAGCTAAGGGGTGTCACTGCCTCTATGCCTTCTCAGCAGACAAACTGAGAAAACACGTGTATGTGCACGTACACACATATTTACATGCACATATGTACATATTCCTACTTCTATACCTACCTACACATTGGAAAATCCGTGAGTTCATACCAATTCCAATCCAGGACTTCGGGTTTCTTCTAGCCATCTGCTCAATGTAACAAAGCACTCGGACCACCTCTTCTGCAGGTGCCTCGATACCCGCCCCGCCCCGCCCCACCTTCACCAGCAGCCCCTGCTGGAGCCCCTCCACTGCCCTCACTGCCTATTTCCTCCAATGCTGATGGCTCTGCACTGTGTGAGGGGAGGTTTTTACCATTTTAGGTAAATTACAAATGGGGTGAAAATTACTTTTCATTAAAGCTAAACACAAACAACAGAATGGCTAAAACTTAGCAATCTCCAATTTTACATTCCAGGTGTATATAAAGATATCATCAAATAATAATCATGTAGACTGTAAACATTACAGTGGTTCACCCTGTGACTGGCGCTACTGAAAGCACTTGACTGTGTTTCCTTCCTCAAAATCACCTATAAGATAGCCTAGCGCCGTGCTATCCACTGTCAATAAGATACCATTGCCGTATTATATCCTTTCCTTTCCTTGCATGCTTTGGTAAATAAACAAATTTGCAAATAAACCAGTCTTAAGGTAAGCCTTATAAATAAATATTTTATTACATCACCTATTTGGAGGGGGGTAATTAAGTTTGGGGACTAAGCTGGAATTCGGATACATCTAAGTAAGTCTGGAAAAGTGGAGGGTCAGGCTTAACACAGGATCACTCCCATGTTAGGGGGAAAAGGAAGAGATGAGTGAGGAGCTGTTCACACTAAGTTTTACCCAGAAATAAGGCTTTAAAGGCAGACGGCAAAGGCTAATTCCACAGAGAGATTAACATTTTTCATTTACGTTTCCTACCCTAGGCCCATGACCTCATTCTGAGCATATTAACCCACAAAGAGGGTTCCAGAAACAGCTGTAAAACATCAGAGGTGGACCCCAGGCAGCACTGCTTCAGTAACCTTCCAAAGTAACACAAAAGGGGCAGGGACGCAAGGACACATGCAGACACACACATGCCCCTCCCTGCGCCCACCATATCATCCCCTTAAGTGCCCTACACATAGGGAGGTGACCGGAAAAGGGAAGGTTTGCGGCAGATCTCAGGTAGGTGATCAAGGGTAAACCCCTATGAGACCTTCCTCTGGGGCGAGGGAAGCTCGGGTCAGAACGGGTGAGAGGCGGAACTGAGCCGTGGTTCACCAGCAGCACCTAAATCTGGGTTCTTACAGTTAAAGGGACTCCCATGTTCTCCACAAGTTGCTACGGCCCACAGAAACCAACGGCCATATTCCCCAACTCTAATGTTTACTGACCCCAGACATACCACAAGTGACCTCTGTACACCCAACACTAACTCGGAAACTAACCACCTTCGGCCCTGGAGTGCATCAGCCTTACTTCCAATGCTGGTCCTGACCTCAAAGAAGGACAGCTTTCACTGAGTTGTGTTCCCTCATTTTCCTCATCTGCAAAATTGGAATTAAAAAACCTACACTGTAGGACTTTATGAAGACTAAACATGTATAATCCTGGCATGTGGAACACACAGTACAACCTGGCATGTGGTGACAATGGATTTCGGTGGCATTATTATTACCCGTCCGTCACTGAAGAGTGATCATGATTCCCTATCAAGAAGAATCTCCAATATCAAACTAGCAGTTGATGATTTTCAATCTGATGGAGAGGAGTATATATATATTTTTTCAGATTCAAAAAACTAATCCACAACATTAACAGAGAAAGAAGGACATAAATAGTTGTTTTGGAGCACAAACAAAAGCTATCAACAAGATTAAAAGTGACCATAAATCTATTCATCAGAGACAACCACATTCATATTTTCATACAATTACTTCCAATCTCTTTTTGCTTTTTTAAACATAGTTCATCATTTTGGTGTTCCACTTTTCTCACAACACTGTAACAAAAACAGTTGCACAGACTCTTCAAATTCTTCTCAACAATTCTAGGGATTCTTCATGAATCCTAGAATTTCTCCCACTATATTTCCTTGCAGGAAGAATTTTATTCTGGTCTCTCTTTCCCCTGCATATCTCTGGGGATAGAGATCATAAAAGTTTTAAATTAAGTTTTTAAAATCTCTTTTAATTTTGATGCAATTTACATTCTTTTGGGAAATCTATTTTCTAAAAGCCATCTTTGCTCTCTTTTGCTTTCCATTGATTTTTCTAGATTTTGGGAAATGGATGAAGACTGAATCTCTCTCAATATGAAAAGTGTAACCATTTTTACCATAGAAAAGGGGAAATCAGATTGAAAAAAAATAGGTTTTTCACTTTTAAATAATTTCTACCTTTCTTCTGATTATAAAATGATTTTGCTGTTTTTACAATAGTAAAATTCTTAAATGTTATGTAAAATTATCTGTAACATCATAGTGCATAGATTGTTAACTCTAAGATTGGGTTTTAATGTCTGGTACATTTCCTTCAGTACATAAATATACATAGCATAAAAAATAAGACATAACTGGGATTTTTGTAATACATAGTTTTTGATAGCCCAAGCTTTCCCTTTAATATACTAAAAGCTGAGGTCAACAAAGAATGAGAGGAAAGGCCAAGAAATGAGTAAATTATAGCAATTAAGGTTTAGCAGGTGAGACAGAATGAATGGCATGTGTTTTGAAGATGCTGGTATTTCTGAAAAGAATTAGCCAAAATAAAAAATGAACAGCAAAGACACATCACATGTTCTCAAAATTGAAAGAAGAAAGAGTTGCTCAGAAACAGTCAGCACAAAGCAAGAGCGGAATATTTAGAGAAGAGGTTTGAGGATTTAGGGTAATTTACTTGTGACAACCCTTGAGGATACAGAAAAAGGGTTTTGTCAGTAAACAGCTCTTTGCCCATTTCTCAGGGAAATCAATGTCGTTATCAAATGTGTATGTTAACTTCTTAGTATATGAAGGATATTAACCAGGTCATTTTGTGAACCATTTCAAAAGATAGTTTGCCTTCAACTTTTGCTTAGAGTATTTTGTGACTGAGCATTGCTCATTCACATTGAAATAATCTCTCTGAAATTATTCTGGTGTGTATAAGGTAACCTTACGCCCCTTCCCCCATGGGCGTGTGACAAACATCTTCCACGCATAAGCCAGCTGTGCGGGGATAGTTTCGCTGGAGCCCCCAGGAGACCCTGGTGCATCCCACATCTGGCTCCAGCCATGGAGGCACGGCTGGCTTCGCAGGCACGTAACCTGTGCAGTCAGTCACACAGGCCCTCTGCTCAGGAGGTCGAGCAGATGGTTGAATGCTCTACTGTCGCTGCCTTGAGAGTCTTCATTTTCGAGTAAGGGGCCCTGCTTTCTCATTTTACCTTGGCCACACAAATTATGGATCCAGTTCTACCTGAAAGTTTTCATCCAGACCAGCCCTGCACTTGGTAGATGAGGTCTACACAGAAAGTAATTTTTCATAAGTTATACAGCCTGTTAGTGGGGGTAAAGAAGTCAGGAATATAATCTAACCTTCTAAACTAACTGTGTAATGTTCTTTTTAGAACACTGTTTTGCTGCCTGCAAATGGATTCTGAAAAATCACAGCATCTTTGGACTAAATATTCTATTACCTACATTGAAGTTAGGTCTAATCTATGCACATACATTTTGACATTTTTTAGAATTCTGTTACATTATAGCCACTCACGGGACTTTGGAGAGGAGGGATTTACTCTATCATTTAACCCAGATAAATGTCCAAACAATCTACAAATAAAAATTGTTATCTGAATCACAAAAAATATATTTCATTACCTACATTCTCAAGTATAGGAAACTAAACACACACAAAAAACCTTCAAGTATAAAATCTAGACAAAAACTATTTATTCTCTATTTCTATGATGTTACAAAATTTAAAGTCAGGTGGTAAGCAGAACAGAGATTCCCACCCTTTGCATGTCTTCCACTAGGCGCTAGGAGTTTGTCCCAAAACCAACTCATTGCATTTCTAACAAGGCCTCAAATCATGCTAAACATAACCCGAATAACTTTTCAATGAAGACACTTCCAAAATCAACTACAGTATTGAGAGGAAAAACATCCACCACCCTCTGATCAAAATCACACATATTGTTTAATAAAGTTCTCCTATTTTATCCAGATCTAATCGAAAGCATACATTTTCCAGGAAAACAATGAAGACCAACAGCAACTGTGAACCCAACACGAGTGGATATGCATAAAACACAGGGTAGAAATTCCTCTTGAACCCTGAAGTCTATCTGAAAATAAAAACTGAATAAGATATACAGGTAGAAAAGAAGAAATTTAGATCATTATATTGAAATGCTGCAAACCTCATATGGAGGACTCTTTTGTCTGTTTTCTTACATATAGAACTGAGAGTCACACAGCACAGCTTATCCTTAGAACGGTCTCACAACGTGCAGGATGACCACAGTAAACACTGCTGGTATGGTATATTTAAAAGTTGCCAAGAGAATAGATCCTAAAAGCTCTCAGCACAAGGAGAAAAAAAAAAGGTAATGGATATTAACTAAACTTACTCTGGTAATCATTTTGTGCAGTATGTAAGTCATTATTCTGTACATCTTAAACTTACATAGTGTTGTATGTCAATTATATCTCAAAAATACTTGAAGAAATTATGTGAATCTTGAATATAAAAACACTAGTTTCCCTGATTCAAAAAGATGTATACACCCCTGTGTTTGTGATTATTTACAGTAGCCAAGATAAGGAAGCAACCTAAGTGTCTGCCAATGGATGAATGGATAAAGAAGATACGGTATATATACATATACACAACGGAATATTATTCAGCCATAAAAGAAATCCTGCCATTTGCAACAACATGGATGGACGTAGAGGGTATTATGCTCGGTGAAATAAGCCAGGTGGAGAAAGATATCACCATATGCTTTCACTTGGTTGTGGAATCTAAAAACAAAACAAAACGAACAAAACAGCAATCGACTCAGAGACACTGAGAAGTGACTGGTGGTTACCACAGGGGAAGGGTTAGGGTGTGGGAGAAGGGGATAAAGGGGCACAAAAAGCTCAATCACATAATGTAAGTTGGTCACGGGAATGAAAGAGCAACACGGAGAATATAGCCAATGGTTCTGTAATGTCTTCCTATGTTGACAGATAGTAATTGCACTAGTTGGGGTGAGGATTTAATAATGCGTTTAACTGCTGGGCCACTGTGTTGCATACTTGACACCAATATACTATTGTAGATCAATGATATTTCAACAAAAAGGTTTAAAAATAAGAGTAATAAAAATAAAAACATACTAGTGACTTTTCTAAAACAAGGGAAGAAAAATAAATACAGTAAATTTTTTTTAAAAAAACGCCGCCAGGGGGCAGTATTCCCTGAACCTCACCTAGTTGGAGAGGTTTGTTACACTGAGAAACGACCAGAAGGTGGCGACGTAGCCTCAGTTTCACAGCTCCAACAGCTAAGCCTCTCTTACAAGTTGAAGTCTTTTCATAAAATAAATCAAAAACACACATCTCAAACATCTCCTTATACCAGAAAGCTTTCATTTCCTTACATTCTGAATGTTGATCTGCAGCTCCATTTTGTAGTGATTGAAGTCTTTGGCCAGTTCATGGCCCTGATGATAGAAAGTAAACATTCCCTGAAAAAATGACAGCATCTAAGACAAAGGAGAGAAAGGAACATTAGCAAAAAAAAAAAAAAAAAAACTAAAGGGGAGGAAAAAAAAAAAAGAAAATAGCCACGTATTTGCCCTCATCTCATTCTGACTCCACTGAAGCAGAACCATTAAAAGTCACTAGAATTCAATTAAATCTAACTGCATTATTTAAACTTGTCCTTATAAAAAAATGAAAGACTGGTGATTTTTCCGTAACTATGAGCACCATTAGACAGCTTTTACAGTATGCTCTATAGGGGAAATGGGATTCTACATCATTCACGTGTCCTTTTTAGTCAAGAGAATCCCTATATTCATTTACAACCAGAACTTTATCATGCTGGTCGGCAGAATCTATAAGGAAAATAAAATCACAGCATCGAAGAGCTAAAGGCTCTCTCATGGGGCATCCTCTGTGGTTTTTTTGACAAGGACCTCAGTCACTGGGGCGTAAAGGGGCGAAAAGGCAGGGCGGTGATTAAGCTCTGAGTTCCCCACCAACTCCCCACCTGCCCCCCTTGATTACAGGGCAGCTGCTTCTGCCCACAGGTGAGTAAATCTAAAGGGACTAAAAGTGATTAGGGGTAAGAGTTAAAGAAATCCTGAAACTCGTTTTCTTCAGAATGTCACATAGCTTGGCAGTTAGGAATTTGGGACTCTGACGTCAAGTGACCACCAGGGGTCACATCCCAACTTCAGCAATGTTATGGAATCTTAGGCAAATTACTGGAATTTTCTCTACTTCAATTTCCTTATCTGCTCAGTGGGATGATAAAAATATAGCCTTACTGAGTTACTGTGCAGAATAAATGCACAAGCACAGTGCTTAGAACAATAACTTGAACAATGATTGAGCATTGTAAATGCTCAATAAACAGAGGCCATTATTATTATTTTACATAAAAAGAAAACTTTAAGGAGGATACATTTTTATCTGTTTTTTTAATTTAGGTTAATTCTATTACTCCAACTGGGCTGTAGCTTCCCTGAATGCCAATTTTTAAAGTAATCCTTGCTTGGTCACTTGTGTTTCTCAAAATAATAAACACAATGGTTAAATGGTATGGCAAATGAATTACATCTCAAAGCTGTTTCTTTTTTAATCACAAGCAAAAACATCTATGTGAAAATTAACTTTGAGAATCATGATTCCAGTGTTTCTCAATTTTTTTAATAAAACTCACACTATGAAATGCCCTTTACATTTCAATGAAGATATATTCACATTATTGCATAAAGAACTGCAGTTACTAGAATACATCAGTATCAGAATAAACAAAAATCATGTATTTTAGTGGAAGTATAAAGAAAAGTTAGAGTAACTCACAAAATTGTTTCAAAGAGTATTTCCACACACCAGATCTTAACTTTGGTTGCATAAACATCATGAGTTGTATTAGAAATCACCTATTACCAACAACTGTTGAAAGTACGAAGTTTGGACTGGTGTACTTGCTTTAGAACAAACCTGAATAAAGTTTCTTTTTTTTTACCCCATCAGCACCACCACCCTCACCCATATTCTAACATTGTTTCTACACAGGGATTTTTCTTTAAGGGGCAGAAATTGCATCTGACTGCAGAGATGCTGATACCATGTAGCAAAAGAAAGAATATTCAGTTATGGTTGCTGGGCCAATAAGGCTCAGAACCACGGATCTGCAGGGGATTCCTGGACTTCGTGGTTACAATGTCTTGTTTCATGTTCATGCACCATGGTCTCTAGCAATCATAAATTAGATCTAGAAAGAAAAAGCATTTCTATTTTATCACAAAAATCCAGTAGCAGAACAACCTGCTGGAATACTTACAGGTTCCACAAACTCAAACTTCTTTCTTTCTTGGATTTCTTGAAGCTTACATACATATTCAAGAGACAGTTCATAAAAGTGCTGCCGGTTTTGCTCCACTTGGATATCTGCCTATGTTAAAATAATCGAGGTTGGTCAAATTAGAGATAGTGAAGAAGCAAACTCTTGATCAGAGGTCCTGTTCCCAGGCAAATAGAGCCCAGTGTCCGTCTTTCTAAAAAAAAAAAGTGCTGGAACAGAGTCATTAGCTATTCAATTATGTATCTTCTATGGCTACTTTCCTGCTACAACAGCTGAACTGAATAGTTGCGACAGGTACATTATGGTCTGCAAAAGCCTAAAATATTTACTATCTGACTCTGCAGAATATGTCTGCTGACGCCTGCTCTCTATGAGGTGACCCCAAAGGACTGAGGATTAGATAGCACAGCTCTTCGTGAAAAAAGTCATCCAACCAACACTGCACCCACGGATGAGCCATACACATAGATCATAATCACGTAAACATTACTTCCATGAACAAACCCTCTAAGAATGAAGTCAGCCTGGGAAAGGGGCTCTGGGAAACTCCAGTCACCCCAGCACTCTCGTGTGAAGGCAGCAGCTGAGGAAGTGGTGGCTGTGGTCCCACCTCTAGAGCCTGGCTCTCAAAGCCAGGCTAGGGCTCGAAGGCCATCTGCAGGTAGTCACGCTCCTACGGCCTCAGTGTCCCATCCCCTGGTAGCGAACAGGCAATATGGGAGTGAACAGAAGACTGTTCCAAAAAAAGGGTCCAACTCACCTCGTCTAACTAGGATGGAGCTGGGAGGGAAGTGCAGTTCCACAGAAAACAGCAGAGAAAGAGTTCTCATCCTAGAAACCATCCTTACCAGTCATCATGTATTTCCTAAACTGATCGATATTACTTTTAAAAGTATTTATCTAGACATTTCTCCAAAGAGTATATGAAAATGGCAATAAGCATATGGGTAGTTGCTCAATATCACTAATCAGTAGAGAAACACAGATCAAAACCATGGGATGCCACCTCATACCTATCAAAAAACGGAAAGTAACAATGAAAAAAACTATCCAAAAATTTAAAATTTCAAGTACTGGTGAGGATGTGGAGTAATTGGAACCCCAGGCACTATCGGTGGGAATGTACAATGCTACCGCCACTATGGCAACTACACTGTAAAAACATTACAGCTTGGCAAGTCCCCCAAAAAATTACAGCTGGAATTAGCATGTGATCTAGCAAGTCCATCTCTGAGGATATATACTCACAAGAACTGAAAGCAGGGGCTCAAAACGGGTATTTGCGTACTCATTCATAGCGGGAATATTTACAACAGCTAAAAGATAGAGGCAACCAGGGTCTATCAATAGAAAAGCAGATAAACAAAATGGTGTATATGTACAATGGGATATGATTTAGCCTCAGAAAGGAAGGACATTCTGACACGTGCTACAACATGGATGGAACGTGAAGGACATAAGAAGTAAAATAAGTCACAAAAGGACAAAGACTGCATGATTCACTTCCATAAGGTAGGTAGAACAAATTCACAGAGACAAGTAGAAGGGTGGTTGCCAGGAACTGGGGGGGGGCGGGCCCCCAGAACATGGGAAATATTGTTTAATGGGCACTGAGTTTCAGTATTTTGAGATGAAAAGAGTTCTGGGAATGGAATATGGTGACGGTTGCCCAACAATGTGAATGCGCTTAATGTCAGTGAATTGCACACTTGAAGATGATTAAAATCCTATATTTTATGTCTATTTTTACCACAACGAGAATTTTTCATATTTTGGAAAGGAGGAAAAACAGTTATTTATCTAACGTGTAATAAAAATGTTTTGGCATCACATGTGATTTAAGATAATGTTTAAATACAATAGTGTTACTAAGCCAAAATCAGAATTTCTACCTAACACTCATCAAAACCATATTTTTATGCCTCTAATAATCATAGTCTGAGAGTTCAGTCACCAGCAGTTAACAGACACAGCTCCTCAGGTGGGGGCGTGGGGAATGTAATTTTGTTAAGTACTGAATAAAATAAAGACATGAGGGGTAAAGAGTGGATTCTTCATGTTATTGTTACTGGGAAATGTCCCTCAAGAAAATTACACCAGGGACATATTCCCCAATTTTTTTTTTTTTTTTAAGTTTAGCAAAGTCTCTCTCCAGGTTGTTCATGCCATTACAATGACCCTGGCATTGCTGGTCAGGCCGTAGAAACACCCCCTAATGTTCTGAGTGTTCAGAATAGCTATGCCATTTGCTGCATGACTAATCACCACGATCCCCAGTATCGTCAATAACCCTTAATTTACAGCCACGCCAGGAACATACAAACCACATAAGCAGCACAGTCCTTTAGCCTGACTCAAAGTCTAGAAGGCCACCACTACTCAGGTATAATAAGAAACGTATCTGGTCTCCAGTTCCTGGCACAAGTTTGTGAAATCCTTGGAATTTCCTCGGTGATGAAATCATGCCTTGCCTTTCCCAGGACGCCCCTTCGGAGCACCCCTGAGTTTATGCTAATAGGGGATTTACAGTGGGGCCCCCAGGCAGCACCAGAAAGAGCAGAGATTAGAGGACTGGAAATGTCAGCCCCGCCTTCGATCTCTGGGAATGGGGTGGAAGGAGTGGACACTACAGATTAAGCTCTACAAAAACTCTTGAACAAGGGCTGATAAACTTCCACGTTGGTGAAGACATCCATACGCCTGGAGGGTGACACACCCCACTTCCAGGAGGAAAAAAATTTTGTGCTTGGAAAAAAATAGCCGAGTAAGGCAGACACTAAATAAGATGATCAGGGAAACTCTTCTAACAAGGTGGACTCTGAGTGGACAGTAGTTGAAAGAGTATTTGGAGGAGGGAGGCATGTGGCTCTAGATCGGGAATGTCCGAGGCAGTACGCAGAACAGAAAGAATGGCCCTGAGGGTGGAGTCTGCCTGCCCACGTGCGGCCACAGCAGGGCGGCCTGTGTGGGTGCACGGGGGTGGACACGCGTGCCCCTGGCCTCCAGAGACAGCTGCCGTGGAGGTCTGGAGAAGAGGCGGGGGGCCACAGGAAGGCTCGCTCGGCCTGCTGAGAAAACAAACTGTAGGGATACACTGGTGGAAGCTGGGAGACCCACCAAGAGGCCCTTGCAGTGATCTGTGAGATGCCAACTGGCTTGGGCCAGGAGGACGAGGGTGGTTATCAGGAGAGGAGGCCATATTCTGAGAATATTCCAAAGCTAAAGAAGACATATGCTGACCGACCGGGTGTGGGGTGTGGGAGAGAAGGCGGAAGATGACTCCAAAGAGTTTGCCTACGCAACGTTTAGAATGAGATACCTAATTAGATAGTGAGGTAGAGATGGAAATTTACTTAGGGCATGAAAAATCCCTTCGGGATACCAGAAAATAGAGATAAGGGGAAAAGGGAAGTAGAAAACTGCTAGCCTAAGGAGAGCTTATAAACACAAAGCTGTCATTTCCAAATTGACAGAGGGTAGGAGACGGGGGAGCATATGGGACAGCTGCATGGTTTTCTACATTCTATGGAAAAAGGGCAGAATGTACTCTACCTACCTAGAGTACTACAGTGGGATTAAGTGGTATAAAAGCTCCTTTGTCCTTCATAAACTATCAGATGCCATCCAAATGTCAAAGGTATTAAAGAGACAAAACAAAATGTGACCTGTGGGTAATATCAAAATGGCCACACACACATACACACAGAGTTTGCAACTAAATACCTGACATTTAAATATAACCCAGGTTTACACCAAAGTCAGTGTTGTTCGTGTCATTTGGGTGATACTTCATTAAGTGTACAGTATAGTGGTACGTTACGCTCGGACTCCTTATGTGTTCAAAAATCAACAAATGAGAGAGAGAAAAAAAAAATCACACTTTTGTGGGATGACTAAAGATCCTAACAGCTGCAAACAACATCATCGTTAATGAAAGCCTATGTTCCAAATTGTAAACCACTGAGTTTCCATTCAAGCATGTGAGAGCAGAAACAAGTGGCAGGGCATTTAGAAAAGAGAGAGAAAATGAAAGATATAAATTCTTTTCTCCTTACATATGGCTTTCTTAAAAAAAAAAAATTCTATTAAACACAAGTAAAACAGATGCTGCTCTCTTTCCAGTGAAGCTAAACCTCCTGAAGCTTCAGCCTTAAGTAAGATTAATGCTGCCTTCACATAAAAGCAAAATGGTATATGAGCTTATTAAATTCAATTCATTTCTCCAATAAATCTTGAAAGCCAATTAATGAACCAATTCCTGAAAATAACATATTGTTCAGGAATGCTGGTGAAAAACTGTTCCTGTGGAACTATACTCAGAATCAAAAAAATTTAGTGCCATGAATCCATGTGAATTAATCACCATAAGATATATTAATTATTCTGTGTCTTGGCCACAAGAACTCTTTGTTCTTATCTTAATTCATGGCCATACCTGTTCATTTTTTTCCATCTCTAATAATTCTAGATGAAAAGTTTTCCAAAAAAAACCACACTGAAAAAAGAAAGGCACTGTGGCCCGAATTTTAGAAAGAAATGAACAGAAAAGTAACAACAGTACCTCTTGTAAATGTGAGTCTTTCTTTTTTGCAGATAAATTCAAATGTTTATCAATCAGGCTATAGTTCTTCTCCGTCTCTTTGTCAAACTTCTTTTTTTCTTCCTACAAATCAGAAAACACAGACATCTGTGATTAAACAGGAAAAAAATTCATAAACATCGTTAGTCCACTAGGGAGCTCAAAATATGACAAATATTTGAAAATAAAGAACCACTAAGTGTGATGAAGTTATCTGAAAAATCTATCTGCTCCCAGGCCAGTGTTTATAACCATCAAGACAGCATTAGGACTGAAGAGTCATTTATCTTTTCTTTTTTTTACCTTTAATAGGCTTTTTTCCAAGGCTATGTGTCAATTCTTCACACTTAGTGTTTAGAATTAATGCTATGTCACTTGTCTCTCATTAAAAAATAAAAGTAAGAAGAACATAAAGCTTAACACAGCAAAAACACTGCAGATTTTGGCATAGAAATGGCATTCATTTAAAACTGATTAAGGTTTGCTCTAGTTAAAATAACGAGAATCGCAATTGGACAAAAACATCTTGAGATAGATCTTCCCTAATTGTCCAGTATGGATAGAAGATCCTCTGACCAGAAATCCCATCCACTTTCCCAACTCTTAGCAGTGTTTAGAATATGTATTAATAGGTCACCAGAGCCTAAAATAACAGACACCCACTTGTACTGAGATCCTTTGGCTAAAATCACAAACATTCTCAGGTACAGCCTAGAACTAGCATTTGCTTTCCTTTTGTTTTTTAAGCTTTTTTGAGAAAACAAGTAACCCAATTTTTAATGCAGAGAAGACTATCTCCCCTAACACTTTTTGCCAATTTAAATAGATTTTCAATAAATATTTCTCAGCACCAATGAGAGCACACTATATCTTCATGCCGTCAAAATGTTTCTGTTAACTTCAAACTCACCCTAACTCTCCAAGACCTCCTGGAAAGGAACATTCTCTTCCTCCCTATTTTTGAACTTCTATTTCCTAAAGCAAAAATGAGGAACTATTCCAGTCTTTTCTGGTATGATCTTCCTACTAGACAAACAGATTAAACAAAGCACATAAATCCTACTTCTCTGCATTTATCATTACTTTTTCACTACAAGGGACTATATACAGTGTTGCCATGGGAACCGAGGACAGAGCCTCTGCCAGCTCATCTAAAGACCCTAAATAGACCCCCACAGTGACAGAGGAGACTGACTCAGGAGCTGACATTTCTTCCCATTTCTACTCCAAGTTTAATTACAAACTAGGTGCCTAAGTGAAAAAAAGAAGAAAGAAACACAACACAGAACCATAATTTCCTCATTGAAAATATCAGGGATTTTTTTTTTGTCCTAGCTCATTCTTGGATCCAATCTAAAATTCTGTGCTCCTGTGGGTCACCTATGTGTGACAATAGTCAAACTTTTGTTGAAACAGCAGCACTTTTTCTTTATGCACTAGGTTTAGTTTACGCCTATTTTTTTTAAGTTTAAGGCATTAATATATGGTTACCCTATTTTCTCCTTTTCACTATTATGTTCTTCATCAACTATTTTAACAACTAACCAAAAAAGTTAAGTAGAGCTAACATACGGCCATTACTCCAAAACCCCCACTACTTCAAAAAGGTGCTATCGTGGCGTGCACGCTGGCTCAGGTGTCAGACGACGCGAGTTCCTGTCCTGGCCGCTCATGACCATGTGCCTTTGCCCCAGTGTCACGGCGCTTTCTAACCAGCGGTGTCAGGTTTAAACAAAACGGGGACAGAAGTCATGCCGCTCCATTTACAAGACACTAACTGCAAAGCAAGACCACAGAGTAAAACATGTTGACTATCTTTGCAGATTCGTACTTCCCGGGAAGGTTGAAAACATTTTCACTCCTTTCATTTCATCTGAGCCACACAATGGGACAAAGGAAACAGTGATGCTAAAATCAGCAGTCAAAACACCCGGCACACTCAGCAGCAGTGGGCTATGTAAATTAACACGTGGGTAAAATCGGGAATGAAAGAAAATGGTGGTATCCGCGCTTTGTGAAGAAAGAATTTAGCCAAGAAACAACATTACGCCCACCAGCTAGAGTGGAAATACATTTGCCGTCCATAGTACGGTATTACACGAATGCTGCTGTGTTTTATTTTCAACCTTAAGACTTAACTGTTTCTTCTTGCATTTGTTATCAATGCCACTAGAACACTGCTCTGCTTCTTTGCGCTTTGAATTTTGTGCAGAAATAATATGAATTTTAAAGGGGACTGTGCAACATTCAATAAAGGACGGAGCATTTTTCTTTAACACTGCAATATATGATATGCATACACACGTACATAGGGGCGGATTATACACATATACATACATATAAAATATGTTGAGCAACACAAGACAGCAGGCTCTATCAAGGATCGAATTAAATATAATGCAAATTTTTTTTTGTAAAGCAGCATTACAAATGCAGCTGAGTCTGAGTCAGGTGGTAATACGAATAAAGCATGCCGGAAGTTGAATGCAATGAGTGGTGGAGGCCAAATGCAAATCAGAAAGCCCATAGTTACTCAACACAGGGGAAGGCAGCCATGAACACAGCTTCAGCAGATTTTTGACATGTGTGAATACAGGTCCAGGATATAAGACATGCCCACTGATTTTTCTGGAACAGCTGGAAGCTAATAATTTTTAAGTGATAACAACAATTTTTCTTTAATTTTAACATAAGTAAGCCAAACAAGCTTATATTTGCAGGTAAATTGTGACTTAAAAGAATCAACTGGTAAAACTGCGTGTGCAAAAAAAAAAGTTAAGAGCTGTTACTTAAAACAGTATTATCAAAAAACACATATACTATATATGTGGAGGGAATTCATAAACTTGATCAAAATTTAAATGATCAGGTCTTCTGAATTCCTTAGAAGTAAAAACACAAATTTAAAGATGTCATCACAAATCACTGGGTAAAAAAATAATCAATAGTGCTAGTATAATTGGTTAACTGTTTGGAATTAGAGAACCACATCTCATCAAAATTAATTCCAAGTGGATTCAGAGAGTCATAACAAAAAAAATGAAGCCATAAAAAAAGAATATTTTCATTGGATCTCAGAAGAGAGAACAATGTTCTAAGCAAAAAAGAAACAGAAGAAACCATAAGAACATCTTAGTATCAAAAAATACACAATAAACAAGCTAAAAGGCAAACAAAGCAGGGAAAAGGTACAATTAATATGGAGGAAAAGAAATACTCTTAACACATAAAACATTGATTAAGCAGTTTTTTACTAAAACCACACATTAACACTTCCATGGGAAAATGGCTAAAGAACATACAAAACTCACAAAAGTGTGACTGTGATTATGAATTGTGCACATTTCCACAGGTTACTAGTTTTTTTTGTTGTTTTGTTTTAGAAGAGAGATTTTTTTTTTTAAGTTACTGGATGAATTTTTTTAAATGTTTCTGTGTTTTACAAATTTCTTAGGATGAGGAAATGAAAAGCCTTATTTTCCAACTATAAACATCAAATAATAGGATGACTGGCACACATGGTGTGTGTGTGGGGCATGGGGAAGACAGTGTAGCACAGAGATAACAAGTAGTGACTCTGTGGCATCTTACTACACTGATGGGCAGTGACTGCAACGGGGTGGGGTGGGGAGGAACTTGATAATATGGGTGAGATGTAATAACCACAATGTTTTTCATGTGAAACCTTCAAAAGAATGTATATCAATAATACCTTAATAAAAAAAAATAATAATGATAGGGCATTACTAGTCTAGAGAACTAAATACCTTCTTAAAGATGCCAACTCTTTCTCCATTACTTAAAGAAGTGGGGATAATACCCCACATATAAGAAACAAAGAGTCAGACTACATGCCATACACTTAGTAGGACACTTTTTTAAATGAAATCCCACACATCCAAATCAACCAGTGGTGGGATCCCTGTGCTTAGCCTCACCTAGTCTGCTAACATCTACAGCCCAGAGGAAGCACCACCTCTTCTGTGACGTGCCCCCTATTAAATGGGGGAAACAGCAGCCCCCCTTTACTCCTGTCTTTACACCCCTCCCTTTCCACCCTTCCTTTACCAACTGTCACCTATTCCTATTTAACACCTTGTATGTGTTTTCCAGCCCTCCTTCCCCCTTTCCTTTATGCTCCTTCAGCCTCTCCAAAGAAATGAGAATTCAGCTCTCCCCAAGGAATCCAGAACCAGACTCCACACCCAGCAGCACTATTTGGCCAGGAGGGTCATAAGCACTGTGCTCTGGCATATGACCTCTGAAGCCTGCTCGCAGAGAGTAGACAAAATCTGAGCGATTCTTGTTTGTCAAACTGAGGGTACAGCAAGCCATACAAATGGGATGATGAAATAAATTGCAACTATGTATGCCAGGCCCTTACTCTAGACATAGGAAATACATGATCAAATTAACTGAATCCTCACAATAGCCTCCTGAAACAGGTATCATTAGTCTCATTTTAAAGATCAGGAAACTAAGGCTCAGAGGCCATAAACTAACTTGCCCCACATCACAAAGCTAGTTAAGGGGCAGAAGTGGGATTCAAACCAGGAAAATTCGGGTCTTCCAGAAAGATCTTCACAGCCCTCTGAAGCTGAGATAATAAGGTGTGTTCCTGAGCACCTATGTTTACCTCCATTACAGCACCTTTCAGTGTATTTTTACTGCTTTTTTTGACATTCCCCAACACAGTTGCCAGTGTCTTGGGAGGCCAGCCAGTGTTTTCATTCATAGTTGTATCTCAGGGCCTCTCACTCTATGCAATATGAGAGGCACTGGTAAGTGTTTTATTACTCTAATGAGAGAAACGTAATTAAATTAAATCAGCATTTTTTTTCTGCTTTATCAAACACAGTTTAACATGAGAAATTATTCAGATAGACTTGCTTTTTACCCATATGTTGTAGCCAAGTACAGAATCTTGGGAAGTCAATTTTTACTAAACATTTAGTCACCAGACACAGTCTTTGAAAGAAATTTGGGGTGAGAGTCTGTTAATCACTAGGGTGATAAGTTATATGAAATGAACATCTTTTTTCAACCTTCTGGTTAAATTTTTTATTCTATTGAATAAGACAGCTACTGGCTCTTTCCAAAATAGCGTTTTAATAGGTTATATTATCAATACATTTAGTCGTTATCTACATGATATTTGCACGAAGCCACATTTTCATTACTTGACGGCTCAAATATCTAAAGATCAATGTTTAATTCTCCCACTGTAACTTGTATAAGATCCTGGTCCTTCTCAGAGATTTTACACCGTCTACTTGGCTCCCACGTTGTCTGGCACCTGCATCAGGTCCTTCCCATGTAATGAGCAATGGCTATTGATAAAGAGCTACGGGGATACTTGGGAATAAGCGACAAGCTCCTGGGGAAGGTGAAGGGGAGAGGGACGGAGGAGATCATTGCCGAGCTAGACCCCGAAGAAAACTCTGAACAGGAGCCTAATGTGACACAGCACAGAATCACCTGGGACCTGTGACAGGAAATAGGGCTTTTTAAACAGAGATGAGAGCCTGGCGGGCACATAAGCAAATGAGCAGAACCCACAGAATGGAGGTAAAAAGCCCAAACCAAGCAGAGGACTGAAGGAGAATACATCCTAACAGAAGCAGACAGTAGGAAAGACTACTTTGGGGCTTTTTAAACATTCAATTTACAAAATCCACCTCGAAGCTTAGATTACATTAAAACCACAAGTTAAACATGTAACTGGGATTCTGGAAACTGAAGGAATTAAGAATTAATGAAACGGAAAGAGCTTCAGTATAAAGACAAAACATTTTAACAATGATATCTAAAAAGTTCCGCTGTGGTCAACTTTTAAAACCTTTTTTTAATCCCCACAGGAAAATTGCTTTAGACTCTTTAATGATCGATCTTTAATTTAGGAGAATAAAATTATTTTTAAGTATCCCATGTAAGTAGATTAACCTGCATGACAAGAACATATGCTTGTCAAAATAAGACTATTTAAGAGGCACGGGTGGAGAAATTAATCAAATATCCAGATTATAAACCCTTTCCTGGTTCTTCTAGAATTATCAGAATAGGTTACTTTATAGAGTAAGATGAGTGTAGATGGGTAGAAAATAAGGAAATAAAGTGGTCTTTTAAAGATTTAACAATAAAAGAAACAGATGTTTACATATTGCTATATAACCTAAAAATCACCTTTCTCTACTCTTTATTATAATACACAAACTGCCAATAAAAAAAGGCTTCTCCCTGTGACCCACAATGACTGGCTTCCCTGAAGTTACCGTCAACAGGCATGACAGGAAATCACACCTACTTCACTGAATGAGGATGTAGGATAAATCCTTCATAAACTTGAAGCCAGAAAAACAATGAAGCAGTGAAGAACCAGGACTGCAGGATGAAATTTGGCCACTAAACAGCCCAAGGCATAGATGGAAACAATTAAAATAATTTCTCCTTTGAATGTGGCAATTTATTTTGCAAGTTGCTTTGCAAGATGTCCTCTAAACAAGAGTAACACCAGAAACTGGGAAAGTTTGGTCAGGGGAGGAGGAGAAGAAGTCAAACAGAAAATTCGAAGCCAGAAATTTATAGCCCAGTAGGGTGGATGGCAAATAAGTAAAGAATCTATTTATTGAGTCACACTCATTTTTAATTTCCATAACAGAATCCTGGCCCACCACTACCACCATCCAATTAAAATAAGAAAAACAAGAGATGGACATGGTTACACTCAGTACTTACCAATGAAATGTTAAAAAGGAACCAAGGTGTTCGAGCTTTAAAACAGCCTAAGGCAACATGATCAGAAATAGAGCAGTCAGAACCCCAAGTCCTTCATTTTACAGAGAAGAAACTGAAGCCAGTGACTTGCCCAGGGTCACAGATGTGAAATCAGCCCTCCAATCTCTGGCTAGGAAGCCAGCGAACATAATCCAGTTTTGTGCAGCTCAGCAAGCACTCCCAGGAGGGGGACTTGGGGCAGCTCCCACTGACGTCCCCTCAAAACCCAGCCCTTCATTAAAAGCTGTAAAATATTATGCCAAAACAAGTGTCTAATAATTTAATAAGTCTCTTAAAGGAGAACTGATTCCATAAATAGCAACTAAAAAGCTGGCACTCTTTGGGGCCCACTGGTATTGCTACAGCCACCGAAGCTACGATGTTTATCTGTGCAAAAGGATTTTAATAGTTTATTTAGGAAGATAAAGGGAAAACTCACATCCCCAAGCCATGGGGGGAAAAAAAGTAATACAAAACCTCTCTCCCCTACCTAAAACTGATGTTATTCTCTTCTCCTGGGGCCAAGCCAAACATGGTTAGTCACAAACAAATGCTACTTTTTCTCCCTATGTGCATGCACAGAATTCAGGGAAGGTTGGTGCAAATCATTTCTCTGGGATACTTTCAAAGTTCAGTCCACAAACTTTACAAGTTGCTAAACATATCCCCAGCTCCCTGCAACAAAGCCACTGTGTTGTTCCCAGAAATCCTGGCTAAATCCCAGACCCCTGAGTGCAGAATCTGGGGTTCCCTCATTTTTGACCACCCAGCGTCTCTAAAAATGCTGGCATATAACAGAAACCCAATAAATTTTTGTTACATTGAAAGAAATTACATCTCAGTAACCTAATATTCTCTTCTAGCTTCAATGGCACCACAGTATAGCAGCGTTTATAATCGTAAACCCTAGTCTAAAACTACACTTTCCTATAAAACTGTGGCTACACAAAAATCACTGCACTCCCTATAGAGATAAGATGCTTCTATTCAGAGTAAATGTGTTGTTTGCTTAAGGATATTTTTAAAACCCTGTATGGGAAAGTGTAGCCAAGGATTACCGGAGGTTTTACTATCCCGTCCAGGTGTTTTTGTTTTGCTTTCAATTTCGAATTCCCCCACGGGCAGCCGGGGAGGCGGGGGGAGCACATTTAAAACATAAAACAACAGATGGTTTCCTCCAACATCTCCCTCAAAGCTGCCTAATGGGACTGCAGTGTACACTGAAGCAGCAGAGGAATCTACATTTTCTGTTTTCAAGTGTACTCAAATTAGACACAAACCTTTACAGCTCCAAGTTGCTCTTTTCTGAATTTTTCCAAGGGTTTAATCAGGGTTTCAGTTATACTTAATGCCTAGAGAACAAGAGTGATAACAAAAGAACAGTATTAGGTCTCCAAAATAGGAAAAAAACAAGTGTTTCATTTCCCTCCTTCCACCCCACCCAGAAATAAAATGAACAACACATTTAACTTCTTTATCTCATCCTACCCATGCAACCATTAACCCACTTCTAAGTGTATCAACACACTAGATCTCCATAAATATTTTCAGGGAAGAGGGGGTGGGGCACAACACTAGCAAAATGTGCACCACGGCCCAAACACAGCTCTTTCTGCAGGGAAATAGCAAGAGAGCTGTCTATCAACAACAAAGGGGTCTATCACATTCATTAACAGAACACTTCTGTTTGAGATTTCTTTTCCTCCCTCTCCTCAGAAATTTAAAAGTCAATTACATTCCTTTATTAGTTATCAGACTACATTATGTAAAGGGCTAGGTTTGTGTGGCTTTAAGTTTAAATGCACGCAGACTGCTCTGCAATACTGAAAATTCCTCGGAAGGATATAAGGCATATCAGCAAAGCAGAGTCCCTGGAGCTCATGATAAGAGTAAATACTGAAGGGGCAGGTCGCTAAGAGGGAAACCACAAGACTTTGACCACAACCGCACTCATTCTTGTATTGGCTGGTTTGAGGCTCTTCAAGTAAAGACAGAATCTACAACAGACAATGCTGAAAATGCAGATAAAAGGGATTATTTACCTAAGGAGAGTACAGTTAATAACAAGATGCTGGTGAGTAGGGGTTTTCTCATCCTCTATCTCCAGGAGACCAGAAATAGCCAGAATAGAAAAGGAAACCTCAAAACACTTTACCACAATGTACCCTCCCTCTTTTTACAAAAAAGGCCCCCAGAAACCAAGCTTATAAGTACAGAAAAAAAGAACAGGAAAAGATTCTTAATTCCGTCAAAGGTTCCTTTGCAGTTCCTTTCATTACGTAAAAGTCTCTCCCACGGAGATCACACATTCTATGAGAGGACATTGCAAAAAAGCAATTATGCCGAGAGTTTGAACTCTCTTCCCCAAGTCAGCCACTAGGTTCCACTCATCCCACCCGGACAATTTGTTACTTATGTATCTGAGACCTGAAAGAAAGAATATCTTCAAAATATGGCAATTTCATCCTCTCTACATCGTGGACCTGGTGAACAACAACAACAGAAACCAGAGTCCTGTGCACTGAGGACAGAGCAGGGACAGAACACCACCGTCAGGAGTCCTGACTATGGAAAACAGCAGGGAACGCCCACCTTCCATTTGGGAAAGCAGACTGAGAGGCTCAGACAGACATTTTAAAAGTGACCTTTTTGACACAACATCTCAAAATAATTTAAGGCGCACTATTAGCACCAGTGTCACCTGTTAGGCTTCCACATCTGGATCTAATCCACTAGCATTCTTGAAGAAACCTATGTATAATACATCCTCCATGGAGGCTGGCTCACTCAAGAAAGAAGTTAGCCCAGCATTACACAGAGGCTAATAACTGCTCGGGTTCACGGAGGATAGGAACAGGGATTCAGAATCAGGTAAATGTGAAACTTAACCAGCAGCAACACTAATCAAAGTACCAAACAGGCCCTCCCCATTCTAAGTAGCCATCTCAACAGACTCTGTATTTCATGAAAGAAGCATCTGCTGAGCATTCAGTGTCAGGCACAGGAGTACGACTGTAACCAGACCTAGTGGAACCTAGTGCCCACTAGGGAGACATACAATGGATATATGAACACATAGCTAAATGTGTAATTGCAAACTCTGGTCATTCCTTTTCTCCTTTAAATGGAGAAAAACAGGGCTATGGTAAGGAATTTATTAGAGGAGATATAGGGAGAAATATGCTCCAGGAGGGCCCCATCAGAAAGAGACATTTAAGGTAAGAGGTAAGAGATGAGAAGGAATTTGGGGTGTAAAGAATAAGAGGAACCGTTCCCAGCCTAAAAGCAGTAAGGACAAAGGATTAAGGTGAGGAGTTGGAATATTAGAGGAAACAGCAGGCGGCCGGTCTGGCTGGGGCATAAAGACCAAGGGAGTGAGTGGAAAGATGAGCGAAGACAGGAACCAGAGCACACAGAGCCTCGTGGGCTCAAGGAAGCGGTGAGTTTGTTTTGGGTATGATGGGAAGCCACTGGATTTTAAGCATAGAATTCAATGATATTTAGGTCTTTGAAAGATTATTCTGGCTCCTATGAGAAAATGAGATTAGAGGTGAGAAAGACATGTTAGGAAGCTTCTAGAATGTTACAGGCAAGATGTGTTGGTGGCTTGGAGTAAGGTACGGACAACAAAAACACAAAGAGACAGAGTTGAGAGATATTTGCAGGTGGAATCAAAATAACAGGTGACACATTACCTGTGGAACAGCTGCGGGTTTCCAGGCTCACTCCAGATTTCAGGCATGAGGAAGTTAATAAACAAGACTACTAGTTATTCAAATAGGAAAATTTTGAAGGAAAGCAGCTGGGAACAAGCACTAAGGGATTATGTTCAATTTGATATGCTTAGAGACACCTAAAAGACAAGTCAAACAGGTGGTCAGAGACATGGATCCACAACCTAGAAAAGGAGTGCAATCAGAGGTATAAATTTGGTAGTCATCCATAAGCAGGTGGCTTCCGGAGTCATGGAAGGAGATGCGGTAGAAGACAGAGAGGACAGTCCCCAGGCCAAGCACTTAGATCAGGAAAAGAGGAGACAGCAGTGGAGATGGGGAAGAAGCTAACCGGATGTTGCTGGATGGAAGAATCAATAGATTTAACTGTGTGAGCTAATGACAAATCAAAGAAGGAATGAGACCTTTGCAATATCCATGGAAAGGTGAGAGGAAGGGCCAGATGGGAGCTGGTTTAGAATTGAAAAGTGAACAGCCATGAAGAGAACAGAGAAGAGGGCACTGAAAGGGACAGTGAGGTGAAGCAAAGGTTATGTTGCCTTAAGATGGAAAATCAGTATTTAAGAGCTGAGAGTAACTGCCCACAGGAAGTATCCAGAGAAGACGTCTCTGAACATGAGAGGAAGAAAATGCATCAAGTCTCTAACATGGGAGGAGACGGGGTGCTGTTTGCTGACCATGAATGGGTGCTGGCCTGTCACAGGCGTAGAGACCCCTTCCTCCCTTGTAATAGGGAATAAGGACAAACAAGCGTCAGTGCAAATGGATTTGCAGATTTCATGAAGAGATGGGGAAGGAGATGCTACCACGTGACTTTTTTCTCCATGAGCGCCCAGCAAGATCACTTACAGAAAAAGTCTGGATAGAGAAAAGAATGAATGCAAGAATCAATACAAACCGTGGACTGAGCACTTCCTGGAGAGACATGGAACATTCCTGGGCTAGGCTGCAGGCCCTCTGGGATAGGGGAGCAGGAGCTTAGGAAGACATCCATCTGCCTTCTTGTGAAATTCCCTTCCAGCAAGGCAGGGAGAAGGGGAGCAGTTAGGTTCATGCCGAATAACTGTTCTTCCAAGAGATGCAAATATGTCAGCATAATATGATGGAGTACACAGATCTGAGGCTGACACAGGGCAGAGAACGCTCCAGGCAAAGAAGAGGAAAGAAAGGCCCTCCCTGAGAAGAGGGGACAATAGCAATTTCAGGACATGGAACTGCAAGCAATCTGGTGTCACTGCAGCTGGAGACATCAGGAATAGGGACAGGAGGCTGGAAAGATCCGATGGGTTCCCTGAGCAATGAGTTTGGGAAATACTCAGTAAATACTAGATGTAGGTATTAATAACATGGACATATGAGAGCCTTTGTAAATGCACACCCTAAAACTCCACACTCTGGAGTAAACACTGTCCCTCACAAGTGGCTTAGGCCACAAAGATGACACAAGAGCATCTTTAGGTCATTATATTTGTCCTTCACTTGGGGAATTAATTTGATACACCATCTGTCTGACATCTAAGGGCCTATGCTAATGTAGGAAAAGAATATTAAGGAGTTTCTCTCCCTTACTGTTTGCATGTCAATAAGCAACTTTCCACAACAAGGAAAAAGTAGTTCTGACAGATCCCATTATATCCAATTCTTTAATAGAGTTTTGATTTAAAAATTTTTTAATTTTTATAGTTCATCATCCTTTTCCTTCTTTAAGAAAGTCTGAGTATGTAACTTCTGAAGTGACCCTTAGCCTTCTATTCAAGAACAGAACAGTGAAGCAGCTACTAAATGCTTCAGGAAGGTAAGGGTGCTGGTTAAGCGACAGAATTGTTCTGTTGTGGTTTTTTCTTTTTCAAAATACAATGGGACACTCCATGGAATCTCTCATTTCCTTTATAATTTCACAGAAGTATTCTATATTTGTTAGTAAGAAGTTATACTGAAGTGTTCTGAGGCCAAAACAGGATTCTTCTTCCCCAGAGACAAATGAATACCAAATCAAGGACTCTCCCTAAAACGCTAAAGGCAATTTTCTGGTGACGGCAGTCTCCCAACTGGAAAGAGACAGCTGAAGCAGTAACACTGAGGAAAGCGTTCACATATTCAACACATTAGAAACCAATCAGATAATTTAAAGAGAGAAAGAGAAAGCAAAAATAGGATGTGATTTTATAACCCACATATAAGATTATATAATCATGTTTTTTCCCTATTAAATACCTGAACCAGCCACAGAAAGTCATAAAAAGCCTTGACTAATGCATCTTGGAAACGATTTTGCATAGTCTTGCTTAAAAACAGAATGCATCTACATGAACACAAAATGTGTTAATCAGTTTCTCTCACCTTAGACCAGGGGTCAGCCAACTTTTGCTATTAAAAGGCCAGGTAGTAAATAATTAAGGCTTTGCAGTCATATGGCCTCAACTGCAGCTACTCAACTCTGCCATTGTAGCAGAAAAGCAGTCATAAACAGTATAAGATAAAATGAGCGTAGCTGTGTTCCAACCAAATTTTATTTACAAACACAGGAGGTGAGATGGATCTGGCCCATGGACCACAGTTGGCTGAACCCTGCCTGAGAGAATCATCTTGAGTGTCATGGCTTAAGATGCTCTACTTACTCTTATCCAATTGTATTGTTTTAACATACATTACCGTATTTGCAGGAGACCAAAATTTGTGAGGGAAGGGTGAATGATGGATCACAGAACCACACAGTTCGAGCAGCTCATGCCGAGAAGAGAATTCAGAAGTGGTGCCACAGAGTTTTCCTGGGATAAACAATCTACCAGGTTTCACTGATGAGAGGCAATTGCCCAAGTGTTAAGAGACATTTTCTGACTGGGACAAAGCTGGAATGTAACCAGAATCCTAAAAAGGCTTAGGTGGTATGGGAAAGAAAAGAACATACAGGGTAAACATGAAAGAAGTCTTGAAATATTTAATGGGTACTGCACGAAAGAAGAAAAAAACATTGCGATTCACTTAAAGAGGACGAAACCAGGTCTAGTGGGGAGGAACTACAGATTTGGGTCTGCTTATCAAGAGGAACTCTGTGAACCCTATAATGAACCAGGCCAAGCAGTGACCTCTAGCTCCTTCCATAAACAAGCAAAAGCTAGATGGCCAAGGTCCAGGGACACTCTATCCCAGATTCCGGCTCAGAGAGAAAGTCAGCCTAGGAGACCTTGGAGATCCTACCCTTCACTACGATTCTGGGGTTCTACTGTAAATTGGGAGGAGAAGTGCAAACTACATTTCAATGTTGCCTTACAAAGCTATGACAGCAAACCACAGACTCCAACAGAACTCTACGATTCAAAGCAAAAGAACAGGATTACTACTTAACGGTCTGGGGGATTAAAATTTTTCCCACTAGTTAAGTCTGAAGTCCCTTCTCAGTAGACATTTGGATATGAGAACTCACATATCTAAAAAGGAAAGGAAAGGCAGGATGGTATCTTTACCTACCTCTAGAAGCTAGAGCTGAGAAATCTGTTGACAGTAACATTTGAGCAGCACAAAATCAGACTCTGTTGTGGGGAGAGGGTTGTGCTTCTACTTTATATTTCCCCCACAGTTGATCCAAGGCTAAATTCTGATGTAAATTCTACAGAGAATGGGGCTTAGAACTAGAACTAGAATATTCAGTAAAGAGGCAAAACTGTGTCCTATGATATCTGTGGATAAAATGAAGGTTCCTGTGGCCAGTATTCTCACCTAGTCCTGATCGGCTAGCTCACTACACATATGTGGTCAATCTGTTGTTATTGACTCTATATAAAGAGCCCTGCCCAGGGCTCTGGGCAACAAGGTGGCATGGCTGCAAGAGAGCAGAGCAGAGGCTGGAGTGGTGGCAGCGCCGAGGAGAGAGGCTGGCTGTGCAGGCAGAGGGGCCCAGAGGGAGAGACCGGCTTGCTGCATGCAGACTCGCTCTGAGTGAACGGGATTTTAGTGACTGACCTGCCACCATGGAAATAAAGCTGTCTATAACCCTTTCACCCCAAGAACATTCTACTGTCATTTCTTTGGTCACAATGAATCCATAGTGAACTTGCCCAGGGCAGAAACCCATTGGCAAGACAATATCTTTACTACAATTTTTTTAAAGTCTCAATCTAGGTAAAACAGTGAATAAGTCAGTATAAGTACTAAACATGCCTTTCTCATCACTGGTACTAACAAGGATAGACTGACTCTCATGGAGCAGAAGGAACTATGTCCGTTCCCCATGGCCCTCGTTATTTTAAGCCTGAGTCCAAATGTTCCTGACCCTAGAGGAATGCATACTCTGAGAGCAAAGGAGAATTTCCACAATTTTCTCCCATGACCTTCCAGATACTTCCCATTTTATTAAAGGGAAAACTCTACTTTTTCAATCCCATGTCAAACATCAGCAAAGAAACCATTCAGCAGAGACATACTTCTTACTTTTCCTTGAACCAAACCTGGAAAAAAGGTGCCATGGAACTATATGGATATCTGAACATAGGAATGTCGTTCCCAAAGCTGACCCTCAGGAGAAAAGGGACTTACCCAGTACAACTGGCTAAGAACAGAGTCTCCCTAAGCAAAGAACTGTTTGCAGAATCTTAGCCTGAAAAGGCCTCAGTCACATCTACACTCAGATGCTGAGAGATCACAAACAGGTCTGGGTTACAAAAATAAGCAGAAGCTGGGAAAATGTAATAGTTATTCTGGAGATGACTTCAAAATTGAAAGTATCTCATGTTTTCGTAAAGATTTCTTTAAAAAGAACAAGGTAAATGGTTACATTAAGAAAGTCATGAAAGTATGAGTGGGGACTTGACAATATGGGAAATGTAGTAACCACATTGTTTTTTCATGTGAAACGTTCATAAGAGTGTATATCAATAATACCTTAATAATTTTAAAAAAGTCATGAAAATACATCTCAGGGGTAAATTTTTCAAAGAGACTGTCCCAATGTGCTGTAAATAGGTACTTGTGGCTTAAGATAAAATGTCTAATAAAAACAACAGAAAAATATTTTAAAAGGTGTTTTACCTCAAAGAACTCTGACAGAGCACAGAGCGGCCATGAGGGGCTCTGAAAAGCTGTGAAAATTTCAGAATGTGTCTTGTGATAAATGCACTAATTAAACACTATCCAGAGTTGAGATATTTTTATGAAACAAGTGGGGAAAAATACTCCTTGAGTCTACAGTGGTATTTAATCTTAAAATATGGACACATATCTAATCAACTAAATAATGAAAGTAGGTATCTGATTATCTGGTAGACATATATATGCACACCAAGTTATGTGCATTCAAGCTAGCCAAAAAAACTTGTATTTAATCTTACCATGGGAAAATGGTTTTCAGTGTGCCTTGCAATCAGACATACACATTATAGGTAGTGGATATCTGTCCTTGGTGCTACCCAGTACTTGAAACACCCTCCTATATTTGAGGAATTCTCCTACCAAATGAGGCACATTGTACTATAAAAGCTGAAAATGACAGACACTTGCTTTCCCAGCCATCTTGCAGTGAGGTACTGGCACCCAACAGAATCCCACTGATCAGATACTCCCACCCAAGACTTTGATTTGGAAGCCACTGCTTCAAAAAACCAGTGACCTGAGAGTCTGGTGGGTGGTACCAACTACTGGGTTCCAGAGGCAGCCGTTCTACCAACAGCCACCAGGGGCAGTGGTATTGCTGGCAACAGTGGGGACTGTTTCTCCAAACCCAGCTCAGTGGTATGATGGGGGGGCATCATTACCTGTGCCCAGAACCTTATAAAGATACTGCAAGCTACCTAATATTTTCTAATAAATATCCATTCTGTTAATAACAGCTAGACTATACAACCAATATAGACTATTTAAAATATTTTAGAACCATGTCAAAATGCTTTCAGTACTACCCCTCTCAATATTCCTAAACCCGATTAAACCAAATCACTTTTCCCTAATTAGATTGTTTTCCATGCACATGCGTGCTTTGCCGCCCCTCCCGCCCTGTAGCCAGTTTCTTCCCGTAATACTGTGCCTTCCCCCATCAATCGAGGATCAAGTTTTAACTGGAAAATTAAAATGGATGATAAAGTCCTTCCACTTTTTTTAAACAGTTGAAATAATAAGAGAAAGAACGGAGAATCAAGAGACTCTGACGCTGACAAGAAAACAAAAAAGTTTAATGGTTCTGCTAAAAAACTCCTACCACGGGGACTAACAGGTGGCCCACATATTCTCACCTGGGCTCAGTCCTAACAGTGCTGTTGGCAACTCGAGAAAAAACAATTCTCTTGCTACCTGAATATTCTCAACTGTAAAGAAGGAACAATATTTGCTCTCTACCTACTTAACACAATTAAGTAAAAAGAAGAATGGAGTAGCATGCTAGAAGCAATTTTGACTTCCACATAAATAAATCCCTGTATGATATTTTATTTTTAAGCATAGCAGAAGCTAAACTAACCCTCTGGTAGGAAAAATTAATGTCAAAGGAAAATTAAATTTTATAGTGGTAACAGTTCAAACTCACTAGCTGAGAACTAGTGAGAACTGTAATGAGCCCACCCACAAAGCTCTAATTGGGACAGAGGAGCAGAGGTGCTATAAATTAATTCCATGGAGTATATACCTGAAAATTAGGAGCCAATTAATATGAAATGGTTCCTTGAATGTCTGATTCTTTCAGACATTTCAGACCTCAGCAGTCTCACCAAACAGCCGAGGAACTGTAATTTATAAAATATGTATTCCAGATTCACTACTTCAGTTACCACACTCTGCTTTCACTCAGTCTAAAAATAAAAAGTTCCTAATACAAGTTTTTTATCAATTTTCAATCTGAACTCTGAAGAGCTTAAAACCTAACAAAACAAGAGGATTTAAGCTGAAGTTCTGACAACAACTGCTCTCTGGCTTAATTCACTGTGTATTTTTTCTATAACGTGGCTTTCATAAAAAAGGTCAGCCTATCACAAAAGTATCTGATTCTCTTAATGGCTACAGATACCTTAGGGTTAGAAGAAGAAAAAAAAAAGGAAACTTGCATCAATGTTGAAGGACATTAATCAAAAAGAGAAAGTAGTAATTTTACTCAAATTATTAAAATTAAATAGACTCCTCCACCAGTTAACATTTTTTTTCTTATGCTTAGGAAAAATTGGGAATCTTCAAACAAAAGATATTGGGCACATGAGGAACAAGGTAACCTAACAAGGATCTGCAGAAATTTAACCTTGATCTTCCTTCCCTCTGTCAATGAGGGAATATAAGGATTTAGCTTCTATTTTTTAAACAAAATAAATACTTGGGCAGAACATTATGAGAAGGAATGAAGCCCCATGGAAATGAGTGAACGATAAGCCTGACAGAAGGCTGTAAAAGTACCATGAGAGAATTTGGAATCTTGGTTTTTAGCTTTAGATAAGACAATATTTTACTTTCTGAAGTGAACGGTATATAACTCAGTGGCATAGCTAGAACTGGGACTTCATGAATAATAAGGCAATAAAGTACTGAATCGAGAAAAAGAAGAGAGAGAACTGCTCAGAAAAGAACACCTATGCCTTTGACCAAAGACAAAGAAGCTAGATCTCCAGCCTTCCTGTGAGGCCTGGCACGAGTCCTGCTCCATGTGCAGAGAGTAAAGGGGGGTGGGGAGGAAGGGGTCTTGAAAACTCATTCTCTGATACATGGCCAGCAGATGACCCCTGGACAAGGAACTAACTCCTCACTGCATCCTCAGGTGCTAGAACACTTTCTAGTTCATAATAGGTATTCAAATACATTTGTTTTATGACTGGGATTCTCCTATCAATTTAGGTAATAGAAAGAATAGAGTTGTTGTATAAATGTGACATTTCCTGCTGGTGGTCGTAACAGTAACTATGAATATCTAAGCCGAGTCTCCTGTACACATTCTCTCTCATTCAAAATAGTCTGTTTCTGTGTTAGTCCAGGTCCTGTAAGAAGCAGACTCCATGACAGATGTAGAAACACCAGACATTAGAGGAAAGGTCTGTGAGGGAAAATAGAGAGGACACCAGGGGAGGCTGGAAGAGCTGGCAGACAGTGATGCAGGTCTGACCCCAGGGAAAGGAAGGGAGGTTGGCTGGACGCATGCTGGACTGCAGTGCGGTTCCAGGAGAAGTGCAGGCAGGCCGTCAGGGACTTCTCGAGCCAAAGCTGCCTGGCAGAGGCCTCCAGAATCCCAAAAATGAGCCTGCTTCAGTATGTGTGCTCTGCTCAGTCACAGGCCGGGGGCAGACATGGGAAGCATGGCCTTCACACTAAAGCAGTGATGGAGCCACAGAGCAGATGAGCCCAATGGCTGAGGACACTGTGCAGCGGGAGACGTGAGCAATGCCTCACGGCTGCCACTGCCTCCAAAGTTCATATCCTTTCCACTACACTATCGAGCCGCTGGTATTCCTATGGGCCTCTAGTAACCCCCTTCACCATTTCAGTACTGCATTTCATTAAATCTAAC
The DNA here is from genome assembly GCA_029783875.1 of Phataginus tricuspis. Lineage (NCBI taxonomy): Eukaryota > Metazoa > Chordata > Mammalia > Pholidota > Manidae > Phataginus > Phataginus tricuspis. The sequence goes on from JAQQAC010013566.1 coordinate 17,300,613, forward strand.
ATGCCACTAATAGTGAGACACCTCATTCTTATATATAATAAGAAAAAAATGCTAATGAAATCTTGATTTAATACCTTAACAGTAACAACTCTTATATTTATTGGAAAAGTTCTTTTACAGATATATTTTAATCATGTATTCCTCTATGCTACATAAAAAATAATCAAAATATATTTAAGAGCTGGGAGGGTGGGAGGAAAAGAGGGCATGGCTGCTAATGGGTGCAGGTTTCTTTTGGGGATGATAAAAATGTTCCAAAATTGATTACGGTGATGGATGTACAACTGTTTACATACTAAGAACCACTGAATTGTACACATTAAATAGGTGAATTATATGGCATATAAATTACATCTCAATAAAGCTTTCTAGAATATACATATTTAAATATACATATTTAAGATATTTCTAAAATTTCTTCAGAGTCCAACTCTTCCAAATCACTTTTCATCTCGGTCACTAATACGTGGTCTTCCTCACACATTTTTTCCCTCTCTGACATGACGAATATTGGAGATACGTCATTTCCTTAAAGAATGCTCCACCACGGTGTCCAGGCTTTTCTGCCAAGACGATGGAAGCCGCTCTTTGTGTGCTGATCCCGGTACTTCTATGCCTCAACCAGGTCCCAACGGCAGCTCTCAAAAGACCACCGGGATTCCTATTTCTTTCTTAAGTGGTCAAGTGGTCTGTTGGCTGAAAGACCGAGGGGCTACAGTTGTCCAGACAGACCAGGAGAAATAACGACTGAATCACATTTTTTCACGCCTGCTGCCTGCTGGAGAGCAGGGACACAGATACCTACCCGTTTCACCCACGCTCAGAGGTGGAGGGATGGGTATTAAATCTTCTAAAAAGCTAAAGACAAGGAATAACGTCCTTGGGATGCCAGAAGACGGGAGCAAGATGCTTTTTTCATCTCCGTCACACGCTTATTTTGTGACGTGGATCAGATCGCTCCACCTCTCTGAGTTCATTCCCCCCCACACCCCCCTTTTTTTCTTTTTTTTTTATTTAAATGAAACTGCTAACAGGTTTCCCAAAGTTCTCCCTCGGCTGTTTGTTTGAGGACCCAAGGCCACACCTCCGAGTACTTCATGACAGGATCTGAAGGAAAATATTTTCCTCGTGAAACTGGAGACTCAGCTGAACTGATTTCCACTAATGGAACCCCTCCTCCAGGTAAGACAATCAGAGGAGCGGGCTGGTTACATTCTGGGGTTCCTTTGTGGGGGGCGGGGAGCGGGGCGGGGGGATGTCTACACCCCGTTCTTTCCCATCGGTATTAACTGGTTTATCAGAAAAGCTAGCCAGTTCCTCAGACGCCGAGAACAGGCCCAAAGATATGAAATATAGGAAACAGAAGTTTCAAGAGGGAAGTAGAATGTGATGAGGAGGTTCTGAGGCCACAGATGGTCGTGAGTCACTAACACGGGGGATACTGAGTCATGAGGTGGCACCTCCCAGGGAAAGGGTCCGGGAAGGAGCCCAGGACTCTTGTCTGAGATCCTCACTGTACAATTCTGATCCGAGTCAGCCCTGCCTGTAATCTCTAGAGGATTCTGGGTCAGGAAAACCCCGATTCTCAAAAGGTACATCCCAGGAAAACAGGGCTTAACAATGACCTGCATCTGAATGATTATAACAGATTGACAAGAAAAAGAAAAAAGGATTTATAGGAAAGAAATAGTTCTCTCACATTGTAAAGGTCAGTTCCAAGCAGAAAATTTCTTCATAAAGTTAGGTCACTGACAATGTGCAAACTAAACTGAGAAAGGTTTTCATAAGTTCAAGATGGATTTTTTTCCCCATCTGAATGTGCCTGCTAACAGAGCTCTGCATAAAAATGTGTCACTTTTGGGATAAAGAGGTACAACCATCCAATTATAAAATAAATTAGTCACAGGGATGAAAGTATAATATATGAAAAAAATCAATTAATATTGTAACATCTTTGTATGTTGACAGACAGCAACTACACTTATCACGGTGAGCATTTAGTAATGTATGTAACTGTCTTGTACCTGAATCCAAAATATCACTATATTTACACCTGAAACCAAAATAATATTGCCCACGAATCTGCATTTCTAGTACATTCCTGATGACGCTGATGCTTCTGGGCCAGGGACCAGGCTTTGAGATCCAATGCCCCAGAATGTACTAAAATATATATATATATATATTATGAAAATTCCTCCCCAAAAGGTCAAAGGTATTTAGTTCATTTTAACCAATATATATTATTTTAATAATATCGTATCATTTCTGAAAGAAAAAAAAAGAGGAAAGTCTGGAATAAAAGCACTGTCAAAAATTCTAGGAGATAGAGAAATCACTTAACCACATGACTCTGGAAGACACCTGAGACGATGAAAGGACTGTGAGAAAGGAATGAGGCGAATGAGACAAGGCTGAGGAAACACCCACTGTGTCTTGCCTGAACCATCTAACCTATTGACAAGAGCCTTAGGCGTTCAGAAGCCCAGTGCCTTCTTTACTGGGCACACTCAGGGCAAACCACCCGCAGGCACTCTCTAGACTGGTGTTTCCGCAAGAGCGAAATCTCACATAGAAAGAAAAAGAAGAGGGTCTCAGAAGCCTAGAGCAGTCACCTTGCTCCAGTGGGGAAAGGGGGCAGCGGGCCGACAAGCCGCCTCCGCACGACGGCTTGCCAGCCCTGTGGACAAGGAGGAGGAGCCTTTTGTGCAGCACCTGGCCAGCTCCACCTTCTCTCTCGGGGCATCCCCTCTTTTCGGAAGCTTTCCTCAGCCTCTCCGGTACCCTGATTGGCCACAGCCCTCCAAAACTGAGCGGTCGCGTTCAGGCCAAGGACAAAAAGCCCAAAGAGAAAAGGACACAAGGCGAGAAATAAATACAGTATGAAGGGCTTTTAAAAAGAACACCATAAACACTGCAGCACTATTTTAAAAGTCCTTCAATTCCTGGACAGCTGCCCACCTCAGATAAGTACTCCATGTCCTGCCGCGCCACGGAGAACATCCCCGGAATTTGGGCAGTGAGCCGCCAGGCAGGACTCTCCTCAGAGAGCAGGCACAGAAGTGAGATGGCAATGCTGGCCACCAACCCTATCAGCTCCCCCACTCAAGACGCTCACTTTCATAGTCAAGGCTGGCAGTGTTACCAGTCAAAGTTATTATCTTGAAAACACTGACCCTAAAAAAGCAGTATCGGCCTTTTAAAGGGGGCAACACAACCATTCGTAGAAATTGCGCTTCTGTGCATAGAGGGAAACACTTTCTGACTCCCTAGACTGACCTTCTTCCCACCTCTCTCCCCCATAATTCATTTTAATTTTAATAGCTACAGAGCTGGATGCTAGTGGAGGGATATGCAAACATGCAAATTCCCTCTTTCCTAAATGCAATCAGTTTTCCCCTCAAGGAAGAAGCTAGTGTTTCTTCCTTGGCTTTCCTTGGCTAACTCTAGATTCAGCCATCAGCTCAGGTCAGAATGACACCTTCCCACATTCCCCAGTGACTCTAGTACCAGAGCCCACGCTTTCAGCGATCCTCCCCGAAGGGCAGCTAACTACTCTGCCTTTGTCTTTACAGCACTCGGCACAGAGCTCGGCATGTACCAGGCACACGACACCATTTGCTAAACTATATATATCAGGCCCGTTGAGGTATACAGATTAGGAATGTGGCTCACGACCAACACAGAAGTTGCTGATCACTGAGCTTCCAGACTCATGACTTTGTCCCTGAGAACCCAATGTCCTATTTTAACACTTCCTTAGAACACTGAAAGCTTTAAGAAATATACTGGCATTGGTCTTTGCCTTCGAAAACACAGAACACATAAAAAAAAATTTTTTTCACATTTTATTGATTCAGTCTTAATTACAAATATCTCATGGCTACGCTGCAACACCATTTAATTTAGAACTTCAGAAAATACTCATTGCTTTTCAAGACAAAGTGACTGCTAACATTTTGTTAAATTCTTGGAACCAACTTTAGAATATTTCTACCTCTCCTTCACAGCTGTCATTTGGCATTCATCTTTTAATACATGGCTTTGAACATGATGGTTTGTAATAGTTTCACATAAAACAAGAGCTCTTAAAAGGCCTCAGAAGGCACTGGCACCCATTTTAGCCTCTTCAAGGCCCTCCCTATCTCCTTGGCACTGGTTCGGGGGGTACGAGCTTCTGTGACTCTTATCTGCAAGGGCCCTCCTCTGAACCACGAACTCCAGCTCAAATACAACTTCCTCCCTGACCGGGACAGGCAGAGCTGCCCCTCACTCCGTGCAGCCGCACTGTGTCCCTGCTGCTGTTCTCACTGCACTATGTTTTAAATCACTTTTCTCCAGGTATTCTCCAGGACCACACCGGACACTTCTTGAGGGAGACATCTTTTCTTATTCAAAGTCTGAGACTGGTGTCTAGTAAAGCATCAAAGATTTTTTTTAAAACTAAGTGTTCAAAGCTATTTAAAGAAACTAAGGTAGCCACAATGACTCCATGGAAATGTACAGTTAAAAAAAAAAGTGATCAAGATTGGACAGAACCACCCGAATGATTATCAGTATGGGTTAAATGCCAAACTTTTAAATTTTGTTAGTCATTTTTTTATTAGAACTCCGGAAGTAGTACCATCTTAAAGATCTTTTAAGGCAAACAGAAAAGTATCGGGAATGCTGGGAAGAAGAAAAACCAATAGATTAAAAGAGACTTAGAAACTTATCAATCAAATGCAGTGTGTTTGGATCTAGGTTCAAACAAACCAACTGCTAATGGGGGAGCAGGGGTGTAGGGAAGGACAAAATGTAAACGAACACAAGAAAAAGCCGAATTCTTTGTAATATTAAGGGATTATTTGTTTTTAGGTGTGGCAAGGATATTGTGGTTCAAAAAGCTATCTTTAAGAGTTCTAATGTATTTGTGGATGGAACAATATGATACTGGGCTTTCTGTCAAAATAATAAGAGGGTGGGGAGTGAGGGGTATAGGAAAAACAAGATTAGTGTGTGGCAATGGTTACTGAAGCTGGATATTGAGCACATGTAAATGTGGTTTAATATATTTTTCTCCCCTTTTAATGCATGTTTGACATTTTCCAAACTAAAATGTGTTTTGCTTTAAAAAAAACCCTAAGTGTCCTGTTTATTCTAAGGTTGGTCATGGCTGGCCCCCTCTGCCCCACTGCTTTTTGTCTTTGAACAGTTTCTCGCTGTCCAGAGGAGCTGTTGCTCCCACAAATGGATTACGACATACCGTCCCATTCCTCTGTGAGGTTCACTGCTCACACAGACTGCATCTTATTCCTACTTCTAACCCTGCACTGGACACCCAGCCCTGCCGGCCTCCTCCTACCTAAGACAGAGATCCTATCAACCCCAGCACGATCTAGGTGCTCAGATTCTACACAGTCACTGGCAGATAAAAGGAGATCAAATGCATATTTGATGAATGCTCCAAGAAAGGTAAAACTAAGTATCAAAGAAGGTTGAGAACAAGAGTTGATACCATTAACATAAACTAAGTGCACTTCCCTCACCACCCACACCCACTCCATGTAGTACAAAGGGGACGTCATAGCACTATTTTTATCCTCTGTCACATTTAGACTTTCCTAAATAGCTGAAAAATCAGGGACTACAAGATCACATGAATAATGGTTGTATATGTCAATCTGTGCCAGAAAAAACTTCATATGGAGTTACCTCTCCAGTATTTACAATATATGCAAATTATCTCAGAATGTAGGGTGCAGTACAAATTACACTAGGGCTTTTAGAAGCTATATGTCCCCGTCACTTTTAAATCCACATCAGTGCCCTCCTCTACTTCCTCACCTACTGCAACTCTACCAAACAGAAACCCCCACCAGCCACCACCCAGGAAATTACAGTGACATCTAGAGAGCTGGCTTCAGTGACAGGCGGTTCAGAGCGCCTGGTTCTATCATGTCCAGCTCATCCTCTCAGCTGCCATGTGATCTTGGACAGGCACTGTGCCTCAGTTTCCTCATCTGTAAAATAGGAGGCAATGACAGAGTCTATATATAGGATAGATATGAGAATCGAATGACTTAATATTAAGTAAACAGCTTAGACCAGTACCGAGCACACAGCAAAGGCTGTCTCAGCTATCATGTTCAATATTATTATATTACCACATCTGAACCCATCTTTATATACTTTAACATAAATCTAGTAGTACCCACTTCCAGGAACATAATCAAAAATAGTTTGTCGTTTCTTTAAAGCCCGAAAAAACTGGTCAGAATTAATAGTGAGTAACAGTCCAGGAGCAATTTTACTGTGAATCTTCATTGAATGAATGAATTAGGAGGGAAAAACAAGTTTTTAAGAAAGGCGGGTAAATATTATCCAATACTCTCAAAATTCATTGTTGAGTATTATATATCCAGTGGCTACTATCCAAAAGACAAGAAATAACAAGTGTCAGTAAGATTGTGGAGAAAGGGGAACCTTCCTACACTGCTGGTGGGAATGTAAATTGGTGTGGTCACTATGGAAAACAGTATGAAAGTTACTCAGAAAACTAAAAATAGAAATGCCATATGACCCAGCAATTCCTGTTCTGAGAATTTACCTGAAGAAAACAAAATCCCTGATATGAAAAGATATATGCACTCCTATGCTTAACTGCTGCATTACTTACAACAGCCAAGATATGGAAGCAACCTAAGTGTTCATCAGTAGATGAATGGATAAAGAAGATGTGGTACATATACACTCTGGAATATTACTCAGCCGTTTAAAAGATGAAATCCTGCCATTTGGGACAACATGGATAGATCAAGAGGACATTATGCTAAGTGATACAAGCCAGACTGAGAAAGATAAATACCATGATTTCACTTATATGTGGAATCTAAAATAATAAAACAAATGAACAAAAAAGAAACAGACTCACAGACAGTAAGAAGAGACTGGTGGTTACCATGGGTGAAGGGTTGAAGTGGATGGGTAAAATAGGGCAAGGGGATAAAAAGGCACACAATCTCAATTATAATATAAACTAGTTATGGGGATGACAGTACTTCATAGAGAAGATAGTCAATAATACTGTAATATCTCTATGTTGACAAATACTAATTGGGGTGAGCATTTAATAATGTAGATAACTGCTGAACCACTTTGTCATATACTTGAAACCAATATAATACTGTATGTCAAGTATATGTCAATAAAAAGAAAACATCCATCCAATGCACTCAGCATAGCGCCAGGCCTGGTGGAAGGTAACTATTCTTATTACTGTTGTGATCATGAATCTCATGGCAAAGTAGATTTTCAAGACTTCCAGGCCCAAGTTCTCTCTGTCCCCACACAGCCTGGAAATCTCCAGAAGGATAAGTTAGGCTTTAACACTGCCCTGCTGTCCCTCTGCCTTTAGAGAAGCTTTTCTGCCTTTAAGTTCTTGGTCTGTTAAGGTTCTGCATGAGGCTCAATTTAAATGAAAGTGCTCCACTGCTGACAAAAATTTAGAAAGCACAGATACAGGCCAAACCACTATTTCACAGATTAAGAAATGGGGCCTCAGTCTGGAGGTCCAGCAGCTCATCCAACATCTCACCACAGTCAGAACCACTGTGGAAATAGAAATCTGGGCTCCCAGAACCTCGCCTAGGCCTCTTTCCACTACTATGCACTACTTTATCCACAGATAAATGCATCAATATTTTACCAAAACCAGCTTCTAAACCCAGATGCTGCATAAAGTTGGACTTAACTAATTTACAACCCACAACTCACCATAATTTCTCTCTGTTCTTCCAGATTCTTCAAAAAATTAGAAAATTCACGTAAGGAAGCATCTATAAAGAGAAAGGCAGGATTATTTGGCAGCCAACGGGAAGAATAGCAAGCCAGAACCTCCTCTCCACCTACCTATGCAGCGTTCATCATCAGTCTCTGCGTCACCGATAAACTCAGACTTAAAGTCTCTGAGTGCCCGGGCAAACTTCCTCTGGGCTGCCGAAAGACCTAGAGAGAAAGATTTATGATTACCTGGATACTTGCTGTCAGTCAAGGCTCAGAAGAAACGTCTTCCTAATGAGCTCCCTGGAGCTTCAGAACTCTCTTTCCCCCTATCCCCACCTGCCCCCCGGTCCCCTAGCATTTGTGTGGAGGTACAACCCAACTGCTCTGCCAGGGGGCCTGTTGCCCTCTAGCTGGCCCACTCTCTGGGTTGCTTCTGGCTTCTATTCTATACTCAGGCACAAAGCAGGTGCAGGAGAAATGTTTCTTCCCTCCCCACCCTCCTATGCCTCAGGGATCCCACAGCTTCCCACTGTTCCCTAAAGTTCTTTTCCTTTCTCTGCTCACTCAGGTCACAACTTGCCCAAATCAAAACTTCAGGCTATGATTAGGAACACACACGCCTGACAGTACCTCCCAGACCTTGATGAGATCTGGCTGGCTGCCAACATTTCCAATTTGAAGTCTCAAAGCTCAAAGTCATCCAGCCAAAAGCCCTTAACTGATGGTCGCACTTCAGCCAGAGAAACCCAGAAGGTTTTAAAAGAAGATTTTTAAAGTTTTCATAGGAAACAGCAGCTTAAATGGTAGAAAGAATTTCTTACAGAAAAGATCTATAGGTCTTCATCTTTTTTATTGGAGATTAACAGAAAATAGAAAACTACTTTGTGGCATTATTTATCATAGATGTGGAAGCAACTTAAGTGTAGATGAATGGATAAAGAAGATGTGGTACATATATGCAATGGAATATCAGTCAGCCATAAAAAAAGAATGAAATCTTGCCATTTGCAACAACATGGATGGACTTAAAGGGTATTACACTAAGTGAAATGGGTCAGAGAAAGACAAATACCGCACAACTTCACTTATACGTAGAATTTAAAAAACAAATCTAACAAACAAAACAAAAACAGACTCAGATACAGAGAACAAACTGGTGGTTGCCAGCAGTTAGGGGACTGGGCCGGGATGGACAAAATAGGTAAAGGGGATTAAGAAATACAACCGTCTAGGTATGAAATAAATAACAGGCAGAGATGTAATACACAGCATAGTGAATACAGTCAATAATATTGTAACAACTTTGTATGGTGACAGATTTAACTACACTTATTGTGGTGACTATTTTGTAATGCACATAAAAATTGCATCACTGTATTATACACCTGAAACTAATAAAATATTGTATGTCAATTATTCCTCAATAAAAAAATAAAGAGAAGTATATACAAGCATAGGAAAAAAATTAGAAAATAGTGGAAAACCAACCTCTAAAAGGGGCAAACATTTATTTTATGGGCCGCACACCATGTTAGGTGATATATTTTTTTTTAATCTCCCTCAATACTCTTTTAAAAGTACATAAAATAAAGACTATCTCCATTTTACAAAGGGGTGTTAAAGCTCAGATTAGGTAAATAATCTGCACAAAATTGCACAGCTACTACAAGAGGAAAGGCTCGATTCTACTCCAGAGCCATTTGTCCAAAGCCAATGCCCTGGCCAGGGTGCATCCTGCCACTGACCTAAAGCGCTTTCTTGGAAGCTGTTCACAGACTCCTGCATTTCTTAGGGCTCCTGTCTCAGTGCAATGAATACTGACAGACTGTATTGTAAAATTTCATGTCAAAGCAAACTGAAAAACTGAAAAATTATAGAATGCAATCCGTATCTGCTGATCACAGTACTCGCAGAAAAATGAATGTGCACAGGAAAGTGAAACAATGTAAAAATTGAGGGCTGTTTTTAATAAGATGGTAGGATGGGAGCAATCCTTCTTTTTTTATCTTAGTCACTGTGCTATAGTTGTGCAAACGAGTCTTCTCATTTTTACATTAGAAAGTGCTACTTGATACGTGGTTTTTTTTTTTTTTAACCAACTCTTCACCTCCATCATTAAGGACACTGGCTCCCTGGTGCCCTCCTGGACAAGCAGCTTCCTCTCACTTCTTAAACTTGCTAATAATGTTCTCCGGCTACTTCAGCTGATATTATGGCTTGCTTTTACCAAAGTTTTTTAAACTTCATTCTTCCTCTAATTTGTGTTTATCTTGCTTTCCTCCAATTCTTTTTCTCTTTAAAGTAAAAGAAAAAAAAAAAGACTGAGATACCTCAACATGAAAGCCAAAACCATAAAACTTAAATGACAGGATTATAATTTCATATCCTTGAAGTACAGAAGAAAAGCACAAACTATAATACAAAAGGTGATGGATTGCAAGCATGGTCACAATTCTTCACCCCTGCTTGAAGGCCCCTCTCTTTTCAACATGACCCTGCCCCTCCTCCAGCAAGAGGAAGGGTCTGTTGTCCCACCCCTGGAACCTGGGCCCAGTCCTGTGGTGCACAGAATGTGGTGAAAAGTGACCCTGTGCTAATTCAGAGGCTCTACCTCAAGAAACTCTGTACACCTCTGTTTAATTCTCTGGAAACCCTCTAGCCTCCATGTACACAAGCCAAAGCTAGCCTGCTGGTTTATGAAAAACCTGTGGCCCAGTCTCCCCACTTATCGCCCCATTGCTCAGCCAGCCAGCACGCAGACGCAGAGCTTCCTCCCCCGTGCAGGAAGCCGTCCAGAGGAAACCGTACACTGCCAGGCAAGCCAAGTCCAAACAGGAATAAATAAATGGCAGCTCTTCAAGCCACTACGTTTTGGGGTGATCTGTTACAATGCAATAGATAAACTAATAATATATAAAGATTAATAAAATGTATGTTAAAATTTTTAGGTTTTAAAGACATAAAAAGAGTGAAGTGCACACCCAGAAGGTATAAATAACAGCTATAAGTCAATGAGGTAAGGCAGAAACTCCAATAAAAATATGGCAAAATACTTAAATAGGCCCTTCACAAAAGAAGTGAAGGAAATCCAAATGGCCTATAACCACATGAAAAGGTGCTCAAATCCACCAGTCATACATAATTAAAGTGAAAACTAAAACCTCAACATATCTCAATATGCTCATCAGATTGGCAAAAATTAGTAAGTCTGACAACCTCAAGTGTTGGTGTAACTCTGTATGTGGAGCAACAGAATCCCCATATACTGATAGTGAAAATAAAAATTGGTATAATTACTTAAGTACTTTGGCATTTTCTAGTAAATTTGGTGATACCCTACAACCCAGAAATTGTCCTTCTAGGTAAATACCCAAGATAAACTCATGCGCATACGCCCTTACAGACGTGTACTAGAAAATCCACAGCAGAACTGATCACAGTAATAGCCAAACACTAGGGGAAAAAAGCCCACTCATCAACAGTAAAACAAATCACTAAATTATGGTGTGTTCATACATTCTCGAGTGTAAATAAATTCACATACCACAGAGGAATCTCACAATTTGGAAAGAAGTTACAGAAGAATACACAGAGGATGGCTCTTTCGTACAAAGTTGAAAACTGGGTACACTCAACTGCGTGTTTGGGTTGCATATTATAGGCATAAAATTGTAGAAAAGCAAGTGTATCCTCATCTCAAAAATCACACGATGTTTATCACTGAGGGCAAAGGAGGGCAATGCAGTCGGAAAGCTACAAAGGGAGTAAATATATTTTAGTTCATAACCTAGTGGAGAGTCTGAGTGTTTCCTTTATAGTTCTTCTTTAAAATGTACGTTTATGTCACATACTTCTGACTTTTTCCATAAGTTCACAACTAAAAAATAAAACTTTTTAAATCATAAAAAAGTAAAACCTAACTATTCGGGCCATTCCAAAATAATTTAGTTTCTATTATAGTCCAGGCAAACATATACCACGATAGTCTGCTGGGAATTCGTTCACACCTGCCAAATTCATTCCAGCCCCACATCCTTAAACTTGCTGCCCCCTCCACCTGAGATGCCCCTTCCCCACCCCCATCTTCACTTCAGGGCCCCTTCTCACCAGGATGACTCAGCTCAGACTCCTCCTCCACGTTATCCTCTAAGCATCAGCCTTCTGCCCTAAATGCCTCTCTGTTCTATTGCTGCCTTATTTTCTTCAGAGCACCTAGTACCCGAAATTGCCTAACTTAATATTTACTCGTAACTATTTTCCCACTCTAGAATACTGTGTCCCTGAGGCAGCACCCAAGAGTCATGCTTCACTGTATCTCTGAAACAAAGGGACCACAAAACAGGTTTTCTGTTTTAGTTTATTTCAGGCAAGCTGTTAATAGTGTGTGGATTTATCATTTTAAAAGCTTTATATGATTCCATTCTGTTAATGCTTGTTTTGCCATTTCTCAACAGGGGCATGTACACCTGTTCCGTTTCAGTGTGTTTAAGTATGCATGTATGTGTGTTTATATATGTTTATATTTACTTATTTATATTTGTGTGTGTATAAACTTTAAGTACTGGTATAAATTGTATTTTTCCCCTCTAGAACGATGTCCTTTGAGTATTTTATCCAAAATTACGAGGTCAAAGGATACTTTAAAGACCATGTTTCATATGGTCAGGGTAGGATGATCTCTAGCAAGTTAAAACTTAAATGCATCAATTTTTCAACATTTATTTCATAATTCCCAATTTCATTAGTTGAAAATGTTTATAACAGATTAAATTTGGGTTCATTTGCACAACTAATATATATTTCTCCCTATGTAAATAACATGCTTCTTTCTAAGTATTGCAGTCATATCAATTCTTTACTTTAAAATACAATCATTTTCACTTTCTGTTGACTTCCTTCTGGTGTTATCTGAATTCATTATGCAAAATTTTATTGTTTAAAAATTTGACCACGCCAAACTCATTCCCTTTTAGTAATCATAAATTTATTATCTTTCCATTTAGTACATTTTATATTCATTTATTCTCCCATGTAGTCTACATGTTACTTATCTTCTGCATTTCCAAACATAATATAAAATTGTAAGGCAGTTCTCTACATTTAGTACAGTCCATTAAATAAGCACAAAGATGCTGTGTGCAAAAGATAATGCTTTCTCTTTCCAGTATCACTGTACATGAAGCTCAACCAGTCTTTAATTCTTAAGTTACAAAGACTGGCAACATTCCTCTACTAGGGATGATGGTAAGGGAACTACCTTTATGGAGTGCCTGCTTTTTGCCAATTGGCTTACAAGTATTATTTCATTTAGTCCTAAAATTAGCCAGCAGAGTAGGCATTGGTGTTACCTTATTTTACAAATGTGTTAATAAGCAGGCTAAGGGATAGATTAGAGACTTGATCAAGGTCACACACGTCTTCAGACTGCTGATAGGAAGTCATCCAGGCAACAGACCAACTTCCCGGTCTCCGAAGCTCCCACCAATGTCTTCCTGTACAACATTCCAACTCCCAGGAGAGTTAACATTACTCCCAGTCCCCTGCCCAGATCTCAATGAGGTATCTGAATGTCTCTAATGCAGAATTCTAACTACATGGAAATATCATATATATATGGCTTCAGGCCCCCATTCGCCCTGCCACTAATTCCTGAGTACTGTGGATAAACACTACTCTCTGGGACACCGCCGGGGCTGGCACTGGTTGGTGAATAACGCCAAACTTGAGCGTGCACAAAAAGCACAGCTAACTTAAAAGAATTAATGTGACTAGCACTCTGTCACGTGAACTTGCTACCTACATCTTTTATTAGACACATACAGGCACTTGGAAGAGGATGAACGGGAAACCTCTGGATTCAGGTGGTTCTACCGCGACTGTACTTCTAGGCCCTCTGGGTGTGCTAGGACCCCTTAAGTTACAAGTCTGGCCCTTATAAGGTCGTTACTAATATCTCCTGCAACCTCATACCCCATCCACATCTAATGGGGACACTTAAGGAAATGTGATGTGTTCCGTAATTCTGAAAAGAAAAATGAAACAGCAAATAAATGTACCTTTCTCACTCATTAAATCTGAAACACAGGACTCTTCACAATCCATATTGGATTCTAAAACCTTTTTTCACCTAGAAGGTCACATTCCTTTGCATGTAGAGACCTAAATAAGGAGATTATCAAATATGCAAATGCTCTGCCAACAGGAGCTCTGCCACCCATTCTGCACATCAAAACACGCACCAAAATCCTTCAGTGTTTCATTTACAGAGGTACAGGGCGCAGGCTCAGAGAACTTAGTATCTTTCATGCCACAGTCACACCAAGGAAATAATGTTGATATTAATCCAAGTAACTTGGAAGTGAAACAAAATTCCTCCAGGATTATGGACTGGCTTCATGTTTTCCAGATTTTCAAAACCAGCAGCAGCACTGGATATAAAAACAGCTTTATGGCTTCCCTGTATGAGTCAAAAAAGAAAATAAATAACTCACTTTGTAGATTTTGAAAATGGTGCAAACATCTCACGAGCCCAAAGTGTGTTACTGGGCTAATGAGTCCTGAAGGCCAAGTCACAGGCTGTTCTGGGCGCAGTTCAAGGGCCAGCAGGGCCTCCAGAACTGTGGGGTAAGGGCATTCCCAGCCCTAACTCTCCAATTATGGCTCGGCTGCAGTGTCTGAGTACTGAGTCCTCCGGCACTGTCTAAAGTCACTAGAATTACTTGAATGGGCAAATTTATGGGGTGGAAGGAAAAGCATCTGAGTCCACAAGATGCATATGTCTCAAAACAAATGCAAAGACCTGGTGTGCAGAACTCATGACCTAATGTGGCTCATAACAGATAACCAGAGATTAACCAAAATGACCAGTCAATCTGAAAGACACGTGAAGCAGAAGTGATCTGGACACTGCAGAGAATCGCACCGGCAGGCCCACACTGGAGACTACCACCCAACCTGCACTGCTCCTTATTCCAGACTTCAGCTGTACCACTCACACAGCGGCTGCAGAGGGTGCCCAGGCTAGATTCTCTGTACGAAGAGAGCACCTGACCCCACAGGCTATCAGATGAGGAGGGCATGCCGGCGACTGCCTCGCCTACTGGTTTTCTGTCTTTGGCCACAGACACCTTTGTTCAAAGAAAGTCTTATTTACAGAAAGAACAGAGAAAACAGATAGCACTCATGTATCCATTTCCTGCTGCTGCAGGACTTATAATTACCACAAGCTTACTGCCTTACAATACCACAGGTTTATTTTCTTACTCTTCCATGGGTCAGGAGTCCAAAATGCATCTCACGGGGATGCATTCTTTCTGGAGCCTTAAGGGGAGAATCCATGTCCTTGCCTTCCCCAGCTTCGAGAGGCTGCCCACATGCCTTGGCTCGTGGCCCCCAGCCACCGATGGCATCATGCTCATCTCTGCTTCTGTCATCCCATCCCCTTCACTGACTCTTTTAAGGACCACTGTGATTACAACAGGCCCACCATCATAACCCAGAATCATTTCACCATCTCAAGGCCCCTAACATAATCCCATCTGCAAAGTCCCTTCTGCCATGCAAAATAACAGAGGCCCAGATTCTCGGAACTAGCAAGGGATGTCTCTGGAGGGCTATGATTCTTCCTCCTATACCTTATAAGCTATTTTTGTGCCTACCATACTTTATAATGTCAGGTACTCTCCTAATCACTTTACATTTATGAGTCATTTAACTAACACAATAAACCTAAGGGTCAGGTACTATTATTAAGCCCACTTTACAGAGGAGGAAACCGAGGCACACACAGGTTAAGGAACTTGCCCAAGACCATACAACAAGTAAGTAGCAGGACCAAGAGATACCAAAGCTGCTCAGGCAGAGGTGAGGTGAAGAGCCCTGCTCACTGGCCCCCATGTCCCACAGACTGCCCGCCCACCAGACTGTACCACCCTGTAGTCGGGAAGTCACTGACAGTCTCCACCTTGGCTTTACACTTAGGAAAGGAAAGCACAGCTTTGGACAACTAGCTCAACTTCACACCCCGAGTTCAAGGAGAGCTCCAACCAGAATGCAGGTTTTAGTACAGAATCCTAGTATTAGTATTACCTGGGGAAACACGGAATGAGAGTAACAGGCACACCTACTGGTGAGAAATACAAGGTCCAGCGACTGGCCAGCATGCCCCAGAGAGAGGCTGCTGAGAACATGAAGAGGGGGTGTTTTGGGGTAACGTGAAGTACTTTAGTACAGAAGAGAATAGCTAGAGCAACACACTCCCAATCTCCACTTTCTCTAATTGTATTTCACAGAAAACGAGAATGGCTGATGGGCTGACAAACACTGTAATGACAAAACGGTATGCTGAAAATTAGGATGGCTTGACATTTCCAGGGAAGTGCCTAAATCTAAGCATCAAAAACTGGTGGTCCTACAGATTTACTTACTTGGCCATCCCTTTCATTAAAGTTTTAATTTGAAGCTCAGATCCTCTGGTTACCACTGATCCCCCTATTCACTCCTGTCTTCTACTCATCCGCCTCACATATTTAAAATATTTGCCTGGCCCCTGGAGGCATTTGGATTTCCAGTCCTGGCCTAAATTGAAGAACTTGAGAGGGAAATGTAATCTTAGAGACGATCTAGTTTAATGATCCTATTTGACAGATGAGAAATTAAAGGCATAATAAAGTTATATATACGTGTTTATGAGGTCTATAGAAAGGATAAAGGCTCTACACCCTACAGAGCTGGGTTCAAATACTGGATGCCTCAGTAATTTCACTTCTAGAAATCTACGTGCAGAAAACAAAATCACTAATTTGAAAAAATAGATGCACTCTTATGTTTATCGCAGCAGTATTTCTAATAGCCAAGATAGAGAAACAACCTAAGTGTCCATCCGTAGGTGAATGGATTAAGAAGATATGGATGACTCACCCATAAAAAAGGAAGAAATGTTGCCACTTCAATAACATCGATGGACCTCAAGGGTATTGTGCTAAGTGAATTAAGTCAGAGAAAGACAGATATGATTTTAGTTATATTTGCAATCTAAAAATTAAATGGACAAACAAAACAGAAAGAGACACACTAACACAGAGAACAAACCAGTGGTTCCCAGAAGGGAGGAGGGGGGAAGAATGGGTCCGATAGGTGAAGGGGATCGAGGAACATGAACTGCTTGACACAGAGCCCTCACGTCCTGCACTGGCAGGTTTTGGAGCCCATGACCCTATCCGAACCTCATTAGGGCTGAAGAATGGGAACAGGCAGCTGACCCAGGAACAGCCCCCACAGGCCGCCAGAGCTCCAGGCACACAGAATGTGTCTACAGAAAAAGAGATGAAGAGCCATGACACGCTGAACGATTGGTGGGTCTAAGAAAGCATAGATGGATGTTCATTAGTCTAACCTTGCAGCTTTTACAGTGAATTTTTAAGAATAATGTAGCACAGAAGAATAAAATGATCACAATTTTACTAAAATGAAAGAAATAAGCACATACGCACAACCACTGAATCAATGACAATACCATTCCTTTCCCTCATCCCATCTACTTTCATCTCATTCCTACCCTTCCAGGAACCCAAGTGGCCCCAATTCCAGGGATCTTTTCTCAGTACACCCTTCCTCACTCTGTACACCCTCATCCCACTGGTGTTGTTTATCTATCCAAATATTTGCAGGCAGTGTTGCAGGCAGAGGAGATACAGCAACAAACGCATCCTACAAACTGGGGTGAGAGTGAATGACAGGCCAGGCTGGCGAGAGCACAACGTACATGAGAGGAGACAGATAATAAAACATAAATTACATAGTCTGCTGGGAGGTGGTAAGTGCCATGGGGAAAAAATGAAGAAAGGCTAGGGGGACGGGAACAACAGGGGAGAGGTTGGGCAGGTTTGCATAGATCTCATAGAAAAGATGGCATTCGAGCAAAGACTTGAAGGATGCGAGAAGCAGGCCACACAGCTGTGGAGAAACCTCTCCAGACAGAGGCAGCAGTCATGTGTGGGCCTGACGCAGGACAGTAAGAGGCCGGTATTCCTGAGGGAGGGACAGCCAGAGCAATAGGTAAGAAGGTCAAAGACAAGAGGGGCCGTTCAAGAAGGACTTGGGCTTTTATTATTATTTTACTAAGATGGAGAGCTTGCAGAGACTTTTGGGCAGAGGAGGGACACGCTCTGCTGTTCAGCAGCACTGCTCCGGGCCATGCTGAGAATGGACAGGAAGTGGGCAAGAAGGCCACTGCCCTGACCCAGCTGAGAGATGATGGTACTTCAAGAATTTCTGCAAACTGCCAACAACTGGTGAGACTCAGGGGTCTCCATCTAATTACCGGAGGTCGCATAAAAACTTCCCCAAGGATAGCAATCAGCTTTGAAGCTTCTGGGCTTCAATGCCAAGACGGCCTCTAGGTGCTGTAGTGATCAGTAGTGTTCTTGCTCCTCTGTGTTGTGGGTTCAAGTGGGTTCCTCCAAAGCTCACGTGTGGTAGTCCTAACCCCCAGTATCTTAGAATGTGACCTCCTTGGAGACAGGGTCTTTACAGACGTAATTAAGCTGAGGTGAGGTCAGTATACCGGGCCCTAATGCAGTATGACCGATGCCCGTGTAAAAAAGAGAAATCTGAATGTAGAAACATGCACCGAGAGAAGACAAGGTGAAGAGACCCAGGGACATCCATCTACAATGCAAAGGAAGAGGCCTGGAAGACAGTCTTCTTCATAGCCCACAAAAGGGACCTGCTGACACCCTGACTTTGGGCTTCTAACCTCCAAAACTATGAGACAATAGATTTCTGTTGTTAAGCCACCTAGTCTGTGGCGCTTTGTTATGGAAGACCTAACAACCTGATACCAGGATTTTTTTGGTTTTGTTTTTTGTTTTAAGAAAAATAGGGTCACCCAGGGGTTAGAAGCAATATACAGATAAGAGTACTATTTGCAAGTATTACTTTTACAGATCAGAGATTTGAGCTGGGTGACAAAACACACTGCAATTCCAACATTTTGGTACAGAATATAGTAACGTGGCAAACAAAGTGATTTCCAAAATGTCCTAAGAAAGGAGAGCCAAAAAGAAATACAATACCATATACAGTTAATAACATCAAGACAGGCTACCTTGCTAACCACAGTATATGCTTAAGGCCCAAAGCAAATACTAGCAGGGATTTAGGTGTCAGGTGTTCATCTGGCTTAATGACCATGAGCTTTTCCACTCTTCATGCCCTTGGGATGAATGAGAAACTTAGTCACCAATGAGATCCAGGAGTTACTTTATAACTTTCCCTTTTACTTCAATATGTATTCCTTTTCAAATTAGGAAAATTTTAAGTTAAACAAGACTCG
This sequence comes from Phataginus tricuspis, assembly GCA_029783875.1. Lineage (NCBI taxonomy): Eukaryota > Metazoa > Chordata > Mammalia > Pholidota > Manidae > Phataginus > Phataginus tricuspis. Next base: position 17,319,712 of record JAQQAC010013566.1, read on the forward strand.
ACCTAAGGAGGGGCTACCACCTCTTCTTTTAAGGCCAAATTAAGCCAAGATCACAAGAGCCAAAAGAAATGCCACAAGAAAAGCCAAATGATTTGCATCTACCAGTCAGCACAACCCCAAGAATCATAAAATAGGGAGGGGACCTGACAGCTTCCCATGGAGTTCATGACCTCCGTCAGAGAGGATCGCCACCACATATCACATATGATCTGAGGGGTCCAGATTACAAACTCCTTAGGAGTTCAATGGAAGGCCAGTGCAAAACAAAGTTAAAGTCATTAGGAAAACACAGCATGGAATGGGGGCTTGAACAGAGTCTAAAAACATGAGTTGAATTTCTATGACTGTAAAGCAGAGACGACATTCAAGGCATTGGGGACAAAAGGAGAGGAACCCTTAGCTGGGAATGAGGAGGACTATATACAAGATCTATACAAACTAGGCCGGTGTGACTGCAAGGAATTAATGAGGCTGAAATAATGAGAATACAACAGCAGAGAGTCCAGGAGAAAAACTGAACAAGTTGTCACGAGAGAGAACTTGCTGTTCTGGCTGCCCTGGGGTCTTCTCTCTGGACCTCTGTCATCGACACAACTTGAACCTGCCGGGTTTACTTTCCTATCACTTGCAATTACTGTTTGTTTTCTTCTACTTTGAATCAGTCAGTTCTTGCTGTCGGAACCACTGCTTATTTAGGGGGCTTGCTTCTCCGTCCCTGCCAGGTGGGCCCTTCCGTCCTCACAGGAGCTGGGGGGTATTCTTTCCACTTCAGCTCCCAAGGAAAAAAAAGATAAGATCCAAGGAAGTGCTTTGCATGTATTGGCTCATTTTATCTTCACTACATCCAGGTAGGTAAGCATTTCTTACTACATATTATACATAAGCACAAGACGACACAGAGGGGCCACACTGTGTTCAGTCTAAACTATCACAATATGCTGCCTCACCACAGGGAACAAAAACTGCCCAGGCCACAGTTGGGCCACAAGACCCTTCATTAGATGTCCTTATAAAATGCATTAAGTTAAGTGCAATGCATTGACATTTGCTGACATGGTAGAGTGGTCAGCAAGTTGTTTTTTTTTTTAAGATTTTGCAGGCAGCCCCTGGGAGAGTTTCCCAAGAAGAATGGCAGGGTACCAGGCAGCTACACTGAGGAACACACAGCCAGCGAGGAGGAGGAGACAGGCTCAGAGACCAGCTGTCAAAGAAACAAGTGTGCCATTTGGGCAGTGAGATCTGTCTGCCTCTCGATCTCCTGCTTCCTCAAGGGCAACGCCAGCATATACTAGAAGCAACACCGTCCAAGCCTCTTGGGAATACTGACCCAAGTCCGAACCTCCTGAAAACTAGTCATGTTCAAAGAGGAAGGAGGTGGCATATAAATAAGTCACATGGTCAACTGGTAAAACCACTGAAAGCATGAGAAGAGTAGGTAAGTACACATAAAACGATGCAAAGTTTAGAATGGCCAGTCTTCACCAATGATTTTTATGTTCTTTATTTTTTTTTTCAAGATACCCTTTATTTCACATACATTACTTTTATGATCAGAAAAAAAAGATAAGAACTTAAAACCAATACAAAACAAAAGAACGTGATACGTGATCAGCAGAACAGGCTGAGGAATAATATAGTACCGGTGTGATGGTTAATTTTATGCGTGAACTTGACTAAGACCATGGAATGCCCAGATATCTCATTAAAGAATATTTTGGGTGTGTCAGTGAGGTGCTTCCGGAAGAGATTAGCACTTGAATTGGGACACTTGACAAAGTCGATGGTTTTCCCCAGTGTGTGCTGGGTGTCATCCAACCATTAATAAACACACATGAGACTTCCGGGAATATGGCGACGTGAACGGACCAGCAGAAAAATTCCTCCCAACATTATATTTATTCACGAAAATACAGCAAATACAACTATCCCTAAAAGAGAGACCAGAATACAAAGGAAAGTGCACAGCGTACAGCTACACCTGTGAGAACGTGGCAGCCGGTGAGGCGGACGGGATACGGAGCAGCGACCCGGTGGGACCGAGCACTCCCCCACCCAGAGCTCCGGCGGCCAGACACTCTGGACAGAGGACTCGGCACCCGGCGAGGCGGGACGGAAACATGATCCAGCGAGACCAGAGCGCCCCTCCACTCCAGCACTCCGGCGGGAGTCCCGGCAAGGTGGGTAAGGTAAGGAGCCGCGACCCGGCGGACTGAGCGCTCCTCTCCCCCAGCGCTCCAGCGGGAGGAGAGGAATCACAGCTGGGAGGGAGTGGAAGTCTGTGCCGGGAGCGCCGACACACAGCCTGCGGTGTAGCGGAGATAGAAGAGACAGAGGGCACAGGGTCCGAACCCGGAATGTGCAAGTTGCCCGCGGCAGGCTCCAAGACAGAAAAAGAAAGGAGAAAAAAGGGAAGAAAAGCGCGCGCTCTACCTCAGCGGTCTTAAAGAGACAGGAGCTCAGTAGAGGGGCCGGAAAGCCCCGCAAACTGAGCCCAGCACGCTGGGAGTCCTGGGGAGCTTTGGACCCCTTGGCTGGCGACTGGGAAAGGGTGCCTGCCATTGAGACCCCCACAGAGATCAACGGCTTACCATTCGTTTCCAACCCAGCCAGAACTGTAGAGTGGCGCTGGAATAGTGGAGCAACAGCGCCACCTACAGCACTCGCACGGAACCCACTCTCAGTGGCTTTTTGTTGTTGTTGTCACTGTTTTTTCTCCCCTTTCTTTTCCTTTTTTTCTGTCCCTCTCTTTCAACAGCCTCCCATTCATTCTCACACCGGCCACAGCTTTAAAGGGCCGTGTGGAGCGACGTGGCCATAGCTCTGGAATAGTGGAGCAATAGCGCCACCTACAGCATTCACACAGAAACCACCCCGGGTGGGCGTTTTGGTGTTTTTTTGTTGTTGTTGTTTTTATTTTTTGTTGTTGTTGTTGTTGTTGCTGTTTTCTTTTACGTGTTGCTGCTTTTTCTTTTTCTTTCTTTTCCTTTCTCTCTCTCTCCTTTTACTTTTTTATTATTAGTAGAAATTTCTTTTTTTTTTCTTTTCTCTCCTTTCTTATCTCTCCTTGCTACCAACAACCAATTCTATAGTCATGAGAAGACAGAAGAATATGATAAAGACAAAGATTCAGACAAACACCACACCAGAGAAAGAAGCTGAAGGAATGGACATGCACAGTCTTCCAAAAAAAGAATTCAGAATAAAAGTCATAGCCATGCTGACGGATCTACAGAAAAATGTGCAAGAGCTGAGGAAGGAAGTGAGGGAAGTGAGGAAAGACAATGCAGAAATGAGACAAGCCATCGACAGGCTCAACAGCAGATTGAATCAGGTTCAAGACACGATCAAGGAATTACAAAACAGGGAACAGGAATACAAAGAAGCTGAGGCAGAGAGAGATAAAAGGATCTCTAAGAATGAAAGAATATTAAGAGAACTGTGGGACCAATCGAAACGGAGCAATATTCGCATTATAGGAGTACCAGAGGAAGAAGAGAGAGAAAAAGGGATAGAAAGTGTCTTTGAAGAAATAATTGCTGAAAACTTCCCCACGCTGGGGAAGGAAACAGTCTCACAGTCCACGGAAGCCCACAGATCTCCCAACACAAGGGACCCAAAGAAGACAACACCAAGACACATAATAATCAAGATGGCAAAGATCAAAGACAAGGACAGAGTATTAAAGGCAGCTAGAGAGAGAAAAAAGATCACCTACAAAGGAAAACCCATCAGACTGTCATCAGACTTCTCAACAGAAACCTTACAGGCCAGAAGAGAGTGGCATGATATATTTAACGTAATGAAACAGAAGGGCCTCGAACTAAGAATATTATATCCAGCACGATTATCATTTAAATATGACGGAGGGATTAAACAATTTCAAGACAAAAGAAAGTTGAGAGAGTTTGCCTCCCATAAACCACCACTACAGGATATCTTAAATGGACTGCTCTAGAGGGAAACACCCCTAAGGCTAAAAAGATGTCACCAGAGAAAATAAAATCATAGCAAAGAAAGCAGACCATCCAAATACCAACTAAAGGCAAAGAATAAAACACCTAATATATAAAGAAAGGAGGAGGAAGAATAGGAAGGGAGAGATAAAGAAACATCAGACAGCGTTCACAATAACTTAACAAAAAAGTTAACTTAGATTCTCAGATAGTAAAGAAGCAACCCTTGAACCTTTGGTAACCACGAATCTAAAGCCTGCAATGGCAATAAGTACATATCTATCAATAATCACCCTAAATGTAAACGGACTGAATGCACCAATCAAAAGACACAGAGTAACAGAGTGGATAAAAAAGCAAGACCCATCTATATGCTGCTTACAAGAGACTCACCTCAAACCCAAAGATATACACAGACTAAAAGTGAAGGGATGGAAAAAAATATTTCAAGCAAACAACAAAGAGAAAAAAGCAGGTGTTGCAATACTTGTATCAGATAAAATAGATTTCAAAACGAAGAAAGTAAAAAGAGATAAAGACGGACATTATATAATGATAAAGGGGTCAGTCCAACAAGAAGATATAACCATTATAAATACATATGCACCCAACACAGGAGCATCAGCATATGTGAAACAAATACTAACAGATGTGAAGGAGGAAATAGACAGCAATGCAATTATTCTAGGAGACTTTAAAACGCCACTCACTCCAAAGGATAGTTCAACCAGGCAGAGGTTAAGTAAAGACACAGAGGCACTGAACAACACACTAGAACAGATGGACCTAACAGATATCTACAGAACTCTGCACCCAAAAGCAGCAGGATACACATTCTTCTCAAGTGCACATGGAACATTTTCCAGAATAGACCACATTTTAGGCCACAAAAAGAACCTCAGTAAATTAAAAAATATTGAAATCTTACCAACCAACTTCTCAGATCACAAAGGTATAAAACTAGAAATAAATTTCAAAAAGAAATCAAAAAGGCTCACAAATACATGGAGACTTAACAACATTCTCCTAATGAATCAATGGGTTAACGACCAAATCAAAACAGAAATCAAAGAATATATGGAGACTAATGACAACAACAACACAAAGCCACAACTTCTGTGGGACGCAGCGAAGGCAGTCTTAAGAGGAAAGTACATTGCAATCCAGGCCCATTTAAAGAAGGAAGAACATTCCCAAATGAACAGTCTAAAGACACAATTATTGAAATTGGAAAAAGAAGAACAAATGAGGCCCAAAGTTACCAGAAGGAGAGACATAATAAAGATCAGAGAAGAAATAAATAAAATTGAGAAGAATAAAACAATAGAAAAAATCAATGAAACCAAAAGCTGGTTCTTTGAAAAAATAAACAAAATAGATAAACCCCTAGCCAGACTCATTAAGAGAAAAAGAGAATCTACACACATAAACAGAATCATAAATGAGA
>JAQQAC010013566.1:17338891-17355931 GCA_029783875.1 Phataginus tricuspis
ACACACACACACACACACAGGATATTACTCAGGCATAAAAAGGAATGAAAGCTTGCCATTTGTAACATGGATGGATAGACCTAGAAGGTATTTTGCTAAGTGAAATAAGTGAGACAGAGAAAGACAAAAAAATGATTTCACCTATATATGGAATTTAAAAAACAAAGAAACAAAACAGAAACAAACTCATAAACATAGAGAACAGACTAATGGTTACCACAGGGAAGGGGGATAAGGGGATGGGTGAAATAGGTAAAGAGGGAAAAAATTAATAAGAATATTTGGTATCTTGATCTAGGTGATCATTACATGAGTATATATACATGACAAAATTCATCTTCACTAAGATTTGTGCATTTTATTGTATGTACCTCAACAAAAAAGAAAAAAATGTTAACTATTATTCTCCTGTGCAGCCAAAGCAATGAAGATTAAAAAACAAACAAGCAAAACAAAACAATACCAGACTAAGATATTGAGAACAGACTGATGGCTGCCAGAGGAGATGGGGGTTGGGAGGTGGGCAAAATGGGTGAACGGTATCGAGGTACAGTCTCCCCAAATAAAATAAGTTATGAAGATACACTGTAGAGCAAGGGAAATGTGGTCAATAATACTGTATTGGTTTTAGGCGGTGACAGGTGGTAATAAGACTTATAGTGATCATTTTGCAATGTATGTAAATGTGGAATCACTGTGTTGTACACATGAAACTAATGATCCTGTATTTCGATATTCCAATTTTTTTAAATGGCTTATAGCCATATTGGTATATTTTACCACAGTGTACTTATTATATCTACATAAGTATCTGTCCCTCCCCCTAGATTCTTCAAGGGCAGAGATTATTATATTCATCTCTGTATCTCTACTACATGGCACTCAGAACATCACTAAATGTTCAGTAAATGGAGAAAATATAAAAAACTTCATATTGTGAAAAATCACTATAAACTTATTTCTACAGCATTTTTAAGTCATTTCTTCTCCACTATCAAAACAAAACAACAAATAAAAAGTAGAAGCAAACAACTGCAGGTATTCTATTTTTGTTTGAAGAGGCTAAGAAAATAAATCGTATTCCCCAAAAACATAAATCATAACACTATAAAGGTCAATAAAAGAAGACAAACTGAGGTTCGAGCAGGTCCTCATTGGGTCAATACACATTTACTGAGCGCCTACTACATGCTGGGCACCATGGTGGGCAATTACAGCTCCTACCTTCCAGGAGCTCACACTTTAGAGGTTTCCCCTGTGAACTGCTGCACTAGAGAATGTTTCATGAAGGAACGTCTCTGTCCTGAACCAGCCCATGGAGAACCTGCTGCAGGACGCCTCAGTGGGCCAAAGGAAGAGCTTCCCCTCAGGCAAAGGACTACAGCAGAACTGAGATGTCCTAACAAGTTTTCAAGGGAAACAACAGAGAAGGAAGAAGACAACATAAAGATGGTAAAAGGAAAAAAGCAAGGACATTACACACTCTCACAAGGCACCTTCAAAAGGCAAGTAGACCATGTAGAAAAACCACAAATGCCAGCCTTCACTGGCACCTGCTACCTTACAAGGAAAGCCACAGGGGAAATTAATTTTTTATTAGCTGCTGTACTCACAAGAAACTGATTATAATTAATGGCAAGGTAGATATGAGCTTAAAAACATGATTAAATATTGAAAAAAAAACTTTTTTTACAGTAAAGCATAAATGATGACATGCTGGCAACAACCCTGATATCCATCAGAAGGGGACTGGTTAAATTTATTGTGCTATACTTACATGCTAGAACACCATAAGAACATTAAAAATCGTGTTTTGAAAAAACACTTAGTGGCATTGTAATATGTTCATTGTGAGTTGCACAATCTTGGGTTACTCTGACCTCACAGCCTCAGTTTCCTCATCTGCAAAGTGGGGAAAATGGAACACTAGACACCAGTGGGACTGAACAATCCACAGCTACACACAACAGAACATGCTAAAGAACACATGCTGTATGATTCCGTTTCCAGAAACTACAGAAACAGGAATAAAAAAAAAACTTGCTGCTGGAAGGCCAGGGGGCATTAGGGAGACTTCTCGAGGGTCTGAAACGTTTGATCTGTTCTTGCTCTGGTGCTGGTTACACAGGTGTACACAATTCATGGAAGTCCATCCACATGTACACATATGAAGGTATACTACTCCACGTATACATGCATGCTAAATTTCAATAAATAGTTTTTTAAATGAAAGTAATTATAGGGTTCTCTTCATAGGGACGCTGTAAAAATTAAAAAATTATGTTGTAGAGATTAACTGTATATAAAATTTTTGACACCCAACACAATAAATATTAGGCACTCTCGTAATCCTCCTATTGTTAACCACATGAGAAGCTCTATTAAATGTTCACGGAATGAACAAATTCCTCGGTGCCAACCTCTGCAACCCCAGAACTACTTTGAAAATTTACCATAGCACTTATTTCTGCACTTGCACCATAATAATCTGTGTTCAAACTTGTCGCTCCCCTACTCCCTAAGCGCAGAGCACATGGTAACCTTTGTATCCTTCACAAGACACAACAGAAAAGATGCTCAATAAATGTCTGCTGATTCTGGAACTTCAGAATATGCTAAGAATGGAAGAATGACTTAAAATTTGTAGAAAACTTAAGCTGCAAAGTAATAGCCGTTACAAGCTCTGTGTTTCAATGTGTTGAAAACCTACCAACTCTGGATTGGTTTTTATGTTGATTTCCTGCTGTGGTGATTCCTGGAAACTTGCGTAGTATATATTTGAACCCTAAGGAGTGAAGGAACAAATGTACTTTCTAATTTTAGACAAGAACAGAGCACTTTTATCCCCTACCCTGTGCCCAGTTGAGAAGGACACACTTTTTTATATTTCTGGGCTGGCAGGTAGGCTTTTTCTGGTTCACCTGTTGACCAGTGGTGCGGCCACTGGAGAGTCGTGGCTCACTAGATAAGGAGGAAGAGCCCAGAGCCAACTCCTTGCTCGAGGCTTCACTCTTCCCACCACATGGCTGTTAAGACTCCAAAGATCCTTTGTCCTGAGAAAAGTTCAACTCCTAGTTCACTTACTCTGGAACTATGTCTTTTCTTCAGTCAAATTCTAGAGATGTTTCAAACTTTTTAAATAATCACAGTTGTGCATTTAAAAGGATATTTGTTATATGTTGCCCAACACTGCTAAGTATTTTCTAACCTGAAACCCCTACGCTACATTTTTAATACACCTTTGACCGGGTCTCCCAGGATTCCCACAAAATAAAGCTCAACTGAAAAGTGCTCACATGCCAACAAAATACACACAAGGAAAAAAATTCACTGTGAATGAAACAGAGTAGACACTACAAAAGAGCAGGAAAAAATCTGAAATCCACTGTGAGTCTTAAATAATAGGCCTGTGAGATAAGATTATAAAACCATTATATTTAAAATGACTGTAGACATAAGAGCAAGAATTAAAATGCACATGAAAAAAATTTTTACGAACAGACCTGAGCCCATTTGGCCATTGTAACTCCTGGGGGGAATGTGTTCCCAGCCCACGACAAATACACCAGGGAAAACTGTGAAGCCACTATCACTCAAAGGGAAAAATAAAGTGGGAGAAATCCATTTACTGCTTACAAGAAGTCATCTAACTCCTGCTCGCCTGGGTCTCTCCCCATCCTGGCTGATCAGAGCCAAAATAATCCTTTCTGGTGGAGGCCCACGCTCGCCTCTTCTCCCATCCCTTGTAAGCACCTATGGCTATGGAGATGGACTACTTCTCTCCACCCCTTGGAAACACCTATTGATAAGAAGATGGATTAAGGGCCAGGTGAGAGATTCTAAAAATACAGCAATTTTTACCCACAGCCATCAGCAAATGTCAGGTTCCTTTCCTAAATACTGACAGCCTCCCACGGTTACAGGGCAGGCTTCTGTGTTCCTCCAACACCCTCTCCAAATCAGCTGGAATGTTTCAAGGATACCAAACCTTAATACTGAAGTCTACCAACCAGCAAATGTTTACTAATGAGAATTATACACACAGTAAGAAATGCAAAAGGGGCAGAAGCTCCAGAACAATCTGATCCACTGCTGGTAGGAATATAAATGGTTCAACTTTGAGGAAGAAAACTGGCCGTGAGCTAACGAACATTAGAGTATCTAATCCAGCATTTCCAGTACTCAGTAATACTGAAGAGACCATCTTGATCACGGCCAGCAAGATTCACAATATATGGGTTCTCATAAAAGAATGTTTCATAATAATCGAAAACTAGAAACACCTCAAATGCCTATTCAAAAGTGAAATGATAGAAAAATAACAACGCTGGGGAATATTATATGGCAGTGAAAATAAATGGGCCAAAGCCAATGCCAGAATGTGGATAAGTCAGAGTAATAATGGAGACTGAGAAAATCAAGGCCCAGAAGGAAGACCACATAAAGACCTAGGTGAGAAGGAAGGATAAAATTCAGCATAGTGTGTATGGGGGGAGGAGCAGAGGGATAGAATGGGGAGAAGCATAGGCAGATGTTAGTTACCAACAATATTTCAGATCTTGATAAGTTCACAGATATTCATTATATTAAAAATATGAATACATAAGAGGACCGTGCAAAACCCAATGATGATACAGTGTCACGTATCAGCACTATGATCAACCCACTTCTCTGCACCTGAGTTCCCCTCCCACCACCAGGGAAGAGGGCGCTACATTATAAATGGGCAATTCACAGAACCAACAGCCTGAAAGCCCAACTGACAGGTGAAAAGATATTCAACATCACAGCAATCAGGGAAATACAGTGTTAAAGCTAAAAACAGTATCACTTTACATCCAACAGATGGGCAAAAACTCCAGAGTTTGACAATGGTACCAAGTATTGGAGAAGGCGTAGATCAACAAGATCACAGATTCCTTGTAGGGGGGAATGAAAACTGGCTACTGAGTAGAGCAATGTGGCACTATCTAGTAAAGCTGTAGATAAGCTTGGAGTTGAAGATACCCCCAGCCTATCAGCCAGCATTTCTGCACCAGCCCAGAGTAACTCAGATACACACACCTAGGACATGCACAAGAATGTCCACCACAGTGCTGTTCACGCTAATGAAAATCTGGAAACATTCCAAAAATACCTGACAATGGAAAATAGTGTAAAGAGAACGTAGAATAATCATATAATGGAATATTATATACATTAGTTAAAAAAAAAGAACTAGAACTATGTATCAAGAGGAGTAAGCCTCAATGTGCTGTTCTTTTTCTCTCAAGGCAAAGAAGAATATATACAATTATCTTTCTCATAAAGTTCTAAAAGTGGTATTTTAGATTGCCCAAAAACTCACGTACATAATAAAAGTATAAACACATGCCTGGCATCAATATACCCCAAATCCATGATAGTGGTTACTTCTAGAAAGGGAGAGACATAAGACAGAGAGGGCCACAGGGGTCCTCAATTCCCAGTGATGTTTATTTCTCATATTTTCAAAACATTTTACATGTTTCCTTCAAATATGATAATGCCAAGTGCAAATACTTCAGTATTTACTATATTATCTATATATTTACAGTATTTCTTATAAAAGGAAACACAGGACAAGAATGCAACTTGAGAAAATTTGAAAGATTAGAGAAGTTATTTTCTAATAACTATATGACTTTAATACTGGCTACACCAGATGACTCACATAAGATAAATGGCTTTATCTTACTATCCCTTTGGCCTAAAACCCAGCACTGGGCCTGACTCATAAGATGTGCTCAAATAAATATTTGCAGAATAAACTGGACAAGCAGGTAGAAGAAAAGTCAAATTATTAACCTAGTCATCTCTGAATATTTTCAAATATATTTAATCACATCTCTGAATATGTGTGAGTATAAATAATAATTACTGATACATTGGCTTTTCTCTTAAAATGAGGACATACTTTCTACCAGATACAGCATTTTAGAAAACAGAATCGCTGTGTGTTGCACTGAATGTTTGTGTTCCCTGCTACAAGGCCTGTGTTGAAGTCCTAGCCCCCAGTGGGATGGTATTTGGAAGTGGGAACTTGAAGAGGTAATTAAGGTTAGATGAGGTCATACAGGTGGGGCCCTCATGATGGGATCAGTGTCTTTAAATGCGGAAAAGAGTGAAGCCCTCCCTCTCCACCGTGTCAGGACACAGCAAGAAGTTGTGCAAGCCAGGAAGAGGGCTCTCACCAAGAACCAATATACCGGCACCTGTGATCTTGGTCTTCCAGCCTCCAGAACTGTGAGAAAGAAATGTCTGTTGTTTAAGCCAATCAGTCTGCGATATTGTGTTAGAGCAACCCAAGCTAAGCCCTAGGATTAAAAAAAAAAAATTACTTTCTGCTTATTAAGAACACACCTTCTTAATTGCTAATAGAAAAGCACCTGATGCGAGGCGTCATAAATCCCTGCCCAGGAGAGCTGGTGAGACTCCCACTCTATATCATTTGGATCCCGTCTCCCTGGACCAACAGGAATGCTCTGATTCTAAATGACTTCCATCATTGTTTTACAGAGAAAACCTTTAGTTTACTGGGGAAAGCCATAAGTAGGAAGTGAAAATACAAAACATCTGAGTTCTGGTACCACCTAGCTGGGTGACACCGGGCATGCCAGTTCATCTCTCTTCATCTTATCTAAAACATGAAATTGGTCTAGGTGACCAAAGACTTCCGTTTCAGATTAGGTATTGCATTCATTAGGAATTTCAGCACCTCTCACTTAAAATATGTGGAGAACATTAACGAAGTGGCACTCAGCCTACTTACAAAGACATACATCTTGACAAAATATTACTTAGATTATAATTACGACAGGCTGAATTTAAGATTATAGTTAAATTGACTTCCACAAGATGAAAGGAAAGCAGATAAGGCGCATAAACAGAGCATCTTTGCCCAGCGCTCACTCCCAAAGACAGCTGTAGCCATCCTGGGGAAGGCCATCCTGGGGAAGAAAAGGTAGTCACCACCTTGCAGTTTTCACGGATGCCATCAGTTCAGTGACAATGTCATTAGCTGAGGAATGGACAGAATGGATTTATGACACCCACAACATGTTTATGATTTAATAAATATTAACTGATGTTCTAACCTAGACCTAGTTTTATTCCATTGGAGTGACTTTGCAGATGTTGTTTTATAGCTTATAAATAACAATGGAGTATGAGTATTTCCTCGAGCCCACAAAAATATTGAGTTTTCCTGATGTCATGGGAATCTACCAAAGCCCTTCTCATCAGAGTTGTCTACAAATATCTCACAACACTATTTTTTTCCATTTTTACCAACAAGAAAGGTCTGGCACAGATACCATTTCTTAGAATAATGCAGACTACTACCCTCTGCTCAAATCATACATAAACATTCTCAAACGTGTGTACAAGACCGGAGCAGCCTTGTAGAGGTGAAGGGAAGGGAGACACCCTCCGCGCAGTGTCCTGATCACCCTATACTTGGTCCTCACCCCCAAACTCACCAAGGCTTGGACAAACAAAAGTACTTTCCAAATTTGTCCTTCGTACTTTCATTGACCTCAGAAGTACTTACTTACTCTGTTAAAGAAAAATTGATCTATCACAGTGTTCTTGGGGTACATTTGGTGTTTGGGTATGAGGGAAAGCAGGCCTGGAAAGGAAGAGCCGATAAACTCCAAATTCTCGTGAATTTTTTTCATATCTGGGAACTATTTGGGTTTTAAAATAAACACTCAGCCTGACTTCGCCCCACAGCCCACATTCCCAACCTCATCCAGGCCCCCGCCTCATACCCCCAGGCCCTCTTCTCCCACTTTCTCCATCACAGACCTTCTCCCACTCACAGATGCGGTGCTTCACATCAACCCCAGCCACACTGCTGCTGCAGGTCCCCGGGCTACCGTGACATCTCCTAAGGTCACCCTACGAGTATTTGCACTATCAGAAGAGCAGAGTTAAGGCTGTTATTACTTGATATGCTGTGCACACAAGGGGACAGGAAGTCAATGGCCACTGGTCATGGGACCAGGTGGCTCAGGTGAAGTGACTGAAGAACAAAAGGGGCAGCTGGTCATGAGGACTGAGCCTGGGCAGCAAGAAGGCAACTGGCTGGGACTCGGACCCTCCCGAGCCAAATGCCAAATGCCCGAAAGGAGTCCAGAGCTGAGACCAAAATGAAGTCTCTCATCCTGACCCCATCAGACAGGCCACTGCCAGATCAGTCTTCCCAATTCCAGCAGCCTCTCCTGCTCAGACTCCTTCCAGTCCACCCACTGCCTAACTAACACAACCCAACATTCCTTTGGCTGATATTTGCAGCTTTCCAGAGTCTGGCAAGCACACACTTGCGGTCGTCTCCGGCCCCACCCCCCTCCATCACTCCAGCCAAGAGAATGATTCATTTTTACCTTCGCCAGCTCTATCTTCCCCCTCTGCTGACATTTTGCTCATGCTGTTTCCCAAACTGAACATGCTCTTCTCTCGTCCAATATGTCTGTTTAAACCCTGTCTTTAGTCATTCAAATATTGAGCCCCCATTGTGCCAAGTGCATCTCAAATGCCACTTAACAAAAGCAAAAAATTCCATACTACTGTCTTCCAGGAAATCACACCTGGCCCTCCAGCTTCCCTGCTGCCTGCTAAAGGCCTGCAGGACCTTGTCTGTGTTACGACCCCCACCTTCTAGCTGCCACCTCGGCTGTGTGGGGGGGATTAGACTAGTGAACAAAAGACTAACTTTCTTCAGCATAAGGGCTGAGCATTCCAGGCCCCTGCAGGATAAGGAAGGGAGTGCTTTGGGAACAAAGGAGTGACTTATGATATAGCAAATGCTGCCAAGAAGAGAGATAAGAAGTAAAAAACATCACTGAATCCAAGGGGATCAGAGGCGTGGCCCAGGTGAGGGCAGCTGTCACTACAGAGAGCAGAAAGTTTACAGTGGGTTCAGCAGAGACTGGGAAGTAAAGGAGGCTGAATATTTTTGTACCCATTTTTCTTCCATCACCCCAAATAACTTTAACAAGTCTTACAAGTTCAGGATAGTAATTACTGTTGAGTAAATTAATTCAAACACAAAAACTAATGTGTGCCATCCAATCTATAGGACCTCATCCTATCAAACAATGATTTGTTAACCTATTATCCTCAGGTATCCTTTGAAATATGACTTTTTTCCTACTAGATTCCAAATCAAAATCTTTCATGAAATTTTTCCCCCTTTTGCTCCTTCAGGTGGGAAACTTATCTAAGTTAAAGGAATGAATTAATGGAAAGAAGAAGAAAATCCTTCCTATAAATGTTGAGATCCTAGTTTTTCCTGCAGTTGGTAGCAACTGAGCTTCCTTTTATGGTGCTTCACTGGGGTCCTGCACCCCCATTCTCAAAGGGCAATTATCCAGGGGCTCACACACTTGAATGTTAGCATGGCTAGATTCACCAAATACATCTAATGACACAGTTTGACCTCTTTTCATAGTGACATCAATGCAAACCAGTTATTTGATATAACGCAGTTGCTTTAGAGAGGCTTACATGCTCTCCAGCTGCCTCGGAAGAAGAGCAGTTCCACTTACTGACTGACTTTCAGACTCCATGGAGAACTTTACACAGCCCCTTCCTTATCTTAGGGTCTCCCTCTGCCTTTTCTTTAACCAAAAAAGCAACCTTTGCACATGGAAAATTAGGACACCAACAGTTTTTAAATGACCCACCTTCAGAAAGGTTCTCGTCCATAAACATCAACGTACCAACCTCAATTTTTCTAAAATCAGAAACAACTTTATCCCGTAAAAGGAATTCAAAGGTTCACTTTTTCACTACTAACTTGGGACATAAAAAAAAAAATGTATTCAGTGATAAATTATGAATACGGAGTGGTGTGCACACCTAAAGGATTAAGAAAATGAGAGTCATTTAACAGCCATCTATGAGCCACCTTCATAGTTAACCCTGTTGTAATGTTAAAATCTCATGGAGGGCAATCTTCCTTATATGAAATGATTGCTGAAACTCCACACTAATTGGTCAAAGTCACAGGTACTGATGTTAGAGGAAAATTCAAATTCATCTCTTCCTAGCAAGTATCTTCAACAGACTTAGTTTTCCACTTGAAGAGTAAAGAGCTCAGATAAGAAAAGGTTGCAAGGGGATAGGAGACTGCCTGAATAGCTTTTTTTATTATTTAAGCATAAATTGCATGTCATTTATGTCCTGGATACCATGCACATACACCCATTTCAGGGATGTCCAAGGAATTCAAGGACATGCTCTTTACAAAACTCGTACTCTCTAAGTTACATGCTATTAATCGGAAGGCTGTGATGTAGCTCCCACTTATGCTTACGACTGTCAAGTCACCTTCAAAACACAGCTAGGAACCTGTACCAATAAATGTTAAGTGTGGGGCCAGAGAACAGAAAGAAGCAAAAATGGAACACTAGAATACAGACATAGCAGAAATGAAACACCATTAAGCCATCACTAGACTACTAGGAAATTCAGAAAACCAAAACTCCAATCCTGTAACTTAATTTCCAGATTTAGTGATGCTTCCAAATACATGAACGCTCACACTTCCATTTTAAATCTTAATCATAAAGTCTCTAGGGGCTAAACAAGTCGTTATTCAAAGTTATTCTTTCCCTTTAGCAAAGGTGTTTTTATCTGAGTGTCATACTTAACAATAAATAACATTTTTATTTTCCTGGCTGTTGAAACACAATCATCCATACACTTCATTATTTGGGATTTGACTGTATTCTACCATATTTAAATTGTAAAGAAATCCTTTCTGGGTCTTTTGAATCTTAAGGACCAGCTGAGAACTGGAAAACCTGGTGATGCTTCCAAACTAACCAGGAAATTTTACACATGAACTTTCCACAAGTTTCTTCTTTCCTCTTTGTCAACTGATCTGACCCCTCTGAGCAAGTTGTAGCATTGCCCGTAATCAGCACCTGAGACACAGGGCTGGCAAGCTGCATTCAGACATTAGCAATGGCTGAGCCAATTACCTCACAGGCTTTATGAAGCACCCTCACTTCATCTGACCCAATGATCTACACAGAGTCCTCAAAACCGATTTTCTCAGGTGTAGTTTTTGCTGAGTTAAGGAAGACTTTTTTATTTCCCCTGACAACCACTTCCACAAAGTAGTATTCTGTAACTAGTAGCTGACTGGTCAGCTGCCAAGGTGACTCACACTGCAAAAACTCACTCCTGAAAATATGCTAGTTTCGTGCTAATGATAAAATGCATATGCCATGAGAAAAATGCCACCAGCTCTATGTTATACAACTGTCATCACAGACACAAAGAATTATGTTCCTCAGGAGAACTACGCCTAGCTAAACATGCCCAATACTTGATCTTTCAGATGTACTGTGCAAACCAGCAATAAAAACAGTAAGGATTTTCGTAGTCAAATATTTCTATCCCCCTTCCCCACACGCCCACCACAGTTAAATTCAGTATAATCCAGTCTCTACAAGACATTCACTCTGGCAATGTGGAAAATGGTGCATTAGCAATCAAAGTGTCTTATTCAAGTTGTTGCTTCATTATATTACCTTTTGTAGTCCAAGACCACAGGACAAATACTAAGTGGTAAAAACTATTGAGTTCATTTTAAAAAATCATTTATTACACAGTACTTTCAAATCAAAGCAACTCAAACGTCATAGTTTTACAATTTTGAAATGAAGATTTAAAATAAATGAAACTTAGCAATACACACCAAGAACAATACACAAATGAAACTTGGCAGTACACAGAAGAACATCAATACAATCTGATCCAGTTATTCTAAGAATTTGACTTCTATGTAAATACTGAGACATACACAAAGATTTCTTTATTTTGCCATCATTCATAGTGCAAACAGCTGGAAAGGAATCTAGATTAGTGACATTATGCAATTAATAAAACTGTAGTATATTTACATGATGAAACACAGCCATTAACAATATTTCTGGTAAAATATTTAGTACTGTATAGCAAAATGTACAGTCCTAATAAGGACTATTACCTTATTCTTTTTAAAGGTAGAACAGAAAAGTAGAAGTATGAAAAGAGCCTGGGAAGTAAGTCCCCAAGATATAAAAGCAATTCCCAAATGTTTTTGTAATGTGTTTAGGTTACCTGATTATCCCCAATACCCAGGACAATCCTACATCTTGACTTGCCAGGTCCAGTCCCAATATAAATGTTAACAGTGTCCCAGTTGGGTCAACAGATTAAATGGTCACCACACCTATGCTCCAACAGTTCCTGGGTCCTGAGAAAGGTCACCAGCAGTTATTCCCTAAAGCTGCAGGATCAGGGCAACCACTGCCAAATGCAAGCCACAAGCCCTTCCTCCAAAGGTGAGGTGAGGTGGAAGAGGAAGGGTTTACCCCATACAAGTCAGGCTCCTCTTTCTGCCTCTGCCCCTCCAGGCTCCAGGTGCTATTTTTTTTCCTAGCCCACTCCACCCGTCCCCTGGACCCTCTCTCAGAAGATGTCATGCAGAGCCACATCCCTTTGGCTATCTGCTCACCCAGCTACGTCTTGAGTTCTGTCACTACGTAGCTTAACTGTCACTTGAGTTGTTCACCGCATGGCTGCTGCCCTGCTTGGGCCACCTGCAAGATGAGGCTGACCTGTCACTGCCTTCCATGTTTCCCTCTCTCACGGCGTGACAGGCAAGTTATTTCCCCTTCTCAAGTCCCTCTCCGTGGAATAGACGAGGGGAATCCCACGTCTCTGCTGTGGTCTCTGCTGCGAACCAGTTGATTCGGTCTGCTTTTCCCAGCCTCCTCCTCTCCAGGCCCCGAGGCCTCGGGACAGATCCAAATGAGACTGGCGAGCACAGCACCTCATAAAGATACAAACGCTGCCTTCTTCACCACAGGCCCTGCCTGCCAGACTCCTGCCTCATCGATGCTGGCAATTTGTTTCATTCTCACGGGGACTACTGTCACTCCCAGTAACCTGACTCCATGAAAAATATGGGGTTATAGCCAAAGACCGGGGTAGAGGGGAGATAGGAAAAAATCTGTCCCCTCACTCCCCACACTGGCATAAAGCAAATATGTTCAGCTCTGACCCGGAGAGACCCAGCTTTTCTCCTCAGTAGGAGCCTCATGTGGCCTTGGAGAGACGGAGTGAAATGCATGAAATGTTAAAGGCATGATTTATGGCTACTTCCCAGCTGAGTTTTATTTATCACACATTTAACTATGTTCCAAGTCTTCTACAATGATCATGTACAACTTTGCAAAATGAGGACAAAAGCTGAAATATGAACCAGTTTGTAGGCATTCTTAATGATCAAATAATTAGAAACTGATAAATGATGGGAAATATTCAAGAGATATACTACAACCCAACATAATTAGAGTTATACTGTTAAATACACAAGTGACAATTTTATTTCACTTATACTTAGGCAAGACGGTAAGGGTATAAAAGTCTAGAGAAAATTACGGTGAAGTGGCTAAGAGATTTTTAAAACAACAGTCTTCCATTTAAATCTCAGGATAAGAGAAAATTATTTGGGGAGACAAGTGATTGCATGTCCCAATTCATGAAAAGCTTAGAAACCAGAACAACTGAAGGCATGGAAAATGACAGACCCTTCACTCTGAAAACAGGGTAGACAATAATCTTGCAAGAGAAGATAAACAATTTAAACTCAGTTTTTAAAAAACTGAGAAGTTTCCCCAAAAGCAGCCCCTACTCTGATTTCCCCCCTTTTGTCAAGGTAAGTACCATTCTCCGGGCTCCCAAGCTGAAGGAAATGTGGGGTCCCCTTTGTATTCTTCTTCTTTCTTACCTCCCAGATCTCTCTCCAAAATTCACTCCTGAAATAACCCACCCCTTGGCTTCTGCACTAACCTTCAGCTCGTCTCTCCACCTCTGGCCGCTCTCCCCTCTGCTCCCATGTTAGCTGAAAGGAGGTGACAATATTATTATTCCGATAAAATGCGTCCACAGCTTCTCACCACCTGAAGTGCCAGTTCCCGAGGGTGGTATCCAGATCTCCGCAGGGCTGCTGCTTGGCAGCCCCTCCGACAGGGCGTATGGGGACGGTGAGCCCTGGCGCTGGGCAGACCGTGGCCCCATCACCACCTCTGCTCTCAGGACTCCTCCAGCAGCACTTGACGCGGTCCCTAAGCCGCGGTTCTCGAGTGCAGCCCCTGAATAGCAGCGCAAGCATCGCTGGAGAATTGCTGTAAATGCAAATGCTAGGGTCCTACGGCCCACCGACTGAAACGGTAGCTCTAGGGATGGGACCCAGCCAGTGACTGAAACGCCAGCACTGAGAACCACCACCCCACAGAAGCCCTCCCAATCTACCAAACTGACCTACTCGCTGTTCCCAGATTATGATTGTTACTGTCCTTTTCTGTCCTTCACAGGACAGCTTCCTCTCCGTCAACTATCTAAATCCTCCCAGCCCTTCAAAGTGCAGATCAAGGATTTTCCCCCAGGATCCCTCTAACATGTTCTTGTTATCTTCTCAACTCCAACAGAACTCACTCTGTACCACTCTTCAACACTTAACGAAAATGAAAACAGCAGAAAGATGACACCACCTCCAACCTCCAAAAACAGCAGAAAGATGACATCAACCACCTCCAACCTCCAGAGAAGGGATTTTTGCAGACTTCATAAAATGTGCCAATTTTAGGCAAAAAGGAATGACAGCCAGGAACAAGGTGTTAAGAAAGGTTCAGAGGGCATAACCAGGTAGGACATTTCATTTAGCAACATCCCTACAAGAGGTTTTCTTGGGGGAGCAGTAGCACGCTCACCACAAAGGGCTCCTTCCTGCCCTAAGGTTATAACTCAAAACGAGATGGAGAAAAAGGGCTGTCAAAGACCCAGGTTCAGAAGGGACTACTGTCAGCAAAACTTGCTGAGAACCATTTTACTGCTCCGTGCACTCGGCAGGCAGACCTGCCTCCAACACGTCCACGATAAAGCAGCCCAGGGCAGGGCGGACCTCAGCACATAATGCCCCAGGTTAAAGAGTTGTAGCGCTGCATATACAATATGCACCTGATTTTATTTTCCCAGAATTCCACAGTTACACTATACCAGGTGATGTGAGGGACAGAAAGACCCATTCCCTGTCAAGAATGGTAATAACATCTGTCATATGCCAGGCGAAGTTTAAGAAATTCACACCAAAAAAAAGTGTCATGTCTAAGCCAGGCTCAGAGGATATGGATCCACCCCCTACAGATCATTTTGTTCCTTTCGGTGCCAATATTAACAGACATTTCTAACAGGATCTTCCCTGTTACCAACCTATGTCGTTTTTAACCTCACTTATATCTCCACCTAAGCTGTAAGCAACTTGAAGACAGGAAGCAGGACTTAGACTCTTGTCATTTGGTTTAAAACCATGCACAGACCGTGAGGCAGTGGAACTACACACTGGCAGGCCTGCAAACTCCCTGTCTAGCTGTAGGGTTCCAATGTCTCAAGACAACTCCCAAAACTATAAAAAACATGATCTACTTTTTAGAAATGTGGGTCATTAAAAACACAACATTTATGGTATAATAAGAGCCCCAATGTATAACCTCAAAATGATAAAAAACAGAGTACACTCCTCCAATTTCTCCCAACTTATATTACTATTAAGAGAAGCCAAACGTCCCTCCAGAGGTATAGTAAAGACACAGTTGGCAACAACAGGACCATGAGTCATCCTTGAAGCCCAGTCAGTGTGATTCACAGATGTGTCTGACAGGAAGGTCTCAGCTCCAAGCTTTAGGTTCAACATGAGGCCACATTTGAAAAACACACCCTAGCCAGACAAATTCTATCCAGCCACACAGATCTTCATTCAAATGGCAGAGCAAGAAAACAAATTTCCTAATGAGAAACGGACAGGGGATATGTAGTTGAAACTCAAATCTGGCATGTCCATCTTAAAACAACTTAACATTCATACATACGTAAGTCCCAAAGAAGAAAACTGATCAGGACGGCTCTGAGGGCACCACAGCACTTCGGGCTGCCAGGTCAGCCACGGAGCCTCAGGGGACTGCAGGTCACTAGGGAGGGGAGCAGGCAGGGTCTCCCATAAGGCTTTTGCCAGGCCCTGGCAGAAGTCCCCAAAACTCCTGGCAGGATCAGAAGGAACCACATTATGTCATCTGAGCCTCACAGCAGATAAGGAAACCATCTCTGTCCCGCCGCAAGTCCCAAAGCCCGCCACCCTGTCACCAGCTGCTCCCTCAAGCCCCATCTCACAGCAGCACAACTCCGAGTCAATGCTTGGGTTAAGTACAGATGCAGAAGAAAGCAAAAGGGAGACGTTCTCTTTCACAGTTTTATCAAAACGTCTAGAAAAATGTTTGCTAGCCTGCTTGCTGTCAGGTGGGGGTCTCTGAGGGGAGAAATATACTTCACATTGAACCAGAACCACCATTAAAACTTCATGACATTTGCAAAAGGACAGTTTTCATATTAGTAGGTTGTATGTGATGTCCGCTGATGGGGCTACAGAAGGTAAATGTAGTTAACTGTTATGCAGTTATTATCATCATGCCTTAGAAATTATCAAAAAATTATACACCTGAATAACTGCAGAAGCAGACTTTTGAGGGCCTGGATTCAAATTTGAGCTTCAGTGCCACATGTTCAATATACTTAAACCTTTTTATGCCTCAGTTTCCTAGTGCGCAAAATGGAGATATGTAGTGAGTAACTTAATATACGCTACACCTGAGGATAATACGTGGTACAGAGTAATCACTTGTCTTGCCAATGGGTTTCAGCCCTGGGCAAGTTCACTATGGATTCAATGTGACCAAAGAAATGACAGTAGAACATTCTTGGGGTGAAAGGGTTATGGCCAACTGTATTTCCACGGTGGCAGGTCAATCACCAAAATCCCATTCACTCAGAGCGAGTCTGCATGCAGCAAGCCAGTTTCTGCCTCTGGGCCTCTCTGCCCCTGCAGCCGTCTCAGTCTCTGTCCTCGGCACTGCCACCACTCCAGCCTCTGCTCTCCTGCAGCCGTGCCACCGTGTCATGCAGAGCACT
>JAQQAC010013566.1:17356431-17448880 GCA_029783875.1 Phataginus tricuspis
CCGATGCAGCCCTGGGAAAAGGTCTTAACCATCCCCTGCCCTAAGGCCAGCCTCTAAAACAGCAGGCACCGCTTCCTCCCAGCAACTTCCCAGCTGCCCAGCTCTGCCCTTGCAGAGGGGCCACCTCCATCAGCCTGAGACAAGAGTCGGAGCAACAAATAGCAGGGACCCACTTGCATTTCTATATGGTTCATGACTGGCCAGGAGGAGGGATGCAAGCTTTACACCTTGACTCTGTAAGTGAGGCTGTGGAGGGCAGGTAAGACCATCAGGGGGGAAAAGCTACAGCGAAGTATTAACATGTAGACATCAGCTCTGAGTCCTGTTGGAGCTCAGTAAAAGCCAAGATGTTTATCGTATCTCTACCACTTCATGCAAAAGCCAAGGAAAAAATAAAGCACACACAGGTGGCTGGATAAAAGCATCACTTGACCATTACAGTTTTCCACAAAACCAACAAGTAAGCTCTCTAACTCCTGGGCGGTCACCAGTCCACAAAATAAAGACACAAGAAATAAAAAGGCTGAGCTTTAAATGTTAAAAAGTAATAATAACAAGTATGTTATAGAATGGAAAAAACCAGAGGGAGAGAGAGAAAATTTTGATCTCAAAATCACCCTCCTAACCCTCATCCCAAAGACATACTTTGAACCCTATACAGACACAAACCCAGGTCATGTTCGCCCCCTACACATGCTCACACACAAATCCAACCTGTGAACAATATTGGATCCCTGCAAAAAAAACACATCAGTTTGCAAAGACTCCACTGTGACTAAGAGTTAACACTTACCTGGGCTGGGGGTCATAGACTTCAGCTGGAGAACCCAGGACACATTAGGTCAGGAATGGAGAACACATAGAACTAGACGTCAACGATCCCAACCTGGTCTGACCAGGGTCAAATACGGGAATTTAAATGTGTTGAGACGGTAACAACAGGCACCACTTCAGACAGGGCTAACTCTGTGCCAGGCACTAACCTAAATGCCTTACATACGTTAGCACACTTCAGTCACACGACAACCCTATCAATACCATTATTATGCCCACTTTCAGCAGAGGAAACTGGGCCACAGAGAGGCAGGTAAGTTGCCAAAACCACACACATTGCCTGAAGGGCAGGACCAGTGTGAAACGCCCAGGCAGTCAGGTTCTCAGCCTGAGCACCGAATCTGATGTGCTGCACGGATGGCTGCAAAACACACCGCAGGCTACACTCTAGAACTGAGCATGAACTAAACAGCTGAGAACAGAAAATAACCCTTTAAAGGGGCTTCCAGGGGCTCTAAAATGTGCCTCCATTTCAGAGCTCTCCCAGTTATTAATGTGTTGACTCACATGCTGTAGACCTGATGGAGAAAAATGAGAACTCTCTGCCCCATAGGGATTCTCTATTGTTCCACTTTGATTTACGGTTTGTATTAAAGACAGCAAATGCTTTTTAATAGACTGCTTTAAACTTTGCCCATGAAGAACAGATCACTGGTTTTAAATCCTTACTTAGGACATCAGAGCAACCCTGGAAACCACCTACTAGAAAACATTAAAATGTCCGTTTATGTCATAACTGAAAATGTTAACATTCAAGCCCACATATGGATGTGAGCTGATTCCTAATATAAACTTTAAAACATAACACTGCTTCCAAGCTGTCACTAGGCAGCTGGAATCTTAAAATATGAAGCCTTCCACTGCCCCTCTTTATTATACTGGGTTACATTCCAAGGGATGTTTATGTTAGCCGGCCCCAAAACTACTTTCCACTCAATAAATATCATTTCTCTTCCCAAGTGGTGGATGGGATCTAACAAAATTCAAACTTGTAATAGGTTGTGAATTTAGCAAAATTCAAACTTGTGATAAATTGGGTGGAATTACATTAAAGGGTTACAAAGTGTTTGAGAAAAATGATCATGTCCTAAGCATACCTATAAACATTCATGAAAATGAGGTCACCATAATAAGCCTATTTTTGGAAGGGAACATGCTATTACAAATATTTTCAAAGGACCCTATTTTGACAACATACTTTAACAGTTTCTTAATATAAAGGAAAGGAAAGTCTCCCTTCCACCAACAAAAAAGAAAACTGAAGTGTGCTTTTTACCACTTAATTCCAGAATAAAAGAGTTCTGACAAAGATCTCTCCAAAATTCCAAGAGTTCTACCTAACCGCCTGTACGTACTGCTTTCAGAATTCTAATCAGTTCCGCCCACTCAGTGACTCAAACTGAAATATTAAGAGATACGAACAGCTGCACTCATCCACCACACCAAGAATAGCCTTCAGGAAACCAAGCTCCAGTTGGGAAACTCCATTTAGTAACCCTTCTCAATGTGAGAGAACTCTACAGGGAAACTCCTCATCTTTCTGATGCCCGTGAAAGCTTTTTAAAGCAGCAAGTTATAAAATACATCTTTCTCTTCAGAAGTAAACAAGTGAAATGATTCTGGGACCAATTTTACCCTGGGATTCTAAACACATGTGCATTCATTCGGAATTCTCTGGGCGATAAACACTTGCCAAGGCCTTGTCAAACATGATCCTTCAAGAGAACATTCTCAGAGGAATTAGAGCTCACTCCCCGTGAGGCACAGGCCACATGGTACGGGTCTGCACTAAATCAGTGAGTCATTCCCAGCCTGGGCTCACTGTCCCTTCCCAGTCCTCACTGCCCTATCCCAGCCCGCCCTAATCCTCCCGATCTGTGCGTACAAATGGGGTGAGGGGAAAACAGTCAAGTGAAGGGGAAAACACAAACTACGACATTTGGAAAGTGTCAACTGGCAGATCCGCACAACACCCAGCTGGAAGTGAAGGGATCTGGGGACAGAGGGAGGCAGAGTCCACTGCTGCCCCGTGGAGAAGCCGCAGGCCTTCCTGCCAGCGGGAAAGAAAGAAGAGCCCAGCGCAGTTTAAAAGTGGAGATGATGATACCGTCGTGGGCCGGGTGCGGAGGCAGAGAGAACTTCCCAGAAGAGCACACAAGTAGCTTTGAAGCAAATCGCTCACGTGGTGGCATGAATGGGTGCTAAAGAAGAGGAGAATCATATGAAAAGAGACACCTAGATATTCAAAAACACAATTTCACTCTTTTAATGTTTATTTACGCTTGGATAGAATACAAAGAAAACAAGATTGGATCCCACCTCTAGCAAGGAATTAACGTTCAGTATGCACCAAGTTCACATGCCAGGCCTCTGCATGTATTATTTCACTCAATCCTCACAACAATGCAGTAATGCTTGAGCACACATTATTTTCACTGCTGTTACAGGCTGCAGACCAGTGTCCCCCAAATTCACATGTTGATAACTCTTAGTACGTCAGAATGTGACTGTTCAGAGATGGGTCTTTAAAAAAGCAATTAAGTTAAAATGAGGCCATTAGGGTGGGCCCTATTGCAATATGATGCTGTCCTGAGAAGACCAGGACAGACATGTGCACAGAGTAAGACTACGTGGAAACACGAGGAGAAGGCAGACATCATAAACCGAGATGAGAGGCGTCAGAGCAAACCGTGCAGACACCTTGATCTCGGACTTGCCTCCAGAATTGTGGGAAAATAAGTTTATGCTTTTTCAGCCACCGGAACTGTGGCGCTTTGTGCAGTATCCCTAGCAAAAAACTGACACAACTGCTGGACAGAAAAACACTTTGAAGCTCAGAGAGGCTGCATAATTGATCAAAGTCACATACTAGGCAGAGTTGGAATTTGAATCCAGGACGAAATACACACTACTTTCCAAGTGGAGTACTTAGACTGGCACGAAGTGCTCAATAAATACTGGCTACTTTTTGATTACACCAAATGATATAAACTAAATGTGGGATATAATGTGATAAGGGCTGTAATTCTCAAGTGCCGTGACCGACACATACTAGTCTATCAGCAATCCTATGAGGTGCAGTTAAGTTTAAGATTGAGGTAAATGCCCCCATCACGTGATTAATGAGATGGTACAGATAATGCCTGATTCTGACCTGGCCCAAGGAACTGGTGACGAGGAGCGGAGTGGCTGGTGTAGGAGCACACACTCCATCCCTATGGGATCAAACATGAAGGCTTCACAGCACTTTGTTTTTTCCCTGCTTTCCTCAGGCCCTTAACACTGTTCTCTGGCACGTGTGCACAGATGACAGGATGACCTTCAATACTCCACATTTTAATTGTTCTTAACCAAAACCTGCAGTCCATATTCCATGCTTAGGGAAGGTGGGAGGCATCTCAGTCCCCTCTCTTTTCCTCCCTCAACGCATTTCTTAATTCCAGCCATTGGTTTTTAAACCAGGGTTAACAGGAAAACAGGTTCTGTGTATAGCATCGTATGATTTCTTATGTGAAATCATCAGCAAGTGGGGCATTTGACCATAAGAAAAAAATCACAGATTCTCAATGTTCAAACAATTAGGAGATAACAAAAATGTGACATTAAAGCTTTAATGAAAATAATTTAATCTTTGATGACTCAAAAGACTTTTGTGGGTCCTCAGGGTAATCATTTTAAGTATTAATCATGGCTACACAAGGAGCCTCTTACCATGGAAATTCTGGGCTTACGGAATGTTAGCTAATAAGGAATTAATTCACTATGTAAAGAGAAGCACTGTGGCTCATGTTTGATATAAAGCATTGATGCATGGTTTATGTTTAATGTTTCTAATATATTAAAACAATAAAGAACAGGGACATATGAGAACCTAGATACCTGTGAAATCTATATTTATTTTCTAATTAGGGGCTTATTTTAAGTTTAAAAGTTATCCATGATGCGTAACTTTCATTTTCCCTTCTTCCTCAAGAACATTTACTGAGCCATTTCCCCTGAAGACCAGAACTACAACACATGGTTAAGAAAATGCCTCCTCGTCGATTAGTGCTACCCTGAGTGTTAGCCAGTTTGTAAGCGTGATCATGTTATCACCACTGTATCATTTATTTTCTTCCATTTTGAGTACTTAAGTACTTAAATCAAAGCTTTCCAAACATAAACGGTGACAAATTCTTTCAGTTCCTACAGTTTCTATCATCCATTTCTACTTAAAAATGACAAAAATGTGTTTTAGAAAAGATGGAAAACTCAACAGAGGATTCTTAGAATAATCAATTTGGAGAATATACAGAAGTCTCTTTTCCTGAGAAAACTTAGTAAGTAGAATTTATTAAATCTAGAATTTTAATGACCTTTCCTTAACTAGGGAGATTGCCATGAAAGGAATAAGGAATTGACCAGTTAGGTCACTAAAAAGTCTTTAAATTGACGTTAATAATGAATTCTTTAGGATTATTTGGCAATAGGTTGACAATGTCTCCAGGCACTCAAAACCACTGGCATGTTCTTACCAGGAAGTGTTTTACAGTACAACAAAGCAACATAGTATTGCCCTTCTCCGCGCCATGATTCATTCAGCCTGCAACTGGGTGAGCAATAGCAGACAGCAGTAGTGGGTGAGGGTGGAGGGGCGGGCGGGTTTGCAGGAGAGAGGGCCAAGAGAGGGAAAAATGCCACTCAGAGTAAAAATGCATTGGGAAAGCAACTTTTACCAAAATTATGAACCTCTAAAGAGCCACATTCTGTTCTTTCCTGAATATTCAGCAGCTAGCATAGTGGCCAATTACAGATGTTTTCAATGTATGATATATGCTATATATCAATTCACTGTTTGAAAATCATCCTGACGTAGTTAATGAACTATTAAGAAGGAATCACCCATTAATTACACTATAATTTTCATGCTTTAAGACTTATACTGTTTGCTGAGGGCAGGGGGAGTTATTCCCCAGTATACTGATATAAAATAGCCTTCAGTATTCTGTAATCTTTTATCTTTGCTCCTTCATACACAAAGTGTCCTAATTTATTTTGTCCTATTATCTAAGACCCAATTCCCTTGATTATTCAAATATGTTATTCCCAGTCCTTCACCCCCATCATGGTGGTTTCCAAACCTGCAATTTATACTGGAGAAAGAAGGACCCCAGTTGAGCAAAAGCTATGGGTTAGTAGAACTGTAAAGCTTTTTATTTTCAGTATGATTCTTGATATATTCCATCTTCTTTTACAGGAGCAAATATAGCTATACTTTAAAGATACTAGAGAGACAAAGCTTGGTCATCTCACTATGTTTTTCAAAATTCCGACACTAGATTTGTAGGGAGACTAGTTCTCACCCAGAGTGCCTACATAATTCTTTCCACATGGGTTAAAAAGAAAAGGGGGGAGGGTCTGCACCTCTCACATTAAGGTTTCATTTATAGTTCATGCAACCAACTTTGATTACAGTAAGTAAAATTAATATTTCACAGTATTTATCTTTAAGAAGTTAAAGAGCATTTTCAGAAGAGGACTTGATTAAATAAACCTAGGATTCAATGGGTTTAAACAAAGCCAAATAGTTTCTTTACTGTCAGACTTCCTTTAATATAATCATATGAACAGTGTACCACCAAGTCAGGACACCACATGTCAAGAGTTACAGAAGGTTTCTGACTTCACATACTCTTCTCATGGAGCGTCTTTCTGTCAGCACTAGCATCCCCCAGAAAACACACTGGGACTTGCTCGATTAAGTCCTATCCTGTGTTTCACTTCAGAAGATGTAACAATAAGACACACCCATTACTCTGTAGCCTGTTAAGAGCGGAAATGAATGTGGCACATTGAGATACACACATATACCTGTTCTAATACGTACTTACTTATAATACTGATATGGAAACACTTGATTGTGTGGATTATGCAAGCTTCATTCAAAAAGCCTTTGCTAAATAGATGCTGAGTTACTCATACGTCGTGATGAATTGTGGCTAACAAAGTCTAACTGAACAAGTGTCTGAGTAATGTGTACGATTATTATTATCTATTTCTCCACTCCCCTAAAACATACATGACATCAGTTATTCCACAGTCTATTCTAAGTGTTAACTTAGAGTCTGTACCACCTATAGGGGTTATAAACCAACTTCAGAGTATTTAAAAAGTCCTAAAAGTATATAAGCAAGATTACATGGGTTTGTGCCTTTTTGTGGAAAGGCAGCTCTTGCTTTCAACAGATACTCAAAGGGTTCCACTGAAAACACTCCCAATGAGCCAGCCATCTTCCAGTATTACTCTGGTCATATTTCCATCACAAAACAATGTTATTGTTCAAATCAAGATCACCAAGAACACTCCAAATTATCCTGATTAAAACATTTCCAATGAGCCCTGACCATATTAGAATCTGTGCACAAATAGAAGTCATAATTCCTATTTTACTCCCTGGCCCAATGACCTGGTGTCTGGTGAGTGTGTAGGAATCATATAATGGTGTTACCAACGAAGCATTCTAGCACATTAAACAGAACCTATAGCTCCTCACTGTATCTGTCCTATAAAAGGCACCTGGTAAATGTTTGCTGAATTCATGTACCCAAACTTACAGGGCTTCAAGCATCACTATCTTATTGCATGGGAGCCAGTGTGAAATGAGACAGTACTTCCCAGTTCACCTCCCACATACAACAGTCACTTCGTACAGTGTCAAGGATGCCTATCCTCTGGATGTTGGTTATTGACCTAGCTTGCAGCAAGGCTAGCTCAAGCCAGACTCTCCAGACACAAGTCTCTCCAAGCCTAACGATGCAAAACTTGGCTCCTTAAAGTGGCATTGAAGGTCCTCTACCTTTCCAACCTCAGCTCGCATTATCCCCTAAACCAACTATCTCAATGCCCCAAATATTTTCCCACTCACTTTTCTTCTGAATCCTACACATTCCCAGACACTTGCTCATATCCCACTTTCCATGAACCTGTCCAACCGCATTCAGTGCCCAGTGATCTTATTACCCAATATTCTACACCTACTATACAGTGTCCCTCAAAAGGGTAGCCTAAGATGCAGCATCAGACCCCAGACAGAATTTGAGTGGAGACCGGGAAACCGCACTTTTAATGAGCCCTAGGTGGTTGTGATTCTCACTCAAGTTTAAGAGCTGCTCCCTGTGTAAAGTTTAATTCATGGATGGTCCATTCCTGGTATTCTTCACTTGGCTGCACATGAGAATCACCGGAGGAGCTCTCAAAATACCAACACTCAGCCTACATCCCAAAGCACAAAGAATATCATTTTTTAAGGCATCATATTTTTTTCAAGTTTCCCAGTTGGTTCTAATACATAGTGCAAATAGAGAACCACTGTTCTCTAATAATCATCTTGCAATAAATAAATCCTATGCATCTTTATGATGAGTCTTCTTTTTGTATATTATAGTAGTTGGTTAACTCCTTCTGATTTTACTTTCCTTTGTTTATGTTCTGTTAAAGTGTCTTGTCTCAGTTGTTAAAATCTGTCATTATCCCTTTATAACAGCAAGTAGGAGAGAGAGTACATGAGTAGTTAATATCTGTCTTTGATTATTAATAATCTACCCTACTCCCCACCCCAGCCTACTTAGTCAAGGAAAAAATTAACAAAATCATTTCTCTTTCTGGCTATCTCACCAACCCCATCAACACTCACTTTCCCTTTCCTACACCTCTCCCAGGCATCCATTCTGTAACTGCTTCAGCTAGTCCCTATGAGTTATATGAACACTGGGGCAGCTATCTTCATGTGTACACAGATCAAATCATCACACTGTACACTTTAAATATCTTATAAGTTTCTCAATTATACCTCAATAAAGCTGACTGAAAATGAAAGAAAAAGATACCAATGCTGAAGAGTGTGATCCATTAGAAGATAATAACATATTAACTGGTATCAGCTTTATATTTCAAAAGGAATAAATTCCTAATGGTGGAGAATCTGGCAGTTACTGATCTAGGTAAAAACTGAGTCAAGAGAATAAATACAAAAAAAGCTGCTGCTGTTCCAAACAGCTGAAGCAAGGGGCTACGCATTTAGCGAATTCCACTCATTTAGCTTTTTTCCTTCTTTTGTCCTAATAAAACCTTCTTAAAATCACCTTAAAAGTTGCTTCACACCAATCACCACAAAATCTTGAGTCCAGTACTGTGTAAGGTAAAAAGCCTACATATTCTGAATAGACAGATTTCCCAGTTCATACTGTTTATGCTTATTTGGTTCCAGAATATAGTGGATAAATTTAAAAGCCTAATGGCTAACTACCCAACAAAAACATTCCTTCTGTTTGCTTCTCCTATGGAGAGGAGGGGGAATGAATCCAAATATCAAGTTTTCAATCAGAGAGGAACCACTAAGTAATGCTGAAGGACTCATGTGGTTTGAAATGAATGCTGTTGCCACACTCACCCAGAAAATACCAAAGAAGCCACATATAAACAACAAAACACACAGAACACACTTGCAGTTGGTGAAGAATTACTATTTGTATTGCCAATGGGTTTCAGCCCCAGACAAGTTCACTATGGATTCAATGAGACCGAGGAATGACAATGGAACGTTCTTGGGGTGAAAGGGTTTATACTCAACTTTATACCCATGGTGGCAGGTCAATCACTAGAATCCCGTCCACTCAGAGCAAATCTGCATGCAGCAAGCCTCTACCTCTGGGCCTCTCTGCCCCCGCAGCCGTCTCAGTCTCTGTCCTCAGCGCTGCCACCACTCCAGCCTCTGCTCTCCTGCAGCCACGCAGCCGTGCCACCATGTCGCCCAGAGCACTGGGCAGAGCTCTTTATATAGAGTCAATAGCAACGTATTGCCCACACGTATGTAGTGAGCTGGCTGACCAGAGCCAGGTGAGAATCCTGGCCACAGGAACCTTCACTTTATCCACACTATTAAAAGGGTGAACCCCTAGAAAAGACTTAAACAGCTTAAACAAACAACTCCAGGATTCTATAAAGAGGATAACCTTAACTTAGTAAATAAACTGCCTCTCCAAAATAACTACCCATAAGCAGCTCTTTTCCAGTTCCCAGTCGAGGGTTCTTTACTGCACACCCAGCGTTTGGTTCCAACCCACATGGTTTCCGCAAGCCTGGCCAGCTAGCAGCCACCCGAGAACTCCCATCTCTCAGCCCCGGGAGCCCCGCCCAGCCCCACACAGCCGCAGGGCTATCCTATCACCCCAGAAGTGACCAACCCAGCCCCCCTTCCACTGGGACGTGCAAAAACCAGCCACAAATAAGAAAATCTTTTCCTCCCCCAGTTCTGGACCACCAGCTAATTAACTGGCCCTCATATAATCAAGTCAGCACATTAATGTATCTTTTTCTTACACTGTTTGGCTTTTCTAAGTTACTTATCATAAAAAGGACTGAACAATGAACTTCTAAGGGAGAATTTGAGGAAATAGTCTCAAAAGGAACCCAGCTGAAAGAAGAAATCATGCAAATGAATTAGGGTAGGGAAGAAGAGACAGCATTCAAAACAGGAGGGAAAATGGGTGGGGTCAAAATGAGCAAAAGACAAAATCAGCAACAAAGCATCTCTGGGTATTTCATAATGGAGTGAGACCCTCACAAGGTCATGTATGGACCTGGGGACAGAGACATATGCTTTATGCTGAAGGACTAGCCCTAGCCTCACGTGAGCTAGATTCTATGCCTGGCCCTGCCAAGGAGAGACCTTGTGAATATAGACAAGGTTTTAAGCTCTCTAAACCTCTATATCATCATCTGGAAAATTTCTGTACTAACCTGATAGGTATTGGGACCTGACAAACTTAGCTCTTTGAGTTCTTGTGAAAATCCAAGGAGCTAACCAAGTACACTAAGCCCTTTACAATGGTCAGCCTCTACAAATGTCAGGTGTGGAGCCTATTATCTTCCCAAGCCAGAAGGGGTGGCAGCTTGACTTGTGGGAAGCAGCAAGGTACAGATGCAAGACCATGAGGTTTGAAATCAGTTCTGTCCAACGGAACAGCCATAAGCCACAGGAGGCTGCTGAGCACTGGCAGTGCGGCTGGTCTCCGTGGCTACATACTGTAAGCATAAAAATGCAACACGGGGTTCCAAAGATTTGGTTTGAAAAAAAAAATGCAAAAGACGATTTTTATATTGATTAAATGCTTATGCTAAAGTGGCAATACTTGGGATATACTGGATTAAGTAAAATATATCATTAAAATTACTTTCACCTGCTTCTTTTTACTTTTTTAATGAGTTTACTAGAAGATTTTAAATTACATATAGATGTAGTTTCTGTTATATCTTTAGTGGGCAGCAATGAGCTACACTTTGATTCTCAAATTCACTCTGCCAGTTACCTACTCGGGAGAGTTCTTCTACCTCTGCACCCCAGTTTCTGTACGAATAAAATGGAGATAATAACTCTTCAGTGAGATAACGTATAGAGTTCTTGGCACAACACAGGTAGCTGGAAGCTTAACAAATTCATTTATTAATAATTCATTCATTGGGCAAATATCTGAGGACCTACCATTTACTAGATATTTTAAGTAAGACAAAAAACCCTGCACCTTCATAAAGCTCACATTCTGAGAAAACAGACATTAAAACAGACACATTAAAATATGCAACATATTAGGTGTAAGCGCCAGCGCCGCGGTGTGCAACAGGCAGGCAGAGGGGAGAAAGAATGGGGAAGGGATGCGAAGTGAAACACTGGTCACAAAGGCCTCACTGAGAAAAG
The DNA here is from genome assembly GCA_029783875.1 of Phataginus tricuspis. NCBI lineage: Eukaryota > Metazoa > Chordata > Mammalia > Pholidota > Manidae > Phataginus > Phataginus tricuspis. The sequence goes on from JAQQAC010013566.1 coordinate 17,367,998, forward strand.
CTCTCAAGCGTGCAAGCGTATTACACATTATCAGCATCAGATCCTAGCTCCAGGGTACGGGCTTTTCTTCTGGAGTGATAAAAATGTTCTAAAATTGATTGTGGAGAGAGGGTTACACATATCTGTGAACATACTAAAAAAGCCACTGAATCATACCCTTGAGATGGGTGAATCGTACGGTGTGTGAATTATATCCAGACAAAGCTGTTCTAAAAAAAATACAAAACAAAAAGTATCAGCCAAAGGTTTATTCATATGTAACTGCACCACATTCCTTATAGACTGAGATGGAAAAGAGTTCCTTTCGATAAACAAATGATTATGAAACACAAAGTACGCTATGGGACACGGACTAGTTGCCTGCTGGTACTGTCTGCCCCTCCTCAGCCCTAGTGAGGTTGTGATCTTGGGCAAACTGCTCATATCACAGGGTTCAGCTGGCTGGACAGGGACAGACACCAGATCCAAGAGCAGCCAACTGACAGGCTGGCCAGTGACCACCCAAGAGCTGGGCCAGATAACTTCTCCTCAAACAAGGACAATGGGCCAACCAGATGCTCTTAGGAAGCTGCTTACGAATATGAAATACTTGGATTCATAGTAGTGGACAGTGGGGCTGAGGGGAACACCCAAGAGAAGCAGTAAGTCAAAATATGGGGGACACAGAAACTATGAACAAACAGGAGCTACCTGTACCACACTGATGGAAGCTGGTAAAGGGAAATCAAGATGATGAACACAGAGCAGCAAAGACTGGGAAGACTGGCCGGGTCACAAAGCCTTTGGCTCAAAACTAGACTGGCCTATGCTCTCGGCGACTTTCTGGCTCTGGTCTCTAATTTCTTCCTTTTGCACCTAAGAAGGTCCTGGGAACTGGGTCCTGCTACCTTTCCTCTGGCATCTCCCACTTCCCTATGGCTCTCTCTCGCTCTTTCTCTCTGTCCAACTGCACTGCCGCCAACCTAGACTTGGCCCCATCCTCAAGGTGAGTGGGACAGCCCACCAAAAGATTCCCTGGCCCCAGGCTCTTCCTGTTCCCACAGAGGAGTACCTGATTATTTTTCCCTAAACAGCATATCTCTAATCCTGCTCTAAAACCACTCGTCTTTGGTTTTGTTTCAGGGCATGACTTACTTCACACTCATCCTTCCTAGAGGTCCTAATATTTCCCCCTACATCCTAAATATCCCTAAGTATTCAAGCTCTTCCCCTTCCCCAGAAACAGCCATCCCTCCTATCAACCCATCCCTAGGCAATTCTACCTTCTCCATGGAACTTTTTGAATAACACCAGGTATCCATGAAGGCCCCTCTTCTTACAACGTGGTAAGAAAATACACCACTTAATTACACAGAACCTTTTGTTATATATGTTTTATGTTTCCATAACTAGACTATAAATTCTAATACGACAACATATTATATTTTTGCATCTCTCTTGCTCAGCTAAGACCAATAACTACCGTTCACATCAACAATGAAGACCTGTGGATGACTGGGTGTTCACTGGAGAAACACTACTGAGCTTGCCAAAGAAAAGGTCAACAATGCTAATGTTTTCAAAAAGAGCCCTCTCTTTCTTTTTGATCATACGGTACTGATATTCCTATAGCTACAGTCCCTTCCTGTCAAATGGAATGGAATGCCTTCCAACTTTCCAGGAGAAATGGCAAGCAGTGCCATGAACACAGAACATCCAGGCTGAACTTCAAAAGATGTGGTTATGTAAGAAAAAAATGTTAATAAGGAAAAATATGACATTTTGTTCTTCTTAAAATAACAAGTACTTCTAATTTCACAGCTTTGATTTTCCTTAAATAATATGTTTGCTTGTATTTTATCATTACTGCTTGGGAACTTTTTAAAGCTATCATTTTGAAAGCATTTCAATATTCCTTCAGGGCCCTTGTTCAACCGTACATCTAACAAAACAATGTACAACTTAACTGTGTAGCAAAATCACTACTTTTGTCTTTTTCCTGGTGCTTTTCTTTGTGTGAAATAAACACTAATTCCCCACCTTTACCCATGTAGAACAGTGAAAACTCACCTATGCTATTTGTCTCTATATGGGAAGAGACTAAAGAAAAACCTGTATACAACTTTCAGCACATTAAACATAAACAATTATTAAGGAATGACAATACAAACTCAACTGAAAGAAATTATTACCTGAAAACAACCACTCTGAGCTGACTTTCCATCTGGAGGCAGTTTGGGAACGACAAAAGAATCGAACTGTTCTCCCACCTGTGACCTAGCTCCTCTTAAGAGTCCTGTCTTCATGCTGTGAAGATCGGTCAACTCAACTGAGGTCAGATGACTTTCTGACTAGACTCTAGCTGCTTTCACCTTCTGAGCTACCATATGATGTAGATTGTTTTCATCAGATTTGAGTACCCAGCAGGAATGTGCAGAGGAGCTGAGATAGCAACGCAGGGTACAAAATTGCAAAATGCGCTCTCTGCCTTAACCCCAGGGGCTCCGGAATCAAAGGCTCTGGAGTTTCACTTCCTTATCTGCTCCTTGACTGGTGTCACCTAACCCTCCAGACTTCAAGGACTTCTAACATTCTAGCAGGAGCCAGATGGGCATTTACTTAGCAACTATTAACCAAAACCTAAGAGCCAGGTACCCTTCTAGGCACTACTGGGGGATGAAAAACAGAGACTGCCCTCAAGGGGCTGAGAGTCTACTAGAATCTGGAACATAAACAAGGTAAGATGCAAAGTTTTTAGGAATGTTTGGTCTTTATTAGGACCAGTAGTAGATGAGTGGTAGCCTCACCCACAAAGCAATGTCACATCATCTTTGCTTAACTCATTAATTTCTCTACTTCAACTTCAAAGTAAGCATCAAGAGGAAGGATTCTCACCTATATAAATGATTAAACCGCTGAGTCTCAAGATTCTCTCTCATCCAGACCTAAATTTTCAATATACATGGATAGGACATAAGCATCATGAAAATAGTTTCAAGAGGGAAAAAAATTACTCTTTAAATATGACTTCTTCATTTACTTCTTCATTAATATTACAAGTAAATAGGTAAGATAAACAACTTCAATGTAAATTTAACACTACAAATGAGCCTCAAGAAACAGACAGATAGGACAAAGCGGATATCTAAGTGGCTGCTCGGGGCATGTTTTCTTATCTACAGAGTAAGAAGTGCTGGGTATCCCTTCCAGCTCCATGGCTGGAGTCAGGAGACAAGGACTTGAATTCCAGCTTTCTATGTGGAACCTGAGTTTTACTAAATTCAGAATTTATTAGATAAGCTTTGAAATATTTTTAAATTAAGTACAATGTCTTCATTAATATTATCTGTGAGCTTGCCATATATGTGACTTTGGCCAAAATTCTTAACCTTCTGAATATCAAATTTCAGGAGATTTTTTTATTTCAGGAGAAAATTTCAGGGTAAATACATTCAGAATACCATCACCAAAAACAATGAAAATACATCTAGAAAGAAAAGGAATGGCTATTATTTGTGAAGAGAATAAGAAGCAATACAGTTTGGGGGAATGAGATAACCGGCAAATTTAAGCAAGGGTCCAAACTGGCATCATTAACAGTAAAGCATCCACTCCACAAAACAAAGGAAAATACCTATTTTCCTTTAAGGGGCAAAATCCAACAGGCCTTTGCCTATCAGTGATAAGACACAGATGCTGAAAATGGCAATAATATCAGGCTGTCAGTACCAACCAAACCCGTGTGCCCTATGAATCATTAGCAGCATTGCTCTTTAAATTCTGCTTTAGCTAAAAAGCAAACGGCAGCAATCCTTTTCATTTTTTGCAATACAAGTAGAATAGTATAGCCACTATTCTAGACCATCTGAAAATGACTTCCTTTCCTGTGATTTTTAACAGCTTAAAGGAAGTTTTTATCACTTTCATGGAAAATTTTTAAATTTCCTAAAGCAAGTTTTGCAGATATTAACCCCACCCCTGTGGCTTTGCACAAGATATTACCACAAATAAGGTTCTGTGAAATACTGCAGCAATGGCAGTAACTATGCTCTTTTAGAAGACTAATTAAGGGCTTCAGAGAGAGGTGCATACCAAACAGCGGCCACTGCAGCCTTCCAGGTGAGCGCCCCTGAGCAGGTAAGCCAACCTGTCTAGACCCAGGTTCTGAAGCTGCAAAGTGGTATTTACTGTAAGAGTAACCACCAAACAGAACCACTGTGTGAAGTCAATGCTAATTCATGTGAGAGGCTTGGACACTTTCACAGTACCTGCTAAAATCATTATAATTTTAAAAACCTACAGCATAATACTGTATGTCAGCTATACTTCAATACAAAATAAATTACAGAGAAAAAAACAAAGTAATTACAAAATAAAAACAAAAACCTATTATCTGCTACTACTACTACAACCACATTACCATTACTTCTGGTAAACATATAATTTGTTTAATACATCTCAGATAATGTTTACCAATACCCAAACTTCTAAGTAGATTATGAAGCAAATTAAAATAAAATCTAACATCCCTAACTTAAGACAACAGTGATCTACTCACTGCTGTTTTCAACTGAAAATATTTCATATGCACCTTTACTTAAACAAATCCACCATATAAAAATGGATATTCACATATACACACAAGAAAAAACAGGTTGGAAGATGACTATTCATTTTTAAGGAACCATCAATGATCCCTCTTGAATAATAAACATAGCTTAATCACATCTAAACTATGATTACTTACACACACACACAAAGTAAACCCACAGAACTGAGTACGTATTAATTCCATTCCATTCTAACTTTGTTTTGGTATTCATTCACTAAGCAGGCCACAATCTAGCATGCTTCATACTAAGATGGCCCTCCAGCACCTTCCAAAGGTCAAATGCTCACCATCGCTCTAGCTTCCACCATAGAACCAAGTCCATCTCCACCCCTTTCCATTTTCTTCTCACTGCATACAATATGCTGAGGGAATGCATTTACTCAAAACTGCATGTTCAGCTTTAAAGATAGTCTGTAATAAAAACTTCGAAGTCACAAAACATGAAGGTCTTTACAAAATTGCTTCCACTGGACAAAGAAACACTTTCTACAGCCTTTTTGTTCTATGACTCTCAAGATAAACCACTCCTGCTGACATTCAGGTAGACATGCCAAAAGACAGTGAACCAGCTTAGAGCAAACAAAAACTGTTAACAGCGGTTAAGTGATACATCCCGTTTCTGGATGTATGAGGGTTCAATAGATTATAGTTTGCATAGTCATACAGCCTTTTAGACAATATCCATTAGGATACAGCAGTCAATTCTAAGATTTCAGAAGTCACATCATAAATACTTAGTTTTAAAAATCTGAATTTACCTAGACTATCAATGAAAATAGTCCAAATGGTTGCAACTTACCTACTTTCAAATCCTTGCTTCAGATACTACCCAGCATATAAGTAAAATAGAGACGAGGAAAATATTTCCACAGACTATTATACAATTTCAGAAGAAAAAAAGCTTATTTGGACTTTCCTAGATGTTTACAGGATTTCTCAATTGATTTCAAATTTAAAATTAAGCCAGGAACACATAAAACTAAAGAGAAAAATAATCTGCTCTAATTTCTATGCAAGAAAGGTTTTCCTTTGTTTAAAAGGAAAAAGAATGTGAAATTACTCAATCCACTCTGCCAGATGAATTACACTCACAAAGATCCGTTTTTCCTAACAATACTTTATTTCTCCAAAATTAAACAAGAGCACTATCAGTGTCAGGAATTTAAATTAAGTCAGCAAATCACTATTTAATTTTTAAAATAGTTTCTTGGACTGTAACAAGTTAAAATGTTATAAACGCTAGCTATTTTAATCTAAGCTTTTGCCACAATGATCAAAAAGGTGTCACAGACACTCCCTACTTCAGAGGTTAAATGATGTAAGGCACAGATATGAACCACATCATCATATCAACAACCTTCACCTTGTATCCAGGCAAGTTGCACAGACCAGTCTTCATTTCCATCCTCACCTCTCTCCCACCCTTCCCTGTTTGGGTTAAAATTAATGAACCAAGCAATGGGGAAAAAAGATGAGTCACCCTCATTTTGACATGCTGTCCTCACACAGTCCTCATCTGCCACGTAAAGTCCCTAGAACCAGATCAAAACAGGTAAAATAATTTTCACAACCGCAAGTTCTCCTGCACATGGGTCGTCAGCTTTTTTTTCTACGTTCTCCACATGCCTGTGTTGTGAGCCTGCGTCCTGGTCAGACAGACAGCCACTCACTGCCTGCTTCCGCACCCGGGAGGGGGGCCCAGGCTTCGGGTCATCCGAATATACCATCAGTCACGCCCAAGCCCAAGGAGTGGACAGAGGGCGCCGTTAGGGAGGGCAGCCAAATGTCCAGGTCTGCCCAGGACAATCTCAGTTTATAGGTGTTGTCCTGGCATAATTTTACTCTCAAAAGTCCCCTGATATAAACCATATAGTCTCCATATCTCTAAGCGGGGTTTCTGAACCTCAGCATGGTTAGCTTTGAGCTGGACCACTTTGCTGCAGAGGGGCTGCCCTGTGCAGTGTGGGAGGCTAGGCAGCCCGGCACTACTAGCCTCTACCCACGAGAAGCCGGTAGCACCTCCCAGTTACGACAACCAAAAATGTCTCTTGGGAGTCAAAAATCCTCCATTTGAGAAAAACTGCTTTAAGGAAAAAGGAGTCACTGTTCTCTGGACTTAACAGTAAGATGTGAGCCTTCCCCACCATAAAGCACCAATCTGAGGGTCAAGCCAACTGAGATAAATGCTAAAGACGCAAAGACAGAGACCTGATGACATTGTTTGAACCCTGAGATTTGGGTGTATTTAAAGCAAGTTCACTCCTCAGATGTTACTCATGCGAGTCAAAAATTCTCTTTTTTGCTTCCACTAGATTTAGTTGGGTTTCTCTCACTGGCAACAGAAGAAAATGAATGTGGATACACCATATATTTTATGCCAAAAAAAATGTGAACTGTCAAGGGGAAAAAGAGTACATCCTATGCTTTCCACAACAGGCCACCAAACTCTAGTTCTAGGGACACAAGCAATGAGGTCCGAGACTCCCTCCTTTTGAAGAACCTGCAAATCTCCAACCTTCACATCTGGAAGGCATGCTGTGGGCCTCTGGTCAGTTCATCCAGAGCCGAAGGAAGAGACAGGCTGCCTGCAAACCCTGAAGCATTTCTTACTTCTAGGAATCCTTTCTTAAACTAGTTAGAATATAAAAAGTAGGAAAGTTATTTTTAGATCACTGATAACTACTACTTTTTAACTCTTAAAGGTTCTAGTCCACCTCTTCTCTCAAAACAAAAAGGCAGAAATCTCTTCCCAGGTCTAGCCAGAGGCATTTTCTTCTCTAGAGACTCCCCAAGAAAACCATCATGATGCCACTGAGATCAAACAGAAAATTCTGCAGTCTCTCAGTGAAGAAAAGGTGTTTTCATGTAATACTTCTTTTAAAGACCAAGATTTAGGACTGTTTGAAAAAAGTATTCCACTTTAAGAGCCAGCAGACGAAAGTGTGAAATACAGGCATTTCTTGGTGTCTTGAGGATTGTTTATTCAGTCATTTCAGTCTTACTTTTTCTCCCTACCCACCTGCCATTACCTTTCAGTTTAATATCTATGCGGCATCCCCACCCACCCCCAGTTCTAACAGACTATGACACACACTCTTACAAGTCATGTTTCACTTATTAACAAGAAAAAGAATGTGGTGAAGGAGTAATTAAGACAGAATTACTAAAAACTATCTTGCCATCTACCTCACAGAGAAAATAAATCCACCAGTTAATAATTTCCTCAAGGTCCTGACACAAGACTACAAATTTACTGGCGTGTGCATCCATCCCTTCCACCTCTTCTGGTAGTGGAGTAGATGAAGGGTGTGTCCCTCCTTCACCTGGAATCTGAACCCCATCTTCCATTTTGAGAAGCCCTTTCTATTCTGGGAATACTCCTCGCATTTCTTCAATCTCCTCCTTTCTGTTGGATACCTTCATCAGCACGTTCAAATCTCACCCATTAGCCAGTAATTTGGGAGAGCCATCTGTACCACCAGCTCATTTACTCTCCTCACTCCCTCTTCTCTACCCTCTGCAGTCAGGCTTCCATCCATGCTGGCTGCAAATTCATCTCCCAGATATTACCAGTGACACTGTATTGCTAATGCAATGTCACCTGGACTCATGGTAGCTGACCTACCTGTACCATGACCTTGTCTACTCCTCCCTCCTTCTGGAACATTCTTTCTCATTGACTTGTGCATCTCTCTTTGCCTGTCTCTGGCTCAGTGTCTGTGTATGTGTGTGTGTGTGTGAGCATATGTGTCTCTACCTGTGTCTCTGTCTTTGTGTATGTCTCTGTGTCTCTGTGTGTCTCTTTCTCCGTGTATGTTTCATGTCTGCGTGTGTGTATCTCTTTGTATGTCTCTTTTTTTCTCTCTCACAATGGCTACTGCTTTCAAATCTCTTTCTCGAGCTCCTCTTCCATCTACCCCTTAAAAGTCACATTCCTCAGGATTTGCCCTGAGCCATCCTGCCTTCTCCCTTGCATTCTCTCTGGAAAGGTTTGCTATCCAGTCATTCCCTATCCATATTCTGTGTCTCCAGAATCTTTACCTTTAGCTCTACTCACTGTTCCTGTAATAAAACCTACTCATAAAAGAAGCAAACTACTATGTTCACTGGATAGCTCAAAAGAACCTCTGCCTCAACATAGCAAAAAAAAAAAAAAAAAATCCTCTCTCCCACAAAACCTGTCCCTCTGGCTGGACTACCTCAGCAGACAGCATTCAACCACCCAGGCCAGGAACTGAGGAGTCTTCTTGGATTCCTCCTTCCTCAGCCCCCACACCCAATCACCCACCAAAGCCCGCAGCCCCTAAATCCTGACTCCCCAAGAATCCGCCTCTTGCACCACCAAGGTGTCTGGTCTATGTGCATGACCTCCGAACCTCCAGTCACACTTTCCTCAACTTCATTCTCACAACTACAGCCTGAAAAACCTTACTAAAATGCCATTCAGAATGTAAATGCAACTTGATTTTAAAAAAGAAAGAAAGAAAATGCAATTCAGACGATGCCATTCCCCTGCTCAAAAGGTTTCCACACTTGCCCCTGTCCTTGGAATGAAGTCTGAAGTCCTCAGCCCACCTCCCCAGACCCCGCCCCCTCTGCAGCCCATCTGAGCCGCTCCTCCAGAGTGGAAGATGCTCTCTTGCTGGGCCTCTCACCCAATGTAAAGAATCCTCCTTCCCTACCCTTAGCATGGAAGGCTCCTAGCCTTCCTTTTGGTCTCAGCTGAGAAGTTACTACTTTATAGAGGTTTTCTTTGACTTCCTAAACTAGTTAGTCCTGTTAACTATGGCCAAAGCATCCCACTCTTACTCAACAATGGGAAATTACAATGATTAATTAATCTTTTGTCTCCCCAACTAGAACTTGTAACTTCTGCTCAGATAAACGTGGTCTCTTTTCACTATTAAACTTCTAGCAACTAGCCCACAAGAGGTGACGTTCAATGACTTGGATGACACTTTTCCCCCACTGTCATAAATGAGGTTATTATTGTGATGACTGTGAACAGACTTTTTCCTACACTTAGCAAACACATACAGGGTACACTATGGGTCTTGCAGTTTTCTAAGTGCTTTACAAATAATTTGACTAATTTAATCCTAGCAATAGTTAGGGAGATAAAATTACTACCCACATTTTACAGAAAAGGAAATCAAGGCACAGAGATGTCAAGCAAGTTGCCCAAGGTCACAAAGTAATCTGATTTCAAAGACCATGATCTTTAATATTTGTGCTGTGCACCTTTTGACCTGTATTTCACAAATGAAAAACAAAACTGTCAGAGTGACAGAAGTACTATGGGCCAGATTCTCCAATAAAAGTAATGACATGTCAATGAAACTCCACTCCTTTGTACTTTTTTGGCTTGAAACTTTCAAACAAAGATCTTCAGGAACATCCCAGATTTCCACACACTACTACAGATGGTTTCTTCTATTTAACAAATGAGAGACCTAGTTCAGCCCTGTGCTTCAAAATATCACTAGCCTGGGAGAGAGAAAGGAACATGTGTTCACAGACTGTTTCTACTGTCACTATTGGTAAAGCTACAACTGGGCTCAAGTTCACCCAAAGGAAGTAAGGATAGCACTTTTTAAAAATGATGATGATGATGATAATTAATAATAATAGCACCTACTTTGAAGCAGGCAGCGTTCTATAATCTCTTAATACACAACATGAGGATTAAACAACATTTTAAACACTGAGAGTTTAAGTAACTTGCCCACAGTCACACTGCCAGTAAATGATGGAGCCAATTTCACAGTAAGAGAAAAAAAACATTCATTTTTCCACGGAGCATTAAACATCCTGTATTCAGACCTGAGGTGACATTACTCCGGCCACACTGATTTCCTCCAGTCCCACACCTCACCATGACATGCTGCCAGATGGCGACAGAACACCAGGCCCTGGCACCCGAGGGCAAACCGTGCCTGTGGGCGGACAAGTCAGCCAGGAAGGAGAAATCACCCCCCCTGTTGAAATATTAATTGGCACAAGATTAACATCTTCCTCAGGAAATACAGGGAGGAAATTGGAGCTGGGCCAGGGAGGCAGGCCGCGCAGTGGGGGTGCGATCTAGTCAATCTTGGGGTTTAAAGAGACGCCTGCCCTCAGAAGGTAAAATGTCTGTAAAGCAGGTTGTTTCCTGTTTGCTGTGAGGCCTATCACAAAATACCAACCAATCCCTGCCTAAAAATCACGGGCATCTGACCTAACCAGACTGACAGTTACCAGAGTTCTTAATGCGCCGTGTGTTTATGGATGCAAACTTTTTTTTTCTATATACACTAATATTGGAAATCTCATTTCAATGAAGAAAAAAGGCATTTAAAAACTTTTTGTGACACAGACTGGTTATTCCTCACAGTCCTAAAACTCAAACTGGCTTGCCTCTGATTATCCTTGCTGAGCTAAAAACATATCAAAGAAATATTCTATTGAAATGTCTTCAAAATTCATGGATTCGTTATTTACAGATTTTTATCAAAGTTAGTGTCTTAAAGTTTATAAAGTTAATTACAATAAGGCTTTCATACTGAATAAATTCTCTACGTTTTTCTGCAATTAAAAAATGCAGGGATTTAAGGTATATCACAAAACATCTTATGTTAGTTATGTAACATCTGCACCACATCAACTAACAAAGTCGTTTTAAATGCCATTTGTAGGAAAAAGGGGTTGAACTAAATGAAATAGAATTATATGGATCCACATGGATAAATCTCCCAACATGATTTTGAAGGGGAAAAAGTTGCAGAATCCCTGGAGTATGAAACCATTATGTAAAGTCTAAAAACATGAAAAATATACTATCATTACTTAGGGATATGTACATATGTATTAAAATGTCTGGGAATAATAAACACCAGATTTGAGATAGTTTCCACCTTTTCAGAAGGATGGGTTGCTTCTGGGGAAAGGCAGGCAGAAAGCTTTTACTTCTAAAAGAGAAGCAAATACAGTGATGTTTATTATGAGATTCTTTATATCTTGTTATATTTCTAAAATATCTCATTATTTTTATTAAGGAAAGAGACCTAATACTAAAGTATGAGAACGAAATTAAAATTTACTCTACCAAAGGGTGGAAGGGGAACAGGGAAGAAAGAAGAAACTGAGAGAGAGAGAGCAGGAGATTAAGAGACGGAGGGGATAGGAACTAGTTTTCTGAGTATAGGTCTGCATCAAAACTGATCTGAAATCAACCCCCTCTCTGAATGTCTATACTTACTACACAAATCAGCAATCAGTATTGCTTACAATAATCATCTCAGGGCACCTTGCCTTAAGTTTTGAATCATGGTCCTTGTGATGAGCTAGTAAGAACAGTCTCCTCACTAGATCACAAAACGTACACACACTCCAAATAACCAAGAGTTAAGACCACAGTTACACCCCTTTACAGAGACAGCTTCTGATTGTGGTTGGTTATGAAGGTTCTGGAGTTAGACAAGTGTGGGTTCACATTCCAGCTCCACCACTGACATATTGTCTGATTTGAACAAGTGATAACCTTTCTAAGTTTAGTTTCCTCATCTGTACAGTGGGATAAATAATAACATACTTCACTTTGAGTCTTTATGTTATGAGTAAAGTCTTTACATTATTTAATGTAAAATAACATAATGAGTAAAAATTTTTTAAATGAGTCTTTACATTAATGTCTGTGCTCAATCTAGCACAAAGTAAACAGAAAAAAGCTTAATAAAAGTTAGCTATTTAAAATTAAGTCATATACATTTAAATAACATAAAAGATTTCAAATGTTGTTTCTATCTGCCTAAGTCTCTGAAATGTAATTCACTAAAAGTAACCTAGTAAAACATCCAAGACCCCTTAATTAGAATTATAATCTACAAATTTCTAAACATTCTCCTACAAATCCTGAAATAAAGTCAACTTGACTAGGCAAGTTTTCTTTAAACAAGATGAAGACAGTCAAAAGCAATGTCAAAACAACACTGAATCCCATAAAACAATGCTTTCGTAGTTATATTTCTAACATTAAACTGTTTAAAAGTGACAAAAGACACCATGCTAACTGTGATGAAATGTAAACATTTTGCCTGTTCACTGCCACATACAGTCAATAATCACTTAAAGCATAATTTATGGTAACCTAGTAAACTACACAATATTTTTACATCCTCAGTAATTCTTGCCTCCCTTACGACCCGAAAAGAAAACCAAAATCATAAGGTGATAAGCAGCCACTGAAGTCACAAGAAAAAAAAAAAAAAAAAAAAAACCTTCTTTGGGAATCTGTCCAGGGAACTTTGAGGATTCTTGGGTAGAGAACAGGATTACCTAACAGCTTAAGAGGACCATCCATCTTAGGGATGTCACTGGCTACCTTCTCTTTCCTATTGTGAATTTCTCATCACACACACAGGCACTGTCCACTATTAGAGTTTCCTGCATGTCAAACACTATAAAGTGAATATCCTCTAACCGTGTCACTGTGATTCTTAAGTATCTGAAGGCTCCAGTCACTGATACTGTCATCTCAGCACCTTCAGCCGAGCTCTCCCAGGCATTTCCAACTCCTCCTTACCAGTCCCCTGGATGAAAGGCCTGCTACTGACTGCTTGGGCCTCGGCCACAGTGGCTTGCTAGACTTAGAACAGCCTTAGTGACCCCTTACACTTGCTCTTCAGATCTTTGTGAATCAGATATAAGTTCTGAAAATATTAAGATACCACTTAGCTTTAATTCATCAACATACTTCCAAGATTTTTCAGCATCCTGACTATATTCAAACTTTGCAAGCCTTTCCAGAGTTTGGCAAATGTGTCCATCTTCTTGGTCACTGGTAATGATGATGTGGACAAATACACTGTCACAGGTAATAAACACTAAAAGGTTACATACTGGCTTCTGGGCCAGAGCAGCCACCTTTCAGACAAGAAAAGGACCTTGATATTAAAACATATACCTCCAATCTAGAAAGTACATAATAATTGTTAACCTTTGAGTGCCTATTCTAACCATTTTGCATGTATTAACCCATTTAATCCAACTAGCAAGCCCTAACTGGTAGACTATATTTAATCTCCATTTTATAGATAACAACATAAGATGCAGAAAGGCTGAGCAAACTAACCACAGTTCCACTGTTAGTGGTTGACCTAGTATGTGCACCTGGACAGACAAGTACCTCAACCTATGTTCTTAGTCTTCTATACTATACTGTCTCATCAGCCATTTTAAAGGTTAAAACACAAAAATGCCTTCCTTATCTTCTCCCTGTTCCAAAAGTTAGAGTTCAGTGCTTCTCCACTCTGATTGCATGTTTTTATAGCCCCCAGGTGATTCCGATGGTCAGCTCAGTCTGAAAACCACTGAGCTGGACTAATCAGAATTACCCCATCACCTCTCCCAGAGCCACTTGGGAAAGAGCCTAGGCACCTAAACAAAATTCGGAATGTCACAGAGAGAAAAAGCATGTTGGCTGGGCAAACGAGGGTTCACACAGCCCCTTTACATTTGTGTTTTCAAAACACCTTTACCCCATTTTATCCATTCCTCAAGGATTTCTGCAACACTCTCATTTTACAAGTAAGGAAACTGGCTCAAGTTTGCTGTGTGAAATTTTATGTCCCTCAAACATTATATATTTCAATGTAATAGCAACTTGGGGAATTTCCCCCAAAAGGAATTACCACATGAATGATTCCTCTAAAATAATAAACACAAAGACAACAGAAGGGAACTTTTATGTTGTCCTGAGAAAAACAAAGCAAAAGCAAAAATTATTAAAATGGCAAGGCCTCAAACCAAGACTTGAAACACTAGAATTCTAGTCCCAGCTGCCATTAACATCCTTCCCAATGTCTATGATAAAAGTAAGCTCACGTATGAGGGCCCCTCCAGTTGAACACAAACACACATACACAGAGCTAGACAATCTAAGTTTACCAAAGAGTATTTTATATAACAGTGTGCTTAGTAACTGTAAGGACTATTTGCTTAAAATATACATATTTTCCACTAAAACAGAATATATTCTCTCAAGAATGCCTAATGTAAAACTTAGCCAAATAAAGCATATATGGCTTATGGCTGTTTCTATCAAATGTATATACATTTCTATGAATCATGAGCATCCAAAACTATGTAGATATCACAGGAAAGGGTTACAAAAGTTTAAACTGTATTGAAAGAGGACACTGGTTATTCTAGGAAAGGAAAGGAGTGAGAAAAGAAAAAAGACTAAAGAAGTCATTTAAACAAAGACTGCATTGAACTGAGTGAATGATCTCCCAAATCTACCATATAAGTCAATGATCCCAGACTCCTCTGTGGAGCTCCTCCCTACCCCCACTGCTATCTCCAGATTCACCCTACACCCAGATGTCAAATACTGTCTCTAAACCCTCTCTTTCCCATTATGTTAGGCTTCTGCTGAAAAACCCATAGTGATTCTCCACAGGGTAAAGTCCACATTCCCAACCCTGCTTTTACAGCCTCCATAATCTGAAAGTGGCCTTTCCCTTTATCCCATTCTACTATCCAAAATGAAATCTCCATTTCAGCCAAACTGGTCTCCTAACTGTCCTCAAACACTGTGGTAGTCCGGTTTCTTCTCAGCTGTTTCCAATCTGACAAGGTTCTCCAAGGTTCTATTCATTACTTAGAACACCACTGAGCTCCCAAACTTCCAGCAAACCTCCACTCTAACCTACAACAAACTCTTGTTTTCTAGCAAAGTTAGAATGCTTGTCACTGAATCTTTAACCTTTTAATATACATCTGTGCATCCTTTGTTTCTTCAAGAACTTAGCACCATGCATACAGGCATTCAAACACATCCCTAGATTGAACTGAATAAAACTACAGACAATAAGCCCAAGGACAGGGCCTCTACCTTATTACCTCTTTGTACCTCAAGCCCCATATTTAACAAACCATAGATGCTAAATATTTTCTGATTGCTGCAATACTGACCTCAGCAAGAAGCCTTCAGGCCCTACAGAGTGGCCTCCAACTTCTTTAAATAGTGATGTCATATTCGAGGTATCAAGACATCAAAAGTACATACATACAACAAGTACTCAGTGCACGCAGGAGGCACCTTATAGGGCAATCAAAAACAGAAATCACTTAAACTTAACAATTCTAAAAATGCACAAAATGCCATTTTTGCAAAACAAAGTGTAAAATATCTGAAAATATAATCAGGCTGAGCTGGTTGATTGCTATTCTTTCTGGAGCTTCTCCCTCCACCTCGTGTCCTTCCCTTGACTTCTTGACTCTGAGATGTTACAGAAAGGCTCAATTGGTTAGGTGAATGATTGACCTAGACTACAATTTCAAGTGACCTAATCAAGCAATTTCCAAACACTGTAGAACTTTACTAATGCCTCTAAGAAGTGGGACAACAGAAACTGAATACAAAAGAATTAAGTGACCTGTTTAGCTGTCATGTAACCAGGCTTTAACAGTAAAGGTGAATTCAACTCAGGTGTCCTGACTTAAGTCCATTACTCTTAGTCTTTGATAAGAACAGAAGTAAACTTTATGGAGCAAGCTGGGCAAAGGCTGGGTTTTCCGAACTGGACAAAAGCATGTGAGCTAAAGCTGTTTTGTGTCTTGTGGGAAATAATTTAAGTTAATTAAACACAAAGGCGGGGGGGAATACTTTCTGGTTGCTTTCTTAAGCATTACAAATTATGTTTCTTATGGTAAAGGACAAGAGTAAGACACCAATTCACAAATTCAAAAAGTCTACATTCTGGGGGAGAAGGCTGCTGCTGGAACACCAGACATGTGTTCTGTTGGCAGAAGAGCTAATATGCAGTCACATAAATAGCTTTCTACCAGTGGCCAAACTGGCTTTGCCATCTGCCTCTCTCCACACCAAAGCCTCCTTCCTCATCACCCTAGCTCCACAGGGAGCTGCTACAGCCAGTAAGAGAAGATACACTCCTCCCTGAACCAGTGACTGGTTAACACCATGCTACCAGAAGGAAGAGTCTCTCCATGTACACACACACACACACCAAGCCCTTTTCCTCCCCACCTCCCGTCTATGCCTGCTCCTACATTATTTAAAGCCTCTCCCTACTTTCCACCCCACACACAGACCTAATGCCAAGGCCCCAGGGAGCCATCAACCAAATACGCCCATCAGTCACATGTCCCAAAGTGATTCTCAATACTCATTCTGCAACACCAAAGAGGTCACAGAACCAAAGGAACCTTGGCTATCATCCAAAGAAGCTGAGTGACTTGCTCCTAAGATTACAGGGATGGTACACGAAATTCTTCCCATTAAAACTTACTTCAACTCATTCACTAAATGATAAGTTACCGTTCCAGGTACTGTGCTGGATACTTGAGACAGTTCATTCAGTATGTTTTAATCTTCCTTAATGAAGAAAGGGGTGCAGGGAGTGATGTCTACAAACAAGTGCAGAAGGGACAAACCCCCAAGGCTGGGAATTACTTAACTGGGAAACTAGGGAAGATAACAACGTAACAACACAGACTTACCAGGATGAATTCTGCGCCGGCCCCCACCCCTCTTGCCGGTCTGCTGTATGGACAGGTCTTTTTAAGAGGGAAAAGGGGGGCACTCTTAGGCATGCTTGGAACGGGTTGTGGGTTACAGATGTACTTAGATTGCCCAGCTCCTCACCCGGGCTAATGCTTATTTCCAGCTGTATCACCCACTCCGGGTTTCAGCACGAATTTCAGCCCTCCTCCCTCCTAGGAAAGACTGCTCTCAGATACAGATATATAGATACCTCCTATTTCTCCTCTGACCACTTCCAAGTTGTTCAACAAAAGATAACGAACAGGGGAATAAGGCATCAAGCTCGAGAGGGGTGGAATTCCCTATTTTCAGGCAGAGCTCTCTCGCTCGGGCCAGAGGGCAAGCTGTCTGCTCAACCTTCCAAGCCCCAATCTTTGAACCCTCCCCAGCGCAGGAGGAGGAAAGGAATGTGCGGAAAGCAGCACAACGCCAGGTGGAGTTTCTGG
Source organism: Phataginus tricuspis (assembly GCA_029783875.1). Lineage (NCBI taxonomy): Eukaryota > Metazoa > Chordata > Mammalia > Pholidota > Manidae > Phataginus > Phataginus tricuspis. The sequence continues at coordinate 17,385,579 of JAQQAC010013566.1, forward strand.
TTTAGCAATGAAGGACCCGGGACGCGACTGTCGGGGAAAGTATCAGGAAATAACATAGAAAGGGTGCCGTTTGAGGGACTTGTGAACAATTCAACTCCCAGAAGGTCTTCAAATAATCCCAGGAAAGCTCTTTTGAGGGATCACGAGACAAACTGGTAGAACTGATGTTTCTGCTTCGTGAGCAGCTTTAGGCTGCAATAAAACCTGACCCGGGGCGGGTCCAGCGGAGCCGCGGAGGGCGGCGAGCTGGGGCTCCGCGCTCAGCGCCCGGTTCCGGCCGCCGCAGAGGAGCAGGGGCGGGAAGGGGGCTCGCCGCCGGCTGCCTGGGGAGCCGGGGAGGAATGACCCCCGGGCCTCGCGGTCTGAATGAATCTCCTGTCCCTCCGGCAGCTGATGCCGAGCACGGACTGACTGTCCGCCTCCCTCCGGGGAGGCTCCTCCCGGCCTCGCCGCGCCGCAGCCCGCCCGCGCCCAGGTCCCCGCTTACTCTTGGTCGCCGCGATGAGGGTCTTCCCGTCCTTGATGAGCTCTTTGATGAACTTGTTGGTCCTCTCGAGCTCCGCTTCGTGGGCGCGGATCCTCTCCCTGAACCACGGGCTGTCGAGGTAGCAGTCGCTGAACTCCAGGGGCTGCAGCCCCATGACTGCAGCGGTCCGCGCGCGGCGCACAGAGCCAGCCAGCCAGCCGCCCGCCGCGCGCTACGCCCGGGCCGGGCTTCGGGGCCGCGGCCGCAGTCCCGGAGAAGCTAGGAGCGCGGGGCGCGCAGCAAGAACATGTCCCTCCGATCGGAGCCGGACCGCGCGGAGCAGCGGCTGCACAAGTAAGCAGGCAGCGCGGCGGCCCAATCCCGCGGCCCCCTCCGAGCTCCGGGCCCGCGACCCCGCCCCGCCCGGCCCCCGCGCCGCAGACCCTCCCCGAGGCCCGAGGCCGCCCCGCCCCCGGAGCCCGGCCCGCCCCGCCCCAATCGCCCCCTTCTTTTTCCTCCGCCTTCCTTCCTCCTCCCCTCCTTTCCTTGCCCTCTTTCCCCAGCCGCCTCTTCCTTCTCTTCCCCACGCGCGTTGCCCCTCCTCTTCCTTCCGAGGCTTCCTCACTCCAGAATTCCGACCCGCGGCTCCCCTCCACCCCGGGGCGCGTGCCCCGCCCCTCTGCCCGGGCTCCCCTCCGCGGGGGACTCCCTGGCGGCTCCTGGCTGTAGGGCACGCGACCCGGACCAGGGAGGAGCGCCTTCATTGCTGTCTCTGATCCCCGCAGCTGGGCAGCACAGTCCGAGGGCTGGCTTGCTGGAGACGACGGTTGACTCATGTATCTCATTTATCCCGGGATGGACCCTGAGCTGTAACTGCACGCGCACACAGGGCTCTCAGGTCCTTCTTCACGTTCCGCCTGTGGGGTGAAATGTGTGTTAAATCCCCGCGGTGTATTGAAGGCTGTGCACGCGCATTTACACGCACACAGCCGGGCAGCTCCTGGCACACTCTTCTGCGTATTCACACTGAATGACATATGGGAAGCGAGAGGGCGGCTAAACCACTAAGGGGTTGTTTCTGTTGAATTGCAGCAGATTAAATTTGCTTGGGTAGGTACAGAAGATCTTTTTCTAAAAATAACCACCGCAAAATAAATGCACGGTTATGTATGGTTTTCACGACGTGGGGGTAACGATCAAATGAGAATCTGTGTCAGCGCACCAGGAAATGTACTCCCGTACTGTGAAAATCTATTCCGTGTATTCTGAAACAGACCTGAAATGTGTCCCCAAGAAACTGAAGACGTTTTAAATTACTGAAACTGATACCTAAAAAATCATGTTTATTGTACTAACTTTTCATAATGGCGGCTAACAATTTATTAAGCAATTACTCTGCGTTAGGCACGCACTAGGACCTCTCCATACATTTTTTACAAGCTCACAACATATATTTACATATGCAGGTTTACTAATAATGTTAGTATCACCAAGAAGCTTCAAAGTGATTTCTTTAAAACGTTCAGACTGGGAGCTGAGTACTTAAGAATCTGTTTGGACAGTATGTTGTGGGTGTTTAACCCTCAGGAAGAATTGAGCCTCCTTAATTAAGCCTCCTACTCAATAAGCTCTTTTGTTACAAACCACTACTGTGTCTAACCCAAAGATGAACAGAACAACATTACGACTTTAATGTCAATCCTCCAGAGTGTTCAAAATGTTTTACAAATAACTTTTGGGCCTTGAAAGCCTCAGTTCCTACTAAAATCAGCAGGGGGCTGGAGTCTACAGAGAAGAGAATCAAAGAGGCAAATAAAGGAGACAAAGACACTCAAGAATAGAAGAGATGTAAACTGAGGTCCTGGGCACTCAGTCCTCTGGGCAAAAACCTAAACCTTTTCTCACAAAGAGGGGCCGCTGACGCTCTTTAGTGTTAAACACAGAGTGAACCTATGAGCCAGCAACTCCACACCCTAGTTCTGTGTATACTCCAGAGAAAGGAACTCGTCCTCACAAATACATGTTCACAGCATTGTTCACGATAGCCAAAAAGTGGAATCAACCCAAATGTATATCAGCTGATGAATGCATAAATTCAATGTGTGTATCTCCACAATATCATATTTCTCTACAATACACAAGAATGAAGTACTGACGCATGCTACAACACAGTGAACCCTGAAAACCCTAGGCTAGGAGAAAGAAGCCAATCACAAAGGACCACGTACATTATTCCATTCACATGAAATGTCCAGAACGGGGAAATCTGTCTAGCTAGGAAGGAGGATCGTGGTTGCCAGGCACTGGATGGTCTGGTGGGGATGGAGTAAATATTTCTCTTTAGGATGGGGAAAATCATTTAAACTTTAGGTTTTGGTAATGGTTTTACAACTCTGTGAATATATTAAAAGCCATCAAATTGTGTACTTTAAGTCGGCAAATTTGTTCTGGTATGTGAAATATCTCAATTAAAAAGTTAAAAAAAAAAAGGAACTGCTCCAGAAGTGCCTCTCCTTCCTCACCACTTGCCACTCCCAGCCACAGAAACTACGGTTCATTCAATGTGACCAATTCTTTAGATATTCGGGACAAAACAAAGTGTTTAAAACAATTTACAACATCACAAAAAAAAACTATTGCTGTGTCTTTACACACACGCATGCATGCACACATCTAAAACAGTATTAAAGAGCAGGTGGCTATGTAACGGTCAAAATATATAAAGACCTCAGATGGCTCAACACCAAAAAAAAAAAAAAAAAATCAGAAAATGGGCAGAGGACCTGAACAGACATTTCTCCAAAGAAGAAATACAGATGGCCAACAGGCACATGAAAAGATACTCCACACCACTAATCACCAGGGAAATAGAAAATCAAAACCACAATGAGATATCCCCTCACACCAGTCGGAATGGCCACTATCCAAAGACAAGAAATAAAAAGTGTTGGCCGGGATGTGGAGAAATGGGAACCCTCCTTCACTGTTGGTGGGGATGTCACTTGGTGCAGCCATTGTGGAAAGCACTAAGGAGGTTCCTCAAAAAACTAAAAATAGAAGTACCATGCAACCTAGTAATTCCACTTATAAGAATTTACCTGAAGAAAACAAAATCCCTGATTCAAAAAGATGTATGCACCCCTATGTTTATTGTTGCATTATTTACAATAGGCAAGATATGGAAGCAACCTAAGTGTCCATTAATAGATGAATGGACAAGATGTGGTACATATACACAGTGGAATATTATTCAGCCATAAAGAGAAAAGAAATACTGTTCTTTGCAACAACATGGATAGATCTAGAGGGTATTATGCTCAGTGAAATAAGCCAGGCGGAGAAAGACAAATACCATATGATTTCACTTATTTGTGGAATATAAATACAAAGCAAAACAGAATTAATAAAACAGAAGTAGACTCATAGACCCGGAGAAGGGACTGGTGGTTACCATGGGGAAGGGAGGATGATTGGAGAGGGATGGGGGATAAAGGGGCACAAAAATCCTCAATCATAATGTAGGTTGGTTACAGGGATGGTAGCACAGCATGGAGAATATAGCCAATGATTCTGTAACATCTTCCTGTGTTGACAGGTAATAGCTATACTAGTGGAGGGGTGAGAAGTTAATAATATGAGTAACTGTTAAACCACTGTTTGTATACTTGAAACTAATATAAGACTGTATATCAAAAAAATAAAAATAAAATAAAAACACAAAGAGCAAGATATGAATGTATATGAATCTTAATTCAACACTAAATAGGTCTACTGTAATGCTGTCAAAATTAACAATGGAAAACCTCATTAAGTGGAGTCAGGAGGGTAGAAGGGGTGCCAGTACCACTCCACCACAATTACAGGAAGAATTGTCATTTACAGATCCCAACAGACAATCCTCAATAGGAAGGATTTATCAATTACAGGCCCCAACAGGGAAAAATATACATTGTTCTCCTACAAGAAACTGACTACCCCTCCAAATTAGCATCACCCTGAACACTTGCTTTTCTCCAGTGGACTTTCATTCAAAACAGTCACTGCCAACTTCCTCCTTCTTTTCCATAAAATAACATTCCTCTTCTTTGTGGGACTTGCTTATGGTTTTGCTGTAGCTTGCATGTCCCTATTGCAATTGTCTGCTATCCCCAAATAAACCCATTTTTGCTGGTAAATAACTTTTGTTTTTAAGGTTAGCATCTCCACAAGTGGAAAGGCCTAATTAGTTTTTTTTTTTATTGAATTCCACTTTGCACACTACCTGGTAAAGATGATCAGTAACCATGGAATGAATGAGAAGAATGACCAAGTGCAGAGGAACCTTATGGTACAGGGAGAGATAGAAATTATAAGCGTTCCAAGTCAGCTTCACTACTTAATTGTTGAGCAACATTGGCAGGCTCACCCTCCGTGAAATGGAGATTGCATTGCAACTGCAGGTTGATTGAGAAGATTTAATGAAATTGTGTTTGTAAAGCACCAGCTCAAAGTTATGATAATGATGAAGATGGGGGGGAGGAGGAAGAGGAGATTGGGAGGGCAGGAGGCGGAGGAGAGGAATAGGAGATGGAGATTACATTCCATCAGTATGGGAGAAATTAGGGGAGCATACATATAACCTACCCCCTGAAATCATAGCATTAAACTATATAAGACAGAATTTAAGGGAAGTGATCACAAAAGCAGGTGCTCCTGAAGTCCTAGGTCTCATCTTCAGTTCATTAGTTCATCCATTCTTCCCACAAATACTTGTGAAGCTTCTGTATGTGTTAGGCACTGTGCTAGGAGCTGGTGAAACAGCAGTATACAAACAATGCCTGTCCTCTCTGTGCTTTTGCTACAGGGAGATTGACATTGTACAAAAGTGACCTTGTATCTAATTTAAAGTGCCATGATCTTCTGCCAGAAGGACACAATGAGAACATGGCCACACGTGGAACACGGCCACACGTGAATCAGGATTTTCAATAGACATTGAATCTTAGTGTCATTTAATCAGTGACCAGAAGAATCAGTAAGAGTTAACCATTAAATAGGGAATTCCCGGAGCAGAGTGACCCATGCAGGGCACCAAGCTGGATAAGCCCCTGGGATGGGAAACAGTTTGGTACATTCATGGGACTAAAATATGTCAGGTGGCTGAAGCAAGTTGGTGAGAGAAACTGGCTCAAGACAGTGCTGGGTGGAGAATAGGCAGGGGCCAGATGGTGCAGATGTGCTGATCATAGGCCATACTTAGGATTTTGGATTGTATCCTAATGCTACTGGGAGCCTTAGAGTTTTCAGCATGGTGGTAATGTGATCTGGTTTGTGCTTTCTCGAGCTGCTGCGTGGAGAATGAGGATCCAGAGGTAAGGCTTTGGAGTTGTCTGCACAAGAAATGGTATAGCCTCACCCTGCAAGTGACAGTGGAGACAGAGAGAAATAGATCAAAATATATTTTTGAGGGAGATTCTGGTAATTGGCAATGGCCTGGATATTAGAAATGAGGAAGAAGGTGTCAAAATGGCATCCAAACTCCTGGAATGATAAATTAGGTGGATGGATGTGCACTTCAGTGAACATTTACTGAAAGAAAAAAATAGGATAAGGAAACAAATCCTGCCATTTGCAACAACATGGATGGAGCTAGAGGGTATTGTGCTCGGTGAAATAAGCCAGGCAGAGAAAGACAAGTGCCAAATGATCTCCCTCATTTGTGGAGTATAACAATGAAGCAAAACTGAAGGAACAAAATAGCAGCAGACTGAGAGACTCCAAGAAGGAACTAGTGGTTACCAAAGGGGAGGGGTGTGGGAGGGCGGGTGGGGAGGGTGGGAGAAGGGGATTGCGGAGTATTATGTTTAGTACACATGGTCTGGGGTATCACAGGAAAACAGTGTAGCACAAAGAAGGCAAACAGTGAATCTGTGTCATCTTACTGCACTGATGGACAGTGACTGAATTGGGGTATGAGTGGGAACTTGATAATATGGGTAAATGTAGTAACCACATTGTTTTTTCATGTGAAACCTTCATAAGAGTGTATATCAATAATACCTTAATAAAAAAATTAAAATAAAAATAAAAAGAGCATTTCTTCAGGGAATATAGAAAAGGAAGAATTCCTTTCAGCCTTTCCACAATATAATAATGGCATTTTCTTTGATCTTTTGTTCTGGGGAAGGCCCACTTCCTTTTTCATGGATAAGTTTGTTTTTATGTTTAAATCAGAAAGTAACTCAAAAATTAAACCAAGAAATTATATATACTTCTTTGTTTTTTAATAAATGAATTTCTGAATTTAAAAATGAATTTAATTACCTAAGATTTCTAAATGGATTGTCACCTGCTTTCAAGTAGGACAGTTTGTGCATTGACATTGCAATGCAATTTGTAATAAGCAGCTTTGCTTCATTTACCATAGGCTACAACATGAGAAAATGGGCATAAGCAGATTATTAGAGAAAATTACACTATGGCAAGCTCACTTGAGTCTTTTGTTCAATTCTAAATAGAAAAAATGGGAACAGTTGCATTTAGGTCCCTGAAATCACAATCTTACCATAGCTGAAAAATGTTCCAGGAAAAATAAGAGGTAATGGCACAGATGAACTTTGTTGGAACAACTGGGTGCAACACTGGCTACCTCTAGATTTTCCTCTTATATCAGTGCTTAGAGCCATTTATTGATTTTTTTCCCAAATTCATATAGCGCCTCTAATATATCAGGCATTGTTCTAAACACTTAAAGAAAATAAGATAAGAAGTACATGTGACAGTGGTGGTGACTAGGATGGGCAAGATCTGTTTCAGTTCCACACTCACCAAGTTTGAGGTGCCTGAATGAGGAAGACATTCGAGCATGTGTGTCAGTTAGGCATTCCTGCGCTTTGCTCAGCGCCTGGATTCATGAAGGATGTGATTCAATGCAAGTTGATCGGGATCCAGTGTAGATAAAGTAGAGGTCAGTGCAGATGAAACCTTCCCTTCATACAGGTTCCATGACATACAATATTGTCTTTCCCTGACAAATAACAAAGATGCTTCATATAGAGTGAAATACGGGTTCTGTTGAGTCTTTGGATATGTTTCAGGCTGTGAGCCAGTGAGAATTAGGTTCAGCCACATCATAACTGAAAATACAAATTAACTGTGGTTTAAACCATAAGGAACTTATCTGTCTCATGTAAGAGCTGTTCAGAAGTAAGCAGTCTAATATGATTCCACATTCTCCAGGGAAGCGCCGGCTTCCATCCTCCGTGTGACCTCATGAGATGAAGTGGCCCCTGGAGCTGCTTCTGTGACAGAGGGAGGGGAGGATAAAAGGGGTTCTCCCTCCCAGCTGAGAAAGCTGCTTTTCTCAGCCTTCCTGCAGGTCTTAGACAACATTTTTGCTTTTTATCTCATTGGCCAGAACTTAGTCACAGGGCCACACTTCACTGCACGGGAAAATGGAAAATGCGGTCTTTCATGCAGGAACATTGCCCCCCTAAATGAAATCTGGAGTTTTCCTACAAAGAGAAAAGGTACAATAGATTTTGAGCAGGAACCTAGCAGTCTTTGCTACAGGCTGACACCTTTAAGAGTGAGGTACATAAGTGGCAAAGCATATTTATATGCTTTCCAGTATCAATCCTCCCTGTAGCAAAAGCACAGGGAAGACAGACATTGTTTTGTATACTGCTGTATCACCACCTCCTAGCACTGGAGAAGAAATATGTCTTTGAGTGTTTTCCAACTGCATTAGGCTGTTTTAAGCGGGGCAGGGGAATGTCAAAATAGCTTAAACGAGATATTGTTGGACCACACCACTAAAAGCCTCCCTGTAGAGGCACAGCAGACTTCTGAAGGTTTATCTTCACCATCACTCCTCTGTGACCTCTCAGTTCTGCCCCCTTCTTGGTATTGATTTCAGCCAGCCTCTTGGAAGCTTCCTTCATGAGAACCAAATGGGTTCAACATTTCCAGATTTGCCTGTAAACAGTATCCTTCCTTCCACAGAAATATGGTCTTCATCGCGACGACTTTAGTCTGAGCATCAAACCGGTTTAGGAGACTGCCACACTCTAACTCACTCAACCCTGGAGGCTTGTCCCTCAGCTGACCACTCAGGTGAAGGTGGGGATAAGCCAAGAAGTTTAGACCACAATAGGCCACCCTCTGAACTGGGGGTGGGTTAATCCACCATGCTATGAGGATGCTATATGAGTTTGTGAACTAGTAATCTATAAAATATAATGGTGATGGTAGCACAACACTGTGAATATACTTAATACCAGTGAACTGTACAGTTGAAAATGGCTGAATGGTAATTTTTGTGTTTTTTTAATTTTTAAAATTTTGTTAATATTAATGTACAATTACATGAGCAACATTATGGTTACTAGACTCCCCCTATTATCAAGTCCCCACCACATACCCCATTGCAGTCACTGTCCATCAGTTTAGTAAGATGCTATAGAATCACTACTTGTCTTCTCTGTGTTATACTGCCTTCCCCGTATCCCCCCACCCCAACCCCACCCCTGCTACATTATGTGTGCTAATTGTAATAGCCCTTTTTCCCCCTTATCCCTCCCCTCCCACCCATCCTCCCCAGTCCCTTTCCCTTTGGTAACTGTTCGTCTATTCTTGGGTTCTGTGAGTCTGCTGCTGTTGTGTTCCTTCAGTTTTTTCTTTGTTCTTATACTCCACAGATGAGTGAAATCATTTGATACTTGTCTTTCTCCGCCTGGCTTATTTCACTGAGCATAATACCCTCTAGCTCCATCCATGTTGTTGCAGTAATTTTTGTGTTTTTACCACAATAAAAAAGTATAATGAAGAGTGAAAGTGAAAGACCACCTCATGCATAACCACTGTTAAGCATTTGTAGTGCACCTTTTCTTAAAGGTAAATTATCACAGAATAATAATGGTCCACATGTGTTTGATATTTTCATTGCACCTCTATTTTTAAAAGAAACTTCTTTTCCCCACAGAACACCTATTGAGAATTCTCGTCCTAGTAACCTGGGAGTACAATATGAGAAATGCTGTGCTGAGAGCACTGCACTGGACTCCCTGTACTGAGAGTCAAGCTGGAATCTCTGTGGGACGGCTCATTCTCTGTGGCAACCAGCTGGGCCAAGGGATGCCCGAAGAGCTGGTGAAACATTATTCCTGGGAAGGTGTTTCTAAGAGAGATGAACATTTCAGTCAGGAGACTGAGTAAAGAAGATGGCCCTCACCACTGCAGATGGGCATCCCCCAATCTACTGAGGCCTGAATAGGACAAAAAGACAGAGGAAGGGCAGATTCTCTTTCTCTCTTCTTTGGCTGGGATGTCCATCTTCTCCTGCTCCCAGGTATTGGTACTCCTCGTTCTTCAGACTTCAGACTCAAACTGGGATTCATACCACTGGCTTTCTGTTCTTCAGCTTGCAAATGGCCGATTGTAGGACTTCTGGGAGTCTATAATGGCATGAGGCAATTACTATAGTAAATTAGTCTCTCTCTCTCTCTCTCTTTTATATATATATATATACACACACACACACACACACACACACACATATACACATATATTCAGTATATATACACAATATACATACATATATATATATACAAGGCAACATATACATATATATATAAGTACGTATATATATGTATATATCCCATTGGTTGATTCCGCTTCTCTGGAGAACCCTAACGAATACACGGTGCATATTCCAGGATTGCAGTGGGTACATCTGTGTTTGTGGAGGTACTGTTACTCATGCCTCTAATATTTACTGAGCGCCCCTTCTATGCCGGGGAGTATGCTAGCACCAGGATCACAACAGTGAACAAAACAAGCACAATTCATGACTTCATAAAATAATAGTCTCCAGTAAGAGAGGAAAAACATACCTAAGAAGGAAAGAGCTGTACCTGATGCTATAACGGGGCATTTAGCCTATTCTGAGATGTCAGTGAGGAGTTAACAATTGAGCTGAGATCTGAAGGATGAGGAGTTATTGGGTAAGATGAAGTAGATACGATGTAGAGAGGGAAGAAGCCTGTCCAGAGGAAACTGTGTCAAAGAACCAGCACAAGAAGCTGACGAAGGCCACATGCCAGGAGCACCGTGGGCTGAGATATGGCCCGTTAAGAAGGAGGGAGAGCCTGTCTCATCTGCTCTGTACCAGCCTTGCTTCTTTCCTTGAGAGCACGGAGTGTGGGTTTCAGAAGCCCTCCAGGTTCCCTGAATACCTTCAGGGCAAGCTCACCTTTTCCAGCTTTCCTAGACAACATATCTTGGAAGAGTTTGAGATCCCAAGGAAGTTACCTTCCACTTCCACTTACCTAAGGATAGTCAGTCAGCAAATATTGAGTGTCTGGAATGGCAAAGGCATTGTGGAAGGTGCTGCAAGAAATACAGAAGCGACACAGTCCCTATCTCAAGGCTTTTACAATCTGGTATACACAGGGAATAAGTGCACATATGGGTAATTATTAAACAAAGCACATCGCTGCTTAGTCCAGCCAACCTTGTAGCCTGGCTGAGAAATGGAAGTGAAGCTGTGGTGGGACATGGGGGATGGGGAGATGGGGGTGGGGTTTCCAATTCTCTCACATTTAAATTAAAATCCTTAGAAGAAATCTGAGACTATCTTTTTCTTTTCAAGCTTGGAGTTAGAAGAACCTGGCTCAGGGGATGTGGGTCAAGCACACAACCGGTGCTCTAGGGGGAGTGCCCTGTCACAGTGCAACCACCATTTCCCCTACCCCCACCGCATTATGTTCTATATGTTGAAATTTATCACGGGCCCTCTCTACTGCCCCCAGATCCCTCAGGCGAATGTTGCCCTCTTTCCTATAACATGTGGATCAGTTTACCTAAGCAGTGACATTGTGGTTTATTTTATCCAGATAGCAATGTATATAAACACATTTTAGGAGAGAAGAGAAGAGCTCTAAAGAGTATGTTTTTCCCAGCACCACAAATACCCCTGGTATAATCCAAGGAGAGGTTTCCACAGGGTGACCTGTGTGTTGTGGAGGCCATTACGCACTCCCTGGAAAGCCGGTCGGCCTTGACAAGAGGCATATTCTCAGAGTCCGTGGGCACTTCAGTAAAATAAAAATGAAAAAAGTATAAGTACTCATGTTTTATCTTTTGATCCAATAATTCCAGACCTGGCAATTTGTCCTAAGAAGATACTTTTTTTTAGATGGATATGCTTAGGACTTATTGTCATGCTTGTTGCAGGGAAAACAAAGGAAGCAATCTCACAATTGGAAAATAGCTAAATAAGCCAGCACATATCAACTCAGCAGACTTGTGGGCTCATGGTTTTGATGCCATTAAAATGACCACTTTTTCTGCTCTCAGAGGGGGACACTGGCACTTTGGGATGCTTAGCCTTCATTCCCACTTCCCACCAGCACCCTGATTTCCTCCTGGGCAGTCATTTTCCCACACAGCATGTAGCCTTGGTAAAATAATTTTCCTGCTTCCTGCTAGGGAATCCAGAAAGACCCCTGGAGGCTCCTTGTGCTAATCGTTCCTCTCAGGCCAGCCATCGCCAAGGGCTGGGCACAGGATCTACATTTTGCCAACTAGACTCTTTCCCAGAACTTTGACCCTTGAGCTGAGTAAAGCACTGACAGGAGAAACAAAGTTCATCTGTTTCAGCCAAGAGTGTTGAAAGAGACCTGCTGCCTGACAGGCTACCCAGACTTTTTGTTCCAAGGGTGGGTCTGCAGGCTTCCTCTAGTGTCCTACACGCTTTGAGCGAAGTGCCTTTTTGTTTAAGTTGCCAGAATCATGGTGTTTTTCCTTGCAGTCAAAGAAGATTAATAAATACCTAGATTGTTTCCATAAGGTGCTAGACCTTCAGGGAAACTATAGGTTATGGATATCCCCTACTTTTTATAAGTTTGATTTACACCAATTTGCTTTTATGAAAGACCTACATTAGTACCTGTTTTTGCTAACCTAAAAAAAAAATCTGAAGAGAATTTTTGCTTTTATGAACAAAAGGTGAAAATCAAAAATAGTATTGTTTTGCAGGCATTCATTACAAAAGCAGTGGGTACTCCAAGCAGTGTAAGTGGCACCATCACACTCCTTCCGCAGGAACTGTACTCAGCATCTCACTGCCATAGCTTTGAACTGTGTCTGAGTGTCTGTGCATTATCTTGGTTTAATTTGTGCATCTATTAGTATAATATGTTCCAATGTATCAGAAAAACCTAAGAGAGATTTTTGGGGGATCTGAGAGTGTTCAAAAGTTTTTCCATACAAATTAATGGTAATAGTGAAAAAAACAAAATCCCTGGTTTGAAAAGATATATGCACCCCTGTTTATTGCTGCATTATTTATAATAGGCAAGGTATGGAAGCAACCTAAGTGTCCATAATTAGGTGAATGGATAAAGAAGATGTGGTACATATAAACAGTGGAATATTAGTCAGCCAGTTAAAAAAAAATCCTGCTATTTACAACAACATGGATGGATCTAGAGGGTATTATGTTCAGTGAAATAAGCCAGGCTGGAGAAAGACAAATACCATACAATTTCACTTCTTTATTGAATATAAAAACAAAGCAAAACAGAATGAACACAACAGCACTAGACTCATAGACACTGAGAAGTGACTAGTGGTTACCATGGCAGAGGGCGAGGGAGATAAATGGGCATAAAGATTCTCAATCATAATATAACTTGGTCACTGAGATAGTAGTGCAGCATGGAGAATATAGCCAACAATTCTGTAACATCTTTCTATGTTAACAGATAATAACTGCACTAATGCGGGTGAGAATTTAATAATATGGTTAACTGTTGAACCACTGTGTTGTACATTTAAAACCAATATAAGACTGTATATCAATAAAATGTCAATAAAAATAATTAATGGTAATTGCTTTTTTGCTTTATGCCATTTCAGTATATGAAAGATTTCATAAGAATGCTTTACTTTCAGATAGTAGGGGAAACCTTTATTTGAAATTGGTTATCTGGCTGCGATAGAACAGAAAACAGTAGGACTCCCCCTTATATTCTGAGAGGGGAACCTAGCAGTCCATGGCATCCTCCGGAGAAACAAGTCATTAAGTTATCATCTCTGGTCACTCAGGTCTAAGTTACATGACCTAAACTCTGCCAACTTCACTGGGCTAAGATTTATTCAGAGAGCTGGCAATCCATCTGTTCTTGCCTTTAGACATCAGACATTGGAGCTCCGGGTTCTCAGGGCTTCAGACACAGGGACTTACACCAGAGGCTCTGCCTCTGGCTCCCAGGCCTTCGGCCTCAGATTGAATTACACCGCTGGTTTTCCTGGTTCTCCAGCTTGCAGATGGCATATTGGGGGACTTCTCAGCCTCCATAACCACATGAGCCAATTCCTATTATATATATTACACACACACACACACACACACACACACACACACACAAAGTACATATACCCTATTTGTTCTGTTCTTCTGGCCAACCCTAGTACATCTCCCTTTGCCTGGAACTGGACTGCTTTATACCTATTGTCTTGACATCCTCTCCCTTTTACAAATTTTCCCCTGGATATTTCATTTTTAAATGGAGTTTTACTATAAATAACTACATGGAAAAGATTTTTAAAAATAAGGTGGGAGGGTTTGCTGGACCTCAACCCTGTATATGATCTCCTGCCATGGTCTCATCTAGTAGTGTGTGAGACACATGTGCAGTGAACAGAGTTCTCACTTTGATATGTGAATAATCTGAGAGATGACCAGAGATAACTTATTTCTCCTTTCCGGACTTTTCCAAAAGCAATTAACATACACATACTTTCAAGAACAACACAGAGGGCACTCCTTCCAAAGACCATAGAAGTAATTGATACGGCTAGCCTTGCTAGTTGGTGTGCTAGCCAGTTTTAGAATGCCCCATGCAGTAACCTGCAAAATGAATGAAGTTGCCAGGCCACCAGTCAGCAGGGTCTACAGGAAGCATAGAAAATCATAGGTTGAGTGTAAGTTGTGCAAGAAAATGGAGACTTAGTAGAGCTGCCATAGACCATTTGGAGAGGGATCTGAACTCCGTCACTACAGTTGTCTTTTATTGTATTGTACAAATCTATGCCTATTTAAATATTGTTTGGTAACACTTTTTGTCAAAAAAAAAACCACAACCCTTTCGGCAGAAATGAGCTAAAAGAAAGTTGCATGTTTAATGAAAACCTAAGTACTGATTTCCCATTTCTCAAAAATGCTGCTAATCAAATTATAAAGTGTTTGTCAACATTTATTGTCCACCACGGGGCATCCACAGTGACATGCCTAACCACATGAAAACATGGAAAGCATCAGCATCTACTTCAAAAGTTGGAAGTTATTAAGAAAACTGGGCACAAAGATGGCAGCTTAACTTGTTCACCCACAGCAGGCTGTTTACGTATCGCTTTGCAACAGTAAGTTTTCACTTATCAGATGACTGTTGCTCCAAATTAATTTTTTTCAATTTTTCCACTTGTTGCATTACATAAAGTTAGACACTAATGTAGGAGCTCCACTGATAGAAAGAAAAAACTTCGCAGATAGTTAAATGAAACCATTTTTGTATCAATAAGGATATGAATGAAGATGTAGAGATCTCTAGTGCTCACCTATATCCAGGCCTCCTCTCTATTAGGTAACACGGAAATATACTTGCCACGGCCTGCTGTGTTAGTAGCTCTGGCCAAGTTCTAGTGGCTGTCATGGAAGTGACGTGTGTCATTTCCCAGCTGGAGCATTTAGCTGCTGGTGCCAGGCTCTAGAGCACCATCTTTTCCTGCCTTGGCAACAAGGAAGTCCTCATGTTCCAAATGGTGAAGCGATGAAATGATTAGGCCTCTGTTAGATACCTTCATTGACTGGCATAGAATATATGATTTGAGAAACAAACTCTTGTTGTATAAACCACAAGATTTTGGAGTTGTTACCATAGAATAGCCTGTCCTATGCTGATTGACACAGAAGAATTCCGAGATCTCAGGAAGGGGGAAGAGAGAGTATTGCTGATGAGACTGAACTTTTAAACTATTTTTTTAAAGTATTCTTAAAAACCATTTTAAAGTTTTTCTTGGCATAATGGGTATACAGTTTCTGTTTGGGTTGATGAAAAGTTCTGGAAAGAGTGGTGATGGTTGTATAACATTGTGAATGTACTTAGTGCTACTGAATTGTTATATTTTAAAATTGTTAAAATGGTAAGTTGTAGGTTATGTGTATTTTACCACAATAAAAAAAATCACCAAAAAAAAGCTTTTCTACCAATACTTTTTAGTAACAATAGGTGTTGGAAAAATAGTCATTCAGATATTGCTGTGGAGAATATAAATAGGTACTCCTTTCTGGAGTCAATTTTGGTAATACTTATTAAAAGGCCTTTGAAATATGATGTCATTTGATTCATTTATTCTCTGGGAGTACAGACCTACAATTTTAAAAATAATAATTTACAAAGTTTTACATAAAATGATCATAACTGCAGCATGGTTTTTAAAAGCCCAAAACTTGAAACAGTCTGAATTTGTCCATGGTGGATTGGTTAAGTAATTTAGGCTATATTCATACATGTGAGCACTATGTACTATTTAAAATTATAATATAAAAGAATGAGAAAATTAGAAAAATGCTCCAATATAATGTTAAATGAAAAAGATAAAGGTCCTAAGTTGAGTAATAAGTTCCTACATGTGAGGTTAATTTGACAGCATAGATTCTTAATGAATTTATGCTTACTTTCTATTCATAAAATTACCTAAGATTGTTAACTGTGGTTGCATGGTTACAATTACAAACTATCTAAACTTCTGAGGATACTATTTATCTGGGCACAAAAACAAACTCATTAAAAGAACTAAATTATTCCTTACCTTCTTTGCATTTATGTTGCCTTACTCTCTTACCCCTTTTATTTGAAGGTAGTTACTGAGAGAAGAATGGAGAAAAAGAGCTTCTGGTTAGTTCTGCTTCCTCTGTTATCTGTCTAACATTACATCATCTTTCCCCGGAGTCTTTATGTTTTTGCTCTTGCTATGAACATGACCTTAAAAGGACACTCTATTTTTATTTTTATTTTTTTACTATTTTTCACATCTCTAAGCTCATTCTAGATTCTGCTTTTCCTACTGTTGTTACTCAAGGATCATACTGCTCTCCAGTATTTGGGTAAATGTACACATTTATCCATTGTCTCATATTTTGGGCTCAGTAGAGGAATGCCTCTGTAGTCACTCTTAGTTTTTTAAGATACCTCTCCTTTTTTCTTCCCTATTAGAATTACTTGAAACAATAGTTTCCAACCTGAATAATAAGAGCTCCCAAAAGTATCTGAAAACTTTCCAAGGAGAGCTGTTGGCAGGGAAAACTTTTTTTCAGATTCCTTAGCTTCCATTTGTCTTTTTTCCTAAAATTGATCTGTTTGAAAAAACACTTTGCAAGTTCTACCTACTTCCCCTGTCACAGCGACCCTTTTCCCAAGGAATGGGAGAAGGTAGAAAAGCATATTGAAAATTCATCCATTCACATCCTGTCCCAAGATGTAAATATTTCCAGAGTACCAAGGAGACAATTTGGAATATTTTTTTCTGGAAGCCTTCTATAATGACTAACTCAGCATGGTGCTTTTTGTCTTTTCCTGTCTTAGGCATATTTCTCTTAAGGGTGAGGTATATATAGCCTTAGAATCTGCCCCATAGAGATATTCTGAATATATTGTAGGATGAGGTGGTAGGAGTGATGACAATTTTCCTGTATTAACTTGCCTATCTCATCCTGAAATGCTCTCCTTTTTAAACGTGAACTTTGTGTGTGTGTGTGTGTCTTCTCAATATTTTTCCCTAGAATGTGTTGCCAGCTGGATAGAACAACACCTTTGAAAGATTATGTTGACTCTCTAAAGTATAACTGGAATGTATAGCTACTAAGAGACATGATGCCTAAAACCTGTCAGGAAAAGTTTACACAATTTATTTCAAAATAAATGCAGACTATTCAAAAAGGGAATTAAAACTTATTTCAACAGTTGTTCGAATCATGAAAAAGTTTTTGATTTGCTGACAATCTTTCCATACATCAGATTCCTCCATTGTAAAATGGGGATAATAACAGTACCCCTTCATTGAGTCATTTTGGAGATTAAATGAGTCAACCTATAGTCTATGCAAAGCACACATAATAGTGCCTGGTGCACAAGAAGTGTGCTTCATGTTGGAATGCTCCCTTTCCCTGTCTTCAGTCCTCTTCTCTTAGTCTGTACTCACTCCCTTGGCAGTCCCACCCAGTCTCCTGGTTTCACATATCATCTATATGCCAATGATCTCCAGATTTATGTTTCCAATGTCTGCTCTCTCCAGAACTCCAGACAAATACCTTCAACAGCCTTCTGGACATCTCCACTTGGAGACCTAATAGATGCCTCAGACATACACTTTCCAAACTGAACTTCTGTTCTCCCTCCCCAAACCCTCTCCACCTACAGCCTTTCCCTTGTCACATGATGTCAATACCATCCTTCCAAATGCTCAGGCCTCCAAAACTTGAAGTTAATTTTCATTTCTTTCTCACTTCACATCCAGTCTGTCATCCTGCAAAAATACATACAGAATCTGACTACCATTTACTACCTCCACTGCTGCCCCCTGCCACAAGCCACTCTGATCTCACTCCTGAATTACCGCAAGATTCCTGGTTATACATACATATATATTCATGCACATACATATTAATTTTTTTAAGACTAAAAATATGCATCAAATTGTTGGCAGGGGCTATCTTAGGGTAGTACTATTACATGTGATCATTTAAAAATATTGGTTTTTGATAGTACTTTTACAAATTTAGCTGTAGGAAATAATTATGATATGCCCACAGATTTAAGTTCAAGCATTCTAGTTACAACAATATTTACAAAAGGGAAAAATTGGAAATAGCCTACATGTCTAACAATAGGAAAGCAGTTTAATAAATTATGTTATAGCTAGATGATGCATTATCTTACATGCTAAACACATTTGTAAAAGTTTAATAGCACAGTTAGTGAAAAAATATTATGAAATAGCAAGTACAGTATGAAATAAACTTTGCAAATTTAAAAACCTATATTAAAGAGAAGAAAAGGCAGAAAAGATATGCACCAAAATATTAATGGCAATCATTACATAGGAAAGACATACAAGTGGCCATGATCTAGAGCTTAACAGTGGTGAAAGAGCCACTTCTTCCCATTAGTAAAGCTGCTTGGAATTCACAAGCTCAGAACAAATGTGCAAATTCTCATCAACACTTCCTGCAAATGTTCTGCAGTGGCAGCTTAAGCAATCATCTCTTTTACAGGCTGCAAATGTGCACATAGGGTATGTTACATGAATAAAAAGATACTTTAACAATGAATTTGTTATAGCAAAAATGATTCTTATACAGCATACTTAGCAAATAGGAAAAAAAAATCCCCTTAACACTTTAAAAAATTTAGGCCTTTTAAGTCATTGCCAGATTAGGACGGGTTAAGCTATTTTTTGCAATGGCTGATAAGGAGTTTCCCAAGAGCCTCTTAACAGGTTTAATCTGCTTGAAAAAATAGTTACAAGAAATAAGTTGCCTAGTATCTCAGTGAATAATATCCAGTTTTTAACTCACATCTTTCTTGGTGTTTAAATGTTGAGCTTAAAAGTTCTTAGAATTTTGTTTCATGTGTTTCTTGTCACAGAATAAAGTGATCAAAAAAAAAAAAGGAAAACAGTTCTAAATTCACAACTGTCTTTCTGTTCTGTTCAGGCCTCAGCCGTTTTTACCCAGATAACTCATTAATGTGGCTAAGAAGTCCTCTCATTATTCTTTACGTAACTAAACCATAGATACCATTCAAGTCACCAGCTTATTTTCACTGAAAAGTAAATGAACCAACAAGTAAAAAGCCAAAAGCAAAGCTCCTAACCAACAGAATGAGCCACAAGGCTACGAGGCTTTATCAGAAATAACCTGTGAGCCAAACTTGCAAGGTTTTTCCATGAATGAAGTAATCAAGTTCAACCATAAAAGACTTCAGGTATGTAATAAAAGAGACTCATTTCAGCACATTCCTTTGTTTTATCACTTAGTTTCGACATAAGGCAGAGGCTACTCTTAAAAACCCACATATCTAATAATGAGAACGTGAAATTTTACAAAACTCTGTTGCAAAACTAGAAGTGTATCATTAGAACACTGCTGCTTTGCTCTTTTGGAACCTAAAACAGAATTTACCAAACAACATTCCCCATGAGAGATGGGAAGATTGATTATGTGCTTACAAGAACGTAAGACTTTCATGTTTTCTTTTTTTTTTTTTTTCCCCCGGACTATTTTGGTATTAAGAGCAAGATAAAATTCTTTTGTTTTCTGGAGAGAGGGAAAGGTAGAAATTACTAATGTAAAACATAAGCACCTTAGGAGTATCAACTCAAGAAAGTCAACTTTGGTTTACTTGGATAAATGTGTGCAGTAAGATAGGAAATATCCATGTTGGTCCTCTCTAGAGGCGGGCTGATTCTGTACACCACAAATGCCTGGTCAGATTTAAAAACTGAATGTAATGACTGTCCTGCCAAAGGGGTTCAACTCCGGGAAAATTCACTCACTGTGGATTCGGTAAGACTGAAAAATGATAAGGGAACGTTGAGGGTAAAAGCGTTTATACCCAGCTCTAGTTTAGTGGTGGCAGGTCAAGTGCTAGAATCCCGTCTGCCTCAGGGCAAGTGTGCACGCAGCAGGCAAGGCTCTGCCTCTGGCCTCGCCACCGCCCCACAGCCCTGCAGCACTGAGCAGAGCTCTTTACATAGAGTCAATAATAACTCATTGCCCACACGTGTGCAAGCCTGCGCCTGCAAGACCTGCACCTGCCCAGTGGGCAAGCAGACCAGGGTCAGGTGAGAATCCTGGCCGTGGAACTTCCATTTTCTCTACAATGACATCTAAATTTAAAAACCTCTACAGGAGCGTGAACAAAGAGAAAATCATTTATTCCTAGACATTTAGTCAAATCTAAGGTGGAATTTCTCCCTCTGAATTTATACGATAGTTATCAATTTAGGAATTGTGGTATTTTAGAGAATGTTTCAAGAAAACTGCCCTAAGGTCTAAACACTTATTTTCTTACTGAGAGTTTATTTTAAAACTACGCTTTGCCCAAAATAAAGTTATATTTCACTGATTAAAATATGGACAAACTCCAGCAGAGGTATCTCCACCTATCAATTAGCCACAAAATTAACAGATCTTCAGCCTCTACAGCGTCAGTGGCTGCTTCAGTGGTATTTGCAACAACAGAGAAGTAAAGGGAGCACTTGTTTGTCAAAACATAGTCATCAAAGCCACACAAAAAACCCTAAACAAGCTGAATGAATAGTATTTGGCACCTACATATCTCCTGAAAATTTAAAGGACCTAATTAAAGAGCAGGTAAATGTTCATTAGTGTATTGAGGATGAATTTCCTGGGCTCTCTAAGTCCTTATTACTGCACTTAGTTGCTAAGCCTGCTTCCCATTTAAGAGCCTAAAACTCGACCTCCTATGTAAACTTTGCAGTTTACAGATTAAATGTAGTCAACCCCAGGGTTTGCCCCTCTCGCTTCTTCTCTTTTTCTGGGGATTAATATGTTGTACTGACCTCAGAGACGCCTGGCCCAGGGTCTGCTGAGATAGGTAACTCCCTCTAGCCTTTGGTCAGCTCCTTTTCCTACAGCACCTATCTCTGCTAGCCTCATCCTGACCACAAGACCCCTCCAAGTCTGTTGACCCACTCTGGTCTCTTGTGTGCCGCTGCTGGGAAGCTCAGAAAACGGTTGGATACTCAGTAACCTGGAGGGTGGGGAGCAATGTCTCAGTCACTTGGCCTCAGCTGTGTGGTGTGCAGGGGCCTCACCATGAGGACTGATGGAAGCAAGGTAAAGATCCTGTCTGCCCTAAAGTCCTTCCTACTTTCCTCCACGCAATTTCTTGTCCTCTCAGCTGACTCAGGAGAGCAGGCAGGGAGTGCAATCCTTTCTTAGGCACCTATAAGCATCTGAATTCTAGTCACATACCCTCAGATTCTCTTCTTCCTTCCAGCACACATTTGTATCCTTTTGGTATACAACTTCATACCTCCTAACTCTTTGGTTTATGGTGGAAACGCTCTGCCCTGAATCCTCCAAGCTCTTACCCATTTAGGACTCAAAAACCATGTTTCCTCTTTCAAGAAACTTGCTCTTATAATAAAAAGCTGCTGTTTCAGCTTTGACTTTAAAACTCCATTCAGAAACTCAGTTGTCTTTGTTCTGGGCTATGCTCACCCTCATCCTAGAGCAATAAATACTATGGATTCACGGGGTGAAGGGAAAGGGCTAATGTTGGGGAGAACCAAAAAGCCTTTGAAGAAGAGAAACATCAGTATCTCCGAACTGCATCCCACCACAGTCAGGAAGTGTGTTTATTAGTCAGTATGTGACAAATGGTAATCAGGCGTCATACAAGCCCTCTAGTGGGCATTTGTAAATGTGCAGGACATTTTTAGTTAACATTATTTACTGGCATTTGGTGGGTAAAGGCTAGGGATGATAAATATCCTACAATGCACAGGACAGTTTCATACAAAATGCCCATAATTTCTTGCTGAAAAATGCCAAAGACTTTGTTGGGGTTTTTCCAGTCTTTGGTCCCATTCCTTTTACTACTGAGTACAGCTCCAGACCCCCATCTCTTAAGTATCAGGGCATCCCATTTACATCTGAGAGCCTCTTTTCCTCACCTCAGTTCCATGGAACCAGCCTGAGTCCCCATGCAGCTGTTGCCTGTCACCAGCCTGAGCTGTTTGGGGGTAACGACTGTGCTAGTGGTTTCTACATTCGCCACCATCACACACTTGCAGACAAATCACAGTTTCACTTAAGTCTTTAAAAATGAAGCAATAAAGTAGTTTTTATATTAAATTTCACCCCTTGGGTACACATCTTTTTTTTTTCATTGAAGTATAACTGACATACAGTATCCTATTAGTTTTAGGTGTATATCATAGTGATTTCATATTTTTACACATTACAGAATTATCCCCACGGTAAGTCTAGTTACCATCTGTCACCATACAAAGTTATGACAATGTTATTGACTATATTCCCTATGCTGTCTACATGACTTATTTGTTTTATAACTGGAAGTTTGTGCTTCCTAATCCCCTTCACCTGTTTCACCTGCCCCTACACCTCCCCCCTTAGAATCCAACAGTTTGGGTCCTTTATCTGAGTCTGTTTTTGTTTTGTTTTGCTTAGCTTTAGAAATTCCACAAATAAGTGAAATCATATAGTATTGGTCTTTCTCTGTCTGACCTACTTAGAATAATACCCTCTAAGCTCATCCATGTTGCAAATGGCAAGATTTCCTTCCTTTTAATGACTCAGTAATATTCCATTTTGTGTATCTATCTATGGGTATATGTGTGTGTGTATGTACATATACACACATTTTCTTTATCCATTCATCATTCAGTACTGATGAACATGCGCTTCCTTATCTTGGCTATTATACATAATGTTGCAATGAACATGGGGCACAGATACCTCTTCAAATTGGCATTTTGATTTTTTTTTCAGAAAAATACCCAGAAGTGGAATTGTTGCACATGGTAGATCTATTCTTAATTTTTTGAGGAGCCTCCATACTGTTTTCCATAGTGGCTGCACCAGTTTACATTCTCACCAATAGTGAATAAGGGTTCCCTTTTCTCCACATCTTCACCAATTCTTATTTTTTGTCTTTTTGATAATAATCGGTCTGACCTGTGTGAGGTGATATCTCATTGTGGTTTTGATTTGTATGTTCTTGAAGATTAGTGATGCTGAATATTCTTTCATTTGCCTTTAGGCCGTCTATATATCATTTTTGGAAAAAGTCTATTCAAGTCCTCTGCCCATTTTTTAACAGTTTTTTTAATATTGTGTAAGATCTTTATATATTTTGTATATTAACCTCCAATTGGATGTATGATTTGCAATATCCTCTCCCATTCAGTAGGCTGCCTTTTCATTTTATTATTGGTTTCCTTCAGTGTGCAAACACATTTTTGTTTGATGTAACCCCATTTTAGTTTTGCCTGAGGACATTGGTTGAGAAACATTGATAAGACTGACGTCAAAGAACTTATCACCTATGTTTCTTCTATGGGTTGTACAGTTTTAGGTCTTACATTCAAGTCTTTAATACTTTTTGAATTAATTTTTTTATATACTGTAAGATAGTAGTCCAGTTTCATTATTTTGCATGCAGCTCTCCAGTTTTCCCAACACCATTTATTAAAGAGACTGTCTTCTCCACACTGTATATTCTTGCCTCTTTTGACCATATACATATAGATTAATTGACCATATACATATGTATGTATATGGGTTGTTTTTTTTCTGGGCTTTCTATTTTATTCCATTGATCTGTGTCTGGCTTTTTTGTTTGTTTGTTTGTTTTTGCCAGTACCATTCTGTTTTGCATGCTATAGCTTTGTATTATAGTTTGAAAACAGGGAGTGTCATACCTCCAACTTTGTTCTTCATTCTAAAGATTGTTTTGGCTCTTTGGGGTATTTTGTGGTTCCATACACATTGTAGGGTTCTTAGTTGTAGTTCTGTGAAAAAAAAACAAATCTTGTTTTTTTTGGAGATTTCATTGACTCTATACATAACTTTGAATAGTATGGGCATTTTAACAATATTAATGCCTCCAACCTATGAGAACAATATATCTTTCCATTTTTTAATACCGTCCATTGTGTTCTTCAATGATTGGATCTCCGACCGGAATTCATTCCTGAGTTCTTGAATATCTTTCCGTACCTCCATGAGCATGTTAATGATTTTTATTTTGAACTCCCTTTCAGGGAGAGTCATAAGGTCCATATCATTTAAATCTTTCTCAGGAGTTGTATTCATAATTTTACTCTGGACCAGGTTCCTTTGGCGTTTCATATTTGTGTATGTCGCCCTCTAGTGCCCAGAAGCTGTACTCTCTGGAGCTGCTCAGCCCCTGAAGCAATGCAGGGATAGGGGAGTGGTATTGGTGCCTTGGGGGAGGAAAAAGCTGTTTCCTGCTTCCTGGCTGCTATGCCTGTCTCCACTGTCTGAACCAGTGGGCTGAGCACACAGGTATAAGCCTCTGTGCTTTGCGTTTTTAGTTGCTGTAGACATATCTTCCCTCTGGCTGGCCTAACACCAGGGAAGGGTTTCCCGGTTTGCAAGCCCAGTGGGGCTGACCAGGAGAAAGGCGCACTAGTCTGCCTGTCACAGAAGGGGTTCTTGGAGCTGTGTGGGCAGCCAGGGAGCTGGCGCACCTGAAGATCATGAAAACTCCCAATCTGCTGGGCAGAGTGCACCCGGACAATTTTATCTACCTGTCCTTTCTCCTGAGCAGTAAGCTCTGTGCAATCCTTGCCCCTTTAGCAGCCTTTTGCTAAGGGCTTCTTTGTTAGGAAGTCTCTCAGACTGCCCGCCTTTCTTTTGTCCCCAAGCAGCTGGGTATGGATCCCTGCTTTCACAAGCAGCTGGAATCTTAGTCTCTCCAGGAATTCTGCCTGTCTTAGCTTTCCAACCCCATAATTACAAGGGTATCATGCAAGCACCATGGAATGTAGGTTTGTGCTCCCAGAGCAGATCTCCAGTTAGGTATTCAGCAGTCCCAGTTCTCCACTCCCTCTCTGCTCCATTCCTGTTCCTCCTGCCAGTGAGCTGGGGTGGGAGAAGGGCTTGGATCCCACAGGACCACAGCTTTAGTACGTTACCCTGTTCCATGAGGGCTGCTCTTGTCTCCAGGTGTATGCAGTTTGTTGCCGTCCTCTTTCCCGTTGCTCTTTCAAGAATAGTTGTAGTAGCTTTATTTTCATATTATATGCGGTTTTAAGAGGAAGCCTCTGTCTCACCTCTCACGCCGCCATCTTTAATCCAATCCCCTATATCTTTCCATTTTTTGTATCATCTTCAATTTCCTTCAACAGAGTCTTATAGTTTGCAGAGTACAGGTCTATTGCCTCCTTTGTTAAATTTAAGTATTTTATTCTTTTTGATAAAATTGCAAGTGGTATTGTTTTTTCATGTGAAACCTTAAGAGTGTATATCAATAATACCTTAATAATAAATAAATAAATAAATAAAAATAAATAAATAAATAATTTAGCACAATAAAAAAAAAAAAAAGAACAGGAGGGACCCCATCTTAAGGCAGAGCAAGTAGTCCTAAATGATATGTCCCCACTGCTTGAGGGTAACCACTGTCTTAAAGAACTGGATCAATAAGTTTGTGTTAAGTTTATCTTACAGAATTATCTAAAGGACTGACTGTGTATGGTGACACAATGTCTCTCACTGGAGAAAGATATCATGCGACCACATGTCAAGCCTACACTGCCCCACCTCCACCCCAGCCGCCCTTTGCCCCATTCTTGAAAGCCTTAAAAGACACAATCGTAAGCCCTTAAGGGGCCTCCTCTCTGAGGTTGCCTACACTTCCCTTTCTTTGAGTGTCTAATTTTTCCCTTAAATAAAGACTTCTCACTGCTCAAAAAAAAAAAATTGCAAGTGGTACTATTTTCTTAATTTACCTTTCTTATAGCTCATTGTTAGTGCATAGAAACAACCAATTTCTGCATGTTAACTTTGTATCCTACAACTTTACTGAATTCATTTATTAGCTCTAATAGTTTTTAATAGAATTTTTTGGGTTTTCTAAATATATATTATGTCATCTTTAAATAGTGACAATTGTACTTCTTCCCTACCAATCTGGATGCCTTTATTTCTTTTACTTGCCTAATTGCAGTGGCTCGGACTTCCAATACTATGCTGAATAAAAGTGGTGAGAATGGGATCCTTGTCTTGTTCATGATCTTAGGGGAAAAGCTTTCAGCCTTTCATCACTGAGTATGATGCTATCCCTAGATTTGTTATATATGACTTTTATTACGTTGAGGTACATTCCTCATATACTCACTGAGAGTTTTATCATAAAAGCATGTTGAATTTTGTCAAGTGCTTTTTCTGATTCTATTAAGATGAACATATCATGTCATTTTTATTGTTCTTTGTGTTAATGTGGTGCATCACGCTGATTGATTTGTGAATGTTGAATGACTCTTGTATCCCTTGAATAAATTCCACTTTGTGGAGGTGTATGATCCTTTTACTATATTATTGATTTCAGTTTGCTAATATTTTGTCGAGGACTCTACCATCTATATTCAGCAGGGATACTGGTCTGTACATTTCCTTCCATCTTTTCTTTCTATCTCTCTCTCTTTCTTTTCTCTCTTTTTTTTTTTTTTTGGTGGTATATATATATCTCGTATTGGTATTAGGGAATGCTAGCCTCATCAAATAAGTCTGGAACTTTTCCGTCCATTTTAATTTTTTAGAAAAAAATTGAGAAGGATAGGTACTAGCTCTTCTTTCAATGTTTGGTAGAATTCACCTGTAAAACTGTTCCTAACTTTTGTTTCTAGGGAACATTTCTTTATTTTTTTTACTGAAGTCTAGTTGATATACAATCTTACATTGGATTCAAATATACAACACAGTGGTTCAACAGTTACCCACATTATTAAATACTCACTCTAACTAGTATAATTACTATCTGTCAACATAGGAAGATGTTATAGAATCATTGTCTAGATTCTCCATGCTGTACTACCATCCTTGTAACCAACTTTTGATTGAGAGTTTTTGTGCCCTCTTATCCCACTCATCCTCCCCACCCACCTAACACAACCACTCCCAATGGTAACCACCAGTCACCTCTCAGTGTCTCTAAGTCTAACACTATTTTGTTCATTTTGTTTTGTTTTTAAGTTCCACAAATAAGTAAAATCACACAGTATTTGTCTTTTTCCACCAGGCTTATTTCACTTGGCATAATACTCTCTAGGTCCATACATGTTATGGCAAATGGCAGGATTTCTTTCTTTTCCATGGTTAAATAATATTCTGTGTGTATATGTATCACTTCTTTATCCACTCACCTCCTAGTGAATACTTTGGTTACTTCCATATCTTGGGTATTGTAAATAATGCAGCAATAAACATAAGGGGACATATATATATTTGAAGCACGAATTTTGTTTTCTTCAGTTATATTCCTACAAATGGAATTACTGGGTTCTATGGTATTCCTATTTTTAGTTTTTTAAGGAACCTCCATAGTACTTTTCACAGTGGCTGAACCAACTTATATTCCCACCAACAGTGTAGAGGGGTCCCTTTTTTCCACATGCTCATCAACACTTGTTATTTCTTGTCTTTTGGATAGTGGCATTCTGACTGGTGTGAGGAGACAACTCACTGTGGTTTTGATTTGCATTTCCCTGATAATTAGTGATGTGGAGCATCTTTTGATGTGCCTTTTGACTATCTGTATTTCTACTTCAGAGAAATGTCTGTTCAGGTGCTTAGCCCATTTTTAAATTGTGTTATTTGGTTATTTGGGTGTTGAGGTATATGAGTTTTTTTTTATCTGAAGAATTGTTGATGTACAATCTAATGTTGTTTCAAATGTACAACACAGTGGTTCAACAGTTACCCATATTATTAAATCCTCACCCGCTCTAGTATGGTTACTGTCTATCAACATAGAAAGATGTTACAGAATCATTGACTATATTCGTTATGCTGTACTACCATCCCCATGACCAACTTATATTGTGATTGCTAATTATTGTGCCCCTTTGTCCCCTCCCCATCAGTAACCACTAGTCACTTCTCAGGGTCTATGAGTCTATTGCTGTTTTGCTTTGTTTTTATATTCCACAAGTAAGTGAAATCAGGCACATGAGTTCTTTGTATATTTTGGATGTTAACCTCTTATTGGGTGAATAATTTACAAATATATTCTCCAATACTATAGGTTGCCTTTTTGTTCTGATAATAGTGTTCTTTGCTGTATAGAAGATTATTAGTTTGATGTAGCACCACTTGTTCACTTTTTGTTTCCCTCGACTGGGGAGATGTGTCCAGGAAAAAATTGTTCATGTTTATGTTCAAGAGATTTTTGCCTCTATTTTCTTATAAGAGTTTTATGGTTTCATGTCTTACATTTAGCTCTTTAATTGATTTCACGTTTACGGTTGTGTATATAATTAGTAATCCAGTTTCATTCTCTTGCATGAATCAGTCCAATTTTACCAACAACAGTTATTGAAGAAGCTGTCTTTTCTCTGTTGTGTATTTATGGCTCCTTTATCATATATTAATTGACCATATATGTGTGGGTTTATATCTGGGCTCTCTATTCTGTTCCATTGATCTATGGGTCTATTCTTGTGCCATTACCACACTGTTTTGATTACTGTAGTTTTGCATTATAGCTTGAAGTCAGGGAGCATGATAGCCCAGCTTTGTTGTTCTTTCTCAGGATTAGTTTGGCTATTCAGGGTCTTTTGTGGTTCCATATGAATTTTAGGATTATTTGCTATAGTTCATTGAAAAATGCAATTGGTATTTTGGTAGTGATTTCACTGAATCTGTGAATTGCTTTTGGAAGGATGGCCATTTTGACATTAATTCTTCCTGCCCATGGGCATGGAACAGATTTCCATTTATTTCTGTCTTCTTTAATTTCTCTCATTAGTATCTTATAGTTTTCAGAGTACAGGTATTTCACCCACTTGGTTAGGTTTATTCATCAGTAGTTTATTCTTTTTGATGCAGTTATAAATGGAATTGTTTTCCTGATTTCTCCTTCTGCTAATTGGTTTTTAGTACATAGGAATGCAACATATTTCTGCGTGTTAGCTTTGTATCCTGTAACTTTGCTGAATCCAGCTATTAGTTCTAATAGTTTTTTGGTGGAATATTTAGGGTTGTCTATATATAGTATGTCATCTTCAAATAGTGACAGTTTTACTTCTTCCTTACAAATTTTGGATTCCTTTTATCTCTTTATCTTGTCTGATTCCCATGGCTAGGATGCCAGTACTATGTTGAATAAAAGTGGTGAGAGTGGACACATTGTCTTGTTTCTGATCTTAGAGCAAGTTTGAACTTTTCACTACCAAGTTTAATGTTAGCTGTGGATTTGTTGTATATGGCCTTTATTATGTTGATATGTTCCCTCTATACTGATTTTGTTGACAGTTTTATTATGAATGGATGTTGTATTTCGTCAAATGCTTTTTCAGCATCTATTGACATTATCATAAGATTTTTATCCTGTTTTTGTTGATGTGGTGTATCACATTGGTTGGTTTATAAATACTATTACTATCTTTGCATCCCTGGAATAAATCCCACTTGGTCGAGATAGATGATCCTTCATTGTATTGTTTAATTTGGTTTGCTGATATTTTGTTGAGGATTTTTGTATCTATGTTCATTAAGGATATTGTTCTCTAATTTTTTATTTTCCTATTATTAATATACAATTACATGAGCAACATTATGGTTACTAGACTCCCCCTATATTATAAAGTACCCACCACATACCCCATTGCGGTCACAGTCCATCAGCATAGTAAGATGTTATAGAATCACTACTTGTCTTCTCTGTTATACTGCCTTCCCAGTAGCCCCCCACCCCACCCCACCCCTGCTACATTATGTGTGCTAATTGCAATAGCCCTTTTTATGCCTTATCCCTCCCTTCCCACCCCTCTTCCCCAGTCCCTTTACCTTTGGTAGCTGTTAGTCCATTCTTGGGTTCTCTGAGTCTGCTACTGTTTTGTTCCTTCCGTTTTTTCTTTGTTCTTATACTCCACAGATGAGTGAAATCACTTGATGCTTGTCTTTTTCTGCCTGGCTTATTTCACAGAGCATAAAACCCTCTAGCTCCACCCATGTTGTTGCAAATGGTAGGATTTGTTTTCTTCTTATGGCTGAATAATATTCCATTGTGTATATATACCACATATTCTTTATCCATTCATCTACTGATGGACACTTAGGTTGCTTCCATTTCTTGGCTATTGTAAATAGTGCTGCGATAAACATAGGGGTGCATATGTCTTTTTCAAACTGGGCTCCTGCATTCTTAAGGTAAATTCCTAGGAGTGGAATTCCTGGGTCAAATGTATTTCTGTTTTTAGTTTTTTGAGGAACCTCCCTACTGCTTTCCACAATGGTTGTACTAATTTACATTCCCACCAGCAGTATCGGAGGGTTCCCCTTTCCCCACATCCTCGCCAACATTTGTTGTTGTCTGTCTTTTGGATATTGGTCATGCTAACTGGTATGAGGTGATATCTCATTGTGGTTTTAATTTGCATTTCTCTGATGACTAGTGATGTGGAGCATATTTAATGTGCCTGTTAACCATGTGAATTTCTTCTTTGGAGAAGTGTCTGTACAGCTCCTCTGCCCATATTTTAAATAGCTTCTTTGCTTTTTCTTTGCTGAGGTGTGTGAGCTCTTTATATAATTTGGATGTCAACCCCTTATCGGATATGTCATTTATGAATATATTCACCCATATTGTAGGATGTCTTTTTGTTCTACTGATGTATCCTTTGCTGTACAGAAGCTTTTTAGTTTGATACAGTCCCACTTGTTCATTTTTGCTTTTGTTTCCCTTCCCTGGGGAGATATGTTCATGAAGAAGTTGCTCATGTTTATGTCCAAGAGATTTTTGCCTACATTTGTCTCTAAGAGTTTAAAGGTTTCATGACTTCCATTCAGGTCTTTGATCAATTTTGAGTTTACTTTTGTGTATGGGGTTAGACAGTAATCCAGTTTCATTCTCTTACATGTAGCTGTCCAGTTTTTTCAACATCAGCTATTGAAGAGGCAGTCATTTCCCCATGGTATATCCACGGCTTCTTTATCATATATTAATTGACCATATATGCTTGGGCTTATATCTGGGCTCTCCATTCGGTTCCACTGATGTACGGGTCTGTTCTTGTGACAGTACCAAATTGTCTTGATTACTGTAGCTCTGTAGTGGAACTTGAAGTCAGGGAGTGTATTCGCCCTGCTTTATTCTTCCTTCTCAGGATTCCTTTGGCTATTCTGGGCCTTTTGTGGTTCCATATGAAGTTTAGAAGTATTTGCTCTAGTTCATTGAAGAATACTGTAGGTATTTTGATAGGGATTGCATTGAATGTATTGATTGCTTTAGGCAGGATGGACATTTTGACAATATTAATTCTTCCTAGCCAAGAGCATGGGATGAATTTCCATTTATTAGTGTCTTCTTTAATTTTTCTTAAGAGTGTCTTGAAGTTTTCGGGGTATAGGTCTTTCACTTCCTCAGTTAGGTTTATTCCTAGGTATTTATTCTTTTGGATGTGACTGTGAATGGAATTGTTTTCATGATTTCTCTTGCTGCTCATTTATCTTTAGTGTATAGGAGTGCAACAGATTTCTGTTTATTAATTTTGTATGCTGCAACTTTGCTGAATTCAGATATTAGATCTAGTAGTTTCGGAGTGGATTCTTTCGGGGTTTTTTATGTACAATATCATGTCATCATCTGCAAACAGGCACAGTTTGAGTTCTTCCTTGCCAATTTGGATGCCTTTTATTTCTTTGTGTTGTCTGATTGCCGTGGCTAAGACCTCCAGAACTATGTTGAATAAAAGTGGGGAGAGTGGCATCGTTGTCTTGTTCCCAATCTTAAAGGAAAAGCTTTCAGCTTCTCGCCATTAAGTATAATGTTGGCTTTGGGTTTGTCATATATAGCCTTTATTATGTTGAGATACTTGCCCTCTATACCCATTTTGTTGAGAGTTTTTATCATGAATAAGTGTCGAATTTTGTCAAATGCTTATTCAGCATCTATGGAGATGATCATGTGGTTTTTTCCTTCTTTTTGTTGATGTGGTGGATGATGTTGATGGATTTATGAATGTTGTACCACCCTTGCATCCCTGGGATGAATCCCACTTGATCATGATGGATGACCTTTTTGATGTATTTTTGAATTCGGTTGCTAATATTCTGTAGAGTATTTTTGCATCTATGTTCATCAGGGATATTGGTGTGTAATTTCCTTTTTTTGTGGTGTCTTTGCCTGGTTTGGTATTAGAGTGATGTTGGCCTCGTAGAATGAGTTTCAGAGTATTCCCTCCTCTTCTACTTTTTGGAAAACTTTAATGAGGATGGGTATTAGTTCTTCACTAAATGTTTCATAAAATTCAGCAGTGAAACCATCTGGTCCAGAGGTTTTGTTCTTAGGTAGTTTTTTGATTCTCAGTTCTATTTCTTTGCTGGTAATTGGTCTATTCAGGTTTTCTGTTTCCTCCTGGGTCAGCCTTGGAAGGTTGTATTTTTCTAGAAAGTTGTCCATTTCTTCTAGGTTATCCAGTTTGTTACCATATAATTTTTCATAGTATTTTCTCATAATTCTTTGTATTTCTGTGGTGTCCATAGTGATTTTTCCTTTCTCATTTCTGATTCTGTTTATGTGGGTAGACTCTCTTTTTTTCTTGATAAGTCCATCTAGGGGTTTATCAATTTTGTTTATTTTCTCAAAGAACCACCTTCTGCTTTCATTGATTCTTTCTATTGTTTTATTCTTCTCGAGTTTATTTATTTCTGCTCTAATCTTTACTATGTCCCTTCTTCTATTGACTTTGGGCCTCATTTGTTCTTCCTTATCTAGTTTCATTAATTGTGAGTTTAGACTATTCATTTGGAATTGTTCTTCTTTCCTGAGGTAGGCCTGTATTGCAATATATTTCCCTCTTAGCACGGCCTTTGCTGCACCCCACAGATTTTGTAGTGTTGAATTATTGTTGTCATTTGTCTCCATATATTGTTTGATCTCTGTTTTTGTTTGGTCATTGATCCACTGATTATTTAGGATTATGTTATTAAGCCTCCATGTGTTTGTTTAACTTTCCATTTTATTTGTATAATTTATTTCTAGTTTCATACCTTTGTGATCTGAGAGGCTGGTTGGTACAATTTCAATCTTTTTGAAATTACTGAGGTTCTTTTTGTGGCCTAATATATGATCAGTTCTTGAAAATGTTCCATGTGCACTTGAGAAGAATATATATCCTGTTGCTTTTGGATGGAGTGCTCTGTAGATGTCCCTTAGGTCCATCTATTCTAATATGTTGTTCAGTGCCTGTCTCTTTACTTATTTTCTGTCTGGTTGATCTGTCCTTTGGAGTAAGTGATGTGTTGAAGTTTCCTAAAATGAATGCATTGCATTCCATTTCCCCCTTTAATTCTGTTAGTATTTGTTTCATATATGTAGGTGATCCTGTGTTGGGTGCATAGATATTTACAATAGCTATATCCTCTTGTTGGACTGAACCTTCTATCATTATGTAATGTCCTTCTTTGACTCTTGTGACTTTCTTTGTTTTGAAGTCTATTTTTTCTGATAAAAGTACTGCAACTCTTGCTTTTTTCTCCCTATTAGTTGCATGAAATATCTTTTTTGATCCCTTCACTTTCAGTCTGTGTACGTCTTTGGGTTTGAAGTGAGTGTCTTGTAGGCAGCATATAGATGGGTCTTGCTTTTTTTACCCATTCAGTAACTATGTCTTTTGATTGGTGCATTCTGACCATTTACATTTAGGATGATTATTGATAGGTACGTACTTATTGCCATTGCAGGCTTTAGTTTCATGGTTACCAAAGGTTCAAGGGCAATTCCCTTACTATCTAACAGTCTAATTTAACTTACTTTGTATACTATTACAAAGACAACCTAAAGGTTCTTTTTTTCCTCCTCTTTCTTGCTCCTCCATTCTTTGTATGTTATGAATCATATTCTGTACTCTTTGTCTTCTCTTGGGTGACATCTTTTTAGACTTAGGAACACTTCCATCTATAGGAGTCCCTCCAAAATGCACTGCAGAGGTGGTTTGTGGGAGGTAAATTCTCTCAGCTTTTGCCTATCTGAAAATTATTTAATCCCACCTTCAAATTTGAATGATAACCTTGCCAGGTAGAGTATTCTTGATTCAAGGCCCTTCTGCTTCATTGCATTAAATATATCATGCACTCCCTTCTGGCCTGTAAGGTGTCTGTTGAGAAGTCTGATGATAGCCTGATGGGTTTTCCTTTGTATGTGATGTTTTTTTCTCTCTCTAGCTGCTTTTAAAAGTCTGTCTTTATCCTTGATCTTTGCCATTTTAATTATTATATGTCTTGATGTTGTCTTCCTTGAGTCCCTTGTGTTGGGAGATCTGTGCATCTCCATGGTTTGAGAGACTATGTCCTTCCTCAGACTGGGGAACTTTTCAGCAATTACCTCCTCAATGACACTTTCTATTCTTTTTTCTCTCTCTTCTCCTTCTGGTACCCCTATAATGTGAATATTGTTGTGTTTGGATTGGTCACACAGTTCTCTCAATATTCTTTCATTCTTAGAGATCCTTTTTTCTTTCTGTGCCTCAGTTTCTTTGTATTCCTCTTCTCTAATTTCTATTCCATTTACTGTCTCTTCTACTACATCTAATCTGCTTTTAAATCCCTTCATTGTATGTTGCATTTCAAATATGGAATTTCTTAATGATTGAGTCTCCAACTTAAATTCATTTCTGAGTTCTTGAATATTTTTCTGTACTTCCATAAGCATATTTATAATTTTTATTTTGAACTCTCTTTCATGAAGATTGGTGAGTTCGGTTTCATTTGGCCCTCTTTCTGGGATTTGTGAGATTTTGGTCTGAACCATGTTCTTTTGTGGTTTCATATTTCTGTGTGGTACCCACTCTTGCCCATAAACTCCAGACTCTGGAGCTGCTCAGCCCCTAGAGTGAGGTTGGGGGTCATAGGGGAGTGGAGCTGGTGCCTGGGGGGAGGAAAGATATGTGTCCTGCTTCCTGTCTGCGGTGCCTGTCTCCAGTGTCAGAGCTAGTGGGCCAAGCACACACATGTAAACCTCTGTGCTTTGCATCTCTAGCTGTTGTAGGCAGGGCCTCCCTCTGTCTGGCCTGACGCCTGTGCAGTGACTTCCAGTTTGCGAGAAGGTGCCTGCAGGCCAGTAGGAAGGTTTGGCAGGCTTGTGTCACAGTGGGGTTCTCAGAGCTGAATAAGCAGCCAGGGGGATGTAGCATCTGAAGCTCCCCAAAGTTCCCAACCAGCTGGCAGAGTGTGCCCACGCAAGCTTGTCCAGCTCTCCCTTCTCCCATGCAGCAAGCTCCATGCAAACCCCGCCATTTCAGCAGCCCTCTGGCTGCTAGGAAGCCTCTCAGGCTGCTTGCCTTTCCTCTGACACAGAGAAGTTGGTTGTGGATTCCCTCCTCCACAAACGGCCGGAATGTCAAGTTCTCCAGCACTCCACCTGTCTGAGCTCCCCAACATCCAGAGCACCACACAGTATAGGATTCTGCTCACAAAGCAGATCTCTAGGGCTAGGTGTTCAGCAGTCCCAGGATTCCACCCCCTCCCCTGCTCCATTTCTCTTCCTCCCGCCAGTGAGCTGGGGTGGGGGAAGGGCTTGGGTCCCACCAGATTATGGCTTTCCTATGTTACCCTGTTTCATGAGGTCTGCTCTGTTCATGAGGTCTGTTTGCAGTCTGGTTCAGCCTTATTTCTTGTTGCTGTTTTAAGGTTAGTTGTATTAATTAACTATATTTTTGTACAACTTGTTGTTTTGGGAGGAGCTCTCTCTCTCACCTCTCATGCAGCCATCTTGCAAGTACTCTAATTTTTTTTTTGTGGTGTGTGTCTAGTTTTGTTATTAGGATGTTGGACTCATAGAATGAGCTTGGAAGTATTCCCTCTTTTTCTACTTTTTGGAATACTTTGAGGAAGGATGGATATTAGCTCTTTTTTAAATGTTTGGTAGCATTCAGCTGTGATGCCATCTGGGTCTTGACTTAGTTTGTTGACAGTATTTTGATTATTGATTCAGTTTAATTATTTGTAATTGGTGTGTTCAGGTTTTCTGCTTCTTCCTGGTTCAGTCTTGGAAGGTTGTACTTTTCTAGGAATTTGTCGATTTCTTCTAGGTTGTCCAATTTAGTGGCATATAATTTTTCATAGAATTTTCCTAATAATTCTTGTATTTCTGTGGTGTCAGGTGTGACTGTTCCTTTTTTGTTTATTTGTGTCCCCTCTTCTTTCTTGATATGTCTGGATAGGGGTTTGTCTTTTTGTTTATCTTCTCAAAGAACCAGCTCTTGGTTTCATTGATTTTTTTCTGTTGTTTTATTCTTCTCTATTTTATTTATTTCTCTGGTCTTTATTATGTCCCTCCTTCTACTACATTTGGGTTTCATTTGTTCTCCTTTTCTAGTTTCCTCTTAGTTGTGAGTTTAGACTATTTGTGATTGTTCTTGCTTCTTGAAGGTAGGTCTGTATTGCTATGTACTTCCGTCTCAGAACTTCTTTTGTGGCATTCCACAAATTTTGATCTGTTGTATTTTTTTTCATTTTTCTCCATGTGTTGTGCTGATTTCTACTTTTATTTGTTCATTAATCCATTGATTATTTAGAAGCATGTTGGTCTCCATATTTTTGTGGGTTTTTTTGTTTGTTTTCTTTGTGTAATTTATTTCTATTTTCATGCCATGTCATCTAAGTTGCTTGATAAATTTTCAATCTTTTTGAATTTGAGACTATTTTTGTGGCCTAGTATGTGATCTATTCTGTAGAAAGTTCATGTGCACTTGAGCAAAATGTATATCCTTATGCTCTGGTGTGGAATTTTCTGTATATTATCTGTTCAGTCCATCTGATCTAATGTGTTGTTCAGTGCCTCAGTTTCCTCATTTATTTTCTGTCTGGATGATCTGTCCATTGATGTAAGTGGGGTGTTAAAGTCTCCTAATATAATTGAGTTGCATTCTGTTTCTCCCTTTAGTTCTGTTAGTATTTATTTTACATATTTAGGTGCTCTTATGTTGGGTACATAGATATTTACAATTGTTATATCCTTTTGTTGGACTGATCTGTTTATGATTATGTAATGTCCTTATTTGTCTTTTGTTACTTTCTTTGTTCTGAAGTCTATTTTCTCTGTTACAAGTACTAGTACTCCTGCTTTTCCCTCCCTTTTATTTGGATGAAATATTTTTTCTTCCTGCACTTTCTGTCTTTGTAGGTCTTTAGGTCTGAAATGAGTCTCTTGTGAGCACCATATAATGGGTCTTGTTTCTTTATCCTTTCTGCTACCCTATGTCTTTTGACTGGTGCATCCATTCAATTTACATTAAAGGTAGCTATTGTTAGATACGTATTTGTTGCTATTTTATTAATCGTTTTCATAGTTCCTTTCTATTCCTTTCTTCTTCTCTTATACTCTTCTTATTTGATGGTTTTCTTTAGTGTTGTGATTGGATTTAAAAAAAAATTTTTGTGTGTCTATTATAGGGTTTAGGTCTGTGATTATTATAATGTTCATAGATAGTGCCTAAATACATAAAATACATCTATATTAAGTTAATATTTGTTCTATTTAAAACACAATCTAAAAGTACTTTTCTATTTTTCCTCCTCCACACTTGTTAGAGTTCATAATCTGCATTTTTGGTGTATCCCTTGACTGATTTTATGTATAGTTGATTTTAGTACTTTTGTTTTCTTTTGTTTTCAACTTCATACTTGCTTGGTCATTAATTGGTCTACTACCTTTAATATGGGTTTATTTTCACTGGTGAAAAATATTTAGGCTTAAGAACATTTATGTCTACAGAGGTCCCTTTAATATATCCTGTAAAGACACCTGAAGATGAGTTCCTTCAGCTTCTGTTTATCTGGGAAACTTCAATCTCTCCTTAAATATTAAGTGACAACCTTGCTAAGAAGAGGATTCTTGGTTGAAGGTCCTTTTTTCAATACATTAAATATTTCATGCTACTTCCTCTGGTCTGTAGCGTTTCTGCTGAGAAGTCTGCTGATAGCGTGATAGAATTTCCCTTATAATAAATTTTTTTCCTCTTTCTAGATGCTTTCAGTACCCTCTTTATTTTTGATCTTTGTCACTTTAATCATTTTATGTCTTGGTGTTGTCTTCCTGGGTTCCTTT
Organism: Phataginus tricuspis; assembly: GCA_029783875.1. Classification (NCBI taxonomy): domain Eukaryota; kingdom Metazoa; phylum Chordata; class Mammalia; order Pholidota; family Manidae; genus Phataginus; species Phataginus tricuspis. The sequence continues at coordinate 17,423,934 of JAQQAC010013566.1, forward strand.
TGTTAGGGGTTCTCTGTGCTTCCCAAACCTGGGTGTCTATTCTCAGAGTGGGGAAGTTTTCTGCAATTATTTCTTCAAAGAGACTTTCTACTTGTTTGTTTCTCTCTTCTTCTGGTACCCCTATCATGTGAATATTGCTTTGTTTGGAGTTGTCACACAGCTGTCAGCATCCTCTCTATTCTAGATTCTTTTTTCTCTCTGTTCTTCAGCTTCACTGTTTTCCTGTTCTCTAATTTCCATCTTATTGTCTCCTCTCCTTGCAGTAATCTTTTATTCATTCCCTCCATAGTATTTTTCACTTCAGATACTGTATTCTTCAGCTCTGAGTGATTCTTTTCAACTATTCTTTCTCTTTGTTCAAATCTTCCGAGATCATCAATACTTCTCTGCAGATCAGTGAACATATCTATGACTGTTACTTTGAAATCTTTATCAAGATTAGTGATCACTGCCTCATTTAGCCCTCTTTCTGGTGTCTTACCCTGTACTTCTGTTTGGAACATATTCCTTTGACTCCTCATTTTGATAGGGTTTATGTGTTTCTTCCTTTGTATTAGACAGTTCTGCTATTCCCCCTGGTCTAGAGAGTAATGGCTTTATGAAGGTGTCCTGTGGTGCCCAGAAGCTCAAGACACTTTACTCACCAGTGCCTGTTCTCCTTTGCTGTGGAGCCCTAGTTGGTGTTGGTGGGCTGTGGGCGGGGCTGCCTTTTTGCTGTCTGCCAGCAGTGGCTGATCTCTGTCCCCTGTGGGTGACAGCTCACCTCAGAGGCCCTTTGTGAGCCAAGCAGCAGCACCTGTGGGTGGGATCACTGTGGGTGGAGCCACCCTCTGCCTGTCCTGCAGTGATGGTGGTGGTAGTGATGTTGGGCTGATGGGGTGGGTGGGGCAGGTGTGCAGGTGAGCACAGTGAGGGGCTGGGCTGCCAGCAGAGAAGGAGTGTTTGAAGCTGGTTCCCACAAGTGCCTCTCCAGTTGGTATGAGAAAGGGCAGAGAAACCTGGGAAAGCCTCCCTATGCCTGCCAGGCAGCAGAGCCTGGCCACTGCTGTGCCTAGTGGGACATGCGGACAAGTAGGCCCATGGTGAGGCACCTCAGAGCTGTGCTGGCAGTGAGGATGCAGCATTTGCAGTTCCTATGAGTGCCAGACCAGTTGGGATAATGGAAGGGTGGGGAAGTGTCCATCTGCCCTTTCTCCTATGGAGACAGCTCTGTCCAACCCACAGCCCTCTTGCACCCTTCCTGCTGTGGTAAATCTTTTGATGTGCTGCCTGTGTTCGGTTTCAGTGGGACCGCCAGAGTGTGCTTGTGCTCCACAAGTGGCAGGAGTCTTAGCCTCTCAGAATGCTCAAACTGTCCCCGGCATCCAGCACTGTTAATCACTAAAGCCTAATGCAATGTGAACTCATGTTCCTGAAGCATATCTCCAGGGCAGGTGTGCAGAGTTCCTGAGCACTTATCCTCTCCCTGTTCTGCTCTTTCCCCCCCATTTGTGGGCTGGCATGGGGGAAGGGCTTGGGTCCTGATCAATCATGGCTCTGACTCTTTACCCTTCTCTATGTGGTCTTCTCTTCTTCACTGGTGTAGGTGGTCTGCTTTGCAGTTTTCCCATCATTTTCAGGGTTAGTTTTATTTGCTGTAGTTGCTTCTTTGGTGTGTCTATGGGAGAAGGTTTCCACCTTGCCTTCCTCCTCTCCCATTTTTTTTCCTATGCTTGGGAGTTTTTAAACTACTGATTCAATTTCTTGTAATCAGTCTATTCAGATTTTCTATTTCTTTGTGATTCAGTATTGGAAGATTGAGTGTTTCTAGGAATTTATCCATTTCTTCTAGGTTTTGTGATTTTTAGTGAATAATGGTTCATATTAGCCTCTTATGAGCCTTTGTATTACTGTGGTGTCAGTTATAACATGTCATCTTTCATTTCTGGTTTTGTTTGTTTTATTCACTTATTATTTATTCTTACAACAGTAGTCAGAAAAGATGTTTAACATAATTCCAATCTTGAATTCATTGAGACTTGTTTTGTGGCCTACCATACGATCTATCCGGGAGAATGTTCCACATGCACTTCAAAAGACTTTGTATTCTGCCATTTTTGAATGAAATATTCTGCATGTATCTATTAAGTCCATCTGGTCTAATGTGTCATTCAAGGCCAATATTTCCTTATTGATCTTCTGTCTAATCTATCAGTTGATATAAGTTGGTTATTTCACTCCTTGAGCACATTTTTTAATATCCTAGGTGAAAAACAGGAAATATGCATGAAGCACTTCTGCTGTATACAGAACTATGATTATCTTGAGAAAAAGCACATGTGATTGTTTGAATTGTATTCTCAACTAGTCACTTGAAAGAACATATGTAACTATGGTTATTATGACTTGAAAATATGGCAGGCATTTATCTGAAAATTATTCAAGTTAGCCTGCAATTTCTAGGAAAATAACTCATAGTATTTGTTGCCAAGAATAAAATTCAAACTTTCAGGCAAAAATTAGAGTCTTAGAAATTTTTATCCATTACTGGTTTCTTGACAGCTTCACCAAACAGAATTTCTGATAACATTGATGACCACATATTAGAAAATTATGCCTGGATTACAGAGTTATTAAAGGTGTAAGATGGACCATCAGAGTTTAATGTAACAATATGAAATGTTCATTGATATATTTTCAGATTTCACATTATAACTAAACTCTAATAAACTATATCTTGTTGAGTATTATATAAAAACACACTATTCTTAATTATCCAAAAACGTTATTAAAATGATCCTCACTTTTACAATTACATATCTATATTAGTCTGGATTTTCTTTATATATTTCAACTAAAACAACATATTGCATTAATAAAATGAGGAACAGATATGAAGATCCAGTTATTTTATATTAAGTTATACATTAGAGAGATTTGAAAATGTAAAACAACAACAATCTTCTATTTTCCCATTTTGTTTTGTTTTAGAAAATGTAATTATTTTCTTAAACATATGTATGGTAATACATAATGAACTCACCCTTGCTATTTAATAAATATTTTAAAAACATGTTTTAATCTCTAATAAGTAAACAGGATAGCTATATCCCACATAAACAAAAGTACCTGGTAACCTGAATAATTTTTAAGAGTGTAAAGGAATAATGAGATCATAAACTACTAGAACCTCTGTTCTAGGGAAAACTCTTACACTTAAGGTGCCTTTATATGATCATTAATAGAATACCTGTGATAGAGTCACTATTAAGAATAACTAATAGTAATTTGTGAATAATTTTGTGGCTTGGGAAAATATTGAATGAATGCTTGACATCAAAGTTCATTAAAGAAGGTTGCAAAGAGAGTGTTATAATGATATAAGAAACAGAGGAGAAAAGCTTTATGACATGTGATATCTAGGAAATCATTGCCAAATCCTATCAAAAACACAGGTAAGAAAAGTAAAAAGATATAAATTGGACTACATCAAAATTAAAACTGCACATCAAAAGGCACTATCAAACTAAAAAGGCAATGAGAAAATATATTTGCAAAGTATAAATCTGATAAGGGATTAGTATCTAGTATAAATAGAGAACTCCTAAAACTCAGTAACAGAAAAACAACCAACCTGACTCAAAAACAGGTACAGGACTTGAACAGATATTTTTCCAAAGAAGATACACAACGATAATATGGGTGAAAGTAGTCACCACATTGTTTTTTCATGTGAAACCTTCATAAGAGTGTATATCAATAATACCTTAATAAAAAAAATGTGGTACATATACACAATGGAATATTATTCAGCTATAAGAAAGAAACAAATCCTACCATTTGCAACAACATGGATGGAGCTGGAGGATATTATGCTCAGTGAAATAAGCCAGGCAGAGAAAGACAAGTGCCAAATGATTTCCCTCATTTGTGGAGTATAACAATGAAGTAAAACTGAAGGAACAAAACAGCAGCAGACTCACAGACTCCAAAAAGGGACTAGTGGTTACTAAAGGAGAGGGGTGTGGAAGGGTGGGTGGGGAGGATGGGATAAGGGGATTGAGGGGTGTTATGTTTAGTATACATGGTGTGAGGGGTCACAGGGAAAACAGTGGAGCACAGAGAAGGCAAATAGTGAATGTGTGGCATCTTATTAACTGATGGGCAGTGACTGCAATGGGGTATGGGTGGGGACTTGATAAAATGGTTAAATGTAGTAACCACATTGTTTTTTCATGTGAAACCTTCAGAAGAGTGTATATCAATAATACCTTAATAAAAAAATGACAGTGAAATAAAAAAAAGGAAGATACGCAATGGCAAAAGGCACATGAAAAGAAGCTCAACATCACTATTAGGGAAATGTAAATCAAAACTACAATGAGATATTATTTCCCACCCAGTAGGATGGCTACCATTAAAAAAAGAAACAAAGAAAAGAACAAGTGTTGGCAGGGAGAAATTGGGACCCTTGTCCATTATGTTGGTAAAATTTTATGATGTAAAATGGTGCAGCTGCTGTGAAAAATAGGGTGATTCCTCAAAAATTAAAACTAGTATTACCATATGATCAAACATTTCCACTTCTGGACATATACCCAAAAAAACTGCAAGCAGGATTTCAAAGAGATATTTGTACACTCATTTTCATAGCAGCATTATTCACTACAGCTAAAATGTGTAAGCAACCTGTGTGTCCATTGACAGATGAATAGAGAAACAAAATGTGATACATATATGTCACAGAATATTAATCAGTATTGAAAAGGAAGAAAATTCTGATGTTCTACAACACAGATGAACCTGGAGGATATTATGCTAAGTAAAATAAGAGTCACACACAAAAAATTACTCTATAATTCCACTTGTATGAGGCAACTAAAGTAGTCATATAGGATCAGAGTGGAATGGTGATTGCCAACACCTGGGGGGAGGGTGGAAAGGCGAGTTGTTGTTTTATTGGTAGAGCTTCGGTTTTGTAAGATGAAAAGTTATGGGGACGGTAGGAGGTGATGATTGCACATTATGCAATTACTGAATATCACTGAACGATACACTTAAATGGTTAAGACGGTAAATTTTATGTTATGTGTCTTTTAATAAAATACACAATAAAAAAGAATTGGAAAAAAGGAGATAAAGATAACAGAGAACTGTGTGTGCACAAACTGAGAAGAGGCCATGTGGGGACATAGTGAGAAGGTAGCCACCTGGAAGCCAGGAAGAGTCCTCACCTAAAATCAAACCAGCTGGAACTTTGATTTTGGACTTGTAGCTTCTAGAACTATGAGAAAATAAGTTTTTGCTGCTTAAACCTGTAAGAGGTGAAATAAATGGTATGTCAAGAGTTCTTTTTCAGGCTTCTAAAACACACAGGCAATACTAGAGACCTGTTAGTGCTGCTTTGGGTCAAATTAAAAAGTGAACTGAAGTATACTGAAATCATTCAAATGCAAACTGCAAAGAATCCTTGTAAGTTACTGATATCAAAGAGAAAAAGAAAGATATAAGCAAAGACATCACAGAAATTAGATCTAAATACTGGAATATCGTCTGTGCAAGCATAGCCAAGCTGCTGCACAATGATCCTAAAAATACTGCCAAGAAAAAACTGTATAAGAATAAGGTTTATAGCTAAATCAACTCCTTGTCTTTGTAATTATTCTCTGTGCTAGTATTCTCAGAAAGATATCTATGATACAGGCAACAATGACAGTTACATCTAAACCTTTCCACCCTCAATTCAACCTTAACTTCCTTTTGCCATCCTTTTCTTCAAAGCTGTGGAAGTTGTTTGAGGTAGTGGTATTTAATAATTTGGATCATCCTTTTAATGTACTTATTAATGTCCTTATTCCATGCCTCCTCCTGTAGATTAGGGCAAGAGAATTTGTTATTAGGGTTGAGAGTCAAATTACTAAGATTCTTTATTAATACTTCTGAGATAAGTTAAGAGGTAGTTGAAGCTCCGTGGGAATTTTTTTCACCAAGCATCTCTGGGGTCCAGGTTGGATTAAACTTTGGTGAGTCCATTGGAAGTCTAAACACAGCTTGAAGCTCCTCCTAGATATCTAGGTTGCAGCAGAAGATGATACTCAAGCCTCAAATTGCTACAAAGTAGCCTAGAAAAAACTATATAGCCCAGAATGAGCAAGAAACATCAAAACCCTCATCAAACCAAGGTGAAAGAAAACTCAAGGGGTTTTTTAATGGGGCCAGGAGGCCATTAAGAATGTGGGCCTTATGCATATCCTCATCAGGTGGAACCATGAACTTTTGAACTGGGCCAAACCACAAATAGTATAAGGACTCTGCATGGACACCTGCAACTTGCTACAGTAATGGACTTTTGCTTAGTGATACCTAAGTAACCAATTCTGTTTAGCCAAGACTAGTTTTCTGCCATTGATACCAATCAAAATTCTTTGTAAACACTATATATAAGCATTCCACGTTGGTCTTTAAAATGCCCTGAAAATTTTTCCTTTTGGGACACAATTTGGGCTGCTACTTAGATCTGGCTCCCCAAATTTCAGTTATAAGACCCAAATAAATACTTTTATTTCAGTTATGCCTCTTTTCTTAGTCAAACATTTCTGGTGTCAGAGGTTTGTGTGATAAGCTGTAAAGGCAATATAAGAACCACCACCCTTTCTGTCCTGTACACACATTGTGATAACTCTTCAAGGCCAAGTTGTAATTGGTCTTTGATAGACTCCTCCCTTGTTACCTTGTCTTTTCAGATTTGCAGCCAGGTAGAAATCTTTATTTTAAAGGCCTTTCCATGGTTCTTATAACTACTTGCAAGACTGGGAATTCTGGTGGCAGCTTCCCAGATATTTATAGCTCTGCCATCAGGTTAAAAGTTGTCCCACTTTTCAATATTTACTCTCCCTACTCAACTTAGAACAATGCTATTCAATAATAATGTGGGGATCCTGTTGCCCCTGCCTATTCTTTCATTCCCAGGCTAAAAAAACAATGTCGGGATGAGCCTACAGACATGAGTGAATCTCATTCTGTAATTGCCAAAAAGTGTATCATTAATTTTAATTACATTATGTAGCAGGAGTTTGTATTTATTTATTGTAATACAAAAGCAATTATGCTATCCTTTACAAGTAAGTCTGTAATCATTCTGGAACAACTGTCTTGCATCATTTCTTTCCCAAATAAGGTTTATATGTTTTTAAAATAAAAAAAATTTAAACAAATAAAGTTGAAATTTCCAGCAAAAAAATATTTTTAAACAAAACTCCTAGAAATAATAAGGATGGAAAAAAGACTCGATATGAAAAGTAGGTAAGGAAAATACAATATTTTTTTAGATAAAGAAAGGTATAAAGAACATGGATTTTTCTTTGTAAAGGAAAAAGGAAAGAAATTTTGTCCTGAAACAAAATAATGGAAAAAAAATTGATAATCCTAAATAGGTACAGAGAGTGGTAGAAGGTTTATGGAAAAGAAATCTTGAGAAAGTAATTTTACATATGGACAAGTTGGCTAAAAACTGAGTTGTTACTAGAAGAGTTTTAAAATTAAGACAATACCAACAATAAACTTAAGAGATAATTAAGTTTTAGTTTTACATATCTGTTAAAAGAACAAGGTTTTCTTGAGCTATTGCTCTGCTTTTGATAAGCTATAAAAGGTTTTTCACCTTTTAAAGTAATCTACTTAGAAAGCAAAGATTTTATGTTTTATCAAAATAATTTCTTATACTTCACCTTATCTTTATCAATAGATGTTTCATTATTCAAGTAAACCAAATCTTTTGGATATCACAAAAGCTAAGTTTTTCTTACAACTATATGACCCTTTGTAATTTACCTTTAAAATCTTTTATTCTCACTTTAGTCAAACAGATATTTAAATATTGTTTCATAATGATTTAGATCTTATTTGGTCAAATGTCCAATATTTTTTGATATTTTTGAAAAATTTCTGAAAATCAAACTCTACATAGTTTTTTTGACCTAAAAGTAACTTTGGGAACTTACAGAGGGCCCTTGCAACTTTTCAAAAGAATTTTTTCTTCTTCTTATAAAAAGGGAGGTATTCCACTAATTAGGATTATTTGATACATTAAATTACATGGAAAGTTTTATCAAATAAGAATACTAAACTTTCTTTATATAAGCATTTATTATAAAAGTTGTAAAAATTACATAAAATTCCTAAAATTCTGATATGTCCTGGTATAAGGTTATCAGTTATAATTATAGTTATTATCTTAAAGTGTTACATGTCACAGAAATAATCAAATTTCCTTGTCAACTACATCATAGTGTCTCATCAGCTCTTTAACCATTGTTATTTTAAGTCATGTCATATATTGTTTTAAGTATTTTATCTTAAAAGAGATTCATGAAAAAGACTTTGACAAGTACTCTAAATACAAGTTTTGATAAACTTAAGATCATAAAAGTCATCCTACAGTATGGGAGAATATATTTGTAAATGAATTATCCAATAAGGTGTTAACATCCAAAATATATAAAGAACTCACATGCCTCAACACCTAAAAAGCAAATAACACAATTAAAAAAATGGGTGGAGGATCTGAACAGACACTTCTCCAAAGAAGAAATTCAGATGGCCAACAGGCACATGAAAAGATGCTCCACATCGCTAATCATCAGGGAATCATAAATTAAACCACAATGAGGTATCACCTCACACTAGTAAGGATGGCCAACATCCAAAAGACAAGAAACAACAAATGCTGGCAAGGATAGGAGAAAGGGGAACCCTCCTACACTGTTGGTGGGAATGTTAATTGGTTCAACCATTGTGGAAATCAATCAGAGGTTCCTCAAAAAACTAAAAATAGAAATATCATTTGACCCAGTAATTCCACCTAGGTATTTACCTGAAGGAAAGAAGATCCCTGATTCAAAAAGACATACACACCCCTATGTTTATCGCAGCACTATTTACAACAGCCAAGATATGGAAGCAACCTGTGTCCAACAGTAGATGAATGGATAAAGAAGATGTGGTACCTATACACAATGGAATATTTTTAGCCATAAGAAGAAAACAAATCCTACCATTTGCAACAACATGGATGGAGCTCGAGGGTATTATGCTCAGTGAAACAAGCCAGGCAGAGAGAGACAAATACTTAATGACTTCACTCATTTGTGGAATATAAAAACAAAACAAAACTTAAGGAACAAAACAGTAGCAGACTCACAGACTCCAAAAAGGGACCAGTGGTTACCAACGGGAAGGAACTGGAAAGGGTAGGTGGGGAGGGAAGGAGAAGGGGATTAAGGGGCACTATAATTAACAATTACAACACAGGTAGGTCACAGGAAAGGCAGTTTAGCAGGAAAAGACAAGTAATGACTCTATAACATCTTGCTACGCTGATAGACAATGACTTCAGTGGGGGGCGGTGAGGACTTGATAACATGGGTGAATGTTGAAATCACAATGTTGTTCATGTGAAACCTTTATAAGATTGTATATCAATGATACTTAATAAAATTTAAGATCATAACACTGTACTTGGTAAAAATGTATAAGCTAATAAAAACGAATTGCTCTAATGTATTGTTTTCCAAATTTAAGGGATCCCTTTTTCCCTTTTTCTCCTCTTCTTTAAACTACCTATAATTTACAGCAATTTAGTAAAGTGTTACAACAAAGATAAAGCATTCACCTTTTTCTCCCTGTCTGATCCCTCCTGAATTCTAAAACTATTAATATTCTTATCTCTCATGACAATGCCTGTATTTGCATAAATTCATAAGACTCTGTTCTTATAAGAGGATGCCCAATGCACTTAGCCCCTGCTTCTTTGACCCACAGGCGGTAACAGGAGATATACTTAAATATTAAAAAGGCCTAAATGCTTCCATTAAGAATAACAGTGCTTTGGTAGAGCAATCTTTTCACAGTGCACACCCAGGATACAAAGACCTTAAATAAACCTTACTACAACCCAGGGACTTCATCTATTGGGAAAGACTTTTTCTGAAAGACTCCCTTCAACCCCATTGAAAAGACCCTATAAGGCTCTGTTAACTAACCCTTGTGCCATCAAATTCCACAGAATAGACCTTTAAGTTCACATGTCATGTTTATTTTTTATTTTATTTTTTAAATTATTCTAAACAAATTTTAATAAGCAGTAATTTATATTAGCACAATTATTTTTTGCAAACAGATACCACAAATGTTGTTTTAAAATACTTGAAATTAAGTTTCTGTATTAGAAAACATTTCCCTTAGCAGTTCTGTTTAGTTTTTTTTTCCATTATTGATTTTTTAAAATTTTTATTAAGGTATCATTGATATACACTCTTATGAAGGTTTCACATGAAAAACAATGTGGTTACTATATTCACTCATATTATCAAGACCCCCCATACCCCACTGAAGTCACTGTCCATCAGTATAGTAAGATCACATGTCTCATTTAAAGAAAGCACCAACTGGTAATTTGAAACTAAAGATTTCCAGGAACTGAAATAGACAACAACTGGAGAAGATAGGTATCTCAAGATGGGTAGACTAGGCCTGTATACCTTTTACTCACTGCTGCTTCTTAGTTTGTTCTTTTCCCTCTATTTCTCTTAGAGAGACAATGTTCTTATCCACATTTCTCAGCTTATTGAAAAAGGGAGAAGCCTGACTATTAGATCTGTCACCAGAAAGTGATCTGTTCATGATGTCAGAAACCACTTGGTCTCATTTGTAACTAATTTCTCTCTTGTCCCAAATGCCACTGCTAATTATACCTACAGACTATAGATGTTATCAGGTTAAATTGTTATGATCAGATGTTCCCATACTTGTTTCAACCGTTCTTCCATCATAACTTTACTAGCTCAACTACTTTGTGAAAAGAGTTGTCAGCAATAACTCCATTTTGTACTTTGAACTCAATCTTGTTGAAAATATGAAACTGTACTGACTTTGCTGATTTGCCAAAATAACTTATTGGCTGAGAAAAGGCTTTTTGAGGACTGTGCAAACTATTCTTTCCCTAGTAGTGAATTAAATGTCCTTGATCCATCAGTGAATTGTAACAGATAAATTTACCCTCCAACTTAAATTTTTGGCAAATGATTGATGTAAGGATTTTTTTTACTTCTTTAGATCTGCTCTATCACACTGACAAATTTATTGAGCCCCTTTGAAACTTAATGATTCAACATTCTTAATTTCCTAATCACGTAGATCGATATGCCTAATGTCCATAAAGTTTTTGAAATATCATTGCTAATTGTTCTTCTAATGCTCATCACCTTGCTAAGAAAGGTCTACTTTATTAACTGGTGGTTTGGAATCCAAAACCTCTACAACTCCTGAGATTATGGTCACTGAATGGTTGATTCTTCTGAACCTCCAGGTGGCTTAATAAAGTTCCCAGATAAGGACACTGCATTAAAACAATTCTTGACTGCCTTTCTGTTGCTCCTAATACAATGACTCATTGAAATAACCATCAGACATTAAAAATTCTCCCCGATGTGCAACGTGACTTTCTGGGACAGGCCCATACCACTGATGTGAGACTAAACAAATTTATAGTTGATCAGCAGTGCTTGCAGAGAAAGACCTTGAAACCTGATAAAAAGGGTTATACAGATGTCAAGTAAGCATATGGAAAGATGCTCAGTATCATATGTTAATAGGGAATTTCAAGTTAAAACAATGAAATATCACTACACATCTACTACAACAGCCAAAATCCAAAATGCTGACAACACCAAATGTTGGTGAGAATGTAGAACAAGAAATTTCATTCAGTGCTGGATAGAATGTGAAATGGTACAGCCATTTTGGAATACTGTTTGGCAGTTTCTTAAACATTAAACATGCTCTTACTATTCAACCTAGCAATCATGCTCTTTGGTATTTATCCAAAGGAGTTGTAAATTTATGTTCGCACAAAAATCTGCACTTAAATGTTTACATCAGTTTTATTCATATTTGCCAAAACTTGGAAACAATTAAGATGTCCCTTAATAGGTGTATGGATAAATTAACTGTAGTTCACCCAGGCAATGGATTATTCATTGCTAAAAGAAATGAATTTTCAAGCTATGAAAAGATATGGAGGGACTTTAAATACATATTACTAAGTAAAAAAAAGGTAATCTGAAAATGATACATATTGCATAATTTCAACTATATGGCATTCTGGAAAAGGCAAAAACTATGGAGATGGTAAAAAGATGAGTGATTTCCACGGCTTAAGGTGAAAGAAGAGATGAATAGGTGGAAGACAGCAGATTTTTAGGGCAGTGAAGCTATTCTGTATGATACTATTTTGGAAGATACATGTCATTATACAATTGTCAAAAGTCAAAGAATGTACAACACCAGGAGTGAACCTCAATGTAAATTATGAACTCTGGGTGATAATGATAGTGCTCCATATTCCCTAAGATTTAATGTTGTTGCTGCTTATTGCAGTTATTGTTTCTGAATTTTCTGACTTTTATATATAGTCTGTTCTTTGCTCTTTGTGGCCCCTGAAGTATGTTACATTAGCTTAGTGGTAATGAAATGATTGGGCAGAGGTTTCCTTAAATAGCTGGAATTAAAAAATGTTCCAGTCTTTGCAGAGACCTATGTGTATTTATTGTAGCATGCTTTCAACACTCACCAGGTGCTTTACAACTCTGCCTTAGCCTTCATTTCCTGCTTTCATAGAGCTTCAAAGTTAGGAGAAGGTGAGAGTTTAGAGATTTATTGGGTCATTCCTGAGCATGCACACAGCCCTGAGTATGTGTTTGGTCTCCTGAGACTTTGTCAGAGATTTGTAAGCCCTTACAGGACACTTATTCCCTAACCTCTCCTCCAAAGTTTTTTGATTAGCCTATTGTTTACCCCAGCTACTATCCCAGGCAGAAGAAACCTAAGATATTATATAGTAAATATATTCATCAAATGCCCTACAAGAAGGAGCTTTAGCACTAGGCTAGTTTGGAGTTAGGCAAAATGAAGACAAGCCTTTGAGCCAGTATTTAGGGACCATAAGACAGGTTAAAACAAATAATTACAATTCTTTCCTCATGAATTGCATTTTGCTCCCTCTGGTACTGGGAGTATAAGCTGTATTTTCACATCTAACAATGATCTGAGGAGCAAGGGATGGGACTACAGTACATTAAAACACCACAAACCTCACTGTTCTTATTAAGAATCATGCATTTTTCTTGAATAAATGTTTGCCAGGTTGCTGCAGGTCTTAGGCTAATATTCAGAGTTCCAAAAAAGTTGATTCTGGCAATTTTTGTCCATTTTTCATTGCTTTTATGAAGGGTGGAATTTCAAGTTCTCTACTCTGATATTTTTCACTGATGCTACCTCGGGTCATCATTAGCCTTGATAATAGCTAGTCTAGGACTAAACACACTGTAGGCAACTAATACTTATTTTAGATCTTTGTTGATATACTACTGATCAGAAAGTTGAGTTTTGTGGCCAGAACTCAGTTTAAGGAATTTCTGTGTTTTGACATCTTGAAGAATCTAAGTTATGGTGGCTGTGCAGCTAAGGCAATGTCCAAAAAGAGGCTGTGTAAGTGCTCTAGGCACGGGCAGAACCTGATAAGGTTTAGCTCTAATATGATCCTCAACTTTTCAGATTGTTAAATTCTTAATAGTTAACTCAAATTCTCAGAAATGATTCATGCTAACCAAACTCATAAGATACTAATTTATAAATCATAATATCAATTAATTATTCCATAATGTAAACTATTTCTGGTAGGATAAACAATGTCAGTCCATTCTTTTTGGTCACTGTTTCCCAGTGTGTTAGTACCTTTGGAAGAGACCAAGTCAACAAATTTTTGGTGAGCATAGTGTAGAATAATGCAGTTGGGTGTTCTTATAGAATATTTCTTTTAGACATGATACCAGGGAGAACTTCCACTTCTAACACTGAGCCTCATGTGTAAAATCTCAATGACAGGACCTAAAAGCAGTGGTGTTAGGATTAAATGAAATTACACATGTGCACAAATCATGATTTCATTATAAACGACAAAAAACAATTCAATTTTAGCTTAGACAAAGAAAAACTTCACAGAATCCAAGGAATGGTTGAGCAACCAAACTGTAGGAAGAATAGACATGCGACATCTTCCTTACTGTCTTTGTTTGGCTTTACACTGTATGTCACCTCTGTTCCCTGCTACCTCAGTGTGGTTTCCTCCATGTGATGGGGAATATGGTCACTGATAACTCCCAGGCATTACATTTTATAATTTGACTACCAGAGGTTACTTTTTAATTTTTTCTTTCTCAATTCTTGCTACAAAATGGAAGGGCTCTGCTTGGGTTGTGTTCAACCCAAAGAAATCAGCTATGGCCAAAGGACTGGGAGCATGTAAAAATGTGGGAATTTTCCCACAGGAGCCATAGAGTTTAAGCTGACAGAGGAACAGTGTGCTAAGTTGTATTATTGTTCCCTACTATTTGCTCCTTTCCACGTATATGACTTGAAGTGTCCCTTTCCTTGTGAAAAAAGTATATATGCCCTTTCCATTAAGGTTGGGCTTAGGCACGATGTGCTTTGGCCAGTAGAGAGTGAAAGGACATGAAGGACAGCACACTTGTACAGAAGCTTTAGGAGGCATCATGATTTTCTATCAGCAACTGACTTCTCCCCTTCACCCACCCTACTTCCATCCCCGAAGTGGGAATTGGCAGGGCTCACATAGGAGCTGCTTCTTCAACCTGGAAACACAAATGAGACATACATCGTCTTCCCAAAGCCTGAAGCAGCACCGAGGCAACTTGTAGACTCCATGTAACATAAGCAAAAAAATAGTCTGTTTGCTTTGTAAGTCATTGAACTTTCAGAGTTGTTATGTAGCATAACCCAGTTAAAGCTGACTAGTATAAGCAGTTCCCAGAAAAGGAAAGGGGAGTTTCTGGCTCATAAAACACTAAATTATTTAATGTATTTAATAGACTTCCCCTGGAGAAATAGTAATGAATTCTAATTTTCCAACTCCCACTTTTAATAAGTAACAGAAGAATCCTCATTATGAAGATAAATTACATTGAGAAGAAAATTTGTTTATATTCCTTATGCTTATTTTTCTAATATACTATTGCCCTGATTGAATTTAGAAAACCATTCCTTAGAACAACTCATACCTATAAAATGATTCATCTTATCTAGTATCTTACTTTCTTTTACTATCAATTTCATAGGATTCTCCCAGTGAGAGGCTTTGCTGCTCTCTCCCCATTCTGTATTTTAGTTTGGACATTTCCTCCATCTACACACTTTCCCTGGAGAATTATAACCATTAACACAAATTCAACCTACCAACATGATTAAAACTTCCAATTTTTTTCTAGACCAGATATTGCCTGTGAGCTGTAGGAACACTTTCTCACCTGTGCACTGGAAATTTTCACTTGATATCCCACCGACATCTCAAATACAGCCACTTAACTCATCTTTATCTTCAAATCTGTTTTGTTTTGTTTTTGCCTGAACTGCCTATTCTGGTTAACAGCACCATCCTGGACCTAGTAGCTCATGCAATAAGATTTGACATCACCTTCACTTTCTCTCCTTTCCTTACATCCTTGTTACTCCTATTATGTAATTGATTCAAGTCCTATGGATTCTATTCTCAGCACATTTCCAATTTTTTCTTCTCTGGTTTTCCTGCCACTGCTTGCAGCTCAGTTCATCAGACATTTAATGACTTCTTTTTATTCTAGTTACTATTCTGAATGCCAGAGATAGAGAATGAACAAGGAATACTTCCTGAGGCCCAGGAACTCACTTTCTAGTCAGGAAGACACATATCATTTCACTTATATAATAGGGTAAATGCAAAGACAGAGTCATAGATAGGGGACTAAGAAATCAGAGAAAGAATGCTTCCTCTAAGCAAGCAAATGAGAGAAGCTTTTCTGGGAGACTATTGAACAAGAAAGGATGATATGGAGTAAGCACAACAAACTAATTTTATAGGGAAAATATTATAGGGAGAGAGAACTGCTCTAGTAAAGGAATGAATAGAGGGTGTGAAACAGGAAATGTTGAAGATAGAGGCTGAGGGTAAGTGACACCAAACTAGCCTGGACTTAATAAGGATTTTATTTTTAATCTTATAGGACATTTCAAACTGGGCTTGACAAAGCCCCTCAGTGTTCATTGACTGGGGGAGGGGAACAGAAGGCCAAGTGCATTTTTTTTCTCTCCTCGCTTTGGTTCTGAAACCTGCTTTAACTGCAGCACCTCAGCTAACCTGCATCCCATCATTTGTAAATACTTCCATTACCAAAAGGTGTAGGGTGCTTATCAAAAGTATGCAAATAAAGTGATTAGAGCAGCCATCTTGTCTTGGAAAGCATGAGGACTGAACAGTTTAAGAACTCTGGTCTGGAGACAAATCATGAGATGAGGCATTATTACTTCCTCTTGGCTTTTTATGATCTGGTACACACCTAATTAGGTCACAGGAATCTGCTGTGCACACTTGCTTCCATCAAGTACAAAGAACCTTCCAAGGGTTTGATACCACAACTTAAGATATATCCTTTAAAGAGAAATGAGGAAAACAATTCAATTCACAATTGCATCAAAAAGGATAAAATACCTAGGAATAAACCTAACAAACAAAGTGAAAGATCTATACCCTGAAAACTAAAAGACAGTCATGACAGAAATTAAAGAATATACCAATAAATGGAATGTATCCTGCGCTCATGGATAGGAAGAATTAATATTGTCAAGACTGCCATCCTGCCTAAAACAATCTACACATTCAATGCAACCCCTGTCAAAATATCAATGGCATTCTTCAATGAACTAGAGCAAATAGTTCTGAAGTTCATATGGAACCACAAAAGACCCCAAATAGCCAAAGCAATCCTGAGAAGGAAGAATAAAACTGGGGAGATTATGCTCCCTGACTTCAAGCCCTACTACAAAGCCATAGTAATCAAAACAATTTGGTACTGGCACAAGAACAGACCCATAGATCAATGAAATAGAATAGAGAGCCCAGATATAAACCCAAGCATATATGGTCAATTAATATATGATAAAGGAACCATGGATATACAATGGGGAAATGACAGCCTCTTCAACAACGGCTATTGGCAAAACTAGACAGCTACATGTAAGAAACTGGATTATTGTCTAACTCCATACACAAAAGTAAACTCAAAATGGATCAAAGACCTGAATGTAAGTCATGAAATTATAAAACTCTTAGAAGAAAACATAGGCGAAAATCTCTTGAATATAAACACGAGCAACTTTTTCCTGAATGCATCTCCTCCAGCAAGGGAAACAAAAGTAAAAATGAACAAGTGGGACTACATGAAACTAAAAAGCTCCTGTACAGCAAAGAACACCATCAGCAGTACAAAAAGGCATCCTACAGTATGGGAGAATATATTTGTAAACGACATATCCGACAAGGGGTCAACATCCAAAATATATAAAGAGCTCATGCACCTCAACACCCAGAAAGCAAATAACCCAATTAAAAAATGGGCAGAGGATATGAACAGTCAATTTTCCAAAGAAGAAATTCAGATGGCCAACAGGCACGTGAAAAGATGCTCCACATTGCTAATCATCAGAGAAATGAAAATTAAAACCACAATGAGATATCACCTCACACCAGTTAGGATGGTCACCATCCAAAAGACAAACAACAAATGTTGGCGAGGATGCGGAGAAAGGGGAACCCTCCAACACTGCTGGTGGGAATGTAAATTAGTACAACCATTGTGGAAAGCAGTATGGAGACTCCTCAAAAAACTAAAAATCGAAATACCATTTACCCAAAGAAAACAACTTCTCAGATTCAAAAAGACATATGCACCCCTATGTTTATCACAGCACTATTTACAATAGCCAAGGAATGGAAGCAACCTAAGTGTCTATCAGTAGATGAATGGATAAAGAAGATGTGGTACATATACACAGTGGAGTACTATTCAGGCATAAGAAGAAAACAAATCCTACCATTTGCAATAACATGGATGGAACTAGAGGGTATTACGCTAAGTGAAATAAGCCAGGCAGAGAAAGACAAGTATCAAATGATTTCACTCATCTGTGGAGTATAAGAACAAAAAAAAAAACTGAAGGAACAAAACAGCAGCAGACTCACAGAACCCAAGAATGGACTAACAGTTACCAAAGGGGAAGGGACTGGGGAGGATGGGTGGGAAGGGAGGGATAAGGGGGAAAAAGGGGTATTACGATTAGCACACACAATGTAGTAGGGAGGGGGGCATGGGGAAGGCAATATAACACAGAGAAGATAAGTAGTGATTCTATAGCATCTTAGTACGCTGATGGACAGTGACTGTAATGGGGTATGTGTGGGGACTTGATAATGGGGGACTCTAGTAACTATAATGTTGCTCATGTAATTGTACATTAATGATACCAAAAAAAAAAACTCATGCCCAGACCCCACCCAAGGCCAGTTAAATCAGTATCTCTAGGTATGAGGCCCAGACAGTGATATTGTTCAAAAGTTCCCCAAATGATCATAAAATGCACAAGAAAACAAGGCTCCAAACCACAAAATAAATTAGATCACTCAAAAAGATACAAATCTTCACAGAAGGTATAAACACTTACCTTGTGCCCACCAAACTATTTATTCCTTGTTAATGAACTTCCCAGGAGCCTTTTTTCCCCCTATTAACCTTCAACTTTTGCATACTGGAAAGCTGACTGACAGCCTTTCAGTTGATTTTGCTGCCTCATTTGGCATATGTGGTTTCTTGACAAGCTGCCCAGAACATGGTGAAAGACAACCACAATTAAACTGGCCTCAGAGTCAGCAGTGGTTTTCTACAACAATGGTGTTTCTCCTGAAACCTAAAAGAGGATGAAAAAGATCATATAAATGAAGAAGTCAAATAGATGCTCAAATGTTGTTCAAGGTCACAGTCTTGGTTGCGGTGGGCTCTGGGGGAGGGAGGCTGTTGTGAGCAAAGGAATGATGCTGTCTCACCTGAGGCTTTCAGCTTCAGGCAAGCTCACTATGGATTCCCTGAGATCAAGAAATAACAACGGAATGTTCTTGGGGTAAGAGGGTTTATACCCGGCTTTGTTCTTATGGTGGTAGATGGAGCACTAGAATCACGTCTGCACTCATAAGTCATGTGTGTAATCTAGCTTCGTGACTGCCTCTGCCCAGAGACAGGGCTGGGGAAAGGGTGGGTGGAGCTCTTTATATAGAGGATTAGTCAGTATTAGCTCATTGCTAACTGTGTGGAAGCTTTAGCCTAGCAGTAGGCCAATTACAATATCAAGTAGATTAGGGTCAAATATGGATCCTGGCCATCAGAACTTTCATTTTCCCCACAGGCCTTCAATATTTTTAAAGAAAGCTTTGATTAAGGATTGTAACTCCAGGGGAAAAATCCCAGGGCAAAATACCTCTAAAATCGAAATCAGTCAAAGGTAGAAATAAAGTTAAGAAACCCTTTTATTTCTTACAAGCAGTGGTTCCCATCTCTCTCTTGATCTGGCTGCAGGAGAAGAGTGCTCCATCCAACCTCTCCAGTCCAGATAAACCCTTGCACACCCTTGTAATTACCTTTGATATGTAGATGGACTAAATCTCTCCACCCCTTGGAAACACCAATTGATATGCAGATGCACTAAAGCCAGGCGAGATATTCTGGAAATATTGCAATTTTACCCTCAAGGATCAAGTATAATCTACATTGTCTTGTGTCATATTTCTGGGTTCTTTGTGATGGAACCCAAAAGGATGGTATGGATAAAGTGAAGGTTTCTGTGTCCAGGATTTTCACCTGGCTCTGGTCGGCTAGCTCACTACACATGTGTGGGAAATATGTTGCATTGACTCTATATAAAGAGCTCCTCTCAGTGCTCTTGATGACACAGTTGGCACAGCTGCAAGGCTGCAGGAGAACAGAGATGAGACTGTGGAGTGGTGGCAGCACCGAGGACAGACACTGAGAAGGCCGCACACCTAGGTAGAAGGACCTAGAGGCAGAGACCAGCTTGCTGCAAGCAGACTCACTCTGAGTGGATGGAATTCTAGTGATTGACCTGCCACCGTGCAAATAAAGTTGGGTATAACCCTTTCACCCCAAGAACATTCTACTGTCATTTCTTTGGTCACATTGAATCCACAGTGAACTTGCCTGGGGCTGAAACCCATTGGCAAGACAGATGGATAATTAGAATCAATAGTTACCTTTTAATAAATATATGAACAATCTTGAGTAATTTTAAGTCTCAGTTAGGAATGAGATAATAAAGGAAAGAGTAGTCAAAATATATTTTCTGCTCCACTTCCTTTAAGGTGAAGATGTTTCATGTTGTCAGTTCCATTAGTTTTTTCAAATGACCTACCCTATGTAGAGTGTAAACTTAAGATAAAGAAATGCCAGTATCTTGAGATTTCTCTCTCTAGATTTAACCACATTTAGTGAGACCTAGTAGCTCACAGAGTTATCTTAAGTATTTCACAAGTGGCAGGAAGCATCCTTTGCACTTTTTTAGGGGTAGTCACTGACTACAGGTGGATGCTGTAAGGGATGGTGAAAGCACAGTATTTAGCTCCTTTCATTTCTTTGCCCTCTGTCCACTTCTTGCCAACTCCCTTGTCCATTTCTTAGCCTACACTGGCAATACCTGTCCACTTTAAGCTTCATGAAGTCTAGGTGTTTTAGGTACTTGGGTTATCTCAACAAATCAAACAGACCAAAAATCAACACAAAGCAAAACAAAAGAAACCTCACCCCTGTAGAATGGGAAAGGATGCCCTCCCTGGAGTACAAGGTAATCTGTAAAGTGAAGCAGGGACTCAAGAGAGGTGATTAGAATGATGAAGTCTAAGTGCTTCCCACCAGCCAGCCCAAATCAGGAGGTCTCCCTGTGCTTTCTGGAGGGAGATAGCAGCAAACAACATCAGACTCTGAGTTGTTGTCTTGCCAATGGGGTTCAGCCCCGGGCAAGTTCACAATGTATTCAGTGACACTGAGGAATGACAATGGAACATTCTTGGGAAAAAAGAGTTTATTACCTGGCTTGTTCTTCCTGCATTCAACAGTCTGCAGGTCTGTAATCCTCTTTAGTCTCTGCCTCTGCCTAGAGCACCGGGCACAGCTCTATATAGTGACTCAGTAAATAATAGCTTATTGCCTAGGGTCTGGAAGCAGTAGCCTAGCAGTAGGCCAGTTACATCATCAAGTAGTTTAGGTTCAGGTGAGGATCCTGGCCATAGGAACTTCAATTTTCCCCACATTTGCATACACTTCCAATCAAAGTCTTAAAGATGTTAGTGACTGTGGGTAAAATTGTAATATTTCCAGAATGTCTTGCCTGGCTTTAGTACATCTGCATATCAACAGATGCTCAAGGGTGGAGAGAAGTATGGCTTTAGGGCATTTCCATCATTCCTCAGGGCTGGAGAGAAGTTCATCTCCATATCAATGAGTAATTATCTGGGCAACCAAGGGTGTGTCTGAACCTGAGAGGTTAAGGGGACGGGGCTGGCTTGCTTCTTCCAGAGCAGAGGAGAAAGATGGCCTTGGACTGCAGTTCATAGGTGAGAGGGAGGGCCGGTTTTGTTTCTGTGGGAGCAGGAAAGAGAGAAGGCCCCAGACTGCAGTTTGTAAGCAATAAACAGATTTTAAACTTTATTTCTCCCTTTGACCGATTTCAGTTTTTAGAGGTATTTTGCCCTGGGTATTTTTCCCTGGACTTACAGTGACTTTATTTTTATTTTAGTAATCTAGGTAAGTTTTAAATGACTATAGATAATAGTAACAATGTATAGTATCAACTATACGTGTGTATCTTATATATAAGATGCTTCTATATATTTACATCATTTGATGGTTATACTAATCTTGTGTCTAAAATAAGTGTCTTGCCAATGGGTTTCAGCCCCAGGCAAGTTTGCTATGGATTCAATGTAACCAAAGAAAATGAAGGCAGAACATTCTTTGGGGTGAAAGGGTTTATTACCCAGCTTGTTCTCCCGGCGGTAGGTTGAGCACTAGCATCTTTGCCTCCATGCAGAGCACTGAGCCGAGCTCTCTATATAGCACAATAATAGCTTATTGCCTAAAGGTGTGGAAGCGGTAGCCTAGCAACAGGCCAGTTATATCATCAGGTGGTTTAAGTTCAGTGAGGATCCTGGCCATAGGAACCCCCACTTCCCCACACTCCACCTATTCAGGATTCTTGCCTTACAATCTACATGCTTACCATCTTCTGCAATGGTCGCTGTACGAGAAAGCTGGAGCACTGTAACCAGATTTCACAACAGCAAGAGGATAAAAACAACTTAGAGATAATAAAAAATTAAGATGCAGGTAATAAAAATTATAATAATCCTCAAGCCAGAGGAGGTTCCTAATAACAAAAATTATAATAATCCTCAAGCCAGAGGAAGTTCCCAATCCACTAAGACTTTAGGGGCAATAAGACACATGTTTTAATGCCACCAACATAGGCAAATCTTGTCCATCAAGTAGGATGCATGCAAGAGAGTGGTCCTGTGATAGGACTGTAGCAGGAAGGAGGTCCCTTCCAGGTCTAGTATACCATCCTTTTACTCCTCTGCCCGCGGGGATTACTGAAGGGTCTATATATAGTGCTACTGGAGGTGCATGCACTGGCCATAATGATAAAACAAAACCCCCGGTAAGATGCTCCTACTTTCTGGCCGTTCAGGATATACTACTGTGACCTTTGGCGGCCACTCTGCTGTTATTCCAGGAATACACAGGAGGCCAGCTTCCAGACCTTGTCCCCAAGGTGCCAGGAGAGCCAGCCATCGTTGGTCCATGTGTTGAAAGGTCCAAGGCTATGTCCACTCAATGGAGTCTCTGGGATTCAGTGCAGTTGGGTGCTGGCAGCAACATGTTATTCTGGTGGCCAAACCTCGGCTTCAGTGATTCTTCCCTGGTTTGCACTTGCAGTTGTATAGGGGAGGCAGCCATATGTGTTAACATGTCTACAGGGCTCAAGGCTCCCTTTGTTGGTCTCTCATTCAAACGTCGTAGCACAGTACATAAGCAGACTGACCATCCCTGCAGACTATTGGTATCTGACTTTAGTCCGGATTTTAACAAGCCATTGTGCCTCTCTATCATGCCTGCTGCTGTAGGATTGTATGGTACATGAAACTTCTACTTGATTCCCAGCTGTCGCACCCATTCTTGCAGTGTATGTCCAGTAAAATGGGTGCCCTGATCACTCTCAATTACCTATAGTTGGCCATAGGCAGCAAAGAGACGCTCCAGGTCTCTTTTGGTTGTCTGCTGGTCTGCACAAGGGGTAGGAAAAGCAACCAGAAGTCCAGTAGCTGTGTCCACACAGGTCATCGCATACCGATATCCTTCTGACACAGGTAGAGGCCCAATATAGTCTACCTGCCACCTGATGAGGGGTATAGGCCCCTTAGCTATTGTCCCATGTTGCTGTGGAACTCAGTGTAAGTCCCTTTTGGAGCACATGACACACTCTTGCTGGACTCTACTAACTTCTTTGAAGGTCAAAGGCAAACCCCACTGATGGGTACAGCCCACATTGTCTTTTGCCCCACATGCAACAAACGCTGATATAACTATTGGGCTACATCAGAGGCAGGCTTTCCTTCTAACCAGCATATCTGGGCCAATTTATCTGCTTCATCATTTCCTGGGGATGCCAGTGGCAAATGCCCTGTCACATGGTATACTGTAATTATTTTAGTCTGACCACAGGCCCATAAGTCTTGCCAGAATTCTTGCCCCCAAAGGGGTTGGTGACCAACCAGCCAGTTGGCATGGTACCAGGTTAGTAGCCACAGGGTCAAGCCCTGATAGGTAGCCCAGCTGTCAGTGCAGACAGCTATAGGGAAGGGCTCCTGGCTGAACACAGCCACACGGCCTGCAACTCTGCCAACTGGCTGCTCTTCCCCTCACCATCTTCCATCCATATTATCTCAGTCTTAGGATAGAAAGCCATGGCCCTCTATTTTGGGGGCTGCCCACAGCTGGAGCCATCTGTGTACCATGTATCTTCAGGTATAGGGGCTCTTCCCTCCCAATAGGGACTCTCTGCTACTAATGGTTTAAAAGCAAGTTCTTCCTGCTTTTCACTAGTATATGTCACCGGCCCCAACACGCATTGGAGCTCTTCACTCAAGGGGCTACTAGAAAGGGCACTATGCTACTGTAGGTAAGCACCCCACTTGGCTAATGTGGGTGTTTGTGCCACGCCACTCCTTGGCTTTTGGGTCCAGTCTCATACCCACCCCAAAATGGGATAGGTGGTTATTACCTTTACTGGGGCCATTCCTGTGATGGGTTCTATAGCCAGCAAGGTGTGATACATGGCAGCCAGTTGTTTTTCTATCAAAGTGTATCATACCTCTGCCCCTTTCCAGAGTTGTGACCAGAATCCAACGGGTTGGCGAGTTCGTTCAAGTCGCTGCCAGAGACCCCAGCCATAACCATCTTCAGTGACATGAAGGTCCAGCTCACAGGGCCTTGATGGGTCTATCACACCCAAGGCCTGCATGGCCTTGACTGCCCATTTTGCTGTAGTAAAGGCAGATGCACATGTCTCATCCCAGTCCCACCTGACGCCCTTTCATAACAACCCGTATAAGGGTTCAGAATTTGTGCCAAGTGCGGGATAAACACTCTCCAGTAGCATAGAAGACCCCAAAACTCTTGTAGCAATGCTACAGTTGTGTGGGTAGGAAAGGCCTGGACTTTATAACTGCTTCTGGTATCACTTACCTGACCAGACGACCCCTAAGAATCTGACAGACAAACCAAGTCCCTGAACCTTGGTGCTGTTCACAGCCCATCCTTTCTCCTGTAAATGTTGCAGCAGTCTAGGTGCTGCACCTTCTAGATCTGAAAGAGAATCAGATGTGAGCATGACATCATCAATATAATGGTACAGCTGCACTGTTGGTGGTTTCTCCCTTGTAGCCCAGGACTTGGCTACATGGG